>JARQOC010000003.1:114403014-115003014 GCA_033576535.1 Allobates femoralis | reverse complement strand
TTGTGATTGGTGGATCCAGCTGTGTATAGCAGTCTTATCTTATCTGTCATTGTAATTCTGCCTCTGATAATAAGAAACTTTACTGAATTGAATCTATATTGTAGATAGATAGATAGATAGATAGATAGATAGATAGATAGATAGATAGATAGATAGATAGATATTGATACACTGGCAGTGAAAATTAGAGCAACACACAGTTTACTTAATGTTAAAGTCACTGTGTTTTCACATGTGAAAATATCCTAACATGAGTTAAATAGCAGTATTTTAAACTTATTTCATAAATTGAATATATTTTAAAGCACAGAATAAAGATGTGAACACTGATCAAAATTAGAGAGCACTTTCAGATACTTGCAAGATATTGGTGTTAAACTGGCATCTGGTGCTAATTGCCTTGATTATCTGAGATATCCTATTTAACTGGCAGCCTAACTTTCAGTTTGTACTCACTTTGCAAAAATGGTGTGCCATTCCAAAGTGACTGAAACCCTCCGGAAGCAGGTTGTCCAGATGAAGGCCAAAGGGGTTACCCCATCAGCCATAGCAGCAGAAGTTGGTCATTCCAAGCTTGTGATTTCTAGATTATTGCATCTTTACAACATCACAAACTCTTTCAAGTCCCCCAAGAAGGGTGGTTGCCCTCAAAAGAGAAATGCAAAAGAGGACAGGATAATGCGGAGAATCGCCACAGGTGATTGTTTTAACACTGCAACTGGAATAGCTCACCATTTCAGCACTGAACAGGGCAAGGATCTTTCTTGTCATACAGTGTCACAAAGTTTAAGAGCATTTGCACTGAAAGCCCACTCTGTAGTGACCAAACCTCTCATTAGCAAAAAGAATTAAAAGGCTAGACTCCCCTTTGGTGAGGAACATGTTGTGTAGACAGATAAGTGGTCCACAGTTCATATTAGTGATGAAAATAAACTTAAAGGGAACCTGTCACCCCCTTTGGACATTTTAAACTGTGCTAACCAGCTTACACATCATGTAAATGGGGTTCTAGTAACCCCTGTATGTGCCCAGATTGACCCCTCATACCTGTGGAAACAACTTTTATTGTGTCTAGCAGTGGCTTCCTATTGAGTCATGGAGGCTGCTAAATGGTCATGGTAGCTAAACCCCTCGCCGCCCCTTCGGGCTGCAAAACCCGTCCAGCATGTTTTAAACTTCTCGCCCCTCCTCTGGCCGGCGCTTGAGTGACAAGAGCACTCACGCCGCCGCAGTGGAGCGGGTGTCCGCGCCATAGAATATAGTGCAAATGTCTCGTGAGACTTCACTAATCTAGCGAGACCTCGGTATTATGCACGGACACCCGCTCCACTGCGCAGGCATGGGTGCTGCTGTCAGTACCGATGTCTCGCGAGATTTGTGAAGTCTCACTAGACATCTGCACTATGTTCTATGGAGCGCGGACACTGGCTCCACTGCTCTTGTCACTCAAGCACCGGCCAGAGGAGGAGTGGAAAGTTTAAAACATGCTGGGCGGGTTTTGCAGCCCGAAGGGACAGCGAGGGGTTTAGCCACCAAGAAGAAAAAAAGGGGGAGCCAGCACAGTCAGAAAAAATTTTGAAAAATAAATTGTGTAAATACACATATTGTTTCCATACTGCACAGTGATGAGACATTTCGCAAAAGATTAAATAATCCTTTGAGCCACTCTTCCACGTCAAGGAATGTCTCAGATAGAGTGGTCCTATTCTATAAATGTTTAATTTTTGTTGTGTCCTAAAACAGCAAAATACATATAAAATGGACCATATAAAGCAATCACTCACCTTATGCATATCAGACCATGCTTCCAAGGTGTCTGGTTAGGTCAGTGAACAGAAGTCAACTGAGGCCTCCACACCTGCAGCCTGCACCACAAATGTTTGGGCTATTTCACAGTTAACCCTCAACAGGCCACACCAGCACTCATGGATATAAGCAAAGTTAGGTTCAGGTGAATGAAGCTAAATTAAACTTGGCCTAAGGGCAGAGTGTGATAACTGTGTGTGAACAGTTACTAAAATTACTACCGTCAATGCAGATGGAAACAGACAGACTCTGACGTGCACGGCAAAGTGGTCGTCAGCCACTAGACCATTCAAAGTGAAGAAAAAAAGGGGGAGCCAGCACAGTCAGAAAAAATTTTGAAAAATAAATTGTGTAAATACACATATTGTTTCCATACTGCACAGTGATGAGACATTTCGCAAAAGATTAAATAATCCTTTGAGCCACTCTCCAACGTCAAGGAATGTCTCAGATAGAGTGGTCCTATTCTATAAATGTTTAATTTTTGTTGTGTCCTAAAACAGCAAAATACATATAAAATGGACCATATAAAGCAATCACTCACCTTATGCATATCAGACCATGCTTCCAAGGTGTTGGTTAGGTCAGTGACCATATAGCAGCCTTCATGACTCAATAGGAGGCCATCGCTGGACACAATAAAAGTTGTTTTCACAGGTATGAGGGGTCAGTCTGGGCATATACAGGGGTTACTAGAACCCTATTTACAAGTGTAAGCTGGTGGGCACAGTTTAAAATCCCCAAAGGGGGTGACAGGTTCCCTTTAATTTGTTTGGGTCTAGTGGGAAACATTATGTTCATCGACAAATTGGGGAAAGACTGAACCCAAAGTGTGTAGATAAGTCAGTGAAAGGTGGTGGAGGAAGTGACATGGTTTGGCAGAGTGAATGCAAGTGTGTATCAGAACCTTTTTCAACAACACATGGTTCCTTACTTGCGTTTAGCACTCAATCAGCCAGCAATTTTCATACAGGACAATGGCCCCTGTCACACAGCAAAATGGGTAAAGCAGATCCTTGAAACAGAAAACATTGAAACAATGATATGGCTGCCCAGAATCATGATCTAAACCCAATAGAAAACCTCTAGAAAATCCTTTGTGACAAAGTTATGGCCAAGAAACCCACAACAGTCACAAAATTGTGGAAGAGACTGGAAGAAGAGTGGACCAAAATCACACCAGAGCAGTGTGAGAGACTAGATGTCCTGTGGCCGCAGATATGCTAAAGTTATTCAAAGCAAAGGCCTGTACAAAGCAAAGGCTTGTACACTCCCTACTGATTGGTGACTGTTGTAACGTTCACAACATTTAGTTTTAATCTTTCTCTGTCTACAGTCATTGCTGTTCTCTTATTGTGATCATCACATTTTGTGTAAACTAAAGGTTTTAAGTTGATAAACTTTGGTTATTTTGGAAAACACTGTTTTCCAAAATAACCCCTAACACCAGGGGTCTCAAACTCGACTATGTTGGTGAGCAGCACATAGAAAAAAACTGATATCGGGGGGCTGCATTGCTTGTATGACTAATGGTACCTTTACACGCCGCGACGGCAGGCTGGATACAGCCCGCTACAGGCTACAAATGTAGCTTGTAGCGTCAATGTAGCCCGTCGTAGCGGCGTCTGAAGACGCGACGCTACAGCCGGCGACAGATACATCTGTTTATGGGCTCTGCTCGAAAACTGATGGCTACATCGCCGATGGTAGCGAGCTGTATCGGCGTGTAAAGAAGCAACGGAAGGGAACTCCGGACACCCGGGGCTGTAGCTGCAATGTAGCTAAGGCGTGTCCCAGGCTCCGGGTTACCACGCCCCATCACCGATCATTGGAGGAAGCTCCTGCATGACGATTGGTAGTCGCTGCCTAGGGCGGCATATTTAAGGAGCTGACCAGTCACACTACACAATCGCTCGAGCGTGCTGTATTTCTCAGCCTCCTGCGATGCCTGGCCAATCATGATGATATTGCGCTGTCCTATCAGCGTACGGACGGCTCGTAATCCACGATTGTGGCACGCCTATGTGCTGTCCCTGCTGTACCAGGTCCGCCCATAGTAGCTTATTGTAGCGCTGTGTAAACGTGGTACGCTAAGCTACAGCTGGCTACTTGACACACCGGCGATGTAGCTAGCTACAGATGTAGCGTGGCGTAGCGCACCTTATGGCGGCGTGGTAAAGGGGTGCGTTGACCGTTTGTAGCCGTTTGAGCGTGCTCGTGCACGTGAAGTAGCGCGATGTATCCAGCCTGCCGTCGCGGCGTGTAAAGGTACCATAAGTGATATTTTTAGTATTACCAGAATTTTTTGCTCAATGTAGTGATGTCCAAATCCTGATCCCCTTCTTGTAGTAATGTCCCCATCTTGGTCCCTTTCTTGTTGTAATGTCCCCATACTGGTCCCCATCCTGGTCCCCCTCTTGTACTAATATCCCCAACCTGATCCCCTTATGTAGTAATGTCCCCCATGCTGGACCCCTTTTTTAGTGATGTCCCCAACCTGGTCTGCCTTCTTCTTGCACACACACACACACACACACACACACACATTCACTCACAATCACACCCACTCACACATTAACACACTCACACATTAACACACACTCACACATTAACACACACACACATTAACTCACACTCACTCACACTCACTCATGTGGAACAAAAGGGGGGAAAGCACAAGCAATGAGTGGTACCTGGTGGTCTAGTGGGGGTGTCAATAACAGGTGTGGGGGTTCGCATCTCACCTTTGGAGGTTGTGCAACCCTGCAGAACCTCGACATATCGCAGTGCATGGCTCCAGACTCCAGCGGGGTTTCCTGCACGAGTAGCTCCTTATTCCAGTCAGGTGACTCGAGCAAGGCGATCACCTGATCCTGTATTGTTCTTGGCTACGTCACCGCAGGTCCTTTGGATTCAGTTAGCGGTGACTCTGGTTGACAGTTGCTCCTGCTCCAACTCTCGGATGGGGATATATTTGTACAGAAGTGTGTGATTATAACAGAAGCGCTAGAGCACAGGAGGCACATGTTTAATCACCTTTAATATACCACAAAGCGTTTCCACGGCGGTCCGCCATCTTCATCAGGTGGATTTACCCACAACGCGTTTCCACAGCGGTCCCGGTCCGCTATCTTCATCAGGTAAATTTACCTGATGAAGACGGCAGACAGCCGTGGAAATGCGTTGTGGTATATTAATGGTAATTAAACGTGTGCCTCCTGTGCACACTTCTGTACATACTCACACTCACTCAGACCCTCTCAGATACTCAGACACTCTCAGATACCCAGACCCTCTCAGACACTGTCACACTCTTAGACACACTCACACTCTCAGACACTCACAAATTAACACACACACACTCTTTTGTTACCCTAATCATGCTGGCGGCGGTCCAGTGCATGGTGCTGCTGCGGTCCCCGCTATATTATGACTTCCAGGAGCTTCATTCTGCTCGCTCTGCCAGTTCAAAGCAAGCCATCAGCCAATGAGAGGCCCGCAAGTGATGTCGGCGTATGACGTCACCTGTGGGCCTCTCATTGGCTAACGGCTTGCATTGAACTTGCAGAGCGGCATAGTGAAGCGGCCGGAAGTAATAATATAGGGGACCCCATACACTGGACCACCGCCAGCATGGTTAATTGTCCACGGTGCCACGGGCCGCACAGAGAAGCCCCAGGGCCGCGTGTTTGAGACCCCTGCCTTGCACAAAAAACGCCAAATGTTGATTTATGTAGATTACATTTGTCGAGCCCACTGAGACGAGGGTACTCGGTACTGGACCGTGTCTGCTATTGGGGAAGTCACGGGTGGTCCTGGTCCGGACCGTGTCCCGGGCCCTGGCAAATAAAAAGGTGTATTTACAGGGGAGAATAGTCTATCGTGACGCCACCCACCATGTGCGGCCAGTGATGGGGTCGCCGCTGCTGCAGAACCTCCGGGGATGATGTAATGGCAGCGCAGATGGAATAGTTCCAGTGGGTAGAACTGTATTCCCCGGGGCAGTGATGGTAAAGTCTATAATCGATGTGGATAGTGGAGATGAG
Organism: Allobates femoralis; assembly: GCA_033576535.1. NCBI lineage: Eukaryota > Metazoa > Chordata > Amphibia > Anura > Aromobatidae > Allobates > Allobates femoralis. Next base: position 114,997,162 of record JARQOC010000003.1, on the reverse strand, counting down.
GTTAAAGAACACACACTCACGTTTTGTAGTAAAAGGTGCAATTCTCCTTCTCTCCTGATGCTGCAGCTTTCTTCCAGCCCGTGTGCAGAGCTGACAGGCTTGTAGCTCCTCAGGTGGGACCTCTCTGCTGTTGGATGTAGGGCAAAGGTTGCAATCAATACACAGACTCACAGTTTTGCTGTTTTCCAAAGCTTTACTGCATATGTTGTTGCAGATTATAGTCCACGGAGTCTGTACTGGGGCTAGGCTTTCCTCCCACCCTGTCCGGGTCATCAGCTTCTTCGCGATGCGCTGTGTGTCCTGGTGGCTGCTTCTAGCTGAGCTGCTGGGACTGTCTCCCTGTCTCTCTGTTCTGCTGGTACCACTTGGCTAGGCAACTTGGGTCCTCTGTGCTGTGCTGACCCCGCCGTGTTGCTTTGCACTGGTACTGTGGTCGTCTAAAGGCTCCACTACTCCTGGATTCACTGTGCTGTGGGTGCCAGACACAGTGCCGGATCCGGTGTCCGTTCTGTGCGCTCTTCTGGGGCGAGTAATGGTTGCACTCAAGCTCCCAGATGTGTTCCTCATTATGTAGTTCTCCTGTTCCTCAGACCCTCACTAGGCCTGGAATCTGTGAGCAGACTGCACAGCCTCTCTCTGTCACTGCAGTCTCTCTCTCAGTCCTCCAGGAACTGAACTCTGCACTAAGCTGTGCTCTTCACAGCACTGATCCGTGCTGAACTTCTCTGCACTGTTCTCAGTTCTCCTGAGCTGTTCTGAGCCACTTCCTCATGAGCTGGAGTATTTAAGAGAGCAGGCTGTGCTCCCCCTCCTGGCCCAGAGGTGCTAGTGTTTGTCAGTGTGTTGTGGGGAGGGAACCCGTGTGACGTTACTGTGGCACATTAACCCATGGGGTGCCACACATTCTGTCTGAAAAATTCAAGTGATCAAACATTGCTGTCTAATTTTGATCACCTGAGTGTGTATATATATATATATATATATATATATATATATACAGTGCTGTGCAAATTAATTGGGACAAAGCATTTTTTAAGTAAAATCGTAAGTTGGGGTTACCCGTCAGTGATTCAAACCAGTTTTAACTGCTTTGAACATGTGAGTGTACAACCTTGAGTAACAAAATGTGGTTTGACTGGTTTTAGTCAGAAAATAACAGCTAGCTGCCCCCTCAGCTTCAGTTGAGAGCTTGTTTCTGTGAGGAGTGGTTTAGTGTACTTTTTCTCTCAGTGTGATTCATGCCTGTAAAATGGATATTACTCCACGGGAGTGGTCTAGAATTATTACTCTTAATGAACATACAAGTCTGACTGTAAGAGAAATCGCTTCCACCATTGGTATTGGAAAATCTATCGTTTCAAGAATAATTCGCACACACAATAAAACTGGATTGTTTTCTCCAAAACTAAAAGGGAAATGTGGAAAAAAAAGGAAAACGACACCAAGAACTGATAAAACACAGAAATAGTAAAATTAATGCAAGAAAAACAAGTAAAGACTTCCTTTGTCCCAATTAATTTGCACAGCACTGTAATTACCCCAACTGTGTGACCTACTTTTACTTTTTACATTCTGATGAGTATACTTTTTTGGGGAATGTAATAGTTTCGATGCACCCCAATCCCTAATGCTCCTTTGCATACCTCTGATGTATTGTGTGCCCCCAACACCCAAGTATTACCTTGTTAGATCCAAGACACCTTTTCATGACCATTTACAACAATCTCACTTCTTTCCTACACCACATGATATGGTCGGTGGCGTGATGTTCTAAAAATATAGTTGCTCATTAAGTAAAGCTATATTATAAGTATATTACTTGCCTAATTATTCATTTTCTTTGTAATCTGTAACACTCATTATCCAATTTGTTTTTTTTTTTCCAGCCACGTAATGGAAGGAGATCAGCAGGTTTCCGCTAAGAGGTATTTAGATCTAAATATATGAATAATTATTTTTGACTAACTGCATGTAAAGCATTTCACAAAGGAAAATCAGCTCCAAAAAGAAAAAAAATACATACCTGGTTATTACATAAGTTCTGTACATACATGATGTAAAAAATACATTAAAAATGTAACACATAATTGCATAAATAAAAATACCCTTATATACAGTAGTGGTAATATCAGGATTGGTACCATAAGTAACTGCATCAAAAGACAAGTTTGCAAGGGGAAGTGAAATTCCGCACTTGTATTTAGAACTTGCACACTTTGCTTACCATATATTGTTTTCCCCATTTACAAAAGGACTTTGATTTATTGGTACTTGATTATCAATCTGGAAATTGGTAAATTCCATATCTATCAGCACTCCTCAGTGTGATTGAAGAGCTTTTCTGGCATTTTAGTAAAGTTGTTTGAGGAGAAAAAATGTTAGAATGTCAGTGTCGTTCCGAGAATAGCAGAAGACCACAAAACCGCTAGAGCCCATGAGTCAGGGGGGCCCGGAGTCAGCACAGACACCAGACGCCCAAACTCAGCATCGCACTTCAACTGTATCGGCACAATTGAAAGCAATGATGAAAGAAGGAGCTTTCCACTGAAGACTCCCTCCACCATTCTCCCTCTTCATCTGAGATCTGACAGCTCAGTGGGCACAATAGCGCAGTGCAGAGCAGTGAGGACACAGATTCAGGACACTCCCTGCCGAGACCGGAGCAGCGGGGGACCGAGGGGAGATGAGTATTTTTGTTTTTTTTAAATCAGTGAGTATAAGATGGCCATAATACTACAAAGAAGACAATGGACTGTGCATTATACTATATGGAGAACTATGGGCTGTGCATTATATATGGAGGTGCATTGTACTATATGGAGGAGTTTCGGCTGTGCATTATATATCGAGGGGTATTATACTATATGGAGGACTTTGGGCTGTGTATTAAACTATATGGAGGACTATGGGAATGCATTATATGGAGGACTAGGAGTGTGCATTATATTATATGGAGGACTATGCAGAGTGCTTTCTATTATATGGAGGACGATGAGGAGTACATTATACCATATGGAGGACTATGGAGGGTGCATTATAGGATATGGAGGACTATGGGTTGTGCATTATACTACATGAAGGACTATAGGACAGTGAATTATATCTCCCGTAGAAGAGACTGTACCCGTAGAAGCACGACTGACGTTGCGAAACGGCCGTAGTATAGGCTGCTCCCCGTTCTCCCTCCCGCACGCTCCACTATGTAAGACCCCATAAGGAAGAATATAGGCTGCAAAAAAGAATCCGGTGTGCGGCTCCTTGATACTGAAACTGGATGTGTGTGTATGAGTATGTGTATACAAGTGTATGTGTTTCTATGTGTGATTGTCTGAATTTATGGGAGCATGTAATGGGCAAAAGATGTAATATGTTCTAAATTGCCTTAAAGGGACCCTATCACCATTGTTTTTTGCTTATTATTCCTGCCCATCACCTTTAAGATTATGTGAATGGGGTTCCTGCATTTGCTTTACATCCTCATACGTGCCCTTGCATACCTCAGAAAAAGAGTATTATTCTTGTCCTGCACTGTATGTAAATTGTGCGGGTCGGTCCGATGGGTGTCTACAGATTGAGATCAGTGCTGCTTCGCTCTCTCCAAACACCACCTCTTCTAATTACAAGTAAGTGGACGATGTCTCTATGTCATGCACACGGTGCCCGAAGTCTCACGCCTTCGTATTGTAATCACTGGATGTAATAAGACACAGTAATTAGTGCCTGTGCAGGTCTCCAGTTCCACTGCGCAGGTGCCAGGCTTTGAACACTGTGTGGAAGATGTACAGATGTTAATAGAATAGGCAGAGTTTGTAGGGACCGGGGCGGAGCTGATCACAATCTGGAGACACCCATCGACCGGCCTGCACAATTTACATACAACACGGGACAAGTATATATATAGGGGATATAAAGGGGTTTCAAAACCCCATTCACATGATGTTAAAGGTGACAGGCGGAGTTTATAAGTAAAATATGTGACAGTTTTGGAAACAATAAAACACTTAAATGCCACTGTCACTCAGGACAGCGGCATCTAAGTGGTTTAAAGGGGTTAAAGCACTCCATTTAACATCATCATTGTCATCCATGATCGCAATCGCATGTCCTTCTAGTTGTCATCACACTCTAATGTCCGCATACGGTGGCCTGTTATAACCAGGTATAATCCAAGGCTAGGGCCACACTTAGCAAGCATTTTTCAAGGTGCTTTTTCCCAGCATGCATTTTTGCATGCGTTTTTGCACTTAGGTGTGGGGCTGCTGGGGCACCCTTAAAAAACGCATGCAAAAACGCATGCAAAAATGCATGGTACCATTTAGTGCCATTCAAAAACACATGCATTTCCCATAGGGCCCCATGTTAAAAAAAAATGCATGCGTTTTTGAAAAAGCACCAAAAAATACTGCATGTTGCGTTTTTTTGGTGCTTTTCCAAAAAATTTGGTGCTGAGCCAAAAACGCACCCAAAAACGCATGGTACATTCAGACATGCGTTTTTGCTATTGGGGCATGCGTTTTTAACACGGGGGCCTATGGATGCGTTTTTCCATGCGTTTTTCAAAAAACACAAGTCTGAAAAGCGCATGGAAAATCTGCAAGTGTGGCCATAGCCTAATTCTAACAGGCTGTGTCAGAGAAAATTTAAAAAAGGTAAATAAAACATGTAAAAAATCACGAAAACCCGTTTGACACAGTGAGTTAAAAGAAAAATAAAAAAAACCTATAAAATCTTAAAAATGTATGTTATTTATTTCATGCAGCCAACGCTGTAAAAAAATAAAAATAAAAAATACACCAAAGATGCAGCCTTTTCATCATACTGACACACAAAAAAAATTGAATTAAAAAGTCATACAAAAATTGTATAAATGAACTTGCCAAACTGTCCTGCAAGGAACAAACCCTAATCGGGCTCATTTAGAAAGAAAAAGTTACAGCTCTCAGAATACGTTGGTGCAAGAAAAATGTAATTTTCTTTAAATATGGTCCTTAGCGTTTAAAAGTAGCAAAGCAGAAAAAAACGATATAAATCTGGTATCGCTGACTGACCCAAAGAAAATCTCTGATCACTTTTACCACTTGGTGAACTGTGCAGCAAAACAATGATAAAAACAGTAAGTGAATTGCTTGTTTTTGTTCATTTTGCATCTGAAACATCTGAATAAAAAGTGGTTAAAAAAAAGTTATGGTGCACAAAGTGGTACAAAAAAGATCTCCAACTTGTGCAAAAAATAATCTCTTAGGCTGCCTTCACATTAGCGTTTGGCGCCACAGCGTATGCTGCGTTCCCATACGCAGTCAAACACATGCGCACTGCGTTCCTATATTTAACATAGGAACGCATAGTGCCTGCGTTTGGCAGCGTTTGCTGCGTTCGGGTGCGGATGCGGACCATATCTGCTCCTTCCGGTGTCCCGCGTCCGCACCCGGAACGCAGCATGTCGCGTCTCTGGTGCGGGGAGAGTGTGTGATCTGTACGCAGGCATCCGCCTGCGCACAGATCACTAATGGCGGGCAATGAGAGCGCACGGCGATCTGCAAGCATCTGCAGACCGCCGTGCGCTCCATTATAAACACAGGGGCCGCCGTCTCCATGCAGATGCTTGCAGATGCATCTGCAAAACGCTGCAGATGCATCTGCAAGTCTGAAGGCAGCCTTACATAACTCGGTTTGCAAAAAATAAAGCAGTTACAGCTATCAGGGTATGGTGACAATAAAATTTTTTTTTATGAAAAAAAAGAATCTTTACTGTGTGATAGAAGCAAAACTTAAAAAAAAATTATATAAATCTGGTAGATCTGTAATCGCAACGACCCGAAGAATAAATCCATCCTATCTCTAATACTGCACAGTGAACCACGTAAAACTAAAACATATTCTTGTACTGCCGTCTATTGGTCCATTCTCCCTCCCAAATATTGGAATATGACATTTATATTGTGGTCTAATGAGAGCGCTTATGTAGGGTTTCCATGTAAATCCCAGAAACTGTGATTCAAACAAAATCACAACAGAACAACTCACTATAATGAGGCCGATGGAGGTGTGGCCCCCCTGCGGTCCGATTGCCACTAGAAGTTGCAGCAACCGGGATCGATAAGTTCAGTCACCCAAACACACACCCAACATACTCCGATCCCAAAATTAGGGACTTTATGACCAACAATGGGATGGCGGGAGGAGACAGGTGGAGGGTGGGGAAGCTGGACAGGAAACAGTCAGGGGAGGAAACAAAACCAGGAAACAACACAGGAAGTTAGCCATTCAAGCAGAGGAGTTCAGTTATTGAGTTATAGTTCAGCAGTCAATTCAGTCTGACGGAGAGGAGAGAGCACCATCATTACACGAGACTGAAAGGACACGGACACGGCGGCCTGTACCATCATGAGGCTGTTCCGCGTCCCAGTCTACAGAACGTAGAGAGACAGAATGAGTCCTACGAGCATGGGTAGTGAGCAATCCACCTGTCCACCTGCCGAGTAAGCCAAGTAAACTGGGTTGAAGCTCAGCACTGTGTGAGACTGTTATTTCTACGAATGAGGAGAGGTAGACTGAATCGCCGAGATGGCAGCAAGAGCCTGCCTGAAAGTGTCCCTGAAACCTGCCAGCAGCCAGCTCAGCCCCGCTGGCCTCCCGTTCCCCAATGACCCTATTACCTCCATAGACTATACGGTTGCCCTGGGGATCCGCTCTTCCCGTGGAGGGCCGAACCATCACAGCTGCTACTCCCATCATCCCCAGAGGTCCTGTCACCCCTATGTTCAGCTGTGCACAGGTCTCTCTGCAGCTAGAAGTGAAGCAGATCACAGTTCCATTTACTATGTAGGTTACTCTTATATAAAAACACCCCCACTCCTATACTCTAATCACTAAGGTGGAGGGCACCAAAGAGCATTTTTGCAAAGGACACTATTCAGTCTAAGGCTTGCCCTATTTGACACTGAAATGATGCAGAGTTTCAGAGAAAACAAAGTTTAAAGGGGTTGTCTGGGCTTTTTATAAAATCTAAGTGTATATCTAAGCTGAAAAATGCCCCAGTCTGCTTTTAGGCTGGCTTCACATTTGCGTTTGTGTCTGCATGCTGATGGCATGCAGACACAAACGCAGTGAAAGCAGGGTCATTTTTCTGTGTCCGCAGCGGAGAATGTTCGCCTGCAGACACAGCACTATGGAGCCCGGGCAGCCAATCGGCGGTGTCCAGGGGCGGGCCGGAGGCGGAGATCAGCAGCGGAGATCTCCTCCTCCCGGCCGCCAGTAAGCTCCGGGACGTGTTAGTGGGGTTAAACAGCTGATGTGACAGCTGTTTGACTCTCCCACGCCGACACCGAGAGATGTCGGCGCGGGAAGATTCAAACAGCTGTCACATCAGCTGTTTCTCCCTGCCGACACCGCTAGGAGATCACCGGCAACGGGGAGGAGACCATCAGAGGCTCCAGCTGATCTCCCGGTGGCCGTCGGTGATCTCCTGTGACATCACCGGCGGCCACCGGGAGAGATCTCAATGAGATCTGCAGCGTTCTCCTGCGGTGTCATGCAAAGGACACTGCGGATCCATTGAGATCCATGCATTTTTTGTGCGCTTGCGGATAGAACAAGCACTGCGATTGCACAAAAAAATGCTGCAAGTTGCGTCTGGAGTGCGGTCGGAGGGCGCATAAATTATGCGCATCCGAACGCAAATGCGGCCAAACGCAGCCATACGCAGGCACATGCGTTCCCATGTTAAACATAGGAATGCATGTGCGCAAGCGTTTGGCTGCATTTGGTACACTGCGCTCCATACGCAAATGTGAAGGCAGCCTTACTCAGGAGGTGAGGCGGCTGTGAGGTTCGCATTAGCGTGCTTCAAATTACATCAGCGTGGCACAGTGGGAGGAGATGAGTGCACACCCCACAGCACTGAGAGCGGTCATCTCCTTCATACAGCTGTGGTCTCAGTACAGTGTTTCAGAGAAGGAGATGATCACCTAGTGCAATGCAGTTCTATCAGAGTTTACATAGGACAATGGAGTCTGCAGTGGCTGGGCATGCTGGAGACTGAGGTGGGGTGGGCATGCTTGGGACTGGAGAGGGCTTGTTGCAGTGTGGGAAGGGCCTGTAGGAGTCTGGGACATGATTGTTGGAGTTTGGGTGTAAATGACCAGGTGTCATGATTACACCCTAAGTCCAAAAGAATCACACCTCTGGTTGGAGGCTGAGGCTGATGCAGAAAGGTGATATCTAGGTAACCCTGCAAAATGCTGAAAGGGTGTAAGTTACAAACTGTTAGCAATTTGCAGCTTAGATAAATACTTAGATTTTATATAAAAAAAAAACATACAACCCTTTTAAGGCCCCTTTCACATCAGCGTTTTTTTTTAAATCGCGGCAGATGCAGTGAAAAAAACGCATCTGCCGCGATTACCGCATACCGGCTGCACTTGCGGCACGGTTGCGGCACAGTTGCGGCAAGCCCCATACAATGTATAGGCGGGCTTGCGGCAGGTGCGGCAAGTGCGGTTTTGGCACTTGCGGCAGGTGCGGCCGCGAAAAAAACCGCGGTCAGCCGCGGTTTTAACCGCACTTGCCGCAAGCCCGCCTATACATTGTATGGGGCTTGCAGTAATCGCGGCAGATGCGTTTTTTTCACCGCATCTGCCGCGATTTAAAAAAAACGCTGATGTGAAAGGGGCCTAATATCTGCCATATTGTCAGACAGGCAGGTCTCCAGGTGTCTTCCCAGAATCCTCTTGTGAAGAGCGACCTGTCACTCCAGGGCAGCTGACAGGGAGACGCATTTCAAAGTCAAAGATTTGTGTCAGAAATCATGCAGCCATGCTATGATATATACTGAACATGGATGATACAGCATGTATCAGGTTCCTATAAGACCTCCTTACACAATGACCCCATAAATGGAAAGCCTCCCCTCTGACAATTTTAGTGGGACCGGTTGTGCATCCAATGTGCATGAGATCTACTAACTTACCCCTGATGGATTATGGGTCAGACAGTTATTTTAACGCTTGATCCTTTTGGGATGAGGGACAATCTAGCGGTGGTGAAGCGCTCTCATATCTGGGGGAGCTGGTAGACATGGGTGTCGCTCGGCTGTCTGCTACATTATTGTTAAAATCGTGGTGTTTCTCCGCAAATCAGCAAACTTTAAATCCATTCCATAAAATGCTTTAGTGGATATTGATCCTGTACCTTCACTGTCTTGTTCTTGTTTGTCGTGCCTACTACTGTGTTAAAAATTAATTGATGAAAAATGGCAAAACTGATTGCTCTTGACTTTGCAGCCTGTCTACATTTACAGGATGTAGGGTATCATTACATTTAATGCATTGGGCCATTTAAGCTGCTTATTTAGATTAGTGTAGAACAGGGCAGGAATCCAGACTCTCTGTCTATACTGTGCCAGATAGAGCCATTGTATTTGACTATTTATTGACAGCAGGCTCCCTTTGTCTGTTACCCTAAAATTATGTTTCAACTGTGTAATCTTCTCTTAATGAAGCAGACAGTTCACCCTATTTTTACCATGAAGAATGAGAAGCCTTATTACCTATTCTTAGTATTTATAGTTCATGATCATTTTTTAAAGCATATATTTGGTTAATTAATTTTTAACAAAGATAAAATACACTGGCGCACACAGTAAATCCTGTGTCTGTATGCCTATCCTTATGCCAGCCAGGTCAATGAGAATTCTGAAGTGTTGTGCACATGTTGCTTATTTTTTTCCATGCGGATTTAATGCAGCCATTTACTTCATTTAGAAAAATGCATGGCGCAAATCTGCACCAGTTTCCTGACATCAGCATCTGTCCGGGGCATCACATGACCGCTGCAGTCAGTCTGCGGCCAATAGCTGGCTGCAGCCTTCACATTTTGACCAAACATAGACATGCTCTATGATACAGAAGCATCTCAATGAAGTAGAATATCATCAAAAAGATAATGTATTTCAGTAATTCAATACAAAAAGTGAAACACGTATATAGGGTCATTACAAATACTGTAGAGTGATCTCTTTTCAAGTGTTTATTTCTGTTAATGTTGATGATTATGGCTCACAGCCAAAGAAAACTCAAGGTTCATTATCTCAGAAAATTGGAATATTATATAAAACCAACTTAAATAAGGATTTTTAACTCATAAATGTTGGTCTTCTAAAAAGTATATACAGTAAATGCACTCAATACTTGGTTGGGGCTCCCTTTGCATAAATTACTGGATCAATGTGCCGTGGCATGGAGGTGATCAACCTGTGGCTGCTGAGGTGTTATGGAAGCCCAGGTTGCTTTGATAGCAGCCTTCAGCTCGTCAGCATTGTTGGGTGTGGTGTCTCTCATCCTCCTCTTTACAATACCACACATATTCTCTATGGGGTTTAGGTCAGGCGAGTTTGCTTGGCAATTAAGCACAGTGATATTGGGGTTATTAAACCAGGTATTGGTACTTTTGGCAGTGTAGAGAGGTGCCATGTCCTGCTGGAAAATGAAATCTCCATCTCCAAAAAGCTTGTCAGCATAGGGAAGCATGAAGTGCTCTAAAATCTCCGGGCAGACGGCTGTGGTGACTTTGGTTTGATAAAACGCAGTGGACCTACACCAGAAGATGACATGGCTCCCCAAACCATCACTGATTGTGGAAACTTCATACTAGACCTCAAGCAGCTTGGATTGTGGCCTCACCTCCAGACTCTGGGATCTTGATTTCCAATGACCTTTTGTAGCTTACCCCCTTTATGGAGTGTGTCAATGACTGCTTCTGGACATCTGTCAAGCCAGCAGTCTTCCCCATGATTGTGTAGCCTACTGAACCGGACTAAGGGACCATTTTAAATGCTTAATATGCCTTTCCAGGTGTTTTGTGTTAATTATTCAAATTTTCTGAGATAATGACTTTTGGGTTTTCATTGACTGTAAGACATAATCATCAACATTAGCAGAAAAAAACTCTTGAAATATATCACTCTGTTTCTAATGACACTATATAATATATGCATTTCACTTTATGTATTGAATTACTGAAATAAATGATCTTTTTGATGATATTCTAATTTATTGAGATGCAGCTGTATATAGTCACATAATGTACAGGAGCTGTAAAAATTACCCATGGTGAATCCTATATAATTTATATATAGGTGTTACCTGTTGTAATCTTGTTTGTGATGATAATAAGTTGACTGATAAAATGTGGCAAATGGAAGATGTTGGGAATTTTTCTAAAACCTAAAAATTTGATTCAAAAGGGGTTGCTTTACATCTTTTATATTGATGTTTCAGATTGTTTGGGGTCCAGGGTGTTGTACCTTCTCGTTCTCAAGTTCTCCAGCTGCCAGATGTTAGCAACTGCAGAGATGAACAGCACAGCACCATTAACTGTGTAGTGGCCTCTGTGCAGCACCATTAACTGTGTAGTGGCCTCTGTGCAGCACCATTAACTGTGTAGTGGCCTCTGTGCAATGACATTAACTGTGTAGTGGCCTATGGAGGTTGTCAAACCCACTTCGATCTATTATTGAGTATATATACTGAGGAAAGCTCATCAATGAAAAGGATATGGAATAACCCTTTAGGCTGAAGGCACACAGTGCGAGGGACCCGCGCTAGTGCAATGCGAGGTAAACTCGCATTGCACTCGGACCAGTGTTGCCCTATCAGGCAGGGCAGACTGGTGCGAGTTCCCCGCACTTAACTCTCATTGCGAGCCAGAAGCGAATGCAGTCGCAGCATGCTGCGACTGCACGCAATTCTGACACGCGTGAGCGTCATGCAAGTGTATGGGGGCGAGAAAATGTCGCCCCCATACACCACACGGTGCGAGTGTGGCGCCAAAAACGCATTAGTTTATATTACCCGACAATGCTGCCCGCGGTCCTTCAGGACCACGGACAGCATCACAATCACGCAGCACACACGCACTTACACCTCACAATCACAGCACACTTACATACATACAGCCAGCCACACTCACCACACGCACCACACACACCCACAAACACGCACAGCACTCGCATCACTGTCGTGCATCAAACACGCTCTGTGTTTGATGCACGACAGTGTGCCTTCAGCATTAAACCAGGGATCTCGAACTGCAGGCCTCAAGGGCTGCCAACAGTGCAGGTTTTCAGGATTTCCTTAGCATTACATAGGTGATTGTTCCAATGCTAAGGAAATCCTGAAAACATGCTCCGTTTGTGGCTCTTGAAGCCTAGAGTTTGAGATCCCTGGTTGAAACAATAGGTCATGATGACATATTCCCTTGCAAAATGTGAGCTTTGTACAGCTTCATTTTAGCATGTTCTATATTGTAGTAGATAACATTTCTTTACTGGTTTACAACTAGAAACATGTCTTTACCTTCCTCGTTTCTTTCTTACAGATAGCTGATGACCTGCAAAGACTTGGACGCCCCATATTGTAAACTTGTAACAATCTTTCACAATAGAATGTAAAGGATATTATCATAAATTATTTTTGGCTATCATTGCCAAATTTTCCTTAATTTCTTACTTCTATTAAAAGCATATTAAAACATTGTTTTTCAGTGTTCTACTGTGTATTACTATGGTGTATAACGAGAATGACTAATGTCAGGTGCAGTAGAGGAACTCTGCATGCAGGATGCTGCCGCTCCGGACCTTGCTGGATGCTCCTGTAATGTCTTGTACATAAATGCATTTCTCTGATCGCTGTTTTTAAAACATTTTGTATCTGTCAGACTGAATGTTTCATTTCTTTACACAGCTGTTATATAATGTGTCACTATCAACCAGATAAATGCTAATGTTCTTTATTTTTGCCTAATTGTAGTGAAAAGTTACGCTAAATAAAGTTACCATTTGTTTTAACAAATTCAGAAAAAGTTGCTCTCTAGCAAGGCACTGTGAATGTTTTTAATAATCTGTTTATTCTCCGTCCATTAATTAACGGTATGTCCTCATGTGTATTCAATCGTGGATTAAAAAAATTCAAAAATAGATTCCCACATATAAAATATTACAGTTTACACAAATGGAATCAGATAATGAACTATTATTTAAATGACGTTTTTGTGTTAATGATTTCTATATCATAATTTGTATAAAAAAGAAATCAAATGTTTGCAATTTTCAGCTCGCCTCTGAGGCTTGGACTCACACTTACAATCGGTGGTATGCATGAGCCCTATCTGTGGTTTTCCTGGATAAAGGGCCCGTCACACACAAACATACCGGTAACGATATTGTTGCAACGTTTGGTGACGTTGCCGCGATGTCTAAACAACATCGTTACATGTGACACCTATCAACGATCAACAATGAGTCGTTGATCACAGATTTATGAATCTGTTTATGAATCTATCGTTGATCGCCCACTGAACGCGCAGCATCGCTGCGTGTGACAGCGGAAGACCATCGATCAGTGAGCTCCCAGCGCCGCACAGCAACCCTGGGAGCTGGTATCCAAGATAAACTGCGGGTAACTAAGCACCACGCAGCGCTCAGTTACTCGCCGTTTACCTTGGATACCAGCGTGCTCACTGGTCCGGATCGCTGGTGAGTCTGTGTGACCGCTCACCAGCGATCAGCCTTCAATGTCCCAGCGATCCCAATCGTTGGTGGAATCGCTGGGACATTGAAGCGTGTAACGGGCCCTTTACACTCGTACCCCTATTATTTCACAGGGCTGTGCAAATCTGATTTTTTTTCTCATTTGTGTGGTCCGAAGAAAACATCGGTAACATTTTTGATACATTTTGATTTTTGGATTTTGATCCAGGTGTCAGACCAAAATCGGCAATACAAGTCTTAGGATCTGTGAAAAACATTAGACTGCACTCAATTCGACATTCGAGCGGCGCCGTCCAATTTTCAGGGAGTGACATAATAAAAAAAGTGAAGAAACTTTTTTTCCTCTGAGAAAAACTGGACATGATTAGAAAAACTGAACCGTTTTTTTTAGGCTGCTTACACACAGCGTTTTTGGGCTGTCCGAGGGGATCAAACTTTTTGCAGCACCCCTCGGACAGCAACGGATCCAAACTGATGCCTGCAATCTGCAAACTGATGCCTGCAATCGGATGCCAAATAGGCATCCAATTCCGATATTTTGCAGCATCAGTTTGGATCCTCTCCCTGCTCCTCCTGTCACCTCGTCCCCCTCCTCTCTCTAATCCCTCTTTGTCCCCTCTGTCTCCCCTCTTTGTCCTCTCTGTCTCCCCTCTTTGTCCCCTTTTTCCCCCTCTTTGACCCCCTCTTTGACCCCTCTTTGTCCCTTCTTTGACCCCTCTTTCTCCCCTCTTTCCAGAACTTAAAAAATAAAAAAAAATCTTTATTCTCACCTATCCACGAGTCCTGCGGCGCTTCCAGCTGTCTTCTTCTGATCCACAGGACCTGGTGTGATGTCACAGTCACATGACCGGTTACCGCGGTACTGTTTGGAGGGTTAGTGGGGGCTTCAAACAGTGTCAACTAGTGTGGGGGCCAATATATTGTATGTAGGCCCATTATACTGCATCGAGGGCTGTATGCGGTCACAGTTGAAGATTATACTGTTGGGGTCACCATACTTTTGCTGGAGTAGTTGAGGAGAGGTACAGTGGGGTCATCATACTGTGCAAGTGGAGGGTACTGTGGAAGAATTTACAATTGGGGTATTACGCAGTGCTTGTGGGGCAATTTTAAGGGCATCATACTGTATGGGTACAATGAAAGTGGAATCTAGGGGCTTCAGTAGAAAGAAAATTACTTTGAAAGGGCTGAAAAGTTGTGAAATATGCTATTATGTGACCCGGCCAAATATTTGTTTTGTGGGGAGGGGCAATTAGAATTTCTACTATGGGGCGTTATGATTTCTATGAACGTTCCTGATCAACAGCTACATAAAAGATAATCAAACAATACGTACAATGTATTCAAATAGTACATTAGCAGAATGCAGGACAATATTTCTTGTTGGATTATTTTGGTAGATATAATTAAAGGATTAATGACAATAATTAAATGATTAATGACAATATACTTAACTGTAACTGTACATCCCTGACTTAAAGGGAACCCCTCACCATGAAATTTAAACATCTGCTCTTTCTGGAATTTTAGGTCTAGTGGGGAGTCCTATCAGTAACTGACAGTTGTGTTTAAATAAGTGTACATCTAATATATAATTGTCTTGCGGCCACTTCCGTCTGAGGCCGAAATCGCGTGCCAGTGCTCATTGGCCGCCGGCAAACGCGGCGCCCAATGAGCGCAGCCTATGCAAATTAGTTGCGCGTGCTCAAAATTCGCTCCGGCATAAGCTGGTCATCTCCCGGCTGGCGAGTCGCTGACCTCTGTGCAGCAGTAGCTTAGCCACGGCCACTTGCCGCATAGAGGCCCGCGGCGAGCCAGCCGGGAGCTGACCAGCGTTAGCCGGTCATCTCCCAGCTGCTGGCAGCGGCAGTGCCCCATGCAGCATTCAAATCGCGCGCCAAGCTGCGGTACTTCTCAGATTGGTCGCTGCGCTGCGGTGACCAATTAGAGAAGTAGCACGGCTTGGCGCTCAGTTTGAATGCCGCGTCTCTCATTGGTCGCCGGAACAGCGGCGCGCGCCATATTTGAAATACACTGAGCGCCGCACATTGTATTTCAAATATGGTGCGTGCCGCTATTCTGGTTGGTCGCTGCTGAACGCGGCAGCCAATCAGAATAGCGGCGCGTGCCATGGTGCCATATTTGAAATACACTGAGCGCTGCACAATGTATTTCAAATAAACTTATTTATTTGCTTTTATTAATTTTTTATTCTAGAATACCCGATGCGTTAGAATCGGGCCACCTTCTAGTACAAATATAACTGTCAATCATTGATAACTCCACCCACTGGACCCAAAATTCCAGAAAGAGCAAAGGATTAAATGATGAAATCCCAAATTTTACTGAACCTTTTCTCACAAAACTACATATCAATCTTCTCTACTTCCCCTGTTCTATGGCTGCAGATTAGATTGCCTTTTCATGGTGACAGGTTCTCTTTAATCTCTCTTTAATTATATGTAAAGATTATCCAGGATCAGGCTATTCCAAAGTACTAAGCTCTGGACCTCTGCAAACTGATACGATTAGGCCACTGCTCAGACAAAGGGCAGTGATCATCTAGGAAACTTGATGTCTATTTATTTGTTTTAGTGTCACTCTTGAGTAAGGGAACAACCGACTACCATGTGTGAGCATGGCGCACAGACCACCAATGTCCGGCACCCAATTGAACCAGGTTTCTCAGCCGATCACCAACACCGGCACGAGCCCAGCCACTACCTGCATAGCTGTCAAAAGAATCGGTGTCCCAGCCAGTGTGAGTTCATCACCATCAGAAGCCAGTCTCCCATACTCGTACTAGCCCAGACACTCCCTGCTAACACCAGCACCGGGTTCCCAGCCAGCAGATAACTATCAGCAGTCCCTGACAGAGGAGAGTGAATGCTATTTAAAGCCAGGGGGACCTTTACAACTACACCTCATGCAGACAAACAACATACACAGCAGCATCCAGCAATGTCAGCGACATCTAAGCAAGTGACAGGCTACTTTCACACAAGTCTTTTTAAATCTGGCAGAGGTCCAGTTTTCAGCAAAAAAACGCATCCAGAAAGGATCTGGTTTATGCCTTTAACCTGTATGGTACCGGATATTACCATGCCAGTATTATGCCCGATCTATTTGCCATGATTGTCCTGTTTTGGATCTGTACTGAACACCTAGTGTTCGGGCACGGACCCTGAATGGTTCCAATGTAAAAATAAAAGATGATTAAAGCATTATCCTTACCAGTACACTGTGGTCACTTCCAGGTCCCATTTTGTGACAGCGTCTGTGATTGGCTGTTGTGCTCCACCTATTGCGTTTGTGATTCTTTGCAGGCACAATGGGTGGGTGGGTGCAACAGTCTATCACAGACACTGTATCAGAAAGTCGGTGTCTGTGACTGGCTGTTCAGCAGTCAATGCAGTGAATATTTGATGAGGTTAATGACCAGGACCCGGAAGTGACCACAGCGATTAGACTGGTGAGTATAATGCAGTAGGTTATCCGGTTTTACCGGATTCTGCATGATCCGGTAAAAACAGATCTGGAACCTGACTTCCATTATGATCGATCTGGCAAGATGCGTTTGCATGCAACGTTTTTGGACTCATCAAAAAAAGAATCCAACTTGATCCAGTAGCTACCTTAAGCAAATGGATGCTACCAGACACTATTAAAAGTGAATGTGCAAAAATCTGACCCTAAAAAGATCAGGTTTTTACTGAAAAACTGGATCTGTGCCAGATTTAAAAAAAAGCTGGTGTGAAAGTAGCCTTAGGGTCTTTTCATATCAGCGTTTTTCGCTGAATGCCACAGATCCGGCAGATTTACCGCAACTGACGGATCTGCTGACTAACGGCCAGCCTGCGGTATGCCTGCGGCAAGTCCCTGTTCATTCTCTATGGGGCTTGAGGCAGGTGTGGCAAGTGCGGTTTTGGCGCGATCCCGCAAATCCGGCAGTTGCAGCTGGACAAAAAAGCACGCTTAGGTGCGGTTTCCTTTTGCGTGGCTGCAAGAGCCGGATCACGGCAAAACTAACTTGCCGCACCTGCCGCAAGCCCCATAGAGAATGAATGGGGGCTTGCTGCAGGTGTATCGCAAGTCGGCTGTTAGGCGGCAGATCTGGCAGATGCGATAAATCTGCCGGATCTGCTGCAGTCAGCGAAAAACGCTGATGTGAAAGGACCCTCGGAGGAAAAAAAAGAGCCCAGATTGAACGGCACATACAGAAGGTTGAAGCAAACTGTCATTCCTGGAGCTTATCAGAAAAAGATGTCAGGTGACATGTATTTGGCATTCTTCAACAATTTTACAATCTGCAAGCTCTATCTCTAATTTTCCGTTGTCTCAAAGCTACTGGGTCAGACTAGCTTTTATGAAATCCAAAGCACACATAGACATTATGAGTTATTGCTTTTTTTTCTATGAATGGAATACAGACAGAAGCAACAGAATGAAGGACATTATACAGCAGTACTGAGCATTGTAGCTGTGAATCCTTCTATGGGGGTGTGATCACATATTAGTTTATTATATGGACCTATGTTGTTTAAAGGAACTGTTTATATATTTGTGTTCCATCAAGCTCAGAATATGTCCTATTCTTAACAGCTTTTGGGGTTCAGACTTGGCCGTGCAGTGTCTGATGCTCCATTAACAAGAGATGGCACAAGGAAGTGTGGCGCCCCTGCGTCCAGGAGGCCACAAAAGGGAACCGCAGCCAGGCAGGTAGGACACTTGTTGCACACCAACACCCTCACAGCCCACACAACCCACGTGTAAGAGGAGGTAACATCCAGCCATGAGATTAGATACTCTATGAGATTGAGGGGTGGTGGATTCAGAGGAGTGGGTTGGGCACACCAGAAGTCAGGTGACTCGAGAGTATATAGAAAGGGGGAGGAGTGAAGGTGTTCAGTAGGCCGAGGTAGGCTGAGAAGCAAAGACTGGAGCTCACACGTCCTGTGAGAGTAAGGCCTAGGAGCGCAGAATCTGTACTGAGCCAGTGCGAGCCAGAGGAGAGAGAAAGCCCATCCGAAGCTGATACCACCAGGAGTGTGAGAGGACTGAGCAGGGACGGTGTAACCCGGGCCCTAGGAACGCAGCTGAAGCTACTGACTGCAGGTGGAGTAGCCCTCCTATGGTACCGAGAGGAACAGAAAGAAAGGAGCCTGGTAGAGCCTCAGGCTTGAGGACTGCTGGAGGCTGGGCTGAAGTAGAGTGTCGGCTTTAGAGGGGATCGCAGTTTACCCGGCATCCCCAAACAACACGACGGGGGGTCTGAGTTTCAGATTGAGATCCCTACCCAAAGGACAGGCAGCTCAGTGACACACTTAGGACTCACAGAAGCCCGAGTCACCGCCATACTGTCCAGTGTCGCACAACACGCAGCAAAGAGAAAGTAATAGCCCAGAAAGGACACTACAGACTGTGTGAGGGGTCACAGAGAGAGAGGCCTGGCTGCAGGGAGCAAAGGGAACCCGGAGAGGGAGAATGCGCCCATGAACTTGAACTGTGTAAGAACTGTGACTGTGCTGTTAAATAACTGAAAGAACTGAGAGTATAGCTTTGGAAAACCCTGGAACAGCTTCCCTTGTGTCTCTGCATGAAAGCTATTCCCTCTATACAGGATCCAGCCTGTCAGCACCAGCCAGGAGGAGAGATCCCTGCAGCGTCTGCAAAGTAAGTGTGATACACACTCCACAATAGACTTAACCCTTACTGCCCCGGGGAACCCAGTTCTACCCACTGGAACTATACCACCTAAGGTGCTATCCCATCGTCCCTGGAGGTTCTGCAGCAGCGGTGGCCCCCATCACTGGCCGCATCAAGTGGGTGGCGTCACGACTGACAACCCCTGTAAATATCCCCTTTAATTGCCAGGGCCCGGAACACGGACCGGACCAGGACCACCCGTGACTTCCCCAGTAAAGACCCGGTCCGGTACCGAGTACCCTCGTCCCAGCGGGCTCGACAGAAGACATTGCTAGAAAGGTGCAGCACATTGTGTATATGGATTTGCTCCTTATAATGCGTGTTTATTGCCCCACATCTAGTTAATGCTCTCCTTCTATATTTCTTTTGAATCTTTGATTATTTGTCATGTGTTTAGCAGTTTTGATATCTTGTTGGTTTTGTCTTTTTTCCACTTCAGAAAAGCAAATTATTTGCCTTGCGCCTTTGAATCCCTTGTAAAACACTGCAGATTCACCCTCTTGTTCCTTGCCAAAAACACTCCAGACAAAACTAATAGGGCTCAGTGGAAATGTAATAAATGATGCCACATTAATACCTTAAGTGATTCATTTCCTCATAAGTGAAACAATATTGATAATTTAGAACATGCCAAAGTTTTTGGACCTCTCGCACTATGAAACCTCACAAAGTGATCACTGATCTCAGGGAGACCAGTCCAAGAAAACACTGCGAACAGCCGGCTAAAGTGCTCAACATTGTCTGTGGAGCCTCGTTTAGGAGTCTCAAACACGGGACTAGCCAGATAGCCCTCCAGGGAAGGACTTAACCTTGGGGTGGCTCCTTGCGGAGACCACTATAACCACCATATTAAGTGGCCCTTTCAATATCCAGCTCTTTACAAGTTTAAAGATATATCAAGGGAATACCAAAGCCAGGTATCCATCCACAGACAGCTGTTTCGGGGTGCTGCCCCTCATCATGGAGTCGGATATCTGGCTAGTCCCGTGTTTGAGACTCCTAAACGAGGCACCACGGACACTATTTGCATATTATGAAACCTCGTGAGAGACGTTATTTCACTTAAAAGGACATGAAACCCAAAACCACCATCACAGAAACAGAAAGCTGTTTCGGGGTGTTGCCCCTCATCAGTGTGGAGTAGGATTCTGGCTAGGTGGGAGCAATGCCTGATAGACCGACATCACAAAGCTCTCACTGATCTCAGGGAGACCAGTCCAAGAAAACACTGCGGGCAGCTGGCTAAAGCGCTCAACACAGTGAATTCCTAGGAGCATTGCCCCCTGGGAATTATGAATATGCAAATAGTGTCCGTGGAGCCTCTTTTAGGAGTCTCAAACATGGGACTAGCCAGATATCCCTCCAGGGAAGGACCTAGCCTTGGGGTGGCTCCTTGCGGAGACCACCATAACCTCCATATTAAGTGGCCCTTTTAGCATTCAGCTCTTTACGAGTTTAAAAATATATCAAGTGAATACCAAAGCCAGGTATCCATCCACAGACAGCTGTTTCGGGGTGCTGCCCCTCATCATGGAGTCGGATATCTGGCTAGTCCCGTGTTTGAGACTCCTAAACGAGGCACCACGGACACTATTTGCATATTATGAAACCTCGTGAGAGACGTTATTTCACTTAAAAGGACATGAAACCCAAAACCACCATCACAGAAATCAAAAGCAACGTATGCCAATACCTGGTCACAATACTAATGCACTGCAGGATGCAGTAGCCCCCATGATATACTGTAAGACAAAAGGAGTGCAATGCAAAATACTGATAAAACAACCAACACACCAACGGATTTGTCGCACCCACTAGGGACCGGGGTACTCGGGGCAGGCCTGTATCGTCAATGGGGTGTCAGGGTGCCATGGCACGGCTCCGTGGTCCCGATGCGGCAAACAAAGAGGGGTTATTTACGAGGGAAGGGGGTTTGTTGTGATGCCACCCGTAGTATAGGGTCAGGGTGACCACCACTGCCGTATTCCTGCTGGGGGATGGTGATGAGGGACAGTGTAGATGGTAAGCCCTCCACAGGTAGGGCTGGATGTCCCCGGGGCAGGTGTAGTGGGGCTGTGTACTCTGTATGCTGCACCAGTGTCTCTTATGCAGCTTCTCCAGCCAGCACGCAGGGACAGCAAAGCTACTCTGCTAGTGGGGATTCTGCTGCAGTTTAACTATAAACAGTCTCAGGCACCTTTGAGCTGACCGAGTACTTTACTTAGTGGCTTTGAAACATAGATCATACAGTCACAGTTCTTTACCACTGCTACTGGTACCAGGTTCAAATTGCAGCTCAGACGGTCCCTCTGTGTCGCTCCCTTCAGTGTACCTTTCAGGCCTTGCTTGTCTCTCTCTCTGTCCTCGCTCACAGGTTTGGCCTGGCCTAGTACGATGGCTATGTTCCTATTCCATGGCGGTAGGTAGGTTGCGGGTCATAGAGTCCCCGTACCACGCTGGGGTGTCTCGTGATTAGGGTCGTAAGATCTACCCAGTCACCTCTACAGAGCTGGCTCTCTGGTTTCCTGGCCTAGCCCTCCAGTGACACAGGTGTAATTTGAGCTCACCAGGCTCTTTCTGCCTTTCCGGTTTTCAGCTCTGGGTCCTCCGGCCAGCTATATTAGTGACAGCTGCCGGGCCGCTTGTTCTCCCATTATTCTTTAGTGTTCAGCGGTGGGGTGTGTCTGCTTGGGGACTAGTCCCTTTCCTCTTCTGGGGCAGGCTCCCTCCTGGGAAATTACCTCCAAGCTATCCGGGAGACTTACTGCCGATCTGCCTCCTGGGCATGCTACCTCCAAGGCTCCTCGATCGATCGCCTCACCCAACTTAGTGTTCCAGTGTTTTGCTACTGTTCCTCCAACCACTTGTCCAGCTCTGTCTTTCTCTCCACTCATTCTTCTGTAAACTCCCGTTGCCCTAAATAGAGTGATTGGCTCAGGGTCGGAGTGTGTCGGTATGTGGGTGTTTTGAGTCGACCTTCTTACCTCGTCTAGCTGCAGTTCACCCTGTGGCCGCCCTGGTCGCAAGGGCGCCACACAATCATGGCAGAATGGTTGCTTAGTATTCTAAATGCACGCAGTAAAGGCATGTTTAGAGCACCAGTCACACATATGTGTAGTGCACCATGCCAGCTTATCGCATATGGTCATGCCAATGCAATTAGATCAGGCAGGCCGCTCAGCATGCTATAAGTGCACCCCACAAGATGCAAAAGATAAAATAGTTCATGGGGAATTGGTTGATATTTTGGCCAAAGTACGCAATCTTGAATTCCGCATCAAGGGTCCTCATTGTCTTAGGAGTCCCTACACTAAAATTAAAAAGCAATTTACTGAAATGGACATCAAATTTATAAAAACATTAATTAGTGTGACTGGTGCCCTAGACAAGCCTTATCTGTGTGTATGTAGAATAATAGGCAGCCCCCCACCATGATTAGTCGGTGTATGGGTGAGAAAAAAAAACAAAAACAAAAAAGAGGTATCCTTATTTACCAACACAAGGTCATATATACCAATGCACTACATGATCCAGCAGACCCCATGATAAACATGGGGGCAGCACAATCAAAATACTGATGACACAGCCACTCACAACCTACCAATTCATGGTATATTACAAATGCACAGAGGTAAGGCTTCTAAAGCGTGCAAAACACACAGAAGAGTGATGGGTACAGTTTCTGGGTTAAAGATTAGAAGTGATGCCCTACTATTAGAGCAGGCAGGCTGCCCAGCAGTATATGAGTGCACCAAACCGTGTCAGACACCCTAATTTAGCCAGCCAATACTAAAGGGTCTTGCTGCATCCTTCAAAAGAAAAATGGAAAAATGGGCAATAAATAAATAAAATACATGAGTTATGGGTTTGCAACCCATTTAAAGGGTCCTCATTTGTCTTGTGAGTCTCAACCCTAAAATAAAAAATAATTAGTCAAGAAGGACATAAAATGATACAAAGAAACTTCACAAAAACGAGACAGCCGTATTTACTAACCCCAGGTCACAGATGCCCTAGACAAGCCTTTTCTATGTACATTTATAATAGGAAACCGCCCCCTCCATGATTTGTAGGTGTGTGAGTATTTGTTTTAAGATTGGTAAGTGTCAGTGGTTGGTCATCAGCATTGGTCACTGTGGTTGATAATCATTATTTTGCACCACTGGTGCCTCCACCTTTTATTTTGTTTGCTTGCTGCATCTTGCAGGGCAGTATTCACAAATATGGCTGTCTTTTCTCTATATTTTTTTTCTTATGAGAATAGTTACATTATAGCATTACATAATAATAACCTGAAGAAATTAACTACTTGCTGAAGCAATGGCATATTTATATTTTGAGAAACAGGACATTTATGAATACAGCGATACCAAATATGTGTATTTTTTACATTGTTTTATTTTTAATGAGGCAAAGTGGGAGTGATGTGAACTTTTTTGTTTTTTTATCATTTTTTCATATTTTTTAAAACATTTTCTTTTACTTTTTACTGTATTTAATAGTCCCTTAAGGAGACCTGAAGCTGCGATTATCCGACTTGAGCCCTGCCTCAAGGAGCCTATTACGAACTGTTCTTGCCGTGCCTTTCACCCCAGCTGCCATTTGCCATTCCTTTTGTAGGTCACTCGATGTCATCCTGCAGCTGCTGAGTGACATTCGAATAAGATGACGTCATCCCGGTCAGTGGAGCTTTCGCTGTCTGCTGATCTGTAGCTTTGTTGTCCACAATTTCTGCTGTTTGACCTTGTTGTAATGGACTGCCGTCCTTGAAATTTTAAGGATGGAGGCGACATGACGCTCATTGTATCCCTCTGCTAGTAAAGCTAGAATTGAGCCATTCTTTTCCTCATTAGTTTTCTTTTCAACTCCTTTGGCATGGATAAAAGTTATTTTTTCATTCAAATTACTTTTTGGCTATTCCTAGCACTTGTGTAGCCAACCAGCTTGTCCTATTGCAAGAGGATTGTGAAGACCACAGCAGTGTTTTTTAGACCAAGGAAAAAGTGGGAGCTGGCACCCATTGACAACGGGCTTCGGCCTCAGGATGCTTTTATTTATGTTGTGAGTTTTGCCAAAATAAAGTTTCTTATTATTGGATACGGGTGCCAGCTCCCACTTTGTCCTTGGTTTACTTCGGGCGGTGGCCGGCCGCCGCTGAGCACACGACCTGGATCACAGTTGAAGTAAGGGTGAGCATTTTCCCTTCCCCCTTTCCTGGAGTGTTTTTTAGACTTTCTCTGGTTAAAGAAGATTTGGTTTAGGTGATCACCTAATGAGAAGCACATTAGGTAGAATGAGTTGTACTTTAGTTGTAATTCAACTGACACTGGAATGGAATGGCAGTTAGACATGTAGGTAATTTTTAGAAAACTGTGCAGTGGTCTCTTAATTTTTGCCAGAGCTGTATAGTTCTTTTTAAGGCAAATTCAGTCTTTTTAGCAAGTCCAACATCCGCAAGAGGTAAGTACACTAAACTGCAGTGACAATAGACATCAAAAAGGAAGTGATCAGTGCAGACCATTTTCCAAGTCATTCTTTAATCAAGGAATTACAACTCATCATATCCAGAGTTCTCAGTTCATTAGATTGAGCAGCAGTAATCCCTTAAGGGCCCTGATGATGGTTCCACGTGGTGCTGTATTATTAGGGATGAAAGTATTATTATTATTATTTATTTACATAGCGGCATTGGCGCTTTACATTAGAAGTGGGGGAACAAGGACAAATACAATACATATGAACGATCAAGACTTGCTGATACACAATGGGAGAGGACCCTGTCCACAAGGGCTCACAGTCTACAGGGGTGGGAGAGGACACGATAGGAGGGGAAGCGCCAAGCGTGTGGTGGGAAGGCGCTAGAACTCATCATAGGTTGTAGGCTTGTTGGAATAGATGAGTTTTCAAAGTACAACAAAATCTTCCAAACATTTTACATACACCATCTCTTACTGCTAAGAGCATGTCTAGGGCCATTCTATCTGCCAAGCCATGAGGGAAGTTGGCCCTAGCTGCTCGGCTATCCCTTTAACTATATCTCGAGTGTTGTAGTATATGTAATTTAATGTACATTTTTGTTTATAATCACCCACATGTCACATCAATGTCAGTCAGGTAGCTGGGTGTCACACACACAAAGGGAAAGTACACACAGTTACTCTGAATCCGCACCTCCACCCACCTGGTTCCTGTACAGGATAAAACTCTAATGGCCCAGTCCCTAAAGGCATCTGCACAGATAGAAGAATCCCTGACAGCATGACTAGACGACTTGCTTGAGCTTTGCTACATGATAGGCCGTCTAATGTTTCCCGTATCTCCTAAGGAACCAGGGGTGAGGTTGCTAAGGGCAACAAATGCAACCAGGCAAGCATACAGAGACAGGTAATACCAATGTGACACTGTGAAAGCAGGGATAGTGTACACCTGCGCTATCCCTCCAGCTAGGAGACCCAAGACTATCCTATGCCCCTGTTCCCAAGATTACCCCTAATGGTGGGGATGCCTGGGTCTTGTACGTTACTAGGCTACTAAATTGGACTCACCTAAATGTCCCCCTCCAAGGGAGTGAAGGGGCTGCAGAGCAGAGAAGTACATAGAGAACCCAGACAGAGCAACAGGTATAGCACGGTTCCAACAGATCACCAAATAGAAGCTTCACTACTGCCAGAGCAATGACACCACAGCTGAACAACAGTAAGCTTCACCATAAGGAAGAACACATGCTCTATCACCAGCATGGAGTGAGGACAGAGGTAGGTAGTTAAAGCGAAAGGGGAGGGTAATTACATTCTATAGCTGAAAGCTAAGGGAATACTTCACCAGCATGGAAAAGTTTTTAACCCCTTCAGCAAAGCAGAGCAAGCACATAGGATAAGCTGTTAAGCAAGCTCCGAAGAAAGCCTGCGATTAATCAAGCACTGAGACCTTCTGACCTCAGATCCCCCCAGAAGAGATAACACTGCATGGCACACTCACAACAATATTCCCCCATCCTGCTACGTAGGGCTTCTGGACCCTCAGAACGAGGTTTGTCTGGATAAGATGCATAGAAGAAATGTATTAACCTACTGACATTCACATCCGATGCAAGTACCCACATTTTCTCCTCTGGACTATAACCCCTCCAGTGCACCAAATATTGAAGAGAACAGTGAAATGTGAATCCATGATTATTGCCACTTGAAACTCCAAGTTTATGACAATAACTGGAGGTGACGGTAAGTAACACAAGTAAACACAAATTGCTATTTATAAATTACAAATTACTATATTACAAAGGGAAAAAGAAATCCAAACCGACAGGTTCTGTGTGTTAAAGTGATTGCCTCCCCATTTAAAACATAACTTAACTGTGGTTTATCACATATTTGGGAAGCTGAGCTCAATTTCCCTAACCACACCCAGACCTGATGACTGTCACACTTGTTTTTGATCAAGAAATCACTTAAATAGGACCTGCACGACAAAGTGAAGTAGACCAAAAGATCCTCAAAAGCTAGACATCATGTTGTGATCCACAGAAATTCTGGAACAAATAAAAAACAAAGTAATTGAGATCTATCAGTCTTTAAAAGGTCATAAAGCCGTTTATAAAGCTTTTGGTCCAAAACATTGCAAATAGAATATTAAAGTTATCAAACAAAGGTGTCATTATTATAATACTTTTGGCTTTTTTTGTCACAGAACTATTAGTTGCCATATATTTTGTTAGCAATTAGCATTTCCACAATAGCAGTCATTCACAATGTCCAATCCATATTAATCAATTTAATGTAGTAATAATAATAATGAAATGTAATAATGTCTCTTTATTTACAAAAAATGAATTTATTATTGATTTCAAAGATTTAAAAAGGGTCTATCACCTCTAAGAAATATTTATGAAGTAAATGGAGATCAAAATGAAAAAAAAAAATAGCTTAGCCTAGGGTCACACATCCGTTTTTTTTAAAAAAACCTGATCCGGTTTTGAGCTTTTAAAAAGCTCAGGAAATGCTCCTCATAGGAGCCTATGATAAAAACCGGATTGCTTCACAAGCAATCCGGTTTCCGTCTCCGGCTCTGCAGCCTGCGTGAAAAATCATTCAGGCTGCAGCTTTCGGAGCGGTTCTGTTATCTGCAATGCGGGAATCAGATTGCTCATAGATCTACTGTATAAGGCTTCAGGACCTCAGACAGCGGCGCACATACTATAGCAATAGCTATAGTATGTGCGCCGCATACTATAGCAATAGCTATAGTATGCGTGCCGCTCTCAGAGGAGCCCGGCGCTTTCATTCATAAAACTGTACAGCAGCTGTCAGGAGTCAGCTGCTGTACATAACTGATTCCACCATTATATGTCCACTTGAGTGGGTGGAAGCTCTCTAGGGGGAGTGGGCACCCCCTAGAGACATTATAGAAACATTTATTAATAAAATAAAAAGTTTAAACAAACACAGAACAGTTTGCTCATCCCTGCGGCAGCAGGGATGAGCAAACTATCCGGTAACCGGATTGCTCAGGATTACACATCCAGAGCAATCCGGTTACCGGATTGCGGCTTCAGCAATCCGGTTCCTGGATTGCTGGTTGTTTGAAGACAATTGCGTTCATCACATCCGGATCTGGATGCGGTGAACGCAATTCTAGATTTAAGTGTGACCCTAGCCTTACTCAAATAGAAAACTAAAATAACAGTGTCCAATTTAGTAAAAATAGCTCAGATCATTTAACAAAGAGAGACCAGAGTGGTGGGTCTTTCTGCTGTCTCACCATTTCACAGTTCTATGAGATTTCATGTTTCTGAGATGGGAGATAATACTGTGTGAATGGAGTGTGCAGCATGGAAACACCAGAGTGATCTGTGTTGCCTTGTTCTTGTTTGATGGATTTATAGAAGAAGGGATATAGGATGGATTCCTGTGTACTATAAAGCAGCAGGAGGGGATAGAGGAGGTTATGGTACCGTCACACTTGGCGACGCACCAGTGATCCCGACAGCGATACGACCTGTAGGGATCTCTGGTGCATCGCTATCGGGATCGCTGGTAAGATGTCAGTCAGATCTCACAAGCGACGCAATAACAATCCGGAATGATACGGAGGTTGTTGGGACCCTGTTCCTCAGACCTGTAGTATTGAGGTCATTGGTCATTGTCCCTGTCAAACACACTGATGCATGCTGCCCAGCGGAACCCCAAGGATCAAAAAAAGGTCCAGGCGACTCTGACACGACCAGCGATCTCACAGCTGGGACCTGGTCGCTGCTAAGTGTCAAACATAGCGAGGTCGCTGTTGCGGCACCAAATTGGTGACTCAGCAGCGATCTCGCTAGCGATCTCGCTTAGTGTGATTGGGACTTTAGAAAGAGCAGACACAGATAATCCTATCACTGCTTCCTCATCTGTTTGTTGTGGCTGTCTGTTCGCAATATATAGAGAGAATCAGGTTAAATTGGTCGTTTGGGCTTAAATAAAACATTTGCAGTCACTCTATGTAGCAGTAGACTGCCGAATCAAGATAGTTGCATGTTTTTAATATTCATATTTCAGTCGCGTGCTGACCAGATTCCTGCATGTCTCTCCATTGAAGATAATTGAGACAAATAAGATAAGACTATTTAGCACATGACTGCAAGTATACATATACGGTATAT
The DNA here is from genome assembly GCA_033576535.1 of Allobates femoralis. Classification (NCBI taxonomy): domain Eukaryota; kingdom Metazoa; phylum Chordata; class Amphibia; order Anura; family Aromobatidae; genus Allobates; species Allobates femoralis. Next base: position 114,968,270 of record JARQOC010000003.1, on the reverse strand, counting down.
GTGATCATGCAGTCGCCCACCTGCATGGAGAATAGAGGTGAATTGTGATGGTATGCAGATTGAACACTATAAGGCTGGCTTCACATTTGCGTATGGGAAGGCAGCGTATTGCTGCGTTCCCATACGCAGTCAAACGCATGCGCACTAGCGTTCCTATGTTTAACATAGGAACGCATAGTGCTTGCGTTTGCTGTGTTCGGGTGCGGATGCGGACGATATCTGCTCCTTCCGGTGTCCAGCACCCGCACCCGGGACGCAGCCAGTTGCATTTTTTTGTGCGCTCGGGGAGCTTGGAAAATCAGCAAGCGTCCCCAAGCGCATAAAACCTGCATTGTCTTCAATGGGTCCGCAGTGTTCAGCGCTTACAGCGCAGGAGAACGCTGCGGACCCATTGAAAAATCTCCCGGTGGCCGCCGGTGATGTCACAGGAGCTCACCGACGGCCACCGGGAGCGAGCCACTGCTGTCCTCTTCCTCCCCGCCGCTGGTAATCTGCTAGCGATGTCGGCGGGGAGAACAGCTGATGTGACAGCTGTTTGAATCTTCCCGCGCCGACATCTCCTCTCGGTGTCGGCGCGGGAAGATTCAAACAGCTGTCAAATCAGCTGTTCTCCCCGCCGACATGTCCCGGAGCTTACCGGCGGCCGGGAGGCGGAGATCTCCGGCGCTGATCTCCGCCCCCGGACACCGCTGATTGGCTGCTGGGCTCCACAGTGATGTGTCCGCAGGCGGACAATCTCCGCTGCGGACACATCTTTTAGACCCTGCTTTGCACTGCGTATGTGTCTGCATGCCATCAGCATGCAGACACATACGCAAATGTGAAGGCAGCCTAAGACTTGGCTTTCTGCAGTCAAATACAGTGACTGTAGACATTTTGCATTGTAGCCCTGATAACACCTTTAACCTTTTACAGGCAGTTGATTGATTCTTTTGCAGATGAACCCTTTACAAGTAGCTATGTCTGCCTTTTGCAGATTTACCCTTTAGAAGCAGCTGTGTCCTGCTTTATCTGGGCTAAAAAAAGCAGATGGGTATCATACTAAAAGTCTGATAAATGACAGGATTTTTAATGAAGTAACGTCTAAGCTCTTGGCAGAAGCCGAGGTAAATCTTCACCTGACTTTTGACTGGGTTGTATGAATGAATTAATTCACGTCTGTAATTCTCTTTTGGTTAATTGAGTAAAACGGCTAAATCAATTTTCCTCTTGTGTCCTATGGACCAGTGAATGGACAAAATGTCAAAACAGGTAAAATGCTGCAAATCTGAGCAGGAAGCTTAATTTACCATTCTGAAGCTGTACAGAATTGCTCCCCCCATCCTCAGTTGGTATCTCACCCGCTATAGCAGTCAAAGGAAAGCAAAGTCTTATCATTTTCTCTGCATGAATGTCAATAATATATGTGATGAAAGCACAATGAAACTTAACTTTTACCACTCTGTATTTGTCATAGCTTTTTCAGTCTGAAAGTACTTATTAGTAGAATTCTGTACGAGTATAAAATATTAATACGGTATATAACCACTGCAAGAAATCATCCTGTCACCTGAACACATTTGATGCATTATTCACTAAATTCGTCAATTTCCCAAGAAGATGAGTCAATACTTTTGTGACTTTTAAAATTCAGGCTAAAATAAGAATTAGAATTTTTGCACAATGTAAATCGTAGTGATCAAACACGTAACATTTTATTAATAGAAAGGCAAACTGAAGTCAAGGTAGAAACAGAGAGCCACATGCAGACACCGTCCCTTGTGTATTGTCTATGTATGATAACTGGAATATACAGTATACATGAAAGGACCATTGGATAGCTGAACTCTGTGATAAATAATCTGTGCCTGTGACTGACGCATTCTGGATCTATTAATATTTATTAAAGCAGCCATTCACACTGTGCTGTCCCAATCACACCAACCATTGTCACAGTAATAAGGATTTATCTTTCATGTAGATCACAAGTTGGATGTTGCACTTGTCCCCGGCTCCAGATTGCCTTGGGATAGATAGAGGCAAAGTATATTCATTCATTATTTGGACCTCATCCTTTTGCACTTACAGGTTCATCTCAATGAATTAGAAGATCATCAAAAAGTTAATTTATTTCAGTAATTCAATACATGAAGTGAAACACATATATTATATAGATTCATTACAAACAGAGTGATCGATTTCAAGTGTTTATTTCTGTAAATGTTGATGATCTAACACTTCCCCCACAAAAATTGTGAACATTTTCATTCTTCCATGCATTTCTTAGAACCTCCTCTACCACCTGGATACCCTGGCTATGGGGTATCCTGGTGTAGAGGTTTTCAACATCAATTGAGGTGAGGTTGAAACATCAAAGCCGTGGTGGATGGTAAGACGTAGAGCCTGAAAGTCAAAAGTTCAAACATTGTTACCCTTTTGCTTGTCAGTGTACATTATGAGGCAACCACAGCTCCCTATATGCTGTATATGTACCATAACTTCCTATATACTGTATAATTGGCCCCCACAACTCACCATATATAATGTTGGGCCCCACAGCTTCATACAAATAGTATAATGTCCCCACAGCTCTTTATATACTATATGGGGCCCCACAGCCCATATACAAATAGTATAATATGATTCACCCAGGGGTCTATGGGAACTCAGAACCCGGACGTGGATTTGGGGGGATGTGACTGGTGGCACGCCTGGACCCGTAGCCCCGGTAGTCAATTGTAAAATTAGAAAGGAAAGGGCATGAATGTCTCGTGACGCCACCTGCAGTTCTGGTGATTCTCACCAGCGCCGCTGTCAGACCGCCAGGGATGATGGTAATGCAGCTAGATGGTTCAGCTCCCTGCAGGCGGAACGGGATCCCCAGTGCAGTGTAGCTGCTGTGCTGGTGACTCACCGTGGCCGGGACTCCGGTTTAGACAGGCGATGCTTCCTTCCTCCTTGTCATGGGTGGACCGCGCCTGCCGGTAGTGGGGCCCGGTGTAGTGCAGATCAAAAGGGTTGAAGACGTCTTGGTGGAACAGATTAAAGGGGTTTTTAATTTATTCGTGACGCCACCTATGAGTAGTTTCGGTAAGGGCTACCGACGCTGCGGAACCTCCGGGGGATGGACAGCAGCAAGATGGAACGCTCCCCACAGGCTGAGCGGTGATCCCCGGAGGCTGGAGCTGCTCAAGATGTTGTGCAGCAGCTGCGGTTACCTTGTAGTGCGGACGGACAGTTCATAAGGAAGCACGGACACAGAAAGTCTCTGCAACGGGTCTTTACTGTAACCAGCAGGCAGTACATGGTATACAGTTTACGGGTAGTGGACCGGGTGGACTCAGCAGTGATGGTGTCCCTTAGAAATCCGCAGTGTTCCTCCATTCTAACTAAGTGATTGCCAGTGTCGCCCAGGAATACCAGGTCGGGTACGGGGAGGCTGCTTCAATGCCGTATCCATGATGTACGTTCTGGATGTTTTGGGGAGCCTTGGATCCCTCAGTGGGTACACCGCTGGTTAGACGACTGGAAGTTGGCTGGTGGTGGGGTGCTCCTGGAAAGCTGCTCCTCCACGCTTCTGGTTCGCGTAGCAGAGGTGAACTGCTGTGGTTTGTGGGCATGGGAGTCTTTTGGAACCCGTGGTTACGATGCCCAATCCCGGTTGTTAAGGCCTCAGGTGCTGACACCCAACCGGTGACGGCCCGGGGGCTGCACGGGTGCGGAGCCCCCGCTCCTCTCCAAGTTCTAGACTGCTCAGGTCAAGTTCTAGATCCCTTCTCTGACTGACTAGACTAAGGGTCTGTTCTCCTACACACTTCCCTAATACTCCACCCACCAGGACCTAGGAATGGCCCTCTGTTCTAGATGATGCATGCAGGGTTGGATTTCTAAGTTAACCAGATCACTGCTGGGTCAGAGAATATTGCGGCTGCATTTATGGCTGCAATACCCTCTTGTGACGCACTCGTTGCGGGGCGCCACACTGGTTGTCGTGGTAGCAGCTCTGTGAGTTAGCTTGCTGGAATAAGACACTGGAGACTTATGGACTCTGCACAGGTGTTTACTTGTAAAAGTGCACGGATCAGGTTCACAGTTGCACAGTTCTTTAGCTAGTAGCTGGCCGGGTAGTCACTGAGGAGAATAACGTGTCTTTGAGGCTCCCAGAGAGTACCTGCTGCTTGTTTTACTGTCCCATTACTTTAGTTGCGCCTCCTTACTTCCTTGTGCTGCCCTGTACAGCTCACTTGTCTACCAGGCCTGTCGGGTGCTATGAGGTACCCTTCTTCTTGTGACGACCATCCGCTGTGAGGCCGAGCTGCTGGTAGGCAGCACCCCGAGAAACCCGAGACCCTTAACCCCTATACAGGGATCTGGAATTACAGCGAAGCCCAGGGGGTAGCTGCCTATAGCAACAGAGCAGGGAGGGTCGCCAGGGAAAAAATCAAGACCCGAAAAGCAAAGTCAGAAGTCCGAGTCAAAACCGAGAGGGCAGCGAAGGTACAAAATCATCAGGCAGTAGCAGAGTCAAAAATCCAGGCAAGGGTCAAGGGCAAAAACCAAGAGGGCAGCTGAGGTACAAAATCGATAGGCAGAGGCAGAGTCAGAAATCCAGGCAAGGGTCAACCACACAACTACACACACTAGATCACTTAGGGAACCAAAACTATATCTGGCGGCCTGCAAGACATTCTCCAATGTATTTGAAGGGCGCGGTTACCTCCCATAGGCTGGAGCTCACAGCCTGATGACCTCATCCGGACCGCCCCTAGACCCAGGCCAGATGGAGATGCATGACTGGCTCCACCCACCCCACCTCTGACAGAAGAACGCAGGCTGCGCCTAACGGACACCTCTGCAGGGCCTGCTCCTCTGTGACCAACACCACCCAGAGGGGAAACACAGCGGCGCTCAGCAACAGAGGCAGACGTCGTGGAAGCAGTTCCATATGAGGACAAGGCCCTCCTATCACCGGCGCCACCAGCCGAAGGAATCCGGCTCCTCCCAGCGGCCGAGGCAGGAACACCAGCCACCGAGTCCAATGGCGATGTGACACTTCTCTTCTAAGGGGCTCAACCCTGTTCAGTGATCCTGGTGGGGCTGCACATTCTGGACGGGGGAGTCGGGGCTATTAGATAGCTGTCAACACCGGTAGGTCGTGGGTCTAAGGGATACAGTCCTGCACCGCGACTCGGGGCCGGTTCTCCATTGTGGACCAGGGATTCCCCAGGACTGTAGAAAGTCAGGCACTGAGTCTCTTCCTTCTGTCTGGGTCGCCGCTCCTTTTGGGTGCCCTCCCTATGGTGTCCCTGTAGGACTTGTTCCTCCGACTAAACTTCTCTGACTCACTCCTCACTCTCTCTGTGGTTCCCGCTCCTTCTACCCTAATGCTCCTCCCACCGGGAATGGTTACCCTAGTAATGGGTGGCCAACTGGTCCCCTATGCTAGGTGTAGGGATGCTGGGATAAGAGCCTCAGGTTGACGTTACAGTCCCCAATGACAGGAATACTGCACACTCAGTTATGGGTGCAGTACCCCTACTGTGGCGCACTGACCAGTGGGGAGCCACATTCCTCCTTGGTGAAACACACTTGTCCTCAAGTGTTCCTACCCCTACCTGGTACAGAGCTTTTTAGATTTTCAAATAAACATTAACATTTATTTACAGGTATATACAATTCTTCCCTTTATGGGAGGCACCAAACTTAAATGTTGCAAAACATTTTTGAACTAGTTATCGGTCTAACGGGCCGGTAAACATTTGCAGACCCAGCAGTAATTGTCCGTCATCAAGCATAGTGTCATTTGCCACCGCTGAGCTGCTTTAGACACACATAATGGAAAGGGATTTAAGTCCTCACAAAAGTCTGAGTCTCATACATGGGAAACAAAAGCAAGTTATTCACACAATGAAACTATGTACAAACTGGGTGTCCACTAAGTCTTTAGATGCGTGTGGCATGGATAGCGTATCACCACTGTGGTCCCGCATGTCGCTCATATGTCACCCGGTTACCTTCATACAAGTCCCGGTCCAGGTGGCCTCTCTGGAGGTGGGTGGGACTCCACATCTCTCCTTCCCACAAATACGTCACCATGAAGGCCCGGTTCCCGGATGAACCTGTTGTCATTCTCCAGGTTAAACGTGGTCACAGTACCTGTTCATTGTTTGTCAAGGAGTACTGGTGGCTGGAGGCGGGCCTGGACTTGGACCTGACGATTTTCCATCTCCTTAGCCCACCACTCCTCTCGGCGGCATTGTCGTTCTGCCTGGTTGGATGGGCTAGGTCCATAATCATAGTCCGGTGGCTGGGAAACAGGTCGGAGGGTTCCTCTCTGGCCCCCAGTATGGGTGGCTGGACTGCTCACTCTCTCGAGCTGGTTCTCCATGCTGCTCCACCATGCTGGTTGGGGACCGGTAGCTCCGGCCTAATCGCCGCTGTTATCCGGACTGTCGTCCTCGAGATACTCCTCCTTGGAGCTGGGTTGGTTGTCTGGCCCCTCCTGAAACGACTCCACGATCACCTCGGGCTCTCTGGGGATGTCTGGCTCTGCATCCATCTGGGTTAATAGGCTCTGCTGTAGTGGTACTGACGCTGTCTCCAGGCAGGCCCTCAGGGTCATTTGTCTAAACCCCGACTTCTACCATGTCTGCAGGCCGCTGTCCACGGAGCGGGTTTCCACTGGTTGCCAGGTGCTCGACCAAGGCCTGGTCTGTCACTTCCGCTTCCAGCGCATGCCTTTCTATAGCCCTATGGGTTAGCTCCAGGGTCACATCTGCGCTCCATCTTCGGATGGCCCATTCCACCGTTTTGCGGATGTTCTCTCTCAGCTCCTGGAAGACGGCTCTCCAGAAGGCCGCAACTCCCTCATGAGTGAGGAGGGAAACCACCCCTGGATCGCCGGTTGCAGCACAGGCCTCTTATACTTCCTGCAACAGGTCTCGCAGTCTGGTTTGTGCCATGGCTCCCAGTACCTGGACTGCACCCGCGTCTCTCTAAGGGAGTTATCTCGAGGGTCTTTGTCTTTGGCTCGCCGCCTTGGTTGATTGATGACACTCGGGGCGGGCAAACAGTTTCGCGCCTCTGGTATGGCCCTCCCATGGAAAGGCACACGGGCCTGTCCTGTGCACTAGACAGGGCTAGTCCAGTGTGAGCCTGGACCTAGGTACATGGTCATCCACAGGGGCAAGACCCATCTAGGGACATTAGGAAGCTCAGGGCTCACCCACAGGTGAGTTCAGAAGGTACCCCTCTCCTTATTGCCAGGGCCTTCTTTTGCATCTTTCCATGTGTACCAGGATTCCCCCAGACTGTAGAAGGTCCGGCACTGGACCCTCAGTGGCGGGGTGGGGGTGATGATGATGGGGGATTTGTAATGTGACACCACCTGTGGTACCTGGTAATAGGGTTACCAGCGCTGCGGTCGGCCGCTGAAGTGATGGGAATGCAGCTTTGGTAGTACAGCTCCCCACAGGTGGAGCTTTACCTCAGGGCAGCAGGATGGGAGATGGGAGTCGTAGTCCTCACCTTTGTGATGCTGTAGACGCCCTCCGGGCAACGGAAGAAAGGAGTCCAGACACCAGATCAGCTCAAACAGTTCTTTACCAACACCAGATGAAATCGGTACACGGTACAGTCTGGTTTAACGGGAATTGTAGCCACGGATTTTGGAAGCTTTTCCAGAGTCTGTCAGAGGTGTCTCCTTTAACAACTTTCTTGGTGTCTACTCCCAGTGGCTCTTGGTTCACTGCTCTCAACCACACTAAAGAGCCCGTTCGCTGGTCCCCAGGTCTGTCATTAAAAGGTACTCCTGACTTCTTTCCGGTACAGACGGGAGCGGTGAGAAGACGAACCCTCTCGCCTCCGGTATTTAGTCTTTCCCTTGTTAGTGTCTTGGACCCAGTTTGGGGCAGAGGTGGGGATTTAATTTTGTAGTTCTGTGGCTCCCTTATGTCGGGCCCACAGCCTGCCGATCTGCGGTCAGGGATAAACCGTAACTAACCGCCTCGGCTCCGGTGTGTCTGTGATGACCTGGGTCTCCAGCTGGCTCCGATCAGTCCTGGAGTGACACCTCTCGTCGTCTGGGTCACCTCTCTCCTCAGAGGTGCCCTCCTGTCACGGCCGCAGGGTCCTCTGCGTCCGTCCTCTCTCTCTTTCTAACACCGTCTGACTAACTAGTTTCCTGTCACTCCATGTCTCACGCTCTCTAGGCTCTACCCCCTGGGACCTACTGAATATACGGTCCTCTGTACTAAGGTGTCCTGTTGTGTGAGTGATGGGTGCAGACTCTGTCGCTTCCTACATATCTGTGACTACGGAGACACTACACCTTATGTTTGGGGTGCAGTACCTCCCTGTGGCACCTTACCATAGGGGCGCCACACACCTTCTTAGGATAAGCAATGAGTGGTCACAAAGAATATCCACAATAAGCTAAACATTGTTACCTTCTGATCCCAGATCTCCCAACGGTCACATCAGGCTTTAAAACACTCGTGACACTTATACAATAAAAAACATAAACACTATATACTCACCTAATACTGAGGTCCCCGGGATAGTCATCATCGTAGCACGGGTGGAGTGACACTGTCATCACTTCACCTGCATAGGGACGCTGCTCTCAACATCCTGTAGGTTGTATGGTGTCTGGGGCTTACAAAATGGAGAGCAGTAGGGGAGGTAGGCTATGTTTCTAAGCTCTACTGAAGAGTTTTACTACATTGCCATGTTATAAACACATAAAGAATGAGTAAAGGCTCCATTAAGCGTAATCAAGAAATCTTTTATTATGGTGTTGACAAGGTTTTAAAAACAAGAAGGAGGGAATTGTCACCAGAAAATATACCACTTAGGACACTGGCATTTCAATAGTTAATCAAATTGCTGCACCTGTCAGAACCTCAGAATAAATCTATAATTGAATGTACCAACCACAGCATGTTCTGTTAATTTGCAACTAGGGAGGTAGCCCCGGCCCTACACCCCAACGCGTTTCGTGACCCTTCCCTTATGGGTCACTTCCTCAGGGGTCACGAGGCTACCTCCCTATTCCCCCCTGTCTGCCACCAGAGATATGGCCACGGATGGACAAGGTAATAATTCATTTACAGATAATTGTCAGTAAACCTTTAGGTTATCTTGTAGCACCTTAACCTTTTAGTTTTGTTCTTGAAATTGCTTGATAGGGCAAGGGGCAAAAAAACCGGCATGAGGCACTTTAGTAAATCGGGTACTTTGGTCCTTTTACACTGATATACCATTCCCTCCCAGGAGGGTGGCTCATTGTATATAACCATACTGTACCTAACTGTACCTAATTGGTGTCCTATGTTATTCTGTCTTTTACAATCCCTATGATCTAGTGGCAAATTAACAGAACATGCTGTGGTTGGTACATACAATTATAGATTTATTCTGAGGTTCTGACGGTTGCAGCAATTTGATTAACTATTGAAATGCCAGTGTCCTAAGTGGTATATTTTCTGGTGACAATTCCCTCCTCCTTGTTTTTAAAACCTTGTCAACACCATAATAAAAGATTTCTTGATTACGCTTAATGGAGCCTTTACATGTTCTTTATGTGTTTATAATCGGTTTGAGTAACTCCTGGGTGGTGGGACATGCTTGGCTGTGGTGCCCCGTCACCTATTGGATAGGGTTGTCTGTATTAATACATTGCCATGTTGTGTATGCTGATATAGTTACAAGTTCTAGTATATGGGCCCACCCCATCTTAGGTTTTGGGGTCCTGGGTAGTGATGGGCGAATTCGCCAATCCCAAGCATTTTTGTAAAGTCTGAGCTCAGGGCCAAACAAGACACAAACTTGTGTCCGAATCTCAAGCTTGGACTTTACAGATATTGGATGGGGCGGGGAGCTGTACAAGAAAACATAGTTAATAATAAACTCTGTCATTATACTTATGACTTGGCCAGGGTATGGGGAATCGGGTATCTGGGCCATCTGCTTCGGTAGGGATGTCACTGGTGGCCTGCCCAGACCCGTGGCCCTGGGGTCTTACTTTCAAAAGGGGTTATTAATATGGGAGTAATAAAAGTTTATGAAGTTTATCGTGACGCCATGCGCAGATCCTGTTGAAAGGGCACCAGCACTGCGTCAGTCCTCCGGAGGGTGATAGAACTGCAGCCGAGATGGTATAGCTTCCTGCAGGTGTAGCTGACCCTTCGGGGCAGGGATGCAACTGTATGGATAAAGGTGCAGATGATGGAGGTCGTAGTTGCTGCACAGCAGTGAATAAGCACACGGAGTCTCAGTCACTCTACCCGGGTACTTTACTTGCAAACTGGTCAAGATGATGATACAGCTTACAGTTCTTTAGCAGGACAGCTGGCCGGGTAGTCGCAGTAGAATGCAGAATCTGTGGAATTCTCTGGTGTTACCTTCTTGGATCTAACCCTTGTCCTGTTCCTTCTCTTTTCAATGCCTCCTTAGTTAGCAGTGTTACATCCCAGGAGACAAACACCCTGATAACGTCTTCGGAGCCGGGATGAGTACGGTCGGAGGATGAACACTCCAGGCTGCGTTGTCAGACCCGTGCACTCCGGGTGAACCAGTCAGGACATCTCTCTCTGGGCTATGTCTCTCTCTAGCCCTCCCTTGGAGCTCCCTTTCACTCACGGGCAAGCTCCCGCTTTCCGTCTTTCCTTGGGGAAGACACTCCTGAAGACTCCCCGTGCGTCCTCCCTGTTCCCCTTACAACTCCGACTCTCGAACTTTGGGACCTCCCCCGGTTGCCTAGGTGGGTGTGTGGGACTGCTGGGATCAAATTCTCCCACAGTGTTTTGCATTCTACTTGCGACAGGGATACCACACGCTTATTTCTGGGTGCAGTACCCCCACTTGTGATGCCTGACCAGTGGGGTGTCACACTTACCACTCCTGCGATGCATCCTGCCATCCCGCTGTCCCAGCCACTTCTACTTCAGGGGCCGCTCATTAACTTCCGGTGTTATTCACTGCTCGCATCACTCGGCAGTTTTCAGCTGGCTCTCGACACCAGCCGAAAACTGCTGTAATGTTCGCGGTGACGTCAGAGTTCACCTGAGTCCATGGCTCAGCCATGAACCTGATTGAACTCTGACTGTCACTGTCAGAGTCAGCCTGGTTCTTGCTCTGTACAGACACTTGTTTGAACAGAGCGATGAAGCAGAGCTGACATTGCTCTCGCCTGTGGACTACGTTGGACTGAAGATTTTTTTTTAATAAAGATGGAGTCTCTAAATGTGTTTTTTGTTTTATTTATAATAAAAAAAAATTCTCTGTGTTTTGTTGTTTTTCACTGTTTACTAGAAATTCATGGAGGCCATAACTAATTTGGCATGATACCATGGGCCACTGGATAGGCTGGGTAAAGCACTTGGAAATGGTGGAACTGAGGCGGTCGGCAGGGTAGGGGGTACTCGGATACCGGGATAGGCGGTGGCTTCGATGGGGGAATTACGGCTGGTCGGTTCACGGATCCGTGCCCTGGACCTTCAGTGATAGGGGATGGGGGTGATGATGATGATGGAATTGGAATCATGACGCCACCTGTGGTACCTGGTAATGTGGATACCAGCCCTGCGGCCGGCCGCTGAGGGGATGGAGGTGCAGCTCAGAGTTGCACAGCTCCCCACAGCTGGAGCTTTACCTCAGGGTAGCGGGGCTGGATGAGGGGAGTTGTAGTTCTTACCCCTTTGATGATACTGAGGCCCTCTGGGCGCCGGAGGAAAGGATCACAGACACCGATTCAACTCAAACGTCACTTTACTGGTACTGGGTGGATGATACAGTACACAGTCACAGTCTGATTTAACGGGGACGTAGCCACAGATTGTAAGGTGATCCTGTAGAGTCTGTTGATGGTCCCTTTTAATGGCTTTCGGGGTCTGTGTTCCTCTTTACCCTCTTTAACCACTCTACAGAGCTCCTACGCCAGCCACAGGTCTGTTACAGTTAAGTACGTTCGGTTCCTTACCAGTATGGACGGGAGCGGCAACCAGCTCATCCTTCCGCCACCTGAATTTGGTCCTTTTCCTTAAAGTGTCCTGGACCCAATTTAGGACTGAGGTTGAGGTACAGTCTCTGGTGCTATGGCTCCCTTCTATCGGTCCCACAGCTTGTCGGTTTGCAACCAGGGATAGACCACTGGTTGCCTCGGCTCCATTATGTAAGTGTTGACCCCGGACTTCTCCAGCTGGCTCCAACCAGGCCTGGTTCGTCCCGTCCAATTCCCGGGTCACCCCTCTCTAAAGGTACCGTCACACGGGGCAATATTGCTAGGCAATTTCACTGGCAATTTGCTGGTTGCAGTGTAATCATGGACACATTGTTCCATTTGTACACAGCAACAAAATAGAACAATGTGTCCATGATTTCACTGTAACCAGCAAATTGCCAGTGAAATTGCCTAGCAATATTGACGCGTGTGACGGTACCTTTAGAGGTGCCCTCCTGTCAAGACCTCTGTCAGGCTTGTCCTCTCTGGCTGCCTTTCCAGCACTGTCTGACTAAAATTAGCTCAACTGTCACTCAAGTCTCCCGCTTTACTCTAATCTCCACCCCCTGAACCTACTGAATATACGGTCCCTATGCTAGTGTATGGGTGCTTTGGACAGACTCTACAAGGAAACCCCAAATCCATAACTACGGAGGCACTACACCTTCTGTTTGGGGTGCAGTACCTCCCTGTGGCGCCTAGCCATAGGGGTGCCACACACCACCTAGCCATAGGAGTGCCACGCTCGTCCGCAATTGTTAAGACCAAACCGGGATTGAGTTGAAATTTTATTAATATTTTAACCGGGTGACATTTAATTCAAAGCAATAACAATATGCATTCTTTGTGATCTTCCCTTGTCGGAGGTACTGTGGTTTTAACGTTGCAAACAAAACATGAATAAGCACTAGTCCACATCGGCCCAACGGGGAACGGGTATTAGTCTCTGATTTACAGTTCAATCAGGCTTTTTAAAACGACAGTTCACATTATGTTCATGTGATTATTGTTCAAAGACTGTAAGGAAAAAGGCATAATATTTAACTACATACAGCAGTTAAACATGTCAATCTTCATATTTGCTCTTCCGGATCGCATACCAACCTAGGGATCCAGCATGGCGTTCATATGTGATGGTATCGCCCTTATATAGATCTCGATCCGGGTGTCCTTGTGGAAGGTGGGACTCCACATTCCTCCTGGTGAGGAAAATATTGGAGTAAAGACCTTCTTCCCGAGCGAAACCATAACCGTTTCCCAGGTTAAAGGCGGTGACTACTCCTTTCCTGTGTTGGTCGAGAGGTTGTGGTGGCTGGGCACATACGAGCCTGACGGGTCTCCAACTCGTTTGCCCACCAGGCTTCATGTCGCCTCTGCCGCTCGACCTCATCGTCCGGGATAGGTCGGGTGAACTAGGGACGGCCCACCGGTTGCCAGGAACATCCGCCATCAGCCGGGGACGGGACCATTCTCCTCTCTCCGGCTTCGATTTGTAGTACTGGTGTCTCAGCCCTCCTTAGCTCGCGGAGCTCCTTGGTGCTGCCGGTTGCTCCTTCCCCCAGGTCCCTCTCCTCTTCCTCGGTCACGTTGAACTCCTCGGGGAACTGGATCAGGTCTCCTTGCTCGGCAGATTCTTCCTCAGGCTCCACGGCTGGCTGGTTCACTGGTTCGGTAGGGGCGTGGCTTTCATCGGTTACCAGGTGCTCGGTTTGAGTTTTGACCTAGACTACCGATTCCCTTCTGAGCTGGAGTTCCTTTTGCTGCTCCGCCCGCCGGCTTAATTGCAGGAATAGCTTGGCACTCCAATGCCGGATAGTCCATTCTGCGGTCTCTTGGAGGTGGGTTCGTAAGTCCTGGAATGCTGCTCTCCATAATGCGGCATCCTCTCCTTCAGTTTCAAGGGTAGGCACTCCCGGAGCCGCACGGTCGGCCGCCAGGTCCTCCTCGACCTCCTGGATTACCGCTTCAAGTTTGGGGTCTGCCATCTCTACCAGGCCGCACACGGGTAACGGGTCCGGGGTCCTATCAGGTATAACGTTCTGACCTCCGGCCGCGCCCTGTTTGATTTTTATAGTCCCGAACTGGTGCGGTCTGGTTTTCAACCCGCCCCCTTGGTTGTTTGATAGCAAGAGGGGCGTGGAGACATTTTGGCGCCTCTTGCATGACCCTGCTTTGGTGAGGGGCCGAGGCATGGCCCTGGGCCAGCACATAGTCTTTTACATTAAAAGGCGGGCCTAGCTGAGAAATTTAGTGGGACAGTCCTTCGGGCCTTTTCGGAGCCCGCCTCTACACTTCGGCAAACCTCGGCAGAGTGGGGGGGGGGGGGGCTTTTCTTTGCGCTCTGTTAGCCGCGATGCTCTTCCCACTCTGTGGTCCAGTAACAGCGGCCCAATTTTACAGTACACAAACATTCAATAAAGTCCAATTTAAGCACACAGTACCCAGTTTTACCGGGCACGGGATCCTGTTTGTGACACCGGAACTGAGGCGGTCGACAAGGTAGGGGTTACTCGGATACCGGGATAGGCGGTTGCTTCGATGGGGGAATCATGGGTGGTCGGTTCCCGGTTCCATGCCCTAGACTCTCAGTGATAGGGGATGGAGGTGATGATGATGATTATGGAATTGGTACCGTGACGCCACCTGTGGTACCTGGTAATGTGGATGCTAGCACTGCGGCCGGCCGCTGAGGTGATGGAGGTGCAGCTCAGAGTAGTACAGCTCCCCACAGGTGGAGCTTTACCTCAGGGCAGCGGGGCTGGATGAGGGGAGTTGTAGTTCTTACCCCTCTGATGATGCTGAGATTGTAAGGTGATTCTGTAGAGTCTGTTGATGGTCTCTTTTAATGGCTTTCGGGGTCTGTGTTCCTCTTTACCCTCTTTAACCACTCTGCAGAGCTTTTACGCCAGCCCACGGGTCTGTTACAGTTAAGTATGTTCGGTTCCTTACAGGTACGGACGGGAGCGGCAACCAGGTACAGTCTGTGGTGCTATGGCTCCCTTCTGTCAGTCCCAAAGCTTGTCAGTTTGCAACCAGGGATAGACCACTGGTTGCCTCGGCTCCGGTATCGGTCCCGGACTTCCCCAGGTGGCTCCAACCAGGCCTGATTCGTCCCCTTCAGTTCCCGGGTCACCCCTCTCTAAGAGGCGCCCTCCTGTCAGGACCTCTGTCAGGCATGTCCTCTCTGACTGCCTTCCCAGCACTGTCTGACTAAAATTAGCTCAACTGTCACTCAAGTCATTGCGCCATATCCAGAAGCGGCTGTGGGCTGTGGTTTTCAGTGTGTGGGGCTCAGAACCCTTGGGCCTTACCTCACTTAGAATCCCAGCCCTCAGCTGCCTGGTTTTACCTGGCCGGCAATCATAATATGGCGGGAGGCCACGCAGTTTTTCTTTCTAATTATTTTTTTAAATAACTTAAAAAAATTAATAGGCTTCCCTGTATTTTGATTGACAGTTAAGGTAAAACCAGGCAGCTGGGGGTGGCAGCCCGTTGCTGTCCGCATTATCTGCAATGAGAATCAAAAATACTGCAGAGCGCCACGTAATTTTTTTAAATTATTTATTGATTTTTACACTACTATATGTGTGAGGGACCCAACAGTCAATCACAGATGCTGTCACGCAGAATGGGCGTCTGTGATTGGGTGCTGGAGTAACCTGAAACAAGCTCATACATTCTATCATCTAGCAGAGCTATGAACCCAGGTGAACCTTGACCTCACCGAGAACCCGGCTGGAAAAAGCCAAAGACAGCCAATTGCAGTGAATACCGCCGAAAGTTAATGAGCTGCCCCGGAAGCAGAAGAGGTCGGGAGACAGAGGGATGGGAGGACACGTCGCGGTCCGGTAACTATAATCATATAGCGGTGTTTGAATTTCCCGGTAAATGCTGTACATGGTGCTGAAATGTTATCGGCTGGAGAAATGCATTTACCGGCCGATTGAACCAATTGGCTTTCGCCGCTGCTGTTTGACAGCAGAGGTATTTGAAGACATTGTAAGTACGCACCTGCGTGCGACTATCGCACAGTGTGCTCTATGGGTGCAAGATTTTCTGGCACCCATATACTTTCAACGGCCACTTGTGCGATGAAATAGCATTTCCTTCACAATTCGAGTTAAGTGTGTTGAAAATGCACTAATATGACCAATATCATTTACTGATACTGGTCCGCATAGGCGCACCCAAGGGGGGGGACCTACGTGTCTGGACCCCCCCCTTTGGACGGCCCTGAGAAGTGGTGCAGTACACAAGGAGGTGGGCCCCTATGTCAGGAGACAGGAACAATTACACAGCACCCAAGGGCCCACAAAAGAGGCTGCTTTTAGGGGGGCTTCGCTCCCCCAAACCCCCCCACCGGGGGCTTTGCCCCTCGGAACCCGCTGGGGGATGACACCCCCTTTCAGGGCCGGTGTGGGTTTCTTGGACCCCTACCTTGGGAAATTTCTGGGTGCGCCACTGCTGGTCCGAGTGCAATGCGAGAAAAACTCCTGTGTGCCTCCACTCTTAACCCTACTCTACAGGTAAATAGCATTTTCCAAGGTGATAGGTTCCCTTTAATATATTTTTACTAAATGCAATGACAGCATCTAAAAGTTGCAAACTCATAAACATCAGAACATCAAAATTTCCCCAAAAACAGTGGTAAAACATCGGTTTAATCTAGTACTGATATTTTCAAAATTATTTTATGATTGTATGTAAATATAAATTGTTATATTCAAAAAACCACAAGAAAAGAAAATTCCTATAACTAGACTAAAGGTCGCTGTGGACACATTGTAGGAAAAGGATGAGAAAGCAATTAAAATGTACAGGGAGTGTAAAGGTTGTGTCTTTGTTTAATTCAGGGTTAGTTGCTATTTATTTCAGCTTATACTGCAATGCCACCTAATGTTAACGTTTTGTGTTGCACATTCACCTCAGATTGCAAAACCATAAAATGTTTACATTTTATTTTGGCTCAAAATGTCCACTCGTTTGCATTTACATGGATTTATTAATATCCCCCCATTACAGGACTGTACAAACTGAGGCAATCTCAGTTGTAATTAGTAAGGGAGAGCAGGCCTGTTCTCAAAGAGATGCTAATGTGGCGCTCCATTGGTCGGGACCCATATAGAGTGTGTAATATCCCTGTGAGTAGGGAATTGGGATATCGCATAAGGGACCCTCACAACATTCATTCACACACCCTAGAGTAGGGGACTGTGGGTGGACCCGCTGTAGGGAGGAATTTGTCGGTGGGAGGAGAGTTAGTTCAGTTGGAGTTAGTCTGAGTGAGGAGTGCAGGACGGCAGAGAAGCCGTCGGGAAAGAGGGAGATCCTAGGGGCACCAGGTAGTGCGGTGCGCCCGAATCCAGACCCAATACATCTACCGACCGGAACTGGTCCTTGAACAGAAGATAGGCTCTAAGCACGGTGCGGGAGTCTACCCCCGAGCCATGAAAATAGAGGCCCGAGCTTCTAAAGAAATTTGCAGCTGAATGTCCGGCGCATCCTTAAAAAGCCACCGAATAGGGTCAGGGGGGACCCAGAGAAGAGTCCTCCACAGAGGGCCCATGGGAGCCGGCTCGAGGCTCTGAGCACAAGAGTGCTTGACGGGAGACAGGAGAGAGCGCAGTGAGGGACTGGAAAGGAATGGCAGGCACACCACCTAAGTGGTCCTAAGTGAGTCATCCCGATTCCCTGGTGATTACCCAGGCCAGAAAGACCCGAAAGACTAACATTTGTAACCTGCCTGAAGTACTGCCAGTAAACTGTCCTGAGTTAAAGACTGTGTGTCACATACTTTATTTGCCTTCGCTTGATGAGCCGTACACTTGCTGCAGTGAAAAGGACAAGTGACTGTGCTGTGTGGTAAGCTGCCTCCCTGTGTAAAGACTGGACATAAACTATTACAACTACCCCGTAGATCTCGCTCCACTTACGGGGAGCGTAACCATCTTGCTGCTCCACCATCACCCAGGAGGACTGTCCTGCAGCGCCGGTAACATTACCGGAACCATAGGTGGAGTTGTGGCACCCCTGCGAGTGTAATGGCCACTTTACACGCGGCTACATTTCTAGCTTATACACAGGTAACTTACTGGCTGCAGTAAAATCATGGAGACATTATTCCATTTGTACACAGCAACAAGATAGAACTATGTCTCCATGATTTCACTGCAGCCAGTAAGTTACCTGTGGATAAGCTAGAAATGTAGCCGCGTGTAAAGTGGCCATCACAGAATCACCTGGTGCACAGAGGGATTTCCACATCAGGTACCCTACACATGCAACACCTTCCACCCCAGACCTAAAGCTCTACTTGCTGCCTTCAAGCAAGGTCCCCTATAAATTCAGGCCCAGGGAGGAGTTAGGCAGTTCAGTGCGGAGCAGCACTGAGGAAGACATCCTGGTGAACGGAGCCGCGTTAGGCCCGTACCAGAGGGAAGCCTAGCCTGTGCAGGGGCCCAAGAGTGAGGGTCGGAGGCAAGGCGAGGACTGAGTGAGGGCAGAGGAGCCATACTGGCACACCCCAGGAAAACACCCGGACACCGGAGTCCGAGTCTGTGAGGGAACACTAGCCCAGCAGAGAAAGCACCGGACAACCAGAATACTTCAGTCTCCTGGGACACTTGTAGCATAGTATACTAGAGAGCCAGGGACTGCAGGAGAGGAGCAGTGCTCAGCAACAGGTTCTCACCACTTGCAATACAAGCAAGGAACACAGGAGAGGTCAGGGCTGAGCTTCGGGCAGGCCAGGACATTAACACACAAGGGCAAGGAGGCCTCACAATTCACCGGTTGTGGGGATCCTAAAGTGCTTCCCGACCACCTGGGGTGTACCCTGGACATTACTCGCAATTCCATCAGTAAAAGGTACGGAAACATCTCCCAGCGTGTGTGTGTCTGTTATTGCAGCCCCTGATCCTGCCCTTAACACAGAGTGCCTGCCAGCCTCTCCACCTGATGAGCCACCTTCCCCTGCAGCATCAGAGACAAGGCCGAGTAGAGAGCTGCCTCCCTGTGCAGAATCCCTGCATCCTTCCTGCCCCGGGGACTCTGCTCCACCTATGGGGAGCGTTATCATCTAGCTGTAGCAACACTATCCTCGGAGGTCTGAAGGTAGCGCCGGTATCGTTACCGGGTACCGTAGGTGGCATCACAAACTTTTATTATTTTTCTTTTTAACCCCTTTTTCAGCGACCCCAGGGCTACAGGCTCGGGCAAGCCACCCATGACAACCCCACTGAATCAATGCCCGGGAGCCAGATACCCAAGGCCCTGGGGTGGGTCAGAGTCACGAAACACTTTTATTTTTATTGACTGTTTTCCCCCTTTTTAAGCGACCACCAGGGCCACGGGACCGGGCAACAGGCCCCAGCGACATCTCCTGTGAACTAAACGCCTGGTTCCGAGTATCCCATACCCTGGGGCGGGTCACTAAGAAACAGTAGTTCTTATACATTTGTCTATTATTTGAATAAAGACCCGCAAACTATCCCTCGTTCACCAATTTATTGTAAAAAAAAATGTCCCACAAAGTTGCTTTGTGTGGCGCCCCACTAAGAATGCGTCACAAAAGGGTACTGCACCTCTGACTGAAGGTGCCGTATGCTTTGTTTTGGTAATGAGTAGAATAAGAATGAAGCTCCAGCACCACATGCAAACATCTAGTGTTAGAGGACCAATTAGATACCCGTTACCAGGGTAACTGATCCTGGTGGGAGGAGAAGCTAGTTAGTAAAGCAGTGGGGAAAGCAGCAAGGAGTTAGATTAAGCAAGGAGTGAGGTTAAGCAAGGAGTTAGTCAAGTCAAGAGTTCAGAAGAGACAGTCAGAAAAGAGCTGCAAAAGATGAGTGCAGCAGATGAAGCAGAGCTGGAGAGCAACAAAACTTGGTGACCCAGAAGAGAAAGAGACCAAGAACAGAACGGGTAACCGAATATCCCAGCCCAGTCCAAACCCCGAGTACCAGCTCCAAAGGTGTCCAGCCGGCTACATCCCTGAACCACGAACCCAGAGTGGTTGATGACTTTATAGGAGCACGACCCAACCGCCCCACACCAAGCATGGTCCTCACCAGAAGCACTAGACTGAGTTGGGGTCTCATTTGGAGAGATAAGGGGATTCCATATATCTTAACGGTCCTGGTCTGACAAGCGGGATCCGTGCAGGGCAGCAGAGCAAGGGATGTAGCACCCAGGCTTTGGGGTACTCAGGTATCAGGCGGCAAAGGGTTAACGGTGTCACGGGGAATGGCGGCCGCGCCTGATCCCGTGTCCTGGGCCTATCTTTGAAAAGGGGTTGATATTTACAGGGGATTATGTACAAGTTTGTTGTCGGGACGCCACCTGTAGTTTCTAGTGAGTTGCACCAGCGCCGCCACAGTCCACCAGAGGTAGATGGTATCGTGGCTGATATGGTATAGTCCTCCACAGGTAGGACTGGGGACCTCCGGGGCAGCAATTCTGTGAAAAAACAAGTTCATGCAAAAGAAGATGCAGCAGGGTCGAAATCACTTCACTCCGAGTACTTTACTGGAAACTTTAGCAGCATTTGTTACAGTTCTCAGTTCAGCATTCAGGTGGCTGCAAGCGGATCCCAGGTGGTATGATGGAACCCTCGGTGTGTGCCTTCTTTCCTGTCTATTCTTTCCTGCTCCCAGTAATTGTATGAAGCCCAGTGACTTGGAATCAGCTGGACCTCTGCTCTTCCGGTTTGTCTTCTTATTGGGAGCCACTCCTGCGGAACGTCCTGTGGGCCGCCCCCCTGATTGATTGATGGCAATTGGGGTGACCCTCTTTCGGTTGCTTAGGTGCCTGGGTCGCCGGTAGACTCCCCAGGACCACGGATTTTCTGTGGTCCTATGGATCCCACAGGTGCGGGCTGTGGAACCCGGTAAGCTGTCGAGGATAGACCTCCTCAAGTCCTTCGTTCCCCAACCGACTGTCTGCTCCTGGGATCTGTCCTTTCTCTCACTCTCCTGGTCCCTCAGCCGAGCGACCCTTCTACTCCTCAAGGACCACCAGTCAAAGACCAAAGACCTCCTTTTTCCCCCTAGAGGTGGTTTTATTCAGGCCCGGGTAACCTCCCACCGTGTGACCTAGTGTGGGGTGCTGGTTATGGGGTCCTCCCACCATCCTAGAATCTGGAGCATCTGCACCGCTTTAATGGGTGCAGTACCCCTCTGTGATGCCTGCATAGCGGGGCGCCAAAAGGACAGTGAGCATGATAGAGAAGGAACACCAGTGGAGCTTCAGAGGGACACTGCTCATTGCCAGAACCACCCGGTCCACTACTCTGCAAAGAGAACTGCATTACCCTGTAACCCTGCAGAATACCAGAGTAAAGTACCCGTTCAGAGTGAGCAACGTGTCCGTGATTTCTTCCTTGAACTGTGATTTACCTGCCTTGCTCCACAGTGACTGTGCTGCCGTACTCCATCAACTATTCCTACTTCCAACGCCCTGGGGATCCCGCTCCTCCTGTAGGGAGCTACTCCATCGTGCTGCCGCCCATCACCCCGGAGGGTCCCGCAGCGCCGATGCCATCAAAGTGACCTACAGGTGGCGTCACCAACAAATTCCTTTTATTTTTATTTTATCTTTCCCTTTTTCATAGACCACCAGGGCCACAGCCTCAGGCACCGCCACCCGTGACCTCCAGACTGCGCCTAAGATCTGAGTCCCCTGGCCTGGGTGAGTTATCTTGGCGTCTAGGATTCAAACCGACCCATAACTAACAGGTACTGTGCCCTTACGGAACTTTATTGACCATCCTGGAACTCTGTCTATATACGGCACTAAAAAACTTTTCCTGCCATTTCTACTGGGCCAAGATGGTGGGTCGCGCAATGTAAGGGACAATGTGCTGGCCCTGGGGCGTGCCTCGGCCTCTCGTCGTGGGAGAGCCATGGCAGAGGCGCCAAACCATTTGCCCGCCCCAATTGCTAAGGAAAAACCAAGGAGGCGGGCCAGAGACCTTAGCCCGCCCATGGACTATAAAACAAAAGGAAGAGGGCGTGGCCAGGTCTTTGCAAGGAACTTTGCCACCAGAACCTGCGCCGGGTACGGGTTTTGGAAAAGCAAGCATAGCGGCAATCCGGCTTAGAGAGCTGATGTGGGAGGTATAGGAAGAGGCCCGCACCGCCCTCAACGAGCCAGAGTTGGTCTCCGTCCACACCATCGACGGAGACCCAACCTTCTGGGAGACCGCACCCCAGGACTTGAGATTCCAGCTCCTGGAAAACACAGAGTGGACTATCCGGTGCTGGAGAGCCAGCGTAGCTAACAGACTGCGCCGCGCAGCCATGCAAAGGCAGACCGACTGTCCAGACCTGGAACCGGTGGCGAGGGACGAGCTACCTGAGACTCACCCGGTTACCGGTGAGGACCCGGTGCCATCCACGGTTGCAGGAGAGGAGGCGGGCAGGCATGAAGCCCCCGAAGAACGATCACGAGGCGGGCAGCCATGAAGCCCCGTAGAAGGAGTACCATGTGACAGCTGCGCCTGACAAACCAGCAGACCCAGAGTGGGAAGAGGAATAGCCACCTACGGAGGAGCCAGACCTAGTGTTTGAGGCTAGTGAGCCAGAGGAAGAAGAAGATTACCAGTTCCCCAATGAGGACGAGGAACCAGAACAGTCGGGCTCCGAGGAGGAAGATATAGTACAGAACCCTGCCGGGCAATCGCCACCTTAAGCCCAGGTAGCTTGGTGGGGCGTAGCAACAACATCAATGACCAGCGGTAAAAGTATGAGAACCACCGTGGAAAGTTACTGCCAAACACAGTACAGCAACAGAGCTTCTAATCGCAGTGACTTTGTGCGCACCTTTCACCGGTCGGATGAAGCAGAAAGGCAGCGACGTGGAGCTGAGTGGTGGGCCCGTGAACAAGAGAACTTGCAAATCAGAGCCCAGTGGTACCCTGGACATTGGAAAAGATAGTGATAGTAACCACTGGGTCCGCAAGAGTTAACCCGGTTCCATTGGACTGGCGATTATTTATATGTGCCTTGTTCCACAGTGACTGTGCTGCCGTACTCCACCAACTATTCCTACTTCCAACGTCCCGGGGATCCCGCTCCTCCTGTAGGGAGCTACTCCATCTTGCTGCTGCCCATCACCCTGGAGGTTCCCACAGCACCGGTGCCATCACCGGGAGCTACAGATGGCGTCACGAACAAATTCCTTTTATTTTTATTTTATTTTTCCCTTTTTCATTGACTACCAGGGCCACAGCCTCAGGCACCGCCACTCGTGACCTCCAGACTGCACCTGAGATCTGAGTCCCCTGGCCTGGGTGAGTCATTTGCAGTCCTCGTTTCCTAAATGCAGTAAAGTACAGCTGTGAATATCAGTAAAGCACAGCTATTTACATACATTGGGTGGTGACTACAATTCTCATCAGACCCGCAGGCTCAATGCTGCACTCAGCGAGACCCAGCAACTCTGGTGAGAGTTTCATCTACCATTCACTAACTGGCGCCTGTAAATAGCTATACTTTACTGCTAATCAAAGACCCCGGAGCTGCATTCGTGGAACATGGACTGCGATGGAGGAGCTTCGTTTGGACATGTTTGATAATAAATTGATGAACAAGGGATAGTGTGGGGGAGTCTTTTTTACCGCAAAATGTATGCCACAAAAACAATTCCAAAATATATCAGAATTGTGTGTGCATGTGGAGAGGGGGGGTTGCTATTTTCCTTACTTGGAATGTTTTTCATATTTTCCAGTACCGTATGTGTTAAAATAAGTAATGTAATTGAAAAGTACCACTGGTCCCACAAAAAATGATCCCTCATATGTCAGTGTGGACAGAAAAATAAAAACCTTTTGCTCTTGGAAGAGAGGGGAAAGAAAAAATAAAAACGCAAAAATTAAAATTAGCTCATTGGCTCTAGTACTGCACAGACCCGAGATCAGTAAGCAGTTTTTTCTTGGACATAGATGCTTCTTCCTCTGGGCCAGGGCAGTCCTCACACAGAAGTCTCCTGCCGGACAAATTGTATCCTGCGGTTTCTTTTCCAAAGCGTTTTCCGCTCCTGAATGCAACTATTCGATTGGAGACAGAGAGTTCTTGTCGATTGAGATGGCTCTGGAGGAGTGGCATTACCTACTAGAATGGGCTGTTCATCTGTGATTATTTACACTGAGCAGAAGAAGTTGGGCTACCTGCAGTTGGCACAGAGGTTAAATCATTGCCAAGCTCTATGGTCACTGTTCTTTGCCCACTTTGACTTCGTTCTCCATTTCCGGCCAACTGTGAAACACGTAAGGTAGACACACTCTCAAGTTCCTTTTTACCCACCGACCAAGAGGAGGAGCTGCAACACATCATCAAGCCCTCCAAGATGCTTACTGTGGTTCAGATAAACTTGTCTCGGGTACTTGTCACAGAAACAGAGAGGAGCTTAGTATTGCAGTGGAGTCACACCTCTAAGTTTGTAGGTCACGCTGAATGGAAGAAGATGGCTCTTCTCATTTCACTACATTATTGGTGGCTAACTCTGCAAGAAGATGTTGTGACTTCGTTTTTCGCCTTTCTTTTGTGTGCTCGTAATAAAACCCCTAAGAGGCCTCCATCTGGACTACTACTACCACTTTCTGAGCTCGTAGTTCCCTGGCAGTCATCGAAGACCTTAGTAGAATTCTCAGTGCTGTGTTTCTCCCCTCATGTGAGGAGCGAGGGGAAGGGTTGTGCTGGTAGAATTTTCAGTGCTGTGTTTGTCACCTCATGTGAGGAGCAGGGGGGGTTGCGCTAGTACAGTATTTGGAGCTGTGTTTGTCCCCTACCGCCATCGCCGTAAGGCTCCAGCGTCCCGCAGTCTGCAGTGTAGAGGAGAGGAGGGGCGGACACAGCTGCAGCTTCTCTCACTTCCCGTTCTCCCTCCTCTCCTCGTCTCGGGCCAACGCTGTTGCGGTCGCGGCAGCCGGCTGTACGCACGGGACACGGGTCCGCGGTAGTTACGCCACTGCCTTTCAGTGTCCACTGCTTGCTCTGTTATTTGGGTGGTAATGAATCGTTTTTCTAAAATGGCCCATTGTCTGGTCTTCCATCTGCTCCAATACTCGTTGAGAAGTTCATTCAGCATATGTTCTGCCTACGCAGCCTACCGCTCCACATCGAATATGATAGGTGTTCAATTTACTTCCCAGTTCCGGAGGGCTATTTGGAAACTGCTGAATGTGTCCTTGGACTTCTTTTCTGCCTATAACCCACTATGTAATGGTCAAATGGAGTAGGTTAACCAGATCCAGACCACATTTCTGTGATTCTTTAACAAATTGTCACTTCAGTGAGGAAGTGAAAAACTCTAATGCCACCCAATGGGTGTTGCAATCCTTAAAGTCATAATCGACTCTTTAACAAGCCTTTTAATTTGATTTAGGATTTGTGTCAGATCAGAACCCAACCTGCAGACGCTGCGTTTCGGGGTAATTGCCCCTGATCAGTGCAGTGTGTGCAAATTCTGATCTGGCTGTATGAGAGGCTGAGACGAGGTCTGGGGGTGGTTCTTTATGAATTCGCACCACAGGGACTAGGTCAAGCTTTAGACTTTGGCCAGTACTCAGTTCTTCCTTGTGTATGGGCATTGACCCAACATACCTTTTCCTATGGATATCAGTGCAGCTGATGCCTTCGCTAAGAGTTTCCCCAAGATCTTGGAAGACACCTGAGCCACTCTGGTTAAATTGTAAAAAGAGGAGGGGAAGAAAAAGGGGATAATGGCTCACGATGTGTAAATATCTTACCGCTCCGAAGGGAGACAAATGGTGCAAGGATCCAGTCCTGGTCCTGGTCTTAGGCTAGGGTCACACTTGCAGATTTTTCATGCTTTTTTGGAGACCTGCGTTTAAAAAAAAAAAAAATGCACCCATAGGCCCCCATGCAAAAAACGCATGCCCCAATAGCAAAAATGCATGCCTTAATAGCAAAAACGCATGCCTTAATAGCAAAAACGCATGCCTAAAGTGCCATGCATTTTTGGCATGCATTTTTGCACTTATGTGAAAAGCTGCCTTCAAAAACGCATGCAAAAACGCATGGTACATTAGTACCATTAAGTACCATCCAAAAACGCATGCGTTTTCCATAAGGGCCCATGTTAAAAAACGCATGCGTTTTTTTAGAAAACGCATGCGTTTTTAAATCAGTACCAAAAATAGTGCATGCACTTTTGTGGGTGCTAATTCAAAAACACATGGAAAAACGCATGGGTGCCTAAAGGCACCTAAAAAAACGCATGCAGAAATGAAAAAAGAATGCAGAAACACATGCTTATTTTTAAGGCACCAAAGAAAACGCATGCCAAGTGTGACCCTAGCCTTAGTTATGCAAATAGAAAAATTGGAATGATCCAGCACTGTAGATGTACTCCAAAGTCAAAATTTATTTCAATAAATTTTAAATTTGGGGTACATCTACAGTGCTGGATCATTCCAATTTTTCCCCTCTGGTGATATCGTCCGAATGGCTGAAGAGGCATGCAAAAAAGGAATGTCTATATCCACCTAGTTTTCAGGCTGGAAACAAGTTATTCCTTTCATCAAGATATGTCTGTCTCCAGGTGCCTTCTTACAAGTTGAGTCCCTACTACATTGACTTTTTGAGTTTCTTAAACAAATTAATGCGGTCTCCTACAAATTGAAGTTTCTTGCCTCATTTCGTATTCTTAACTCCTTAATGTATCTCTCCTCAAGTCTGTCATCCTAAATCACTTCTTCAGCAATCCTGGTGGTAACCTCAGCCTGTCATCTCGAATGACAGCTTTGAAGTAAAGAGCATCCTGTCCATGAAGAGGGTGAGTGGTAAAACTTTTTTAGGTTGGAAGGGTTTTGGTCCTGAGGAGAGGTTGTGGGACCCAGAGGAGAATATTAGTGCACCTCTTCTCCTAAAGAGAGTCCTTTCAGGCCTGGAAAAGAGGGGGCGTAAGGAGAGGGTAAAGTAGACAACAGGAACCCTGTGATATCCTGCTTCCTCCACCTGTCAGGGATGCTGGCGTATTCACCATCCTGGCCACTCAGCAGTATCTTTGATCCTCTAAACAGCTTCCTGCTCCTGGGAGTGCATTTAGGCCATGTGTGTGTTCTCTCTCCTCTTCTTAAAAAGGCAGCACGCTTAATCCAGAAGTGCTTCTCAGCCTATAGCTAAAAGGCACTGGCTAATCTAGGCATCCTTCCCCTTAGAGAGGTGCCTAAGCAACATGTATCTTCTGTCTGCAAATTGCTAGTTGTCAGGTTCTCTAATACCTGTGTTTGTCCTGAGTATATTAACCTGTGTTCCTGTATCCAGCACCATTCCAGTGTTCCTGAACCTGTGCTCTAGTATTCGTATCTTTTCAGGCCATCCTGCTACTACCTGTCATCCCGCATGTACCTGTGGTCATGCCAGTACCTGCCAGTATCAGCTATCCTGCTTGTACCAGCCATTATTTGAGTACCAGCCATCCAGCTGGTTTAAGCAGTCTAGTCAGTACCAGCTGTCCTATCTAGTCATTCATGAACAAGAGTCCATACCTGCTTGGTTCAACCCTGGGATCAGCTGATGCAGAGGCGGGGACTGCCCTGGAGTGGTACCTGGTGGCTACATTTTATAACAAGACTAACCTCATCATCATAGGCTCTAGTGAAGATGAGGTAGTCTCTTAGTGATGCAGCTCCTAAGCCTGGTCCCGTGGCGCAGTGGGTCCACACCTACTATTATGAAGGGATAAAAGCCGAAACACTGCTATTTTTACCTTATGTCAAACATCTCTGCTGGTGGAAAAATTGAATATGAGGAAGAATTAATAACATTATTTGATTGGATCTGTGCCTGTTGGTGTACCATTCCACTAAATTACTTTAGACTATTCAAAGAATAGGTGATAACTGTTGTATTGATGGTGGTACAATTGCTGGGACCCCCAGTGATCCCATGATCAGGACTCTAAAATGCTTTTCCATAATGGTGGCTGCATAGATTTATTTTTAATGCAATCTGCCATGGAGGCTCCTAACAGGGTTATGATTTGTACAAACTGAATAATGAAACATTCTGTTATGTTCCTACAACAATGAGATTTCACATTTAATTTCTCAAGGCTAAATATATCCCGTCAGGTTTTCTTATTGATTAAGGGTGACATCAGCCTGTTTAATGGGAAACAATTGTGTTTCCTGTGCCAGGCTGGCACTTCACCAATGCAGGATAGCGCTAATGTAAATACAACGCTGTTTACATTGAAACTATTCTCCAATACAGTTGGAACATCATGCCAAACTTTAAGGCTCTGTTTACATCCGTATCTCCATAGTAGAGGACAACATCTTTCACTAAAGGAATAGCACAGTGTCTGTCTGTCATCCATTATGCATCATTATTAGTAACACAAATAAGAACCATATGGGACTTAGGCCATGTTCACACTGGATGTTTTTGATCTGTTTTCGGTGCAGCATTTTTTTGAAAACTGCACCAAAAATGGATCATCTTTTTTTGCAAAAGAGCAATACAAACACATCATCTATTTGTGTTGTTTTTTTTTTTTTGCTGTTTTCTTAGTGCTGCACTTTTGCTTTTTCAAAGCAAAAACACAGTACTATTCTATAAGGGGCAGGGGGGACACACACAGACAAACACACATACAGTCAGATACACACAAACACTTTACTACCTTCCCCAAGGTCCACAGTGTCCAGCAATGGGTTACTTCCGGGTATTACGCTTACAGGACCTGGTCATTTGACCCTTAGGCTGAGTCGCAGGGGCACGCCGTGGGATTGCTGGGAAAGGTAAGTAATTGGTGTGTTTGTGGTGTGGAAAGAGCAGTAAAAAAGTGTGGTGCCTCTGCGGATTGGTCGCCACAGTGATGCTGCACCTACTCCATAGTTGTGGTGTCACAGTTTCCAGGTGAGAGGGATTGCAAACCCAAGACACACAGAACTGCACACAACAACATCCCAATTCCAGGCTGGGGGTTTTGGGCAGACCCTAAAGAGATGGAGGGCCTCATCTTCTAATCAGGAGGAGGGGTTAGCAGTAGGTTAGAAAAGGAGTCAGAGTAGGAGGGGAAAGGACACTCTAGACGAGAGGAAGAATGTGGAGGAAGGCATACGGGGCAGATGCAGGACTGAGAGAGTCCTAGGTGACACGGATGTGGGGGATCCACCCATGTGCTCCAAATCCGGTCCCGACCCACGCAGAGGCGAGTAGCCAGCGCAGGGAAGAGCAACCAGGGAAGGCCCATGAGTGGTATCTCGGCAAAGCGATCCTAATATCCTGGGGACTAACCTGGCTGCACTTTGGAGGAGCACAACAATCAGTTGGTTGGCCATGCCCGATCAGCAAGTAAAGTTAAATAACAGCACAAACTGTCTGTGTCTCCTCCTTTTATGACTTGCGGCCCTCTTTATCATCAAAGCCCTGTCCCTGCTATATCAGAGAGCATATAGTATAGCTCGACCACCGTTTAGGTGCACAAGGGAAAAATAGGCCACAAAGTCTTTAAATATATCCCCGGCACACAATAAAAGAAGAGAGATGATTATCCTTTTTGTGTTTTTTATTTTTGAAGGTGAAAAAGAGGTTGTATCACACTGTGTGATACAACCTCTTTTTCACCTTCAAAAATAAAAAACACAAAAAGGATAATCATCTCTCTTCTTTTATTGTGTGCCGGGGATATATTTAAAGACTCTGTCCCTGCTATAGACTTTTATATCTGCCCTGGGGCCCCACTCCACCTGTGGGGAGTGAAACCATCCCAGCTGCCCTACCATCTGCCCCAGTGGTCTGAAACTTCAGCGTCAGCCATCCCTGGCTGAACACCACAGGTGGCGTCACAAACTTTTCCCTGTAAATAATCCTCAGGGCCACAGTGTTGGGTCACAGCCACCGTGACCTCCCCAAAGAACTGACCGACCTGGCTACCGGGTACCCCCAGCCCATGGTGGACATCGCATTTGACATCACGAACAGGATTCGGCCCCCACTAACACTGGGTCCCAGGTTGCCTGAGGAACTGTGTATTGAAAGAACTGTGTCTTGTGAATCTGAGTAACAGCAACCGCCGTGTGTTGATGCCATGTGTTCTGGCCAGGAGGCGTGCCACAGCCTCCCATCATGGGATGGGCCAGCACAGAGAGGGAAAAATGGACTCCATCCCCTGTGGCCATGGAGAGCCAAGTGGGCCTGCCGAAAGACCTAGCTGCTCCAACCACTGGTGTGGCTGACAGCAGAGAGAGTGGGGGACACCCACGAAAGGGAGGAGAAGGAGCGTACACCTAGAAGAGTGTGGAGAAGAGCTTGAGGAGCACAATGGCGGAGAGCCGAGAGAGCGCGTTGGCACCAAGGGTCGAGCGGATGGACTCCCGCAGTGGCCCAGAGGTGTTCCCGGGTCCGCTGCTGTCTGCAGATGCAGAACCCTTAGGGGTAGCTGGTGCGCAGGAGGGGCCTATACTCAATCTGGTGGCCTGACTTGCCGGGGCCTCAGCCGAGACATCAACGATTCTATGGTATGCGTGGACACTGCCATCCCCAGATGCCCATGCCAGGTATGTGTTGGGTTGGATGCATGATGTACGTGCGGCTGTCATTGGGAAAGAGTCGTAAAATCACCCAGCAAATCCCTGGCTCCTTCGACTGTCTGTGACCGCCCTGGCTGCATTGATGGACTAAGGCTGCTTTCACATCAGCAGTTTTTGCCGATCGCGGCAGATGCGGTGAAAAAAACGCATCTGCCATGATTAACGCATAACCGCTGCACTTGCGGCACAGTTGCGGCAAGCCCCATGCAATGTCTATGGGGCTTGCGGTAAGTGTGCGGCAGATGCGGCAAGTGCGGCTTCACACTTGCGGCAGGTGCGGGCGCGAAAAAAAAAACGCGGTCAGCCGCGTTTTTTTTTTGCGGCCGCACCTGCCGCAAGTGCCGATACCGCACTTGCCGCACCTGCCGCAAGCCCGCATAGACATTGTATGGGGCTTGCCGCAACTGTGCCGCAAGTTCAGCGGTTATGCGGTAATCGCGGCAGATGCGGTTTATTCACCGCATTTGCTGCGATCGGCAAAAACCGCTGATGTGAAAGTACCCTTAGACAATCGGTTGTTGCAAGAACTGGGAGCAACGAGCTGGGGTATAGAATCTGTGCCCCCTAAGATTAGTGAGAATCCTGTGCTAACGGCTAATCAATGCCAAGAAAGGGTAAGCGCAGAAGGAGATGTCGCGGTTCAATCCACGGCAAAAGTTTAAGCCAACGAGGTCGCCAACAGTGGAAAGATCCTGGCGAGGGACGCAACAGCCAGAGAAGAAGATAAGAGCAGAGCAGTAGGCTGTGATCTAGCCAGGAAGATTGGAACTGTAATCCAGTTTAGCGGCTGAAGAGGATAAGCTTCAATAAGGACAACGGTTACCCTAGAGATCTCTACGTGTCTAAGAACAATGTGCTTCCCAAAGGAGGTATGAGGCTCGAGCATACCCTGCAGGCGGGCGAATTGGTGGAGTACTCAGTGCTGCAGACATGTAAGGGATAGTTTGCCAGCAGAGTAACTCGGCTAACCTAGGCCTCACTAGGAGCAGGTAACCAGACAAAGTCAGACAGTAACCCCAAACTGCTTGGCTGGAGCTACATCCGTGGGAAGACCAGACTTGTTGGACCAACAGATGACCAAGCCCCATGAGGCAGGACTGCATGGGTGTAACCGTCTGGCTATGCAGGTAACCGTAGATGTCACCATCACTATGCCTGCAGTAGCTACAACTCAAAACTGCTACTCCATGATGTGATGCCCTCAGGAGCCGGCCACGTCATTTATTGATGGCACTGCCGGCCAGGCTAGCGATTATATTATTTACGTTATTGATTGTAGCTGTGGGCTAAAGTACGTGGGGCGCACAACGCAGACTTTACGTGCTCGCATGAATGGGCACAGAAATAGAGCAAAAAATGGGTTTTTAAAACATCGTTTGTCGAGACATTTATTACTCAAGCACAATAAGAATTTTTATATAATGATGACACCTCTAGAACAAATACCTGTGGAAACTATCAATAGAAATTCACTGCTTAATCGCAAAGAGACATATTGGATTTAAAGCCTTCAAACATTGCATCCCAATGGTCTCATGGCCGCTTTACATGGCACGATATCGTTGTCTAACAACGATAAAAAGTTACGTTGTTCGTGCGTTGCCGCCAATATCGTTCGTGCGTTGTGTGGTGTAAATAAGCAATGCGATGCAAGAACGATGCCAAAACGATATCGCTGAGAAATTGTGCAGGCTCTCCAACTGCCCGATATTGGCTTGACGATCTGGCAGGATCGTGCTGTGTGACAGTGCAACTACGATTTGGATCACAACTTCCCCTATTCACTCCCATGTTAAATGTTCGTCCCCTGGGTCGCTCGTACACAGCGCAAAGGAGAGGGCGTAGACATCGTAGTTGAGTAGCCTGCCGATATCTCCCTGTGTAACATCTCCTATGCGATCTTGGACTAGTGCCAAAAACGTGCGCGCTCCCGTGCCATTGTATCCAATATCGGAACGATATTGGGACATGTAAAGCGGCCATCAATGCTATTGTGGAAAGAATTTAGTATTCAGTATATATGTATAGAATCCCTTTTAAAACCAAAAAAGAAAAAAAAAAAAAACTTTTTAAAACATCTTACCTTTTTTGTTAATTTTTATGTAATTTAAGATTTTTTGTGGATAGTAATTTTATTGATAAATGTTCTTAGTGGTTTTTAGCGTAGTGATTGCTGTGTGTGGATGTTTGTTTTTACTATGTAATGAAGCACTAGAGCTGAGGGGAGCGCGGCCACCATAGAGTTGGATTACTTCCTATTGAACTGTGTTGTAAAAGTAATGAGACAGCTTTATTCTTTGGGTCAGTACAAACAAAGCGATACCCCATTTATATTGTTTTTTGTTGTTGTTTTTTGACTTTATGGAAAAAACAAATGTCTTTACATTGCTGTGTTGTGAGAGCTGTAACTTTTTTATTTTTTACTGACAGAACTGTATGAAGATTCGTTTTTTGCGGGACAAGATGACATTTCCAGTGATATCATTTTCATTTCCATGCAGTTTTTTCATCGCATTTTATTCCACTTTTTTTGGCGGTATGATGAAAAAGCATAGTGTTTTTTGTCATATTTTGTATTTATTTATTTTAGATTGTTCAATGAAGGAGTTAATTAGTGCAACAGTTTTATAAGCGGGTTGTTCCAGACACGGCAATACCAAATTTGTCTATTTGTTTGTTTTTTTCTTACATTTACATATTTATTGATAATATATTTTTATATTTTTTTGCTTTATATTTATTTTTTTTTTAATTATTTGTATTTTTTTTTAATATTTTTTACTTAGTTCCTTTATGTCCCATTACCTTTTGTTGTCCTGATTGCTGATATAATCCATTGCAATGCACCAGCAGTTTAGAATATTTTTAAGCCATTAAAATAATGAACCTATAAATGCCGAGACCATCCGGACCTGAGAATCACGTCACCCATCCATGTTACACACGGTGGCGTAACTTGAAGCTCATGGGCCACGATGTGAAAGATGCAATGGGGCCCCCAATTATTGGAAATCTTTAATAGCAGTTGTCTTTTTCTATAGGCCAAAGGGACTTTTGGTCTATTTGGATACCCTGGCACACCAATGTTAGAAAAAAATGCACTGGAGGTTTTTCCATGTATTCAACAAAGATGATTGTTTATTTATCACACACTGAAAACAAGATCCAACGTTTCGGCCTTAACATGCCTTTATCTGGGATCTAATAGACATGTAAACTAGATACAGAACAAAAACACAATCAAATAGAACATATCGTCAATACGATCAAATTAAGGGTGCCGTCACACCTGGCGAAGGCACCGCCGATGTCTTAGGCGACATAGGGGCATGGCCTATCAGCGCCGATATCGCCCCTGCGTCGCCTAATGTAAAGGGGCGATGTCGGTGCCTCTGAGTGCTCGTCTGGTTTCTCCAGAGATCATCTAAAGAAATACCCTGAAGCATGGAAGACCCAAGATCTTCAAGACCTTCTGGAAGCAGAAAAAGAATCCTATGAACCCCCAACTCCATGCCAATAACCAAAAGAGAAAGACATATCCACAATACTTGGAGATTTCCCGGAGGATTGGCCTCGACATGAAGGAGCCATAATAGTTCCAATCATCAACTTCTACCAACCTCAAGAAACCATCCTAAGTGTTCAGGAAGAAACACCCGTTGTCAGAGAACCAGAGGATCCTGCAATTGGTGGACCTGCTAGTCCTGTAGTGAGACTAAGGCCACGTAGACGCTTATCTGACTTACCCACCTTATACTCTTCTCCAGACACATCACCTGAGACATCCACACATAGTGCGTAGATCTAGTCGTAGCACACAAGGTCAACCCTCGTCCAGGTATAGAGATTGGGTGCAGTAGGTACAAAATGTAAACAGAAACCAGTTATGTACATAAAATGTAAATAGTAGTGTAGAGAAGGGTGAATAAAGGTGGGGAGGGTAGAATTACCAGACCAGGGGATTATTGTGGTAGCAGAAAAAAATAATCACCGAGATCCTTACATTATTCTTGGTACAAATGTTCTTAGCAATTGCATGGGTCAAGTGTTGTTCTTGCTTCAAAAGATTGCGGAAACTGCCAAACCTAGGCAGAAGAAGGTTCTTCAGAGAGAGGTTAGAGCCCTCCTGCATCAACTCCAGGTTCAACTTACAGGTTTTGAAATTGGTACTGCACGGGTAACAGACCCGCTTCCTTGTGTGATACCTCCAATGAGTGAAATGATGATTTCGTGTCGAGCAGCTAGAGGCCGAAGGGGGCATAACTATCAGGCAGTAGTAGAGCCCATCAGCTCAGAGCACAGGCCTACACTCTTGACAGCCAGGGGGGTAGTTGATGTACACAAGGGAAGAGTACCCATCCGGATCTTAAATTGTGGGAGTGAGGAGGTCAAACTACCCAGGTATTCCACTGTTGCCAAGTTGTATACTGTGCACAAGAATGAGATTCAAGCAGTGGGACCCTTGTCTTCAGCCAGAAAGGTAGAGGATAACAACGCTAAGGGACCACTGGAGGACTGGTGTCAGCAGCTCCATGTAGGAACTGATTCAACTCCTCTGTATAAGAAGCAAGGTGCCTATCGGGTAGTTCAAGAATTTGAGCAGGTATTCAGTAAGCATCCACTTGACTTTGGTAGGTCAAATGGGTACACCATCAAATCCTAACAGGTACACATCCACCAATCAAAGAGCGATACAGGCCTATTCCACCTGCACACTATCAAAAAGCCAAAGAGATGTTACAGGACATGAAAGATGCAGGGGTCATAAGAGATAGTTGTAATCCCTGGGTAGCTCCACTAGTCCTGGTGAGAAAGAAATGGCAGCATAAAAATGTGTGTAGATTACAGGCAGATTAATTGCATAACACATGAAGATGCTTACCCGTTACCACGCATTAAAGAATCACTAGCTGCATTGAAGTTTGCTAATTACTTTTAAACCCTAGATCTCACTAGCAGGTATTGGCAGGTCTCCGTTGCAGAGGAAGACCGTGAGAAGACGGCATTTACAACACCCATGGGTCTATGTGAATTCAACAGCATGCCCTTCGGACTATGTAATGCACCCGGAACAGAGGCTGATGGAGTGTTGCCTGGGGCATAAGAACTTTGAGACGGTACTGCTTTACCTAGATGATGTCATAGTGTATTCTAAATCCTATGAAGAACACCTAAGCCATCTAGCAGAGGCATTTGAAGCCTTGTTCAAGTACAGGATGAAGCTAAAACTATCCTAATGCCATCTGTTGAAGCCAAAGGTTCAGTACCTGAGACACATAGTCAGTTCACAAGGAGTGGCCCCAGACCCAGACAAGGTCACTGTCATCAGGGAATGGCCAGAACCAAAGACCCTTAAGGAAGTACATCAGTTCCTGGGATTGGTGGGATACTACAGGAGGTTCATCAAGGAGTACACGAAGAAGGCTGCACCCCTACAAAATCTCCTAGTAGGCCAAAACAAGAAAGGCAAGTCCAGAGATCCTCCCTTCGAGTGGGGCAAAGAACAGGAAGAGTCCTTCCAGCTGATGAAAGAGTCCCTAACGGGTGAAGAGATCCTGGCTTACCCCAACTACAATCTACAATTCCTGTTGTACACAGATGCCAGCAATGTGGGGTTAGGAGCGGTACTCTCCCAAAAGCAAGAAGGCAAAGAAAGAGTGATTGCCTATGCTAGCAGGAAACTTCGCCCTACAGAGAGGAACCCTGAAAATTACAGCTTCTTCAAACTGGAGTTCCTGGTCTTGGTCTGGGCCGTTACAGAAAGATTCAAGCACTACCTGGCATCTAACAAGTTTACTGCCTTCACGGATAACAATCTGTTGACCCATCTGGAAACTGCAAAATTGGGTGCTATGGAACAAAGATGGATGGCCAGATTGTCCAATTACCAGTTCACCATCAAGTACCGGGCTGGTCACAACAACGGCAACGCTGATGCCTTATCCAGGATGCCTCACTTAGCAAATATGGGAGCAGATGAGGATGAGCTGGAAGAGATAGAGCTACCCGCCTTCCATCAGTTGAGGATATCCCAGTGTCAATGAGTCCATACAGAACTTCTTGAGAGAGTAGTGAACCCGTTACCACACTTTGGTTGGAAGGAATCCCAAGACAATGACCCAGCTATCAGTTTAGTAAAAGGACTGATAACTCAGGAGTCCACAAAACTACCTCCAAATCCTCCACCAGAAGCTAAACACCTGTGGAATGAGAGAAGCAAGCTATTCATCTACCAGGAAAAGCTCTGCAGAAAATACATCAATCCAAGGACCATGAAATGGTTTGGCAGATCGTGGTACCCCGAACAGAAATTCAAGTGGTACTAAATGCTTACCATGACCAAACAGGACACTTTGGATGGAAAAAGCTGGAGATGTTGCTCAAAGACAGATTCTATTGGGTTGGCATGAGAGGATCCATAGAAAGATGGTGTAAAGGCTGTGGACCAAGTAGAATCCGAAGGCAAGACCAAGAGAGTCATAGGGCACCACTCCAATCCATTGTAACAATGCAACCACTCCAAATTGTAGCCTTGGACCATGTGAAATTAACTCCAAGCAAGTCAGGCTACACATATGCTTTAACAATGGTGGATCACTATTCAAGATTCCTGATGGTAGCTCCAGTGAAAAATCTCTCAGCTTCAACAGCCGCAAGGACCTTCCAAAATGTCTTTTGCAGGCCATTAGGCTACCCAGAACAAGTTCCAATGGATAGAGGTTCTTCGTTTGAATTTGAAATCCTCCAAGAATTCTGTCACCTTCACGGTTGTAAGAAGAGAAGAACTACACCCTATCACCCACAGTCCAATGGCTTGTGTGAAAAGATGAATAACATCATCATTGACATACTCAAGATACTGCCTCTTGAAGAAAGAAAAAAATGGCCAGAAAAACTGCCTGATCTGGGAGATATGTACAATCACATCACTGTCAGTTCAACAAACTGTACCCCCGCGCATCTCATGAGAGCACATACAGGAAAACTACCGGTAGATTTGGAATTAGGAGTCGTTGGATCAAACAGCAGACACTTCCAACTCTGACTGGAACACAAACCGTCTAGAGCTGTATAGATAAGTCCAAGCTTGCGTTGAAGACAGTCTTGAAAAATCCAGACAAAGACAAGAGAGAAACTTCAACAAAAGTGCACCAGCAGGACCTATACTACCAGGAAGTATTGTCTTAAAAAGGAAAAGAAGAAGACAGAAACTCGATGACCAATGGGAAAGAGAACCCTACACTGTTTTGAACTCCAATTTTGATAACACCAAAGTCTGTCTCATCAGTAAAAATGGAGGAAAAACAACGCAAACAGTCTCCAGAGATCATCTGAAGAAATATCCAGAAGCATGGAAGACCCAAGATCTTCAAGACCTTCCGGAAGCAGAAAAAGAATCCTATGAACCCCAAACTCTATGCCAAGAACCAAAAGCGAAAGACATATCCACAATACTTGGAGATTTCCCGGAGGATTGGCCTCGACATGAAGGAGCCGTAATAGTTCCAATCATCAACTTCTACCAACCTCAAGAAACCATCCTAAGTGTTCAGGAAGAAACACCCGTTGTCAGAGAACCAGAGGATCCTGCAATTGGTGGACCTTCTAGTCCTGTAGTGAGACTAAGGCCACGTAGATGCTTATCTGACTTACCCACCTTACACTCTTCTCCAGACACATCACCTGAGACATCCACACATAGTGCGTAGATCTAGTCATAGCACACAAGGTCAACCCTCGTCCAGGTATGGAGATTGGGTGCAGTAGGTACAAAATGTAAACAGAAATCATTATATATCACATACAGTTGTGGCCAAAAGTATTGACACCCCTGCAATTGTGTCAGATAATACTGAGTTTCTTCCAGAAAATGATTGCAATCACAAATTCTTTGGTATTATTATCTTCATTTAATTTGTCCTCAATGAAACAACACAAAAGACAATGAAGCAAAAAGGAAAACATTGATCATTTCACACAAAACTCCAAAAATGGGTCAGACAAAAGTACTGGCACCCTCAGCCTAATACTTGGTTGCACAACCTTTAGCCAAAATAACTGCGATCAACCGCTTCCGGTAACCATCAGTGAGTTTCTTACAATGCTCTGCTGGAATTTTAGACCATTCTTCTTTGGCAAACTGCTCTAGGTCCCTGATATTTGAAGGGTGCCTTCTCCAAACTGCCATTTTTAGATCTCTCCACAGATGTTCTATGGGATTCAGGTTTGGACTCATTGCTGGCCACCTTAGAAGTCTCCAGTGCTTTCTCTCAAACCATTTTCTAGTGCTTTTTGTAGTGTGTTTTGGGTCATTGTCCTCTTGGAAGACCCATGACCTCTGAGGGAGACCCAGCTTTCTCACACTGAGCCTTACATTATGCTGCAAAATTTATTGGTAGTCTTCAGACTTCATAATGCCATGCACACGGTCAAGCAGTCCAGTGCCAGAGGCAGCAAAGCAACCCCAAAACATCAGGGAACCTCCGCCATGTTTGACTGTAGGGACCGTGTTCTTTTCTTTGAATGCCTCTTTTTTTTCTCCTGTAAACTCTATGTTGATGCCTTTGGCCCAAAAGCTCTACTTTTGTCTCATCTGACCAAAGAACATTCTTCCAAAATGTTGTAGGCTTTGTCAGGTAAGTTTTGGCAAACTCCAGCCTGGCTTTTTTATGTCGGGGTAAGAAGTGGGGTCTTCCTGGGTATCCTACCATACAGTCCCTTTTCATTCAGACGCCGACGGATAGTATGGGTTGACACTGTTGTACCCTCGGACTGCAGGGCAGCTTGAACTTGTTTGGATGTTAGTCGAGGTTCTTTATCCACCATCCGCACAATCTTGCGTTGAAATCTCTCGTCAATTTTTCTTTTCCATCCACATCTAGGGAGATTAGCCACAGTGCCTTGGGCTTTAAACTTCTTGATGACACTGTGCACGGTACAGATTAGTGAACCGCCGCGACACTACTATATTAATGATTAAAGTGGATGAATGAGTGGCACCAAAAAGACGAAGATCTATGGGTATAATGCAAATGTGAAATGCAGAAACTGCCCTGTGCTATACATGAAAACCGGAGAACTTAGTCTCATTAGTAGCCACTAAGGATTAAGCTTGGCATCCACTTCAAGGAGTTTCCACTGCCAAGTCCTAACACTATGCCCTGAAGAAATGGTGTGATGTGGATGGATTTATATGTCCTAGGTGTAATTAAAAACGACGAATAGGTGTGTACTAAGATCTAGCAATGGTGTCCAAGTGTGGTTACCAAACTAAAGAAAAAGTGGAACATGGGAACTAAATTATAGAGTGGGAGCTCAGTCCAAATAAGCAATATATAAATAAGGTTAAGACTGGCATCTACCACAGGTGTAGGTGCTGGCAGAAAAAAATATATACTTACTATTAGTGGACCGCCGCGACACTACTATATTAATGATTAAAGTGGATGAATGAGTGGCACCAAAAAGACAAAGATCTATGGGTATAATGCAAATGTGAAATGCAGAAACTGCCCTGTGCTATACATGAAAACCGGAGAACTTAGTCTCATTAGTAGCCACTAAGGATTAAGCTTGGCATCCACTTCAAGGAGTCTCCACTGCCAAGTCCTAACACTATGCCCTGAAGAAATGGTGTGATGTGGATGGATTTATATGTCCTAGGTGTAATTTTTTTTTCTGCCAGCACCTACACCTGTGGTAGATGCCAGTCTTAACCTTATTTATTTATACTGTGCACGGTAGACACAGGAACATTCAGGTCTTTGGAGATGGACTTGTAGCCTTGAGATTGCTCATGCTTCCTCACAATTTGGTTTCTCAAGTCCTCAGACAGTTCTTTGGTCTTCTTTCTTTTCTCCATGCTCAATGTGGTACACACAAGGACACAGGACAGAGGTTGAGTCAACTTTAATCCATGTCAACTGGCTGCAAGTGTGATTTAGTTATTGCCAACACCTGTTAGGTGCCACAGGTAAGTTACAGGTGCTGTTAATTACACAAATTAGAGAAGTATCACATGATTTTTCTAACAGTGCCAATACTTTTGTCCACCCCTTTTTTATGTTTGGTGCGGAATTATATCCAATTTGGCTTTAGGACAATTATTTTTGTTTTTTCATTGAAGACAAATTAAATGAAGATAATAATACCAAAGAATTTGTGATTGCAATCATTTTCAGGAAGAAACTGAGTATTATCTGACAGAATTGCAGGGGTGTCAATACTTTTGGCCACAACTGTATAATCCTAATATACAGTCCACAATATAATATTTAAGTTACTAAGATATCGGCATATTCAAATGTCCCAATATTAACAATTACTATCATGCTCAATAAGGGGAATTAGTAATTGGGATACATATATTGAATTATATAAGAGTTATTAAGATTATTCATGATAAGTTAATGTAACATATTTGCTTATATCGGTAACTTATTATGCAAGAGACCAAGCCATGTCTGACTAAACTAAGAATCAGTACTGGTACCATCCTGCCCCTTCATAATTGATAGAACCGCATACTGAGATGGTATCAAATATGGTTTCCAAAATGGAGATATCCATTATAAGAGATGAACAATAATTACATGAATTATAGTACAGACCAAAAGTTTGGACACCCCTTCTCATTCAAAGAGTTTTCTGTATTTTCATGACTATGAAAATTGTAGATTCACACTGAAGGCATCAAAACTATGAATTAGCACATGTGTAATTATATATTTAACAAAAAAGTGTGAAACAACTGAAAATATGTCTTATATTCTAGGTTTCTTCAAAGTAGCCACCTTTTGCTTTGATTACTGCTTTGCACACTCTTGGCATCCTCTTGATGAGCTTCAAGAGGTAGTCACCGGAAATGGTTTTCACTTTACAGGGATACATACAAACAAGTTAAAAATACAATGAACAAACTAACAGTTACAGACTGATACAGAGGGAAGAGAGAGGACCCTGCCCTTGCGGTCTTATATTTTACAGAGCAATGGGGAGAGAGACAGTAGGTTGTGTCTGCTCTGGTGGTGGTGGAGCCACAGGTCCGATGGTGGTGGAGCGCCAGGTTCAGTGGTGGTGGGGCACCAGGTCCATTGGTCGTGAGGTGGCATTGTGGTTATTGCAGGTTGTAAGCTGTTCCGAAGAAATGGGTTTTCAGGTTCCGCTTGAAGGTTCCGAGTATGGAGGACAGTCGGACGTTTTGGGGTGCAGATTTCCAGAGAATGGGGATTGCTCGGGCAAAGTCTTGCAGGCGGTTAGATAAGGAATGTACAAGTGTGGCGGAAAGAAGGAGGTCTTGGGAGGATCGAAGATTACGAGTTGGTTGATATCGGGAGATTAATTCAGAGATATATGGGGGGAACAGATAGTGGATGGCTTTGTAAGTGAATATTAGTAGTTTGAATAGGATACGCTGGGAAATTGGGAGCCAGTGGAGGGATTTACAGAGGGGAGAAGTGGAGGAATAGTGAGGAGAGAGGTAGATTAGTCAGGCAGCAGAATTAAGGACAGATTGGAGAGGTGCAAAAGTGTTAGCAGGGAGGCCACAGAGGAGGAGGTTGCAGTAGCCTAGACAGGAGATGATGAGGGCATGCACTAGTAGTTTAGTAGATTGAGGGTTGAGGAAGGACCGGATTCTGGAAATATTTTTGAGTTGGAGGCGGCAGGAGGTGGCAAGGGCTTGGATGTGCGGTTTGAAGGACAAGGCAGAGTCAAGGGTTACTCCGAGACAGCGGACTTCAGGTACAGGGTAAAGTGTGATGTCATGTATTGTGATAGATAGGTCTGGTAAGGAAGGTGTGTGAGATGGAGGAAAGATGATGAGTTTGGTTTTGTCTACATTGAGTTTTAGGAAGTGAGAGGAGAAGGAGGATATGGCTGATAGACATTCTGGGATTCTGGACAGGAGAGGGGTGAAATCTGGGCCAGAGAGGTAGATCTGAGTCTCATCAGCGTACAGGTGATACTGGAAGCCATGGGACTTTATGAGTTGTTCCAGACCAAGGTTATACATTGAAAAAAGGAGGGGCCCCAGGACAGAGCCTTGAGGGACCCCAACACAGAGGTGATGGGGCGAGGATGTCTTGTGGGAGTGGGAGACACTAAGTGTGCGGTTAGAAAGGTAGGAGGAGATCTAGGAGAGGGCAAGGTCAGTGATACCAATAGAAGAGAGGATCTGTAATAGGAGGCAGTGGTCGCAGTGTTAAATGCAGAGGACAGGTCTAAAAGGAGGAGGACGGAGAACTGTCTGTTAGCTTTGGCTGTAAG
Organism: Allobates femoralis; assembly: GCA_033576535.1. Classification (NCBI taxonomy): domain Eukaryota; kingdom Metazoa; phylum Chordata; class Amphibia; order Anura; family Aromobatidae; genus Allobates; species Allobates femoralis. The sequence continues at coordinate 114,925,461 of JARQOC010000003.1, read as the reverse complement.
TCGTTAGTAAATTTGGTCAGGGCAGTTTCAGTGGAGTGGTGGGGACGGAAGCCAGATTGAAGATTGTTAAAGAGAGAGTTGGATGAGAGGTCGGATGAAAGTACAGTGTGGACATGCTTTTCGAGAAGTTTGGAAGCGAACAGGAGCAGGGATATGGGCCGGTAGCTGGATGTAGAAGTGGGGTCAAGGGATGGCTTCTTTAAGATAGGTGTAATTGTTGCATGTTTGAAAGCATGAAAGCAGAAGGAAAGGTACCAGAAGTTAGTGATAGGTTGAAGAGGTAGATTAGGGCTGGGATAAGTGTTGTGGTGAGGTTGGGGAGGTGTGATGGTATGGGGTCCAGTGCACAAGTGGTGAGGTGCAATCTGGAGAGAAGGTGTGCAAGTTCGACTTCAGTGATGGAGGGGAGAAGGGTTAGTGGGGGAGAGGAGTGGTCTGGTATATATGTGGGTTGTGGTGGTTGGGTAGCAAAGACTTGTCTGATCTGATCAATCTTGTTGGTGAAGTGTGTTGCAAAGTCTTCTGCAGAGATACAAGAAGTAGGAGGGGGCAGTGGGGGCGGAGGAGGGAGTTAAATGTGTTGAATAACTGCCTGGGGTTGTGGAAGAAAAAAAAACCTGGGAACTGAAGCATAACAATAATGATAAGGCTTGAGTGGGCTTGTGTCAATAGAAGCAGATGGTGTGAAGGAAGGTATGAGGGTAATGAAGTAGTTCTGTTAAGTGGTGGTGAGTGCTGGCTTGAATTTGAGAAGTGCTTGTTTGAATGCTGTGTAGTTGTCATGCGAGTGTGTTTTCTTCCAGCGCCGCTCTGCAACCCTAGATGCTTGCAGCAGATTTTTAGTGGAGTCTGTGGGCCAGGGTTGTCTGTTGGTTTGTCGTATTCTGCCATGAATGAGAGGGGCAACGGCATCAATAGCTGGCACTCTCTCAGCTGTGGAGGATATAGATGATAGCAGTAAAATGGCTTTGGAGAGTGTGTGAGTGTCAAGATGTGTGAGGTTTCTGCGAGGGTGTGTGAGTTGGTGGACATGGGGGGGGGCAGGTGAAGAGGACAAGGATGAGAAAGTCAGTAGATGGTAGTCAGAGACGGGGAGAGGGGAGGTTGTGGGTTTAGTTAGGGAGCAGAGGCGGATGACGATAAGGTCTTGTATGTGTCCGTCTGTGTGGGTGGCTGTGGAGGACCATTGAGAGAGGCCAAAGGATGAGGCAAGTGACAGGAGTTTGGAGGCTATTGACCGGTGGGTGTCAATAGGGATGCTGAAGTCGTCCCTTATGATGGTGGGAATGTCAGCAGAGAGAAAGTATAGGAGCCAGATGGAGAATTGGTCAAAGAAAGCAGTGTTTGGGCCTGGTGGTCGAAAAATGACTGCCACTTGTAGGTTGGAAGGAGAGCAGATACGGACAGAGTGCACTTCAAAAGATTTAACCATGTGTTAAATCTACAGTATCATTGACAAGTTTGTTTCCTCATTGTAGCTACCTTTTAGGATGAGATAAGGTCCGGGAGACCTTGATCTGCATAAGTGTCCTGTGAAAGGTAACCATTACTTATAACAACCCACATAGGTATATGTTTTATTTTTTATATATATCTTTCATTTTTTTGTCCAGTAGACCATGTCAACCTAGGTACATGACATTATAACTTCTGTAAGTGAAACAAGGTTTTTACCCCCTTTTCCTTTATTTTGTAACTTTTTCATTCTAGACGACTCAGTCTTATAAATGATCAAGTGATAAAGTACTGCTTTGACCCTGAGAACCAATATAGGTATTCTTCTGTTTACAATACACCCATCCTCCTTGGCAGGGGCTGGCTGGGGCCTCTGTACCCAGGTGGCAGTCTCGCACTGCCAGCCCTTAGTTGATAAGCCGGGGGGGGGGGTAGTGCTATCAAAAATTTTTGAGGACCGGGGGGGGGGGGGGAATGCTATCGGGGGACGGTGGTGCTGCCGCGGCTCTCTTACCAGCTCCGACGCCACATGCTGCAGTATCGCCACGCCGGCCGCAAAGCGGCGCCCGTGGCCGGCCCATTTCTGCAGAGGGCCGGCCCTAGATGTGGACTACACCACCAGCCCAGGGGGCACTTGCCCCCTGCCACCTGGGCCAGTCCGCCCCTGCTCCTTGGACCCTGGCGAACTTTACGACCTCTCTTTTTTTAAATAGGGTTATTTCCCTTATATCCTACTACATGCGTGAAACCAGGGCCGGCTCCAGGTTTCTGTGGGCCCCGGGCGAAAAGGTCTCAGTGGGCCCCTTTAAGTACATATCGCGGACTATATATATATATATATATATATATATATATATATATATATATATATATATATTGCCGCACACTTACCGCAAGCCCCATAGACAATGCATGGGGCTTGCCGCAAACGTGCAGCAAGTGCAGCCGCTAGACGGAAAATGCGGCAGATGCGGGGTTTTTTTTTACCGCAACTGCCACATTTTTAAAAAAACTCCTATGTGAAGGCAGCCTTACAGGAACAGTGACTGCCGAATCCAGCAAGAGCTGTTTCTGACAGTGAGTACCGTATATACTCGTGTATAAGCCGACCCGTGTTTAAGCCGACCCCCCTACTTTTGCCCCCAAAACCTGGGAAAATCTATTGACTCGTGTATAAGCCGAGGGTGGACCCTAGCACAAGTATACAGCCCCCAGCAGTGTGGTATACAGCAGTCCCAGAGTTAGATACAGCAGCCCCAGTGGTAGTATACACGCAGCCCCAGTAGTATATACAGCCCCAGTGGTATATACAGCCCCAGTGGTAGTATAGACGCAGCCCTAGTAGTATATACAGCCCCAGTGGTAGTATATACAGCCCCAGTGGTTTATACAGCCCCAGTGGTAGTATACAGGGCCCCAGCAGTATATACAGCCCCAGTGGTATATACAGCCCCAGTGGTAGTATATACAGCCCCAGTGGTTTATACAGCCCCAGTGGTAGTATACAGGGCCCCAGAGGTATATACAGCCCCAGTGGTAGTATACAGGGCCCCAGAGGTATATACAGCCCCAGTGGTAGTATAGACGCAGCCCCAGTGGTAGTGTATACAGCCCCAGTAGTAGTATATTGCAGCCCCAGCGGTAGTATACAGCAGCCCCAGTAATGCAGGGCCCCCCCAGCCTCGCTCCGGTCACCTGTAAAGCAAACTATACTTATCAATGTCCCGCTGTCCGCGCCCGCTCGCCGCTGCCGTCCACGATCCTCCATCTTCATGCGTCTTCTTCCTGTTTCCTGTGCTCGTCGCAGGGAATTACGTCATTGCCTGCGACGAGCACAGAAACAGGAAGAAGACGCATGAAGATGGAGGATCGTGGACGGCAGCGGCGAGCGGGCGCGGACAGCGGGACATTGATAAGTATAGTTTGCTTTACAGGTGACCGGAGTGAGGCTGGGGGGGCCCTGCATTACTGGGGATGCGGGGGCTGCTGTATACCGATGTATACATCGGTATGTACCGATGTATACATCGGTATACAGCACTGACTCGCGTATAAGCCGAGGGGGGTACTTTTCAGCCCAATTTTTGGGCTGAAAAACTCGGCTTATACGCGAGTATATACGGTATATTACACATTGTTAGGAGCGGGCTAAAATGCGATTGCATTCCCTTGCGCCTTTTAAAAATACCCTTCAAATGCAAAATGTTGCATTTTTGTGCGTCTGAGGATGTTTGGTATATACACGAGCATTCTCAAGCACACAAATAATGCAAGCAGCTCAATGGAGCCGCACTGCCATATGGTGGCACCGCAGCCAGGCGGAGTGTCTGGCCGTCCGGATCTCTCTTTCTCCTCACCTTTCTTCTTGCCGCTCCGGTCTCCTCCGGTCGCTCTGCACATATCAGCACAGTCATGACAACATCATGCCCCTCCATGCTGAGCTGGAGAATGCAGACAGCGGCAGAAGAGACTATGGAGAAGAATGCTGCTGGCAAAGGTGGCTGAGACTATAGGAGCGGAATCCGCGGGGGGCTACCACTGGTACACATACTTCGTACACACGCGGCTCTGCTTCGTACACCTCATACACACGCGGCTCTGCTCCATACACCTCGTACACACGCGGCTCTGCTTCGTACACCTCATACACACGCGGCTCTGCTCCATACACCTCGTACACACTCGGCTCTGCTCCATACACCTCGTACACACATGGCTCTGCTCTGTACACCTCGTACACACTCGGCTCTGCTCCGTACACCTCATACACACACGGCTCTTCTCCGTACACCTCATACACACACGGCTCTTCTCCGTACACCTCATACACACACGGCTCCTCTCCGTACACCTCGTACACACACGGCTCCTCTCCGTACACCTCGTACACACACGGCTCCTCTCCGTACACCTCGTACACACACGGCTCCGCTCCTTACACCTCGTACACACACGGCTCTGCTCCGTACACCTCGTACACACTCGGCTCTGCTCCGTACACCTCGTACACACACGGCTCTGCTCCGTACACCTCGTACACACACGGCTCTGCTCCGTACACCTCGTACACACACGGCTCTGCTACATTCACACTGTAAATCCCTCCTGACCCCACACATAACCTTCACCTAATTGCCATACACCTAGTACACACTCACCTCTGCTACATTCACACTGTAAATGCCTCCTGACCTCACACAAACTTCACCTAATTGCCATACACCTAGTACACACTCACCTCTGCTACATTCACACTGTAAATGCCTCCTGACCACACACAAACTTCACCTTATTTGAGCATCATTCATGGCCAGCACTGTCCTGGATACACTGAGGAGCTGATCATGAGACCCCTGACTCCTCCCCATCCATTGACATCATCACAGGTCCTGTAAGCACACTAGCACAGTGTGTGCACTGCAGCTCTGTCGGCTCCCGTGGAGGGGGGAGGAGGGAGACCTCCGGTGCTGCAGCCTGCAGGAGCCTGAAAATGACCCCCAGCTGCCCCCTGGATATGGCTCTGGCTGTGGTGGCAGTGCTCAGGGGCCCCTGAGGCTAGGGTCACACTTGCATTGTGACCCTAGCCTTAAGCAAGTATTGTATGTTGCAACGCTGCTATGCGCTGGAGGCAGCCCATAGAAACCCAACGTTTACCATGACAACCAATGGTTGTCAATGTAAACTGCGGGTTTCTATGGGCTCAGTTGCTGGCAGCGCATAGCGTTAAACGCTCTGCGCTGCAGCAGACAATACTTGCGTCAGGCTAGGGTCACAACACAAGTGTGACCCTAGCCCTCAGGGGCCCGGTGGGCCCCCTCCAAGCCGTCGGGCCCCGGCACTTGCCCGGGTACGCCGGGTGCTGACGCCGGCCCTGCGTGAAACCCTCTTACTTATAGTATCATGAGCACTCTATAGATTGGGACACCCAGACCATCACTTTGCATATACACACAATAGTCATGGAAATTGTTTATTGTCACCACTCCACATAGACAATTTCTCTCTACACAAGTTATTGCACAGCGGATATCACCAGCACTGCGGTCAAAGAACTCTCTTAATTTGATCGTATTGACAATATTTTCTATTTGACTATGTTTTTGTTTTGTATCTTGTTTACATGTCCACTAGATCCCAGATAAAGGCATGTTAAGGCCGAAACGTTGGATCTTGTTTTCAGTGTGTGATAAATAAACAATCATCTTTGTTGAAAAACCTCCAGTGCATTTATTTTTAAACTACCATTGGAGTGCCAGGGTATCCAAAAAGACTGTATGACGTTTTCACCTGAGCACCCACAGTGGTGAGCCAAGCTTAAACTGAGATAAAGGGACTTTGGGGACTCCCTAGGCTCCAGCGTCCATGTGCAATTGCAAACCCTGCACTTATTGTTCTTATGCCCCTGGTTACACAAAACAATGGAAAAGCAAACAACAATGGCACCATTACACTTTTTGTTGACAATTTGAATTGATTTTCTTGTTTTGTAGCACAAATAAATGCATACCATCAACTTTTGAAGAAGAGAAACAGAAAGACAAAAGGAAATTTTTAAAAAGAATAAAGCAACAGACGGTAGAGTTCAACGGTGTCTGTAGCTGCATAATGCACGCAGAGTTCAGCAGTGTCTGTAGATGCACAGTGGACGCAGAGTTCAGCAGTGTCTGTAGACGCACAGTGGACGCAGAGTTCAGCGGTGTCTGTAGATGCACAGTGGACGCAGAGTTCAGCGGTGTCTGTAGACGCACAGTGGACGCAGAGTTCAGCGGTGTCTGTAGATGCACAGTGGACGCAGAGTTCAGCGGTGTCTGTAGACGCACAGTGGACACAGAATTCAGCGGTGTCTGTAGACGCACAGTGGACGCAGAGTTCAGTGGTGTCTGTAGATGCACAGTGGATGCAGAGTTCAGCGGTGTCTGTAGATGCACATTGGGCGCAGAGTTCAGTGGTGTCTGTAGATGCACAGTGGATGCAGAGTTCAGCAGTGTCTGTAGATGCACAGTGGACGCAGATTTCAGCTGTGTCTGTAGACGCACAGTGGACGCAGAGTTCAGCAGTGTCTGTAGATGCACAGTGGACGCAGAGTTCAGTGGTGTCTGTAGATGCACAGTGGATGCAGAGTTCAGCGGTGTCTGTAGATGCACATTGGGCGCAGAGTTCAGTGGTGTCTGTAGATGCACAGTGGATGCAGAGTTCAGCAGTGTCTGTAGATGCACAGTGGACGCAGATTTCAGCTGTGTCTGTAGACGCACAGTGGACGCAGAGTTCAGCGGTGTCTGTAGATGCACAGTGGACGCAGAGTTCAGCGGTGTCTGTAGATGCACAGTGGACGCAGAGTTCAGTGGTGTCTGTAGCTGCATAATGCACGCAGAGTTCAGCTGTGTCTGTAGACGCACAGTGGACGCAGAGTTCAGCGGTGTCTGTAGACGCACAGTGGACGCAGAGTTCAGCAGTGTCTGTAGATGCACAGTGGATGCAGAGTGCAGCGGTGTCTGTAGATGCACAGTGGACGCAGAGTTCAGTGGTGTCTGTAGATGCACAGTGGATGCAGAGTTCAGCAGTGTCTGTAGACGCACAGTGGACGCAGAGTTCAGCGGTGTCTGTAGACGCACAGTGGACGCAGAGTTCAGCAGTGTCTGTAGATGCACAGTGGACACAGAGTTCAGCGGTGTCTGTAGATGCACAGTGGACGCAGAGTTCAGCGGTGTCTGTAGATGCACAGTGGACGTAGAGTTCAGCAGTGTCTGTAGATGCACAGTGGACACAGAGTTCAGCGGTGTCTGTAGATGCACAGTGGACGCAGAGTTCAGCGGTGTCTGTAGATGCACAGTGGACGCAGAGTTCAGCAGTGTCTGTAGATGCACAGTGGACACAGAGTTCAGCGGTGTCTGTAGACGCACAGTGGACGCAGAGTTCAGCGGTGTCTGTAGACCAGTGATGGCGAACCTATGACACGCGTGTCAGCACTGACACGCGTAGCCATTTTCACTGACACGCGGCCGCCGGAGAAACTACAAGTAGGATTCGGTAACTCTGCGATCCTAGTTTTGTCAGAGTTTACTTTTTCTCACTCGCTAGACTCGCTATTTGGATAAAAACCACAGACACGGCAGCAAAAAACTGTTGCGAGTGGGGCTTCCGACACGGCAATGCGAGCGCTTTCCGAGACATCTGCAATTTGTAAATCACACATTACTTGCTATTACTCGCTTCCCCATTCATTAACATTGGACTCGCTAGACAACGAGTAGCGAGTCCCGGGCTCGGACTCGCTAGACTAGAGTCAAGCGATTCCGAGTAATTTAGGACTCGCCCATCACTAACTACAAGGCCAGGTGCAGTAGCTGAGGAAAAAAAATTGTGCTGGAGGTCTGTAGGCCAGAACAGCAGAGCTCTGGCACAGAGCGTCTAGTCCTGGGACTTCCGGTAGGGCAGGCGGAACTTGCTGGTTGGCTGGCGCAGCAGGGAGCAGCGGAACGCTGTGGGGGACGCATATCTGAGGCCCTGTGATCGCTGTCTGGAGGTCTGTCTGGAGGTCCAGTGATTACTACAGCAACCATCCTCCAGTGAAAGGTTCTGGGCAGAATCTGGGTGTCATGAATGTGTGATTGGCCATTACTGAGATAAGTGAGGGGGAGGCTGGAAGAAGCCTGTGCTATGGGTGCCGTTTCCCGCCATTAATTTACATAAGGAATGCCATCTTGCAGCATAGTACAGACTCCATTTCACCACTATATTATTGTTGCGCACCCTATTAATCCCTATTTCTGACCTTTCCTAAAAGACAGTTAACCCCTAATTGCCTGCAGGGCTATCTATAAATCTTCTGTCACTGCCCCTCTGATGGAGAAGCCAAAAAAAACAAGGTTAAGTAAAGGAAGTGGTAGTAGCCGACCCTTTCAAGAGACATGGACTGAGATGTATGGCATTATAGAAAAAAATGGCAAATCATTTTGCGTTCTATGTAGTGAAACGGTAGTAAGCAGAAATTCAGCAACAAAAAAGTCACTAAATCAGTGATGGCGAACCTGTGGCAGTCCAGCTGTTGCTGGACTGCCACAGGTTCGCCATCACTGGAAGAATTCCCCCTCCCCCTCACTTATCTGACTTAGTTCATGGCACCCCACACAAGTTAAATAACAGCAAGACCAACAAAAGAAACCAACTGACAGATTAACAAAGAAGTCACTAAGCAGGTAAGTTAAATATTAAACATATTTGTTATTTAAACTATAAATATCGTAAAATTAGGGTTTTTTTTCTCAAGGTGACACACCTCCCGATTTATGCGCGTTTTTTTTGGCGAATTTTGACAAACCAAGCTCAAAAGGTTGCCCATCACTGCTGTAGACGCACAGTGGACGCAGAGTTCAGCGGTGTCTGTAGATGCACAGTGGATGCAGAGTTCAGTGGTGTCTGTAGATGCACAGTGGACGCAGAGTTCAGCGGTGTCTGTAGATGCACAGTGGACGCAGAGTTCAGCAGTGTCTGTAGATGCACAGTGGACGCAGAGTTCAGCGGTGTCTGTAGATGCACAGTGGACGCAGAGTTCAGCGGTGTCTGTAGATGCACAGTGGATGCAGAGTTCAGTGGTGTCTGTAGCTGCATAATGCACGCAGAGTTCAGCAGTGTCTGTAGACGCACAGTGGACGCAGAGTCCAGCGGTGTCTGTAGACGCACAGTGGACGCAGAGTTCAGCAGTGTCTGTAGATGCATAGTGGACGCAGAGTTCAGCGGTGTCTGTAGACGCACAGTGGACGCAGAGTTCAGCAGTGTCTGTAGATGCACAGTGGACGAAGAGTTCAGCGGTGTCTGTAGATGCACAGTGGATGCAGAGTTCAGTGGTGTCTGTAGCTGCATAATGCACGCAGAGTTCAGCAGTGTCTGTAGACGCACAGTGGACGCAGAGTTCAGCGGTGTCTGTAGACGCACAGTGGACACAGAGTTCAGCGGTGTCTGTAGATGCACAGTGGACGCAGAGTTCAGCGGTGTCTGTAGACGCACAGTGGACGCAGAGTTCAGCGGTTGTCTGTAGATGCACAGTGGACGCAGAGTTCAGCGGTGTCTGTAGATGCACAGTGGATGCAGAGTTCAGTGGTGTCTGTAGATGCACAGTGGATGCAGAGTTCAGCGGTGTCTGTAGATGCACAGTGGACGCAGAGTTCAGCGGTGTCTGTAGATGCACAGTGGATGCAGAGTTCAGTGGTGTCTGTAGCTGCATAATGCACGCAGAGTTCAGCAGTGTCTATAGACGCACAGTGGACGCAGAGTTCAGCGGTGTCTGTAGACGCACAGTGGACGCAGAGTTCAGCAGTGTCTGTAGATGCACAGTGGACACAGAGTTCAGCGGTGTCTGTAGATGCACAGTGGACGCAGAGTTCAGCGGTGTCTGTAGATGCACAGTGGATGCAGAGTTCAGTGGTGTCTGTAGATGCACAGTGGATGCAGAGTTCAGCGGTGTCTGTAGATGCACAGTGGACGCAGAGTTCAGCGGTGTCTGTAGACGCACAGTGGACGCAGAGTTCAGAGGTGTCTGTAGACGCACAGTGGACGCAGAGTTCAGCGGTGCCTGTGGATGCACAGTGGATGCAGAGTTCAGCGGTGCCTGTAGATGCACAGTGGACGCAGAGTTCAGCGGTGTCTGTAGACGCACAGTGGACGCAGAGTTCAGCGGTGTCTGTAGATGCACAGTGGACGCAGAGTTCAGCGGTGTCTGTAGACGCACAGTGGACGCAGAGTTCAGTGGTGTCTGTAGATGCACAGTGGACACAGAGTTCAGCGGTGTCTGTAGATGCACAGTGGACGCAGAGTTCAGCGGTGTCTGTAGATGCACAGTGGATGCAGAGTTCAGTGGTGTCTGTAGATGCACAATGCAGAGTTCAGTGGTGTCTGTAGATGCCACAGTGGATGCAGAGTTCAGCGTGTCTGTAGATGCACAGTGGACGCAGAGTTCAGCGGTGTCTGTAGATGCACAAGTGGATGCAGAGTTCAGTGGTGTCTGTAGCTGCATATGCACAGTTCAGCAGTGCGAACGCCAGTGACGAGCAGGTGTCTGTAGACGCACAGTGGACGCAGAGTTCAGCGGTGTCTGTAGACGCACAGTGGACCAGAGTTCAGCGTGTCTGTAGATGCACAGTGGACGCAGAGTTCAGTCGGTGTCTGTAGACGCACAGTGGACGCAGAGTTCAGCGGTGTCTGTAGACGCACAGTGGACGCAGAGTTCAGCGGTGTCTGTAGATGCACAGTGGATGCAGAGTTCAGCGGTGTGTCTGTAGATGCACAGTGGACGCAGAGTTCAGCGGTGTCTGTAGATGCACAGTGGACGCAGAGTTTCAGCGGTGTCTGTAGATGCACAGTGGATGCAGAGTTCAGTGGTGTCTGTAGCTGCATAATGCACGCAGAGTTCAGCAGTGTCTGTAGACGCACAGTGGACGCAGAGTTCAGCGGTGTCTGTAGACGCACAGTGGACGCAGAGTTCAGCGGTGTCTGTAGATGCACAGTGGACAGCAGAGTTCAGCGGTGTCTGTAGATGCACAGTGGACGCAGAGTTCAGCGGTGTCTGTAGATGCACAGTGGATCGCAGAGTTCAGTGGTGTCTGTAGATGCACAGTGGGAGCAGGTTTCAGCAGCGCGTGTCTGTAGATGCACAGTGGACGCAGAGTTCAGCGGTGCTGTAGGATGCACAGTGGACGCAGAGTTCAGAGGTGTCTGTAGACGCACAGTGGACGCAGAGTTCAGCGGTGCTGTGATGCACAGTGGAGCAGAGTTCAGCGGTGCCTGTAGATGCACAGTGGACGCAGAGTTCAGCGGTGTCTGTAGACGCACAGTGGACGCAGAGTTCAGCGGTGTCTGTAGATGCACAGTGGACGCAGAGTTCAGCGGTGTCTGTAGAGCACAGTGGACGCAGAGTTCAGCGGTGTCTGTAGACGCACAGTGGACGCAGAGTTCAGCGTGCCTGTGGATGCACAGTGACGCAGAGTTCAGCGGTGCCTGTAGATGCACAGTGGACGCAGAGTTCAGCTGGTGTCTGTAGATGCACAGTGGACGCAGAGTTCAGCGGTGTCTGTAGAGCACAGTGGACGCAGAGTTCAGCGGTGCTGTGGATGCACAGTAGAGCAGAGTTCAGCGGTGCTGTAGATGCACAGTGGACGCAGAGTTCATCAGCGGTGTCTGTAGACGCACAGTGGACGCAGATTCAGCGGTGTCTGTAGACGCACAGTGGACGCAGAGTTCAGCGGTGTCTGTAGACGCACAGTGGACGCAGAGTTCAGTGGTGTCTGTAGATGCACAGTGGACGCAAGAGTTCAGCGGTGTCTGTAGATGCACAGTGGACGCAGAGTTCAGCGGTGTCTGTAGATGCACAGTGGATGCAGAGTTCAGTGGTGTCTGTAGATGCACAGTGGACGCAGAGTTCAGTGGTGTCTGTAGATGCACAGTGGACGCAGAGTTCAGCGGTGTCTGTAGATGCACAGTGGACGCAGAGTTCGCAGCGGTGTCTGTAGATGCACAGTGGACGCAGAGTTCAGCGGTGTCTGTAGATGCACAGTGGACGCAGAGTTCAGCGGTGTCTGTAGATGCACAGTGGACGCAGAGTTCAGCGGTGTCTGTAGATGCACAGTGGACGCAGAGTTCAGCGGTGTCTGTAGATGCACAGTGGACGCAGAGTTCAGCGGTGTCTGTAGATGCACAGTGGACGCAGAGTTCAGCGTGTCTGTAGATGCACAGTGGACGCAGAGTTCAGCGGTGTCTGTAGATGCACAGTGACGCAGAGTTCAGCGTGTCTGTAATGCACAGTGGACGCAGAGTTCAGCGGTGTCTGTAGATGCACAGTGGACGCAGAGTTCAGCGTGTCTGTAGATGCACAGTGGACGCAGAGTTCACGTGTCTGTAGATGCACAGTGGACGCAGAGTTCAGCGGTGTCTGTAGATGCACAGTGGACGCAGAGTTCAGCGGTGTCTGTAGATGCACAGTGGACGCAGAGTTCAGCGTGTCTGTAGATGCACAGTGGACGCAGATTCAGCGGTGTCTGTAGAGCACAGGACGCAGAGTTCAGCGGTGTCTGTAGAGCACAGTGGACGCAGAGTTCAGCGTGTCTGTAGAGCACAGTGGACGCAGATTCAGGGTGTCTGAAGCACAGTGGAGCAGATTCAGGGTGTCTGTAGATGCACATGGACGCAGAGTCAGCGTGCTGTAGCGCACAGTGACGCAGAGTTCACGTTCTGTAGAGCACAGTGGCGCAGAGTTCAGCGGTGTCTGTAGATGCACAGTGGACGCAGATTCAGCGTGTCTGTAGATGCACAGTGGGCGCAGTTCAGCAGGGTGCTGTAGATGCACAGTGACGCAAGTTCATCGTGTCTGTAGAGCACAGTGGACGCAATTCAGCGTGTCTGTAGAGCACGTGGACGCAGATCAGGTGTCTGTAGATGCACAGTGGACGCAGAGTTCAGTGTCTGTAGATGCACAGTGGACGCAGAGTTCAGCGGTGTCTGTAGATGCACAGTGGCGAGAGTTCAGGTGCTGTAGATGCACAGTGGACCAGAGTTCAGCTGTCTGTAGAGCACAGTGGACGCAGAGTTCAGCGGGTCTGTAATGCACGTCAGTGGAGCGCAGAGTTCAGCGGTGTCTGTAGATGCACAGTGGACGCAGAGTTCAGCGGTGTCTGTAGATGCACAGTGGACGCAGAGTTTCAGCGGTGTCTGTAGATGCACAGTGGACGCAGAGTTCAGCGGTGTCTGTAGATGCACAGTGGACGCAGGTTCAGCGTGTCTGTAGATGCACAGTGGACGCAGAGTTCAGCGGTGTCTGTAGATGCACAGTGGACGCAGAGTTCAGCGGTGTCTTGATAAGGAGCACAGTTGGAGCACATGGACAGAGTTCAGCGGTGTCTGTAGATGCACAGTGGACGCAGAGTTCAGCGGTGTCTGTAGATGCACAGTGGACGCAGAGTTCAGCGGTGTCTGTAGATGCACAGTGGACGCAGAGTTTCAGCGGTGTCTGTAGATGCACAGTGGACGCAGAGTTCAGCGGTGTCTGTAGAGCACAGTGGACGCAGATTCAGCGTGTCTGTAGATGCACAGTGGACGCAGAGTTCAGCGGTGTCTGTAGATGCACAGTGGACGCAGAGTTCAGCTGTGTCTGTAGACGCACAGTGACGCAGATTCAGCGGTGTCTGTAGACGCACAGTGGAGAGTTCAGCGTGTCTGTAGATGCACAGTGGACGCAGAGTTCAGCGGTGTCTGTAGCGCACAGTGGACGCAGAGTTCAGCGGGTCTGTAGATGCACAGTGGCGCAGAGTTCAGCGGTGCTGTAGAGCACAGTGGACGCAGAGTTCAGCGGTGTCTGTAGATGCACAGTGGCGCAGATTCAGCGTGCTGTAGATGCACAGTGGACGCAGAGTTCAGCTGTGTCTGTAGATGCACAGTGGACGCAAGTTCAGCAGTGTCTGTAGATGCACAGTGGACGCAGAGTTCGTGTGCTGTAGATGCACAGTGGACGCAGAGTTCAGTGGGGTCTGTAGATGCACAGTGGACGCAGAGTTCAGCAGTGTCTGTAGATGCACAGTGGGCCAGATTTCAGCGGTGCTCTGTAGATGCACAGTGGACGCAGAGTTTCAGCTGTCTGTAGATGCACAGTGGACGCAGAGTTCAGCGGTGTCTGTAGATGCACAGTGGACGCAGAGTTCAGTGGTGTCTGTAGATGCACAGTGGACGCAGAGTTCAGCAGTGTTGTAGACGCACAGTGGAGCAGAGTCAGCAGTGTCTGTAGATGCACAGTGGACGCAGAGTTCAGTGGTGTCTGTAGATGCACAGTGGACGCAGAGTTCAGCAGTGTCTGTAGACGCACAGTGGACGCAGATTTCAGCAGTGTCTGTAGACGCTCAGTGGACGCAGAGTTCAGCGTGTGTCTGTAGATGCACAGTGGACGCAGAGTTCAGCATGTCTGTAGCCTCAGTGGACGCAGAGTTCAGCTGTGTCTGTAGATGCACAGTGAAGCAGAGTTCAGCGGTGTCTGTAGAGCACAGTGGACGCAGAGTTCAGCGGTGTCTGTAGACGCACAGTGGACCAGAGTTCAGCGTGTCTGTAGATGCACAGTGGACGCAGATTTCAGCAGTGTCTGTAGACCTCAGTGACGCAGAGTTCAGCGGTGTCTGTAGATGACAGTGACGCAGAGTTCACAGTGTTTAGATGCCAGGAGCAGATTTCAGCGTGTCTGTAATGAGTGGACGAGAGTCACGGCTATGCACGTGACGCAGAGTTCAGCGTGTCTGTAGATGCACACAGTAGTGAGCGGCGTAGAGAAGTGACTCTTAGCGGTGTCTGTAGATGCACAGTGGACGCAGAGTTCAGCGGTGTCTGTAGATGCACAGTGGACGCAGAGTTCAGCGGTGTCTGTAGATGCACAGTGGACGCAGAGTTCAGCAGTGTCTGTAGATGCACAGTGGACGCAGAGTTTGGCTGGGGTCACAGTAGCATTTTTCACATGCGTTTTTGGAGACCTGCGTTTTCAAAAACGCATGTAAAAAACGCACCCATAGGCCCCCATGTTAAAAAACGCATGCCCTAATAGCCAAAAAGCATGTGTGACTGTCCCATGCGTTTTTGGAGCATATCCAAAAACGCATGCGTTTTTTAATAAGGGGCCTTATGGAAAACGCATGCAAAAACGCATGTACAATTAGTGCCATTCAAAAACGCATGCGTTTTCCCATAGGAGCCCATGTTAAAAAAACGCATGCGTTTTCCGGAAACGCATGCGTTTTTTTTAACATGGGCTCCTATGGGAAACGCATGCGTTTTTGAATGGCACTAAAAGGTACTAAGTGTACATGCGTTTTTGCATGCGTTTCCCATAGGAACCCATGTTATAAAAACGCATGCGTTTTCTACAAAAACGCATGCGTTTTTCAAAACGCACAAAAAAATACTACAAGCACTATTTTTAGGTGCAGATTCAAAAACGCAGCCAAAAACGCAGGGAGCCATCACACACCTTACAAAACTCATGCTGACATGAAAAAAAGCATGAGTTTTGTTGAATCACTAAAAAAAACGCATGGCAACTGTGACCACAGCCTTTAGCAGTGTCTGTAGATGCACAGTGGACGCAGATTTCAGCTGTGTCTGTAGATGCACAGTGGACGCAGAGTTCAGCGGTGTCTGTAGATGCACAGTGGACGCAGAGTTCAGCGGTGTCTGTAGACGCACAGTGGACGCAGATTTCAGCGGTGTCTGTAGACGCACAGTGGACGCAGAGTTCAGCTGTGTCTGTAGATGCACAGTGGACGCAGAGTTCAGCGGTGTCTGTAGATGCACAGTGGACGCAGAGTTCAGCGGTGTCTGTAGACGCACAGTGGACACAGAGTTCAGCGGTGCCTGTGGATGCACAGTGGACGCAGAGTTCAGCGGTGTCTGTAGATGCACAGTGGACGCAGAGTTCAGCGGTGTCTGTAGCCGCACAGTGGACGCAGAGTTCAGCGGTGTCTGTAGATGCACAGTGGACGCAGAGTTCAGCGGTGTCTGTAGATGCACAGTGGGCGCAGATTTCAGCGGTGTCTGTAGATGCACAGTGGGCGCAGATTTCAGCGGTGCCTGTAGATGCACAGTGGACGCAGAGTTCAGCTGTGTCTGTAGATGCACAGTGGACGCAAAGTTCAGCAGTGTCTGTAGATGCACAGTGGACGCAGAGTTCAGTGGTGTCTGTAGATGCACAGTGGACGCAGAGTTCAGCAGTGTCTGTAGACGCACAGTGGACGCAGAGTTCAGCGGTGTCTGTAGATGCACAGTGGACGCAGATTTCAGCAGTGTCTGTAGACGCTCAGTGGACGCAGAGTTCAGCTGTGTCTGTAGATGCACAGTGGACGCAGAGTTCAGCAGTGTCTGTAGATGCACAGTGGACGCAGATTTCAGCAGTGTCTGTAGACGCTCAGTGGACGCAGAGTTCAGCTGTGTCTGTAGATGCACAGTGGACGCAGAGTTCAGCTGTGTCTGTAGATGCACAGTGGACGCAGATTTCAGCAGTGTCTGTAGACGCTCAGTGGACGCAGAGTTCAGCTGTGTCTGTAGATGCACAGTGGACGCAGAGTTCAGCGGTGTCTGTAGATGCACAGTGGACGCAGAGTTCAGCGGTGTCTGTAGACGCACAGTGGACGCAGAGTTCAGCAGTGTCTGTAGACGCACAGTGGACGCAGAGTTCAGCGGTGTCTGTAGACGCACAGTGGCCGCAGAGTTCAGCGGTGTCTGTAGATGCACAGTGGACGCAGAGTTCAGCTGTGTCTGTAGATGCACAGTGGACGCAGAGTTCAGCGGTGTCTGTAGACGCACAGTGGACGCAGAGTTCAGCGGTGTCTGTAGATGCACAGTGGACACAGAGTTCAGCGGTGTCTGTAGACGCTCAGTGGACGCAGAGTTCAGCTGTGTCTGTAGATGCACAGTGGACGCAGAGTTCAGCGGTGTCTGTAGATGCACAGTGGACGCAGAGTTCAGCGGTGTCTGTAGATGCACAGTGGCCGCAGAGTTCAGCTGTGTCTGTAGATGCACAGTGGACGCAGAGTTCAGCGGTGTCTGTAGATGCACAGTGGACGCAGAGTTCAGCGGTGTCTGTAGACGCACAGTGGCCGCAGAGTTCAGCTGTGTCTGTAGATGCACAGTGGACGCAGAGTTCAGCAGTGTCTGTAGATGCACAGTGGACGCAGAGTTCAGCGGTGTCTGTAGATGCACAGTGGACGCAGAGTTCAGCAGTGTCTGTAGATGCACAGTGGCCGCAGAGTTCAGCGGTGTCTGTAGACGCACAGTGGACGCAGAGTTCAGCAGTGTCTGTAGACGCTCAGTGGACGCAGTTCTCATTAAATCACATCCTCTTTACTCAGACAGTTAGAAGTTGTCCAGTCACATAACATCATGTTATTGTAGAGATATTACATTTTATCATTCTCCAGCAGCTCATCAATAACTTCCTCTCCTGGCTTTCTGCTTCTATTACTACAAGTCCCATCATGCATTGCACTGTCCTGTAAGCCGTACTATCACACCCACTCAAAGCTCCACCCAAACCCCGCCCTGCCCTATATTTGTATTAGAATTTTTATGGATTTAATACAATATTCAATCAGGCTATGTTTTTATGCCATTTACCGATCCCCAATTTGGTTGCTGTGTTGTGCTGATTGTTGCGATTTCAGGAACATCAAATATATCCCTGTCATTTGCTGATTTGTGATATTTGTCATTTTAAATAAAAAAAAGCACAAGAAATCACATTATTGTTTTTCATAATTTTTTGAGTAATTTCATTGTATGAAAAAAATCTTTTATTCTCCTTCTATAATAGAAATACATAGGAATAGAGTGCTGTGGACAGATGTATCAGCACAATCTGCCTGTGGAGTCACAGAATGCTGAATAGATCAAGTGCACATTCTCAGGTACAGAGTGTTTGGATCAAGAAACTAATGCTGCAGGCTGTATTTCAACTTTGTGGAAGCTTCATGGGTTGGAATACAGAGGAGACTAACAAAAAAAAGAGAAAATTACATTTTTGTAATTGCTTTTCATTATTTTTAGTAGTTTCATAAGAACAAAAAAATCAGACTTTTTTTTTACTTCTAGCATACAAGCAACATAGAAATGCATTGAAAAACAATGCATCTCTATGTAACAGGGAGATTTGTCTAGGTCTCCTGCCTGTACTACAGATCAAGATAACCTAATCCTTCAATGTTTATCAGTGTGAGCTGTAGCTCAGTGGTAGAGCTGCTGCCTGCCAATCCAGTGTTTGAATCTTGGCCAAGGCCGATCTCTAGTAAGCGCTTTAGTTGCAGCTGTGGCTGATTTATAGTGATTAATGCTTTTTAAAATGAATTCACTAAGCCCCCCCAGGACACAGTGCCTCACGTATGGGACGCGGGGCTAGAGCCCTCAGATCAGGACAGTCCTGCACGATCCGGGACGATTGGGAGGTCTGATAAATGGTGTCAAAGCTAAAAATTACAACTTGTCCTGCAAAAAGGAAAAAAAATAAAATTATGTCATGCGGAAACCAAAATAATATGAAGAGGAAGAAAATAATTGCAATGCCAAAACAAGAAAAGTATGAAGTATGTTAGGATTGTCCTTCTTTACCGCCAGTGTGCTGCCGCTTCCCACCACTGTGCGGCGCTGTCCCGGGCACAGCACTGACCGCTCGCGGGAGGATTTCCTCAGCACCGGGAGGACGGATCACGTGACCTCAGAAGGCGCCTGCGCAGTAGAGTGTATTCCCTGTTGTGTCCTAGGATCTCCCTGTCGCTGCTTCCTGGGCTGGGCTGCGCCTGCGCTGTGCTGAGGCATTAGTGATGGTGGTGGAGTGAGGATCTCGGCGCTGGCAGTGCGCACACAGCGGGAACTATCGGCCGCATCACAGCGGAGCGGGCGGAGTGCGGGGCGGCCCGACAGGGGTGAGTGCGGGCGGCTGTAAGGGGGCTGCGCTCCTGGTGGAACACTGGAGCTGACAGCACACACCCCCTGATGTACACAACCACACTGCTGCCACCGTGTGCCCACATGTCACAGGGCTCTCCAGCTGCTACAGGCCGGGCTGGGACACCTCCCTGTGTGCAGCCCTGGGATACACCACCCCGGGGTGTCAGAGTGTGCAGGTGGGCACAGCTCCCCGTGTGTGCCTGCTGACCCCCTGTGCCCTCATGTACCCACCTCTGTGTGCCTGCTGACCCCCTGTGCCCTCATGTACCCACTTCACTTCTCCTGTGTGCCTGCTGACCCCCTGTGCCCTCATGTACCCACCTCTGTGTGCCTGCTGACCCCCTGTGCCCTCATGTACCCACTTCACTTCTCCTGTGTGCCTGCTGACCCCCCTGTGCACTCATGTACCCACTGCTGTGTGCCTGCTGACCCCCTGTGCCCTCATGTACCCACTGCTGTGTGCCTGCTGACCCCCTGTGCCCTCATGTACCCACTGCTGTGTGCCTGCTGACCCCCTGTGCTCTCATGTACCCACTTCACTTCTCCTGTGTGCCTGCTGACCCCCAGTGCCCTCATGTACCCACCTCTGTGTGCCTGCTGACCCCCTGTGCCCTCATGTACCCACCTCTGTGTGCCTGCTGACCCCCTGTACCCTCATGTACCCACTTCTGTGTGCCTGCTGACCCCCTGTGCCCTCATGTACCCACTTCTGTGTGCCTGCTGACCCCCAGTGCCCTCATGTACCCACTTCACTTCTCCTGTGTGCCTGCTGACCCCCAGTGCCCTCATGTACCCACCTCTGTGTGCCTACTGACCCCCTGTGCCCTCATGTACCCACCTCTGTGTGCCCACTTCTGTGTGCCTGCTGACCCCCTGTGCCCTCATGTACCCACTTCACTTGTCCTGTGTGCCCGCTGACCCCCTGTGCCCTCATGTACCCACTTCACTTCCCCTGTGTGCCTGCTGACCCCCTGTGCCCTCATGTACCCACTTCACTTCTGTGTGCCTGCTGACCCCCTGTGCCCCCATGTACCCACTTCTTTGTGCCCGCTGACCCCTGTGCACTCATGTACCCACTTCTCCTGTGTGCCTGCTGACCCCCTGTGCCCTCATGTACCCACTGCTGTGTGCCTGCTCACCCCCTGTGCCCTCATGTACCCACTTCACTTCTCCTGTGTGCCCGCTGACCCCCTGTGCCCTCATGTACCCACTGCTGTGTGCCTGCTGACCCCCTGTGCTCTCATGTACCCACTTCTCCTGTGTGCATGCTGACCCCCCTGTGCACTCATGTACCCACTTCTTTGTGCCCGCTGACCCTCTGTGCCCACTTCTGTGCCCGCTGATCCCCTGTGCACTCATGTACCCACTTCACTTCTCCAGTGTGACAGCTTCCCCATGGTGTCCATCTACCCCCCCCCCTATGTACCTGCTCCCCCTGTGTGCCAACTCCTGGGCCCTCGTGTGTCCACTCCTCTTGTGTCCTTGTGAGCACACCCCCTGTGTGCCCATTTCTCCAGAGTGCCCACTTCTCTGTGCACCTGTGCCCACTCCCCCTGCCCCCTGGGTGTCAACTCTCCTTGTGCCCTTATGTATCCAATCCTGTGCCCACTCCCTCTGTGTGTGTTCCCTGTATGCCGCCTCTCTGTGCCCCCTTGTGTATCCATTCCCTCTATGTGCCCACGTCCTCTGGGTGCTCATTCCCCCTATGTGTCTGCTCCCCCTCTTCTGTCATGTACCCTCTCACCCTGTGCACTCACTGCCCCTGTGTGCTCATGGTGACTTCCAGCTCCTCTTGAATACTCGCTCCCCCCCTCTCCTGTGCATCCTCTTCCCATGTGCCTGCTCACCCTGTGTACATACTCCCCCTGTGCCCTCATGGACCCACTCCCCCTTGTGCCCACCCCATCCCCCAATCTCTACCCCCCCCCCCCCTCCTCCTGTGTGCCCCATTCCCCATGTGCCTGCTCCATGCTCTGGTGTTCTCGGCCTTTATTATACAGGTTTTCTGTGATTACATATTCTTGTGGTTGTGTAATCTCCTGGCATGGAGCTTACTGTCAGACTATTCCCATCTTGGCCTGTAGGGGACAGTCATGTAGACCTGTCTGGATTGATTGCTGTTGGCTCTGTCCATTGATTTATAACAAGGGTTACATCCACTGAAGTGGGGCTACGACCTGATATTCCATATGTGCCACCTGTGCCCAGGGGCAAAGCACGGCAGTCTGTCAGATGGCATGTAAGGGACTCGACTAATGCCCGGCTGCCAATGACGGGATTGTTAGAGAGCCACCAGGGGTGCTCTATGCCCTTATACTCTTCTTGCATAGGGACCCCATTTATTTTTTCCACCTTTGCTCCAGACTTCTACCAGGGTATGATAGAAACGTGCAGGTCATTAGGTCGTCTGCTGTGCGCCGTCACTGGGTCCTGAGTAGTACTGATGATGGGGGTTATTGTTGTGGGAAAGTGTGATCACCCATTATCTGCGGGAGTATAGGAGTCCTCTGTGCATAGACTGGAGGGTGGAGAGTGCTGCTGGCACAGCCTAATCTATGTGCGCACCCTGAGTGCTTTTCTGCTGCAAATCTGCAGCTTGTGGCAGAAAAATGCTCCAAAAACGCACCGATTTGTGTCATGAGTTTTTCTTAATGAAGTAATTGGCTGGAAGAGCTGAAGAACACAGGGGAATCTTCAAGAACTGACATGCTGGAGATGTTTTGTGCAAGAAAAAATAAGCAACATGTGAACCACCCTTCAGACTTCTCATTGACTCTGCTGGGGTGAGGATAGGCAAGTAGATGTGTCACAAAACTGCATCTGCACCCAATCTGCAGTGTGCACATACCACGTAGGCTGCGTTCACACATCGCTGGTTATTCTGGTGCACAATAAACACTTGAATCTTCCTCAGGGGTTTGTGTTCCAATTTTCATCAGTTTTTGTTTTTATTCCTATTGAATTTTCTTGTATGAAACAAATAAATTACAAAATTTGTCCTATACAATGCAGAACTAGAACTGGGCAGGACACTGATGACGATGGGTTTGTGATTTTTCACTGAACCTTTGACTTGTATGGGTGACTTCAATCCACGACTCAGATCTAACACAGGCGTGTTTTATATGTGGCCCTCTATAAAGATATATATCTTATATATATCCGAGAAGCACACAGAAGATGTATATGATTAATATCCTCTGATTGAGGCATTGGGCTTCTACTAGAATTTGTTTGTCTTCCTATGTTGAAGTGGAAAGCTGAATGACATGGGTGGCCGGTGTAGTAGAATAGCTCAACTATTAACATAACACAACTCTAATTCTTGCAGAGGCAGCTTAAATAAAATGTGAATTTCTTGTCTTTATCACAACCTCACGAGCATAATTGTGTAGGTGCCCATTAAAGGGGGAATCCATGCCGCCTCCCGATGTGGCTCTTGGCTTGTGGTGAGGAGCACCTTGGTGAGGTGCCAGTATTTTACACTTTAAAAACAATGGAACATTGTAACACAGGGTTTTCCTGTTCAGAGGAGGTTGAGCTACTGAGTAGCATTCATCAAGTTTGATTCTGTTTTGGCTCCACAATGTCTGCTGTACCTACCGATATCAATAGGTTCGCCCATTGGTATAATGCATATGGGGGCATTGGCCGCCTGATGATCAGGAGAGATGTCAGTTGGACTTGTCTGATTTCGTGCCAATCCCATAGTTTTCCCAGAGATAAGCTTCTTAAGGGTATGTGCACATCAGTCGTTTTGTGGGCTACTTTTGGACGTTTTCCGTCGGCGTTTTCCGCTCAGTTTTATGTTAATTTATGTTAATCCTACCCTCCGGTTGGATTAACATGCTAGTCAATGGATTTTAGAAAACTCTGTCTACATTACAACGTTTTTCTTCTGGTCGTTTTCAGTCAAAACTGAGTTTTTCCACCGGTTTCCAAAAATAGAGCAAGTGACTTCTTTCCTCCGTTTTTCCATCGGTTTCAGCTGAACAAGTGCACTAAAAACTCAGTTTTAAAACCGCTCAGAAAAACCGCTGACAAAACGCTGTAAAACCGGGCGGAAAACGAGCAAAAAACGAGCAAAAAACGAGCAAAAAACTAGGACACTGCTGAGCACAGAAAACTCAGTTTCTGCCAGTGTCCACCGGTTCCCGGTCGGTCTGCAGAAATGCAGAACCGACTGATGTGCACATAGCCTAATAGTGAACACAGGAGCGCTTGACCGGACGAGAACTCCTGTAACGGAGCATCGACTGAGATCGCAGTCAGCCAAATGATGGCCTGAAGCCATCTGATTTGTATCGGCCTTACTGTTTAACCTTTTTGGCTTCATAATATGTGTCTGTATACCGACTCAGGGTACCGTTACACGTCGCAACATTGCATGCAATTTCACTTGCAACTTACTGGTTGCAGTGAAATCATGGACACATTGTTAGATTTTGTTGCCATGTACAAATGGAACAATGTGTCCATGTTTTCACTGCAACCAGTAAGTTGCAAGTGAAATTGCATGCAATGTTGCGACGTGTAACGGTACCCTTATGGTACCTTTACACGCCGCCACAGAGGGTAGCAACAGGTAGGCAACGCACGTGCACGCGCACGTTTTTCACTGTTGCTAACGGTTGCCAATGCCGCATATACACGCCGCCACAACATGCTCCAATGAAGGTCTTTGCGTTCCCCGGAAGTGCCGACGGGTGCCGCGGGTTACCTTCTGTGGAATACCTTCCCTGATTTACACGCCGCTACCACAAGGGAATATGGGCGTCCATCTTTCGCACCGCAAGTACATAGGCGTGTCACAGTTGTGTATTACGTGACGCTCGTACGGTGATTGGACAATGCAATAGCATCATGATTGGCCAGCCAGCGCAGGAAGGCTGGCTAATACATGATGCTATTGCAAATGTGTAGTGTGACTGGTCAGCTCGTTAAATATGGCGCCCTGTGCAGGGACAGCCAATGGTTACACAGTAGCCCCCACCAATGATAGCTGATGGGGCGTGTGTCCATGACGCTGTGGCACGCCCCGGGGATTTCACTAGGCCACGCAAATACCTTGCCTGTGCCCCGATTACACGCCGCCACCATAGGGAATGTTCCTTCTTGTTTTTGAGCACGGCTCAGAAACAGGTATCTGAAGGAACTGCGGGACACAGGATGAAATTACCCGAATTACATGCCACCACATCTTGGTGTTTTCATGGCAACAGGCACAATTGTGTCCGATGCCTGGCGGTTTCTGCCTTTCTGTGGCGGCGTGTAAAGGTACCATTAGGGTATGTTCTCACGATACAGAAACACTGCATCCTGGATGATCTGCATCCGGAGCAGGGCAGCTTCTCCCTGCATTCACTCGCTGGAGATCACTTCCGAATCCGCAGCATTTAATTAACATGCTGCAGAAATGCAGGAGTGCGGCAACCTTCATCGCAGCCGACATTAACGCTGCGGAGGGGAGAAACATAGTGATCATGGAATTTCTACAAATCCACTTTGCTTATACTGTTGAACTTAGTGGAAATATGCTGCATCCATAACACTGCTTTTACTGATCGTGCGCCCACACACGTATATCTCTGTGCTCTTCTAATAGTCGTTTTGAATGTTCCCCTTTTTTAACATAGTTTTGTAAGCATCACTAATAAAGATAAGGCTCATCTTCACACAGTTTTCTGTAGTTAAATTGCTTGAGATGCCTGTGGCACAAACATTTTGGAATATTTTAGTGTTAGTCTTTGCCAGCATCACACACTTTTTGAAGCAAGCAAATTCATCATAATATGAGTATCATTCATCATGTTTGATTGTGTCTAGCCCACCATAATGTCCACGAAAGTGGAGGAAATTCCAAGTTTAGTGCAGCTGTAATTGGGGTACATTTTTTGTGGTGAGGCACAGCAGCTAAAAATGTAGCAAATTCATTAACCACTTCATGACCATGTGCTTATATATAAGACCTTGGCCATGTCCCTCCCTCTGATGCGAGCTTGTGCCGAGCTTGCATATCATCCCAAACACATCTCAGCTGCTCTCATTAGTTGAGATGTGTAGCAAACAGCACCGATTGGATTGGTGCTGTTAACCCCTTTTGGATCGCACTGTCAAGCACTGACCTCGTGATCCAAAGACCCACGCTAAGGAACATGCCGTTCCCGACCAGTATCAGAGGTCCCATGATGCAATCACAGAACCTTTGATGGTTACCTTGACAGCCCGGGGTCCTGTGATGACTCCAGATGCTGTCTGGAATCACTTCTAGTGGATGACTGGCGAGGGCCCGGCATCCACAGAAAGTGATGATTTCTGCTATGCAGAGACATGCGGAAGCATCTCTCTGCATATCGGAAGCAATCGAACTTTGCAGCACTGAGAACCCCTAGGGGGCCCGTGTAAAAGAAAAAAGCAAAAAAAAGTCTAAAAAATACACAATATACTCGTGTATAAGCCGACCCGTGTATAAGCCGACCCCCCAACTTTTGCCCCCAAAACCTGGGAAAACCTATTGACTCGTGTATAAGCCAAGGGTGGACCCCAGCACAGGTATACAGCCCCCAGCAGTGTGGTATATACAGGCCTCCCCAGTGGTATATACAGGCCCCAGCAGTGTTACAGCAGCAGCCCAAATGGTATATACAGCAGCAGCCCAATGGTATATACAGCAGCAGCCCCAATGGTATATACAGCAGCAGCCCCAATGGTATATACAGCAGCAGCCCCAGAGGTATATACAGCAGCAGCCCCAGAGGTATATACAGCAGCAGCCTCAGAGGTATATACAGCAGCAGCCCCAGTGGTATATACAGCAGCAGCCTCAGAGGTATATACAACAGCAGCCTCAGAGGTATATGCAGCAGCAGCCTCAGAGGTATATGCAGCAGCAGCCCCAGAGGTATATGCAGCAGCAGCCCCAGAGGTATATACAGCAGCAGCCCCAGAGGTATACAGGCGCCCCCCCCCCCCCATCAGTATCCAGGGCCCCCCCTTGCAGCCCAAACCTGTAAAGTAAGATCATTATACTTATCACTGTCCTGTCGCCGCCGTCCCCGCTGCAGCCCAAACCTGTAAAGTAAGATCATTATACTTATCACTGTCCTGTCCCCGCTGCCGACATCGCGCTCCTCCAGCTTCATCCGGCTTCCTCCTCTGTCGCAGACAATGACATCATTGCCTGCGCCCATTGGAGGAAGCCGGAAGAAGACGGATGAAGCCGGAGGAGCGCGATGTCGGCAGTAGGGACGGCCACAGGTGTAAGTATAATGATCTTACTTTACAGGTTTGGGGTGCAAGGGGGGGCCCTGGATACTGATGGGGGGGGGGGGGGGCGCCTGTATACTGATGGTGGCAGGCGGGCGGCCTGTGTACTCGGCGTATATACTCGCGTATAAGCCGAGGGCGTACTTTTCAGCCCAACTCGGCTTATACGCGAGTATATACGGTACTTGGTAAGGCTGCTTTCAGAAATGCCCGATCTATCAAAATATAAAATCAGTTAATCAGATCTGTAAACTACATTTGGAAAAAAAAAATCCAGACACAAAAAAATTTTTTTTTGCTCTCTGCAACACTGCAATAAAATACAAAATCGGGCGATCAAAACAACCCATCTACCTCCAATTGGTATCATTAGAAACGCCATCTGAAGCCGCAAAAAAATAAACCGTCACACAACCCCTGATCCTGAAAAATGAGAACGCTACAGGTCATGGAAAATGGCGCCTAAGTGCAATTCTTTTTCTTTAAAAACATCTGTTCTTTTTCACCACTTAGATAACCGTAAAAGTATACATGTGTGGTATCTATGAACCCATACTGACCTGAGACACCATATAGTGAACATGGTGAATTACAGCTCCAACGTGTAATAGCTCTTTTTTTTTGCAATTTCCCTGCACTTGGAATTTGTTCCTGTTACCCTGTACACTATATGGTAAAATAAGTGATTTCATTCAAAAGTTCAACTTGTTTCGCAAAAAAACAAGCCGTCCTATGTCTATATTGACGGAAGTGTAAAAAAGTTATGACTCTTGCAAGAAAGGGAGGAAAAATGGAAAATTGACTGCGGGTGAAGGGGTTAAAAGATGCTGGATGAATTTGGAACATTTACCATGAAGACTGGCGGCCCAAACATCAGTCTTAATGAATGGAGACCTGTGTGATTTGAGGGAATACTTCGTACTACCTGTGTTACAGCCTCTCATTTACACATTGGAGACTTGTTTAATACTTTACATTTGTATTTTGTGACCAACATCAGAACTGAATGCAATAAAGAGAATTCAATGCACATAGCCAAGTCACAGCCACCCGCAGAGGCGACCGGACGCTGGATCTTCCGGTAATGGTGTAGCCCCTCTGTTCTCAATGTGGGTTTTGTTCACCTATCAGCCTGTAGCAGGGTCTGACCTGCGGCGCTCCTTTTATACCCGTGTCATACATGTGTGCTATGAAGTTCACTCTTTACTTGTCCTAACTTTGTACCTGTGAATGTAAACCAGAGAAGTTTATGGAAATGACAAACTCTGTGGAATTCATATGTAGCACGTTGTCCGATAGTAAAATATTAAATTTATTATCTATTATATAATTGCGAATGGGTTTTTTGCCCCTTCTGAGTCCACTCGCAATGCGAGTCGGCGTGGTCATGTGGATACGCCCGAAGCATTGGCCGCGCAGCGGCCATTGCGAGCAGTTCTAAGGCGACTCGCTATGCCCGCGCAGCGGGCATGGCGAGTCGCCTTAGCAGCGCGAAGCATTGGCCGCGAAGCGGCCATTGCGAGTCAGAGACTCGCTCTTCTAGAATCCCGATGCATGTGCATCGGGCACCCAGCTAGTCTGCTATAAAAGGAGAAAGACCTGTTATGGCAAAGGCATGCAGCCGGGGTGTCTAGAGAGGTAGGGACTTGTGTAAGAGCAATGCCTGCATACAGTGATATCACCAATGTCAGTCATTTGACATAATAGGGTTCTGAATTGTTTCAGGGGTTGTTTTACTTCCTAATATATTGAATTAGCTGATGTAATAAAGTGCAGTTACGGTATTCATTGAGGTTGTTGGTGAAATACATTTGTTAGGCATGGATGGTGGGCAGGTCATTCCATGTCAAGTGATCCAAATATGAATATTGTTTGTACCTGACGTCTTAAGATTTTTAATTTTTTTTTCTATATGAAGTACAACTTTAGTTAATTACAAATTAAAAGTTTTGATTTTTTTTCTTCATCAGTTAATTTTTTACAGATTTTTAAAGTTTTAAAAAGGCGCAAATTTTGGCCTGGTATGGCTTTACATTTTCTATCATATCTAAGGCTAGAAATAAGATAGAGAAACAAAATAAACCCCATTCTACTCAGAACTGTCCAGGCTTTCACCAGATATGTCACAAGAGTATCTTTGTTAATATTTTACCCATGCAAATGCAAAATTTTAAAACGCATCTCCGAAAAATTGGCATAATTTAAATATTTCAAAAACTGCCCATATGTCTGCTGTGCTCTTAGCCACATCTGTACCAAATTTCAAGTTGGGATCGCGATGGGATCATATTTTAAAATATTTTACTATTAATAGCATCAATGGGTCATTCCATATTACCGTATATACTCGTGTATAAGCCGACCCGTGTATAAGCCGACCCCCCCCTACTTTTGCCCCCAAAAACTGGGAAAACTTATTGACTCGCGTATAAGCCGAGGGTGGACTCCAGCACAGGTATACAACCCCCAGCAGTGAAGTATACAGCAGCCTCCCCAGTGGTAGTATACAGCAGCAGCCCCAGTGGTAGTATACAGCAGCAGCCCCAGTGGTAGTATACAGCAGCCCCAGAGGTATATGCAGCTCCAGAGGTATATGCAGCCCCAGAGGTATATGCAGCCCCAGAGGTATATGCAGCCCCAGAGGTATATGCAGCCCCAGAGGTATATGCAGCCCCAGAGGTATATGCAGCCCCAGAGGTATATGCAGCCCCAGAGGTATATGCAGCCCCAGAGGTATATGCAGCCCCAGAGGTATATGCAGCCCCAGAGGTATATGCAGCCCCAGAGGTATATGCAGCCCCAGAGGTATATGCAGCCCCAGAGGTATATGCAGCCCCAGAGGTATATGCAGCCCCAGAGGTATATGCAGCCCCAGAGGTATATACAGCCCCAGAGGTATATACAGCCCCAGAGGTATATACAGCCCCAGAGGTATATGCAGCTCCATATGCAGCCCCAGAGGTATATGCAGCCCCAGAGGTATATGCAGCCCCAGAGGTATATACAGCCCCAGAGGTATATACAGCCCCAGAGGTATATGCAGGCCCAGAGGTATATGCAGCCCCAGAGGTATATGCAGCCCCAGAGGTATATATAGCCCCAGAGGTGTATGCAGCCCCAGAGGTGTATGCAGCCCCAGAGGTGTATGCAGCCCCAGAGGTATATGCAGCCCCAGAGGTATATGCAGCCCCAGAGGTATATGCAGCCCCAGAGGTATATGCAGCCCCAGAGGTATATGCAGCCCCAGAGGTATATGCAGCCCCAGAGGTATATGCAGCCCCAGAGGTATATGCAGCCCCAGAGGTATATGCAGCCCCAGAGGTATATATAGCCCCAGAGGTATATCAGCCCCAGAGGTATATGCAGCCCCAGAGGTATATGCAGCCCCAGAGGTATATGCAGCCCCAGAGGTATATGCAGCCCCAGAGGTAGTATGCAGCCCCAGAGGTATATGCAGCTCCATATGCAGCCCCAGAGGTATATGCAGCCCCAGAGGTATATGCAGCCCCAGAGGTATATACAGCCCCAGAGGTATATACAGGCCCAGAGGTATATGCAGCCCCAGAGGTATATGCAGCCCCAGAGGTATATGCAGCCCCAGAGGTATATATAGCCCCAGAGGTATATACAGCCCCAGAGGTGTATGCAGCCCCAGAGGTATATGCAGCCCCAGAGGTATATGCAGCCCCAGAGGTATATATAGCCCCAGAGGTATATGCAGCCCCAGAGGTATATGCAGCCCAGAGTATATGCAGCCCCAGAGGTATATGCAGCCCCAGAGGTATATGCAGCCCCAGAGGTATATGCAGCCCCATATGCAGCCCCAGAGGTATATGCAGCCCCAGAGGTATATGCAGCCCCAGAGGTATATGCAGCCCCAGAGGTATATGCAGCCCCAGAGGTATATGCAGCCCCAGACGTATATACAGCAGCCCTTAGGTAGTATACAGCAGCCCCAGTGGTGTATACAGCAGCAGCCCCAGGGCTGTATACAGCCGCAGCCCCGGAGGTATACAGGCCCCCCCATCAAGCTCCAGGGCCCCCCCCTTGCGCGGCAGCCTGTAAAGTAAAATCATACTTACCAGTGTCCTGTCGCGCCGTCCGCAGCTTGCCGACACACGATCCCGGGCTTCATTTTAAATTATGCCGATTTTTCAGAAAGGCGATTTAAAATTTTGCTTTTGCTTTCACATGGGTAAAAAATTAACTAACATTCTATTGTGACATTTCTGGTGAAAGCCTGGTCAATTCTGAGTAGGATGGTGTTTATTTTGTTTCTCTATCTTATTTCTAGCCCGAGATACGATAGAAAATGTAAAGCCATACCAGGCCAAAATTCGCGCTTTTTTGAGTCAGTCGGTCAATTTTCCACGTTTGGACACACCTTCTCATTCAAAGAGATTTCTGTTCTGTATTTTCCTGACTATGAAAATAGTAGATTCACACTGAAGGCATCAAGACTATGAATTAACACATGTGGAATAATATACCGTATATACTCGCGTATAAGCCGACCCGTGTATAAGCCGACCCCCCTACTTTTGTCCTCAAAACCTGGAAAAACCTATTGACTCGTGTATAAGCCGAGTCCCGAGTACAGAATACAGGGCTCGGATTGTAAACTCGCTTAGAATCACTCAGACTAGCTCAGAATCGCTCAGAAATGCTCAAAATCGCTAAGACTCGCTCTCAGAATCGCTATGACTCACTCAGAATCGCTATGACTCACTCAGAATCGCTCAGAAATGCTCAGAATCGCTAAGACCCTCTCGGAATAGCTCAGACTCGCTCGGAATCGCTAAGACCCGCTCAGAATAGCTCAGAGTCGCTACTGACAGCAGGTATCCGAGTCCCTAATACAGTGACTCGCGTATAAGCCGAGGGGGTGACTTTTCAGCCCGATTTTTGGGCTGAAAAACTCGGCTTATACGCGAGTATATACGGTACTTGACAAAAAAGTGTGAATCAACTGAATATAGAAAATATGTCTTATATTCTAGGTTCTTCAAAGTAGCCACCTTTTGCTTTGATTACTGCTTTGCTCACTCTTGGCATTCTCTTGATGAGCTTCAAGAGGTAGTCACTGGAAATGGTTTTCACTTTATAGGGATACATACAAACAAGTTAAAAATACAATGAACAAACTAACAGTTACAGACTGATACAGAGGGAAGAGAGAGGACCCTGCCCTTGCGGTCTTATATTTTACAGAGCAATGGGGAGAGAGATTCAAAAGGTAGTCACCGGAAATTGTTTTCACTTCACAGGTGTGCCCTGTCAGGTTTAATAAGTGGGATTTCTTGCCTTATAAATGTGATTGGGACCATCAGTTGTGTTGTGCAGAAGTCTGGTGGATACACAGCTGATAGTCCTACTGAATAGACTGCCAGCTGCTTTTTTTCTTGCCATAATACAAATTCTAAGTAAAGAAAAATGAGTGGCTATCATTACTTTAAGAAATTAAGGCCAGTCAGTCCGAAAAATTGGGAAATCTTTGAAAGCGTCCCCAAATGCAGTTGCAAAAACCATCAAGCGCTACAAAGAAACTGGCTCACATAAGTAAAAGAAGACCAAGAGTCACCTCTGCTGCGGAGGATAAGTTCATCCGAGTCACCAGCCTCAGAAATCACAGGTTAACAGCAGCTCAGATTAGAGACCAGGTCAATGCCACACAAAGTTCAAGCAGCAGACACATGTCTACAACAACTGTTAAGAGGAGGCAGCAGGCTTTCATGGTAAAATAGCTGCTAGGAAACCACTGCTAACGACAGGCAACAAGCAGAAAAGACTTGTTTGGGCTAAAGAATACAAGGAATGGACATTAGACCAGTGGAAATCTGTGCTTTGGTCTGATGAGTCCATATTTGAGATCTCTGGTTCCAACCACTGTGTCTTTGTGCGACGCAGAAAAGGTGAACGGATGGACTCTACATGCCTGGTTCCCACCGTGAAGCAAGAAGGAGGAGGTGTGATGGTGTGGGGATGCTTTGCTGGTGACACTGTTGGGGATTTATTCAAAATAGAAGGCATACTGAACCAACATGGCTACCACAGCATCTCGTGGCGGCATGCTATTCCATCTGGATTGCGTTTAGTTGGACCATCATTTATTTTTCAACAGGACAATGA
Organism: Allobates femoralis; assembly: GCA_033576535.1. Classification (NCBI taxonomy): domain Eukaryota; kingdom Metazoa; phylum Chordata; class Amphibia; order Anura; family Aromobatidae; genus Allobates; species Allobates femoralis. Next base: position 114,893,154 of record JARQOC010000003.1, on the reverse strand, counting down.
CCCCAACCACACCTCCAGGCTGTGTAAGGGCTATTTGACCAAGGAGAGTGATGGGGTGCTACGCCAGGTGACCTGGCCTCCACAGTCACCAGACCTGAACCCAATCGAGATGGTTTGGGGTGAGCTGGACTGCAGTGAAGGCAAAAGGGCCAACAAGTGCTAAGCATCTTTGGGAACTCCTTCAAGACTGTTGGAAGACCATTTCCAGTGACTACCTCTTGAAGCTCATCAAGAGCATGCCAAGAGTGTGCAAAGCAGTAATCAAAGGAAAAGGTGGCTACTTTGAAGAATGTAGAATATGACATATTTTCAGTTGTTTCACACTTTTTTGTTAAGTATATAATTCCACATGTGTTAATTCATAGTTTTGATGCCTTTAGTGTGAACCTACTATTTTCATAGTCATGAAAATCCAGAAGTCTTTGAATGAGAAGGTGTGTCCAAATTTTTGGTCTGTACTGTATATATCATTTGTATGTATGTGTTTGGGTTTATAATGTATATAGGAGGCTCATACTGTATATAAGGTGACTATGTGGGGGGGGGCTATACAAACATACAATACAATCATGACCAAAAATGTTGGCACCCTTGAAATTGTTACAGAAAGTGAACTAGTTCTCCCAGAGAATTATTACAATTACACACATTCTGTCATATACATTTATTTCCTTTGTGTGTATTAGAACAACACACAAAATCAGAGAAAAAGACTAATTGGACACAATTTCACTCACAGCCCCAAAAATGGACTGGACGAAATTGGCGTAATTTTTCCAGAATTGTAGGTAAACAATTTTGCTTTGATGCATGTGAAGATACAAATCGGCGTGCATGAGTGGCTTTGTATAGCGCTTGCGATGATTCTGGGTCTTGTAAGTTATGTTATAATGCCTACAGGTGCTTGACAACATGGTAAGTGGGCCGACAAGTCTGGGGAACTAACTCCCCCTCGACAACTAGTCCAAGTCCTAATTGGCATCTCATAAATGAACTTTAGAATACTTTTTCCAACGATCTGTTTCTGTATGCAAATAAATGAAGGGGCTGTTAGGTAGGGAATATCGATATCGGGACTTCGGAGGTTTCGGCAGTCGGGAGAGAGGCAATGAGAGACGGAGGCAAGTGCTAGAGAGGTAAGTTGAAAATGGTTGTTATGTTGTGCCCAGCAGCATGGGGGGCCATATCCAGAATGAAGGGGGGACTGCAGGAACATATAATATGCCCTGCTCCCTGTCCATACCTCGGCGCTAGCTTCAGCACCGAGGTGATGTACAGCAGGTGCCGTGCATATTAAATGAGTATAATGAGCTGGGGTCACGTGACCTCCCACTGCCGCCTGCAGCCAGCCCGCCCCAGCTCCTGGAAACACTCCAGAGCTGCCCCCACCGTCCCCTGCAATATAAGACCGTACATTCGCTTTATAATACGCACCCCCCACTTTCCCCCAAAATGTTGGGGAACAAAAGTATGTCTTATAAAGGGAAAAATAGGGTAATTAATTTATCAATGTTAATATGCAACTAAATTAATTTTAGCCTATTACTTCAGCCCTGCACGATTGTCACCGTCTCTCTTGTGGCCCCTCGGGAAAAGTAATTGCCCACCCCTAGTTTAACCTATTGGGCTTCAAATTTTATATATTAAGCTATTTAGTGAAATTAGAAAAATGTAATGTTATATATAGAACAAAAATAATATGAGATCACTGTAGATGTGTGTTGCAGCTTTGTATTGGGTCATGGCTTATTATTTTCCCAGTGTGGAAAGATGCACAGCGGAATGATGAGTGATATAGACATCGTACAGTAGGATCATGAGTGATATAGACATTGCACAGCAGGATGATGAGAGATATAGACATCGCACAGCAGGATGATGAGTGATATAGACAGCTCACAGCTGGATGAGGAGGGATGGAGACAGCGCACAGCTGGATGAGGAGGGATGCAGACAGCGCACAGCTGGATGAGGAGAGATGCAGACAGCGCACAGCTGGATGAGGAGGGATGCAGACAGCGCACAGCTGGATGAGGAGGGATGGAGACAGCGCACAGCTGGATGAGGAGGGATGGAGACAGCGCACAGCTGGATGAGGAGGGATGCAGACAGCGCACAGCTGGATGAGGAGGGATGCAGACAGCGCACAGCTGGATGAGGAAGATGCAGACAGCGCACAGCTGGATGAGGAGGGATGCAGACAGCGCACAGCTGGATGAGGAGGGATGGAGACAGCGCACAGCTGGATGAGGAGGGATGGAGACAGCGCACAGCTGGATGAGGAGGGATGCAGACAGCGCACAGCTGGATGAGGAGGGATGCAGACAGCGCACAGCTGGATGAGGAGGGATGCAGACAGCGCACAGCTGGATGAGGAGGGATGCAGACAGCGCACAGCTGGATGAGGAGAGATGCAGACAGCGCACAGCTGGATGAGGAGAGATGCAGACAGCGCACAGCTGGATGAGGAGGATGCAGACAGCGCACAGCTGGATGAGGAGGGATGCAGACAGCGCACAGCTGGATGAGGAGGGATGCAGACAGCGCACAGCTGGATGAGGAGGGATGCAGACAGCGCACAGCTGGATGAGGGGGGATGCAGACAGCGCACAGCTGGATGAGGGGGATGCAGACAGCGCACAGCTGGATGAGGGGGATGCAGACAGGGCACAGCTGGATGAGGGGGATGCAGACAGCGCACAGCTGGATGAGGGGGGATGCAGACAGGGCACAGCTGGATGAGGGGGATGCAGACAGGGCACAGCTGGATGAGGGGGATGCAGACAGGGCACAGCTGGATGAGGGGGGATGCAGACAGGGCACAGCTGGATGAGGGGGGATGCAGACAGCGCACAGCTGGATGAGGGGGGATGCAGACAGCGCACAGCTGGATGAGGGGGGATGCAGACAGCGCACAGCTGGATGAGGAGGGATGCAGACAGCGCACAGCTGGATGAGGGGGGATGCAGACAGGGCACAGCTGGATGAGGGGGATGCAGACAGCGCACAGCTGGATGAGGGGGGATGCAGACAGCTGGATGAGGAGGGAGCAGACAGCGCACAGCTGGATGAGGAGGGATGCAGACAGCGCACAGCTGGATGAGGAGGGATGCAGACAGCGCACAGCTGGATGAGGAGGGATGCAGACAGCGCACAGCTGGATGAGGAGGGATGCAGACAGCGCACAGCTGGATGAGGAGGGATGCAGACAGCGCACAGCTGGATGAGGAGGGATGCAGACAGCGCACAGCTGGATGAGGAGGGATGCAGACAGCGCACAGCTGGATGAGGAGGGATGCAGACAGCGCACAGCTGGATGAGGAAGGATGCAGACAGCGCACAGCTGGATGAGGGATGCAGACAGCGCACAGCTGCATGAGGAGGGATGCAGACAGCGCACAGCTGGATGAGGAGGGATGCAGACAGCGCACAGCTGGATGAGGAGGGATGCAGACAGCGCACAGCTGGATGAGGAGGGATGCAGACAGCGCACAGCTGGATGAGGAGGGATGCAGACAGGGCACAGCTGGATGAGGAGGGATGCAGACAGCGCACAGCTGGATGAGGAGGGATGCAGACAGCGCACAGCTGGATGAGGAGGGATGCAGACAGGGCACAGCTGGATGAGGAGGGATGGAGACATCGCACAGCTGGATGAGGAGGGATGCAGACAGCGCACAGCTGGATGAGGGGTGATGGAGACAGCGCACAGCTGGATGAGGAGGGATGCAGACAGCGCACAGCTGGATGAGGAGGGATGGAGACAGCGCACAGCTGGATGAGGAGGGATGCAGACAGCTGGATGAGGGGTGATGCAGACAGTGCACAGCTGGATGAGGGGTGATGCAGACAGATGCAGACAGCGCACAGCTGGATGAGGAGGGATGCAGACAGCGCACAGCTGGATGAGGAGGGATGCAGACAGCTGGATGAGGGGTGGATGCAGACAGTGCACAGCTGATGAGAGGGGTGATGCACAGACCAGAGTGCAGACAGCGCACAGCTGGATGAGGAGGGATGCAGACAGCTGGATGAGGAGGGATGCAGACAGCGCACAGCTGGATGAGGAGGGATGCAGACAGCGCACAGCTGGATGAGGAGGGATGCAGACAGCGCACAGCTGGATGAGGAGGGATGCAGACAGCGCACAGCTGGATGAGGAGGGATGGCAGACAGCGCACAGCTGGATGAGGAGGGATGCAGACAGCGCACAGCTGGATGAGGAGGGATGCAGACAGCGCACAGCTGGATGAGGAGGGATGCAGACAGCGCACAGCTGGATGAGGAGGGATGCAGACAGCGCACAGCTGGATGAGGAGGGATGCAGACAGCGCACAGCTGGATGAGGGATGCAGACAGCGCACAGCTGCATGAGGGGATGCAGACAGCGCACAGCTGGATGAGGAGGGATGCAGACAGCGCACAGCTGGATGAGGAGGGATGCAGACAGCGCACAGCTGGATGAGGAGGGATGCAGACAGCGCACAGCTGGATGAGGAGGGATGCAGACAGGGCACAGCTGGATGAGGAGGGATGCAGACAGCGCACAGCTGGATGAGGAGGGATGCAGACAGCGCACAGCTGGATGAGGAGGGATGCAGACAGGGCACAGCTGGATGAGGAGGGATGGAGACATCGCACAGCTGGATGAGGAGGGATGCAGACAGCGCACAGCTGGATGAGGGGTGATGGAGACAGCGCACAGCTGGATGAGGAGGGATGCAGACAGCGCACAGCTGGATGAGGAGGGATGGAGACAGCGCACAGCTGGATGAGGAGGGATGCAGACAGCTGGATGAGGGGTGATGCAGACAGTGCACAGCTGGATGAGGGGTGATGCAGACAGATGCAGACAGCGCACAGCTGGATGAGGAGGGATGCAGACAGCGCACAGCTGGATGAGGAGGGATGCAGACAGCTGGATGAGGGGTGATGCAGACAGTGCACAGCTGGATGAGGGGTGATGCAGACAGATGCAGACAGCGCACAGCTGGATGAGGAGGGATGCAGACAGCGCACAGCTGGATGAGGAGGGATGCAGACAGCGCACAGCTGGATGAGGAGGGATGCAGACAGCGCACAGCTTGATGAGGAGGGATGCAGACAGCGCACAGCTGGATGAGGGGGGATGCAGACAGCGCACAGCTGGATGAGGGGGGATGCAGACAGCGCACAGCTGGATGAGGGGGGATGCAGACAGCGCACAGCTGGATGAGGGGGGATGCAGACAGCGCACAGCTGGATGAGGGGGGATGCAGACAGCGCACAGCTGGATGAGGAGGGATACAGAGATCCACCAGAATGGAAAGATTCCTACCTGGGCCCCCAGCTTGTCTATACTAATTTGCATTGCTATAATGTCATTTGAATGGATGATGTGTAGGACCAGAAACGAGCGGATATTGATCCCGGATCGGACAATGCTTCCTTGTGTTTTGGATGCTGAAGTAATTGCTGATGACTGTAGTTACTTTTGCGACTTTTATCTAAACGTTTTTGTCTCTGTACATAATTCAGGTAGAGGTAGAATGACAGCTAAATTACGGAGGGGGGAGTGCACCCGCCAGCACAACAAGCTGTCAGCTTCTTATGAATTACTCATGAATATATCCCTGTAGTGGCGGGCATCCTCCTTTGCCTCGGGGAACTCTGCTGTGTAGTTATGAGGGCTCGTTAAGAAGATTGATGGGTAAAATATGGAACTACACTAAAGAAAAGATAGTTTCACCTCTGTTGAACTTGAATAGGAATTCCTGCAGCAGAAGTGTTCATGTTCTAGTCTGAGGGTAATGGTGGGTATAACCTGGAGAACAACCTGTGTCGGATCTTCACCAGTAGCTGGGCCTTTCTATATTTACTTGATAATTATCCTCCGTGTATTAACAATGTTGTGCACCAGTTTGAAGACAGTGGTATAGTGACATTGGGTCATATTGTTGTTCAAAGTATTGTCATACTGTTGACCATTGTCTTATTTATTAAAGAGGATTTTTACATTCACAATCCATTTTCTCAATGCGTGTAGACCCCAATATGTAATTGTCTTTCTAAACAAAAAATGAGCCCATGTGCAGCAATGGCTTGTTCGCTCCTACGTGGCCTCGGAAACATAGGGCGACACTTTTCAACAATGGTGTTTATTGAAAGCAAAACCTACAGGAGCAAAGTAAGGAAATTATTGAAGGGGTTGACCAGACGTGAGACAGACGTCTGCCTGCATGAGGTGTGACGGCAGACTGCTGAATCGTGACAGTATACTGTGAGCGCGCTATACTAGATCCTCCATATTGACAGTGTGCGCAGGTGGTTACGTGGCTGCATGTCATTTATAGTTACCATAGGTCCAGAAATATTAGGACAGTAACCAAATCTTTGTGATTTTGGCTTTGCATGCTACTGTTTTGGATTTTTCTACAAAGCCTCTTCATTTTAGGGAGTCAAAACTAATTAGACAAATTTAATTCACCATAAATAAAAAGTTACTTTTTAATACATTGTAGATCAGTAGTCCCCAACCGCCGGTCCGCGGACCGGGACCGGGCCGTGAGGGTCTTTGTGCCGGTCCGCGGCTAGCTGCCAGCTTCCCCGCCCCCCTAAGAAGTCTCCGCCTCCTTGGAAGTCCGCGCCCCTCACCTCCTGCACTATGCCGCTCTGAGCCTCAGCTGCGTGCGTACGGTAGATGTAGAAGGGGAGCTGTCGGCCAATCAGTGCAGCAGCCATGCCCTGATTGGCCCGCTACTGCCGCGCTGTTATTGGCCGACAGCTTCCCTCGTACAGCTAAGCAGCTGAGGGAGAGATGTGGCCGGAGTTTCATATCTCGCGCTATTTCCAAGGGCAGCAGTGACGTGAGCTTCCACGTCACGTGATGCGCTGGAAATAGCGCGAGATATGAAACTCCGGCCACATCTCTTCCTCAGCTGCTTAGCTGTGCTGCCGGCAGGAGCGGTGAGCATCAGCTGGCAAGTGTGAGGGCAATGTGTGTGCGATGGGGGAAGCATTAAGGGTCAATGTGTGTGCGATGGGGGAAGCATTAAGGGTCAATGTGTGTGCGATGGGGGAAGCATTAAGGGGCAATGTGTGTGCGATGGGGGAAGCATTAAGGGGCAATGTGTGTGCAATGGGGGAAGCATTAAGGGGCAATGTGTGTGCGATGGGGGAAGCATTAAGGGGCAATGTGTGTCGATGGGGGAAGCATTAAGGGGCAATGTGTGTGCGATGGGGGAAGCTTAAGGGGCAATGTGTGTGGATGGGGGAAGCATTAGGGGCAATGTGTGTGGAGGGGAGCATTCAGGGGCAATGTGTGTGGTGGATGGGGGGGGCGTTCAGGGGCAATGTGTGTGAGGGGGGCGTTCAGGGGCAATTGTGTGTGAGGGGGGGGCGGGCAATGTGTGTGCAGGGGCTTCAGGGGCATGTGTTGAGGGGGGGGCGTTCAGGGCATGTGTGTGTGTGAGGGGGGGCGTTCAGGGCATGTGTGAGGGGGGCGTTCAGGGATCAGTGTGTGTGTGGGGGGGGGGCGTTCAGGGATCAGTGTGTGTGTGGGGGGGCGTTCAGGGATCAGTGTGGTTGTGTGGGGGGGGGGGCGTTCAGGGATCAGTGTGTGTGTGGGGGGGGCGTTCAGGGATCAGTGTGTGTGAGGGGGGGGGGGGCGTTCAGGGATCAGTGTGTGTGTGAGGGGGGGGGGGGGTGGGCGGGGGCTTCAGGGATCAGTGTGTGTGTGGGGGGGGGGGGGCGTTCAGGGATCAGTGTGGTGTGTGGGGGGGGGGGCGTTCAGGGATCAGTGTGTGTGTGGGGGGGGCGTTCAGGGATCAGTGTGTGTGTGGGGGGGGGCGTTCAGGGATCAGTGTGTGTGTGAGGCGGGGGGGCGTTCAGGGATCATGTGTGTGTGTGTGGGGGGGGCGTTCAGGGATCAGTGTGTGTGTGTGTGGGGGGGGGTTCAGGGATCAGTGTGTGTGGTGGGGGGGGGGTTCAGGGATCAGTGTGTCGTGTGAGGGGGGGCGTTCAGGGATCAGTGTGTCTGTGTGAGGGGGGGCGTTCAGGGATCAGTGTGTCTGTGTGAGGGGGGGGCGTTCAGGGATCAGTGTGTCTGTGTGAGGGGGGGGCGTTCAGGGATCAGGTGTCTGTGTGAGGGGGGTGGATCAGGCGTGTGAGGGGGGGCGTTCAGGGATCAGTGTGTCTGTGTGGGGGGGGCGTTCAGGGATCAATGTGTCTGTGTGAGGGGGGGCGTTCAGGGATCAGTGTGTCTGTGTGTGGGGGATTGTACAGGGGGCAGTGTGTCTGTGTGTGGGGGATTGTACAGGGGGCAGTGTGTCTGTGTGTGGGGGATTGTACAGGGGGCAGTGTGTCTGTGTGTGGGGGATTGTACAGGGGGCAGTGTGTCTGTGTGTGGGGGAATTTGCTATATGGAGGGATGCGACGCTGCATTAAACTATGAAGAGCTGTGACCAGTGGGGTAGCTAGCCTGCTCTGGGCCCGGGTGCAAGATCTGCACCCAGGGCCCCCATGTGAGGACCGGGGGGGGGCCGTTGCACACTCACCGCGGCCGCCGTGCGTCTGCTGTAAGGAGGAGAGGAGGGGCAGGCAGAGCTGCAAGACAGGAAGTCCCGTCCTCCCTCCTTTCCGGCCGGCACAGCGGCCGGCTGCTAGCACGGGGCCCCTCAGGGGGTGCGGGGCCCCCCCAGGGGGCGGGCAATGGGCCCCTCATGCCGGGGGGGGCCCGGGGAGCTCGCCCCCCCGCTAGCTACGCTACTGGCTGTGACACTACATTATATTATATGGAGGGATATGAGGCTGCATTATATTATATGGACGGATATGAGGCTGTATTATATTATATGGAGGGATATGAGGCTGCATTATATTATATGGAGGGATATGAGGCTGCATTATATTATATGGAGGGATATGAGGCTGCATTATAATATATGGAGGGATATGAGGTTGCATTATACTTTATGGAGGGCTGTGACACTGCATTGTACTATATGGAAGGCTGTGAGGCAGCATTATACAATGTGGAGGGCTGTGACGCTGCACTATACTATATGAAAATAAGACGTAGCGCATCTTGAGGAAACGGTGGTAAACTCCACCCCTTCTCCATAGCCCCGCCCCATGAGGTCACAGCCCCGCCCACCGGGCCCCGGAAAAAACGATCTTCCATGAAGCCGGTCCCCGGTGCAAAAAAGGTTGGGGACCCCTGTTGTAGATAATAATCCTTTGCAGGAAATTACTGCCTGAAGCTTGGCAGCCACGGACATCACCAATCGCTGGGTTTCCTCCTTTGTGAGGCTTTGCTGCCTTTAGTGCAGCTGACTTCAGCAGGGAATATCAATATGTGTACAGAACTGCTGGGGGTTCTGGGGGCTAAAATGCCAAAACTTGTTTCACTGTCCAAATATTTCTGGATCTAACTGTACATACTTGCGGTCTTGTGCTGAACAGAATGTCAAATTATTTCAATCCTTGCAGTGAGGAATAATTCAATTTGGGGCAATAAGGAATCTTCACCCGGACTGGATTTTGGCCCCATAGTTTCCGATGGAGCTCTCTGCCATCTGGTTTCCATCTCTCCGGGGCAATCTGGGAGAATTCAGATTTCTCGCACGGACACAAAAACGTTGCTTGCAACGTTTTTGTGTCTGAGAGGAGAAAATCTCCCCTAATTGCCTACTCCCGGATGCTCCCGGATCCGGGAACCGGACACCTGCGGCTGCACGCCGCTCTTGTTTCAGGACTGCGGCTAGCTCCCTGTGGTCCTGATTCATTTGCAGCTGCGTCTGGGTGCACACCAGACCGGAGGGCATATTAGCCCTCCGTTTCTGTGTGCTGATCCGGTATGGGGCTGTCAGGTTCACCCTGACAGCCACAGATCGGATCAGACCCGCAATGTGAATCCGACCTTAGCTGTGCAAGTCTGTGTATTTCTGCTAATGGATCTAATACTTGATCCTCAATTGAGATCTTTTGAAAAAAAAAAAGTTTCTATTCTTTTCATCATTTGCATATCTGTAATAGTACCTTCACACGCTGCGATAACGGCTGGCGATATGAGGTGATCTAACGTGCACATGCACGTTTGTCATGCTCGCCTCAGATCGCCGATGGCGGCATTGCACGCCGCAATCTCGACCTGAAAGAAAGGCGGTGTCGCCCCGGAAATCGCCTCACCCACAGCGGAACCAATCTGGTCGAATTCCCACGCCGCAATCCCAAAGGCAATGTGGGCGTACATGTTCAGTTTCGCAGTGGTCAACACCGCGCGCCATACCCGCTCATTGGACAACGCAACAGCGTTACGACTGGGCAGCCTGCTCTGGAAGGCTAGCTAATACATGACGCCATTGCCATTGTGTGGGGATGGACGGACAGCACATCAAATATGGCACGCTGTAAATTGCCAGCCAATGGGAACACAGTAGCCCACACCAATCCGTTCACACAGGGCGTGGACTGCAGCACGCTGTGGCACACTTACGGGAAATCATAGGCGACGCTGATTCCATCACTATCGCCCTATCACACGCCACAACACGGAAATATCGCCTTCATGATTGAGGCTGATTTCAGAGCAGTGCTCAGGAATCAGGCGACAGGCGAGAGGCAATTTATCGCCGCGAAATTCCCCAATCACACGCCGCAACTGTGAAGCAATTTCACGGCGATTGCTCTGGGGCGACATATCGTCTTTAGGATTCCCAGGTGAGATTGCAGCGTGTGAAGGTACCCTAAATGTCTATCCATCCTGTGCTTTTCATAGTTTAATTACTTTTCCTCCTTGATGCTGCAGTTTTAATCTTGAGCATACCTGTGTGTCCATTTGTTGAAATGTATCTGGCAAGGATTGAATACTGATCAATGTATCTTGTGAAACTCGGTGGTAGTTCTAGAAGGTGGATATACTGTTGTCTCTTGTTGTTTCTATGATATCAGAGTTTTTCTTTTTACTACTACATATAATTAATACATAACAGTTTCAGTACTTTGAAACATTATTCTTTTTGCAAATATAAAGATGCAGAATATTTTGTTATGCCAATTTTCTTATATTTTAGAGGAAACTCTGCAACTATTCAAATAACTAAAATGTCTAAACACTATTGCAAATTCTAATGTTACAATGACAACTCTTTTTTGCTTGTCTTGTACTCCTGCATCAGACCATATCTTACAATTGCCCAACAGTAATCTGCAAACATTGATGGATTCCATTTTCCTTGATAACTATTTTCTATAGCCGCAATATCTTGGTGAAATTTCATGTTCATCGCTCCTTCCCTTTGATGTAAGCTCTCACCATTCCCTGCACATGCTGGCTGATCTGATCAGCCGAGATGTGCAGCTAACAGATGTGGGTGGGTCGAAGATCCAGACTCTCCTATTAACCAGTTAGATCCTGTTAACTCATTGACAGCGTGATCTAACATGCCGCTGCCAATATCGTGCTATTACCCGCCGTCATTGGTGACCCCAGGAGGCTATCACAGAGCACTAAAGTTTAGCCATGTTAGCTAGGGGTGAGACGATGACCCCTGTCACTGTCATGACTCACCTATGTGAATGCTGCCTGAGTGTAGGCCTTCAAAAAAGATGATAATTAATGCAGTAAAGAGTTGTGCATCATCACGGCTCAGTACTGCAGAAGGGATTCGACACTGCAGTGTTGAAGCGCCCTATGAGTCCAAGGAGGATAGAGAAAAATGGGGGGGGAAAAGGTTTTAAAAATATAAAAAAATAAAAGTTCAAATTGCCCCCTTTTGCCCCATTGGAAATAAAACTATTGAAAAAAACCCCACATATTTGGTATCGCCAAATTTAGAAATATCCGATACATCAAAGCATAAAATAGATCTGATCAGTAAACAGAATAACGGAAAAAGAAAAGGCAAAAGGGCAAAAATACATTTTTTTTGTCCCTCCAACATCGCAATAAAATGTAATACCAGGCGATCAAAGCATTACTTCTACATTAAGATGGTATGATTAGAAACATCAGCTCAAGACGCAAAATATAAGTCATCACCCAGCCCCAGATCCTGAAAAATGAAAATACTGCGGATCTTGGAAAATGGCAAGAAAAGCGCAATTTTAACATTTTTTTCAACAAACGTCTGAACTTTTTTCACCGCCTAATTAAAAGTATAAATGTTTGGTATCTACAGACTCATACTGACCCGAGGCATTATACTGACTCATCAGTTTTGCCATATAGTGAATTTAAAAAAAAAATTATTGTGAAATTGCACTTTTGTTTTTTGTTTGTTTCATTGCACTATGAACTTTTTTCTCCTTTTCCAGTATAGTAAATGGTAAAATGAATGTCGTTTAAAAGTAGAACTCACCCCGCAATAAAATAGCCCTCATATGTCTATATTTACGGAAAAATGAGAGTTATGGCTTATATCCTGAATGCAGGACATTTTTACTCCTCGGCTGAGGTGAATGTCTGAGTGGCCGGTCTCTCTTACTGTAATGATATTCTTCATGTATCCATCCTGGAGACCAAGAGGACAACCACCTTTAAGTCACCACAAGCGCCTTTAAATGTTGGTCATAGTTGAGGCACCTCAGCAGCTGTTTAATGTTGTCATAGGTTTCTTTCATGGGAACTGCAGAACCAACTGGAATTGAAGGTAGCGTATTGCCATTATGTAGCAAGACGACTTTTAGGCTTGTTTTGGTTGAATTGATGAAGATCCTCTATTCCTTTGGAGTATGACTTACCTTCAGAGCCTCTATTAAACTGTTGATAATGTTGCATGCTACAATATCTCCCACATGAAGGAGTTATTGACAAGATCTTTATCACAGTTTCAGAACAAAGAAATCTGAACATTGTCTGCTAGATTCTGCTGCTGTAGCTGGAACCTAAAGACCGATTTACATGTAGCGACATTGTCAACGATGTCGCTGCAACTTGTGATGTTGCAGTGACCTCTTAGCAATGTCGCTATGTGTGACATACTGCAACGATCAGATCGCTGATCGTTGGTAAATGGCCAGGGCCATTTTTCGATCGTTGGTCTCCCGCTGGGTGTCCAGCATCGCCGTGTGTGACAGAGGGAGACCAATGATCATCGACCTCCCAGCGCCGCACAATACATGCTGGGAGCTGGTAACCAGGGTAAACAGCAGGTAACTAAGCAGAGCGCTGCTCTTAGTTACCCGCTGTTTACCCTGGATACCAGCGTGATCGCTGGTGAGCCTGCCTGTTTGACAGCTCACCAACGATCAGATAACGATGTCCCAGCGACCCTCATCGTTGGTGGGGTCGCTGGGACATCATTATGTGTAAATCGTCCCTAAAGGTGCTGTCACACGCGGCGATCTGGCCTCCGATGTCGGAAGCGATGTGCGGGTGCCCGCTTGCTTCCGACATCGCAGGCCAGCTGTCACACGGCACGACGTTGCCGGTGACGCGGCGGCGATGTGGGCGGAGCCATCGCTCGCTGGGCTGGGCTTAGCCCAGCGAGCGATGGCTTAGAAACACTGCGATATAGGCTGGATCGCACTGCCAACATTGTCAGACGGCGCGATCCAGCCTAATCGCTGGTCACAGGTTGACAGGTTTATGAACATGTTCATAAACGTGTCAACCTGCTACCAGCGATAATTTGCAGTTGCGTCGCGCTGTCACACAGCGCGACGCACTTGCAGTATCGCCCGCGACATCACTGTGACGTCACTTTTCGGCGATGTCGCAGGCGAAATCACCACGTGTGACCCCACCTTAAGAGCTCTGCCTTACTCTAGTGCAGATCCAAATCTCTCAAAAATCGTTATAAGGCGCAGTTCAGTTTAGGTTGCTGACATAACATCTGGGTCATGAGAGGAAGGGGCTTCATGACACCAATTGTCCTCTTTCTCATTTGACGCGACTGAAAATGTTTCTGTTGCTTTTAGACCTGGCAGTTCTTCTGTATGCGGTACAGGGTGTATTGCAGATGGGAGGTTTTAATTCTGTAAAGTCCACTTCTTCCTTCAAACTCCTTTCCTAATGGGGGTGTGAACATGCAGGAACAGCATTTGGTAGTGTGATTGGTTGGATCTCTCCAGATCATTGGGCTGCAGAAGACATAGATTGCCTCTTCCCGTGCAACCACAGGGTAAGATGTGATGCACGTCTATTTCAGTATTTGTGGAGCCCAGCTATTGTCCTAATCTCCTATTTTGCAGTAAAAATACAAGTTGTAGGCTTTTCTTATCATGGTAGTCAAGTTTTGCCTTTATGACGCCCAAGTGCATATGTAGCAAAAACTATCTGCTTTGATAATGCAAGAACGAAGCATATTTGAAAAAACATAGATACATGTCAATAATCCAAGCAAAGAAATCCTATAACTGTGTACCTTACACAGACAGTATTGATAAAAGCAGGTGATGCTACTGTTATTATGATTACGTCATTGGAGCTAAATTGATGTCTTTTGATTGGTCTCCCCAAGATAGAATACTGAAGGCTTAATAGACTAGATGATGATTTTCTATAAGGCTGCATGAAATTTCTAATCAGCATTATATTCATGTTCAGCACCACAAAATTAGTTCTAACTGTTTTTGTCTCTGAACCTATTTGGCTGTAGAACAATGTAATTGGCCAATGATGGGCAATATGATGCTAACAGAAGAGTGTATTTTTGCTCTTTTTAGCTCAGTCTGCAGTAATGATGTGCCCACCTAGCCACATGATCACTTCAATCACTGGCCACTGGTGTTGTGTCTAATGAACAGATGCCATCAGACTGGGGAGTACAGATTCTTGGGTCGTTTTATCACTAAGGGTACCTTTACACGCCGCTACAGCATGGTGGAAACAACCGGGTGCTTCACGTGCACGAGCACACAGCAACAGTTACAAACGGTACCCGCACCGCCTTTACACGCCGCTACAAGGTGCTCTACAGAAGGTTGAATCTATCTCTGGATGCACCGCCCGGTGCCTAAAGTTACCTTCTGCAGAGCACCTTACCTTATTTACACGCCACTAAAACAAGGTAATATGGGCGGACCTGGTGCAGCAGGGACAACACATAGGCGTGCCAAAATTGTGGATTACGAGAATTTCGTACGCTGATAGGACAAAGCAATAGCATCATGATTGGCCAGCCAGCGCAGGAGGCTGATTAATACATGACGCTCGAGCAATTGTGTAGTGTGACTGGTCAGCTCCTTAAATATGCCGCCCTATGCAGCGACAACCAATCGTAACACAGGAGCTTCCACCAATGATCGCTGAAGGGGGGTGGTTTCCCGAAGCCTGTGTCACGCCCCGGGGAGTTATCTAGGTGACGAATAAACCTTACCCTACTGTATTTACACGCCGTTACCACCGGGTTGAAATCAACCTGTTTTAGAGCTTGGCTCTGAAACAGGTGCCGCAAGTGACGGGTGGAAACAACCACCTTTACACGCCGCTACCTTGGGTTGATTTGACGGTGCAAGATACATTTATTTCATCAACCCGGTTGTTTCCACCTTGTTGTAGCGGCGTGTAAAGGTACCCTAAGCCTTTGGCAAAAATGTTTGCCACTCGAAACTTAGCTTTAATGCCAACTAGAAAGCTCTCATTGGATGCTCTAATCTACTTTTCTAGGAGTATTCAGGTCACATATAACCATATTTAGAAGGAAATAGTTTTGTGTTTGGTATTTTTTTTAAGTGTTCGTGTAAGTGAAAAAATGTCTTGTAAGAGAATTGGAGCATGTTTGTCACCAGGTTCTGTAATAAAGAGCACATACGTACTTAAAGGGACACTGTCACCGGGTTTTTGTCATCTCATCTGACAGCAGCATAATGTAGAGACAAAGACCCTGATTCCAGCAGTGTATCACTTACTGGGCTCCTCAGTGTAATTTTCATAAAATCACTATTTAATCATCTGGAGATTAACATTTATAGGACTAATCAAGTAGTCCAACATATTAATTTACTGCTAAATCTAAAGTAGAGAAAACAGTAAGTGACACATCGCTGGAATCAGGTTCTCTAGCTCTTCATTATGCTGCTGTCAGATGGGATGGCAAAAATCTGGTGACAGTTTCCCTTTAAAGGAAATCTGTCAGGTCAAAAAAACGTATGTATCTGCTATTATTTTCTAATTCCTCACTCTAAGCTCTCTCTATTCATGTATTTCTTTTTTTTAGATTTCCCTCCCATCTTCTGTAAACTTTAAATTGATTCATTTCATCTGTCGCTCACAGTAAGTGATCCACTTAGGTCTTTGCTGTCCCCTCCCCATAGGATGATTATGCATGTCATATATTCACATCTCTGCACATGACATCAGTTTGGGGGGCTGTAATCTCTGCTGCTCTCTGTTTGCAGCATCACAAGAGGTAAAATACAACACAGAAACTCAGCAGGATTCCTGCTTACAGAAACAAATGGAGTCTAGATAACATAAGTCAGATCTGGAATAGCTCTCTCCCTCTGTGTCCTCAACAGAACAGAAGCTCCTATGGGAATTGAAACTACACTGCACTGAGAGCAAAGGGAGGATGGAGCTGCTGAGAGGGAGGAGAGAGCTGCTGAGAAGGCGTGCATAATTACATGACAGTTTAAACAGCAGCCAGACTAGTCCTGTTTGCCTATAATGAAGAGGACTTATCCAGGAGCTTCTGCAGGGTCTGACAATGCTGATAACATGGAAACTACAAACAATACAATAATGATTTTACATGTTTTTAAAAGGTCTGCCCAAGCACTTTTCAAGAGTAATAATAGTATCATACTGAATAATGAACTGTCAGTGTCCCTTTAAATAACACATACTGTGACTATTCACTAGTCTGTTCAATTACTTTTACAGCTTCCTGCTGGGTGTGCAGGTGCTTATAGCAAGAGAACTAAAGAGAATACATTGAGTTTTACATATTCTGAAAGTCTGCCTGGGCACTATTTAAGAGTACTGTTAGTATTATACTGAAAAATGACCTGACAGTGTCCTTATACACAAGACAACATATTTAATAAATAAAATTTGCCAATTGTTGATGATGAGCCCAGGGCTACGGGTACTCAGATACTGGGCCTGGGTTTCGTGGATTTAAACTGGGGAAATCACGGGTGGTCGGGTTCCCGGTTCCATGCCCTGGCTGTCATTTGTTAGATGGTAGGGAGGAGGGAATATTTACAAAGGATACGTGACGCCACCTGTAGTTCCCCGTAATATGGATACTGGCGCTGCAAGCCGGCCACTGAGGTGATGAAGGGTGCAGCTATGTGTAGTACAGCTCCCCATAGGTGGAGCTTTTACCTCAGGGCAGCAGTGATGGAGGATGGTGAGGGGGGTGAGGGGAGTAGTTGTTGCAGTTCTTACCCCTCAGGTGCGATGCTGCTGATGGTGTTGGAGCCCTCCGGGCACCGGCGAGAAGAATGACAGAGACCAATTCATCTCTAACTCCACTTTACTGGGTACCGGCAGATGTTAAGATGAAACACGGTACAGTCTGGTACCCGGGTGTCTGTTGCCGGTTCAGGGTCCCCCTTATGGAGTCTCCAGATGTTCTCTCTTAGTCTTTCGGGGTCTACTTTACTCTTTTCTGTCTTTACCACCCTCGTAGAGCTCTCCCACCAGTCCTACGGTCTAGCTGGTAGATAAGGTTTGTGCCTTACAGGTCCGGTCAGGAGCAGCAGGAATGCACTTTCTCTCCCGCCACCGGAATTCGTCCCTTTTTCCTCTAGTGTCCTGAACCGGTTTCAGTCCTGAGGGGTGAGATGCCTTTGTGGCGCTAACGGCAACCCGATTACTATGGGCCCGCAGCTCGTCGGTTTGCGGTCAGAGGTGAACTACTGACTGTCTCGGCTTCCCGTGCTGCCGGTGCTTCCCCAAACGTGACCAGCCGGCTCCAACCAGTCCTGGTCCATTCCCTTCTGTCCTGACCCCCCACTTAAAAACGGGGATCCCTCCCGTCATAGCACTGTCAGGCATGTCCTTCCTGACTGCCTTCCCAGCACTGTCTGTCTGTGGTCAACTGTCACTCATCTCCTCTTACTACTTCTTCACTGACCTAGGCTCCACCCCCTTTTGGGACCTACTAAATTACCAGTAATCCCCCTCCCCCCCCATACTAGGTGGCCTAGTCCTGTGTGTGTGTGTGTGTGTGTGTGTGTAATTTGAGACTCCACAGGTTAAACCTTGAACTGACAACTAAGGCTGCTTTCACATCAGCGGTTTTTGCTGATCGCGGCAGTTGCGGTGAAAAAACCGCAACTGCCGCGATTACCGCATAACGGTTGCACTTGCGGTTCACTTGTGGCAAGCCCCATGCAATGTCTATGGGGCTTGCGGTAAGTGTGCGGCAGGTGCAGCAAGTGCGGCCGCGAAAAAACTGTGGTATGCCGCGGTTTTTTCACGGCCGCACCTGCCGCAAGTGCCGATACCGCACCTGCCGCAAGCCCCGTAGACATTGTATGGGGCTTGCCGCAAGTGCGGCCGCTATGCGGTAATCGCGGCAGTTGCGTTTTTTTCACCGCAACTGCCGCGATCAGTGAAAACCGCTGATGTGAAAGGGGCCTTACAGAGATAACACATTTATTGTCAAAGTGTAATACCTCTCTGTGGCGCCTAGCCATAGGGGCGCCACATTGACTTTACATCAGCATTTTTTAAACCTCTTTTCAACAGTTTCTCATTTTTCCAACAAAATTTACAAAACTAATTTTTTAGGGACCGCATCACATTTGAAGTGACTGAAAAGCCCATGTGACAGAAAATACCCCTAAGTTGACACATTTTACAAACTGCACCCCACAAAGTGCTCAAAACTATATTTAAAAGTATATTAACCTCTTAGGTGCATCTCAGGAATTAACCCCTTAACAACCAGTAATGTATAGGTACGTCATTGGTCGTGTCTCTGACTTTGATGCAAACTCATGTGCTGAGCTCGCATCATTCCCTGCACATGTTAAATCATTAGATGGTGATGTTAAACTCTGACAGCGCGATCTAACATGTCACAGCGAAGATTGCGCTACTCATTCCAGGTGCCATGACGACCAACAGCTTCCCGTGATTTAGTCACGGAAGTGCCAATGGACGATAGAGGTGACATCTGTAGGGTTGATCAGCCAGGGTTAGTGCTGGCACCAGCTCTGGATGTTAATACAGTAGCTCGTCTGTTAGTTAAGTTGACCTCCCGCGGTGATCCTTCACAGGGACGTTTCAGCACCCCCCTTCCTTCCCCCCCGCATGGTCATGCTCTGGTCAGTCAGATTAACTGGAACGATTAGAGAGCAGGGACCGCTGAAATGGATCCCAGTATCTCTGGCTGTGCCACTAAGGCCGGCTTCACACTGCGGCACGATCCGGTCCGGGGCTATCCGGGATGACCCAGACAGCCGCGGACAGGATCTGCACAGAGGACAGGGGGGCTAATATGCCCTCCGGTCCGGTGTGCAGCGCACGCAACTGCAGCCGCTGGCAGGTCAGGACCGTGACGCCCGCGGTCCTGACTTATCAGCAGCGGGAGCTGTGTGCGCTGCTCACCGGACCGGAGGCATATATTAGCCCCCCAGTCCTCTGTGCAGATCCGGTCCGCGGCTGTCTGGGTCATCCCGGACAGCCCCGGACCGGATTGTGCCACAGTGTGAGGCCGGCCTTACCTGTCAGTGATCGATTTCAGCACGGAGTTGTCACTTCGTATTTTTATACAGTGACAGTTTTGATTCATGATGCGGGAACTGACACCTGCTCATGATGTGCTCATTGGTCGTTAAGGAGTTAAAACTCCACAAAATATGTTTTTATTGCTTTCCCAGTGAATAGTTCTATGACACCTGACCCGTCATAGTTATAAGGGATGGGCAATGTTAGAGAGCCGAACAATTACCTTCATTCCTATAATGTGTAAAGAATCTATCAGTACATGTCATTTATCATATGAGATGCCGTCTGTGGGGCCCGCTTTACACGCTATCGTTTGGGACTTTCCAAATTTGCTTATGGGATCTACGCACTTTTCTACATGTAGATTTTCTTATTTATACAATGCCTTAAACAGTAATTGCAATCTGCCATTTATGGTGGGTTTACACACACCAATTTATCTGTTCAATATCTGAACCAATCTCTGGTTGCAGTGAAATCATGGATACATTGCTCCATGTTGTGGCTGTGTACAAATGATACAATGTATCCATGATTTCACTGCAACCAGAGATTGGTTCAGATATTGAACAGATAAATTGGTGTGTGTAAACCCACCATTAGACTCCAGTCATCATTCATGAGTGAAGCACACTGCTGCTAAATCTCCTTTATTTTCTGTTTTCTTTTATTAGTTTTCTGGTTTAAAAAAATGTCAGAGAAAGTCAGGAGAACTATAAATCTTATTTATTAGACAGGTGTTTTTTTGGAAGACTGCAGCCATGATTTGTTTTATTTCAGACAACTACATTGAAGACAGGTGACTTAACTCAATTTGCAATTGACTCTTATCTGTTGGAAGAAGACCAACTACTGATGTCTCCCACACACAGCTCAACACAGACAGGGATTCCTGCTCTTCATTCCTTAGTCATAACCAACATGGACTCTGTAATGGTGGGTTTACACACACCAATTTATCTGTTCAATATCTGAACAGATCTCTGGTTGCAGTGAAATCATGGACATATAGTTCCATGTTGTACACAGCCACAAAATGGAACTATGTGTCCATGATTTCACTGCAACCAGAGATCTGTTCAGATATTGAACAGATAAATTGGTGTGTGTAAACCCACCATGAGTCAAACATCCAACTCCGAGTTTGACTCCTCAATTTCCCTGAGTCCGACTCACCTAAATGGACACCAACTCCGACTCCACAGCCCTGGTTATAACACAGAAGCAGGAGCGATTGCGCTGTACATGTGAAAAGGGACATACATAAATGGGTACAATAATTATCAACAATACAAGACTCTGATACAGGAGCAGAGAGACCCTGCTTGTGAGGGCTCACAGTCTACAAGGGTGAGAATACAGTAGTACAGGGTAGACCTGGTCATACGGGGGTATAGTGGACTTAGAGTCATGGCAGGTTGCAGGCCTGTCGGAAAAGGTGGGTCTTCAAGTTCCTTCTGAAGGTTTCCTCAGTAGGTGTGAGTCTGATGTGTTGGCAGAAAGTTTCATAGTGTGGGGGATGTATGAGAGAAATCTTGTATGTGATTTTGGGAAGAGGACATAAGAGGGCAGGAATGGAGGAGATCTTGTGAGGATTGGAGGTAAGTACCAGGAGACCATGTCACCGATGTACAGCATTATTGAGCTGTGCACATGTGAATCCCATCTTTGGCATGAGTTTCAAAAAAATTGTTAAAAAGCTCAGCACCATCACTCTGTGTCTCCCTGTGCCTGTTTCCTCACTCTGCTCCTCACTCTTCAACCCCTTTTCTCCATATAGTATAAAAGGAGTTGTAACCAGACACATCACTATGCAGCCAGTTTGTCTCCTCTTGAGCAAAACAGATTTAACTGTTTGGTTTTTTTCAAGAGTGGATGGTGAATTCAGGAGTCAGTGGGGGAAGAAGCAGAATTCTCTCATTGGATATATTTCACAGATTCTTCTTTGCGTTTACTATTACCTTATACAAAGTTAGTTGAAGGTCACCCTTCCCTTTTAATGTTTATTCATGTAGAATTGCACATCTCTATTTTACCATAAATATGGTCTCTTTGAAGGGAATCTGTTAGGTCAAAAATCCAAGTGATATCGTTTTCTAATTCCTCTGGTGAAGCTCTTTCTATTCATGTATTTCTTTTATTTATGCTTCCCCCCCCCCCCCTTCCCAATCCTCTGTAAACTGCAAATGAGGAGATGCATTCCATCTGTCAATTACAAAGAGTGATCACTTAGTTCTCTACTGCGCACTCCCCAAGGAATGAATATTCATGTAGTGACATCAGTGCACTGCGCACAAGGAAAGGTTCAGTAGAAATCACATAGAGGGGGCTGTATCCTCCTGTCTTCAGCAAAACAGATGTTCAAATAAAAACACACCATCTCTCACAGACAGCACAGCTTGTGCTACAGGAGGAGACATCTGATGACTAGATATGTGCCTGCCATCTCTCCCTCTGCCCCCTCAGAAGCAGGACAGGCAGAAATGAAAATGAAGGATTCACTACACTAGCAGGAGACACAGAGCACAGAGTGGAGGGACAGAATGACAGCTTCTGTGGGTGTGGACATTAAAATAACCTTTACATACTGTGGACTACTCGGAAGTGAAAATAATGAGCCAGACTAGTGCACCAGATAAATGCAGGATGGGCAGATGCTTATAGCAAGAAAACTACAAAGGCTACAGTAGTGATGTTTACATGTTTTTAAAGGGAAACTGTCAGGTCGTTTTTACTCCCTAACCTGACACTACCTGTCCCTGCACATCCCTAACCATCCCTGTGTGATCTAAAACTGTCCTAAATTGGCTGTGTAAAAAGACTTTGACTCACATTTTCGCATGCAAATGAGGCATCCAAGCTACGGTCTATAGTCTGACTGGGCAGTCTCCAGGGCTCCGTCTCCCCCCTCGCTGCTGTTATCACACTCCGGTGGTTGTGACAATTCATTCTCCTGCACGCTCCCAATTTAAAATTCCCTCCTCCTTCCAGTATGATGCACTGCCGGCCAGACGTCATTTCCGGTCCAGTGCATTATGGTGGTGTATTCATTGTACATGCCGGCTCTGGAGCATGCCCAGTGTGCATATCGAAGGCAGTCTGCACACCCGATAATCATCCACAATGCACCGGAAATTATGTCTGACCGGCGCATCATACCCGTAAGGAGGAGGCGGGAATTTCTAATTGGGAATGAATTCTCATGCCCAGCGGGGCATGATAACAGCAGTGAGGGGGGAGACAGAGCCCTGGAGATCTCCCAGTCAGGCTACAGACCGTAGACTGGATGCCTCATTTGCATGTCAAAATGTAAGTCACAAAGTTTTATTTCACAACCAATATAGGCCCGTTTTAGGTCAGACAGGAATGGTTAGGAAGGTGCAGGGACAGGTAGTGATAGGTTAGGGGGTAAAAACAACCTGACAGGTCCCTTTAAAGGGACAATGTCACCAGGTTTTTGCCATCCCATCTGACAGCAGCATAATGTAGAAATAGAGACTCTGATTCCAGCGATGTGTCACTTACTGAGCTGCTTGCTGTCACTTTTATAAAATGACTGTTGTCTCTGCTTCAGATTTAGCAGTTAATGACTATGCTGGACTATCTGATTAGTCCTACAATGTTAATCTCCAACTGATTGAACAGTGAGTGATTTTATGGTAACTACACTAAGCAGCCCAATAAGAGACACCGCTGGAATCAGGGTCTCTGTCTCTACATTATGCTGCTGTCAGATGAGATGACAAAAACCTGGTGACAGTGTCCCTTTAAAGGTCTACCCAGGCACTTTTCAAGGGTACTATTAGTCTCATACTGAAAAATGACCTGACATAGTCCCTTTGATTTGTTGGGGGTGATTAGTTTATTTGAACACTATAGAGCTCCATCCTAATGCTGAAAGGTTTTAGGAGTAATCAATCTCTGGTCTGTACAGCCTACATTTGTGTACACATATTAATAATTTTTCCCCTGATACACTCCAAAAAGCATATTCTTCAATGCATATGGGCCACTGCTTTGTAAAGTGAACCCAGGAGATGGGTCTGAATGCTTCATGTGCTGTTGGTTGTTCCCTCCAAGCATGATACATGAGTTGTGGGTTTGCCAGGATGACTCACTAGTGAAGTGTCCCGATACTACAACAGCCCGGCTCCATGCTCCGGCACGCTGACATACCCACCTTCTCACTCAGGGGGTTTCTGTATTGTGCATTAATTCTGTTAAATGTTATAAACTAATAAATCATTAAATATACCATCATTTATTTTAATATTTAATACTGACTAGTTATAAAAATGTCTTGCTGGATTTTTGTAACCATACATGTCCCCCAAAAAAATATTTGGGAAACATCATTATTTTGAAAATGGAAAGGAACTAACAGCAGAAAAGGGAACCTGTCTGTAGGATCAGCCCTCCTGGGCATGTAGGTCATGGGAAGTTGTATAAAGTAACGACATCTGCGATCCGGTGTCTTAATCCACAAAAATCCACGTACTCTTAGTAAGTAAATAAATTGTTAAGATGTATGGGCCGGACACAGCTCTGCCTCCACAGATGATAAACAAAAGGGGTCTTCCCCAGTGTGTGACTAATTGATGTTCAGGTCAATTTTAGGGCCCGACTATAGCTTTAACCCCTTCACCTCCGAGCGGTTTTTGTTTTTCCCTTCCCTTCTTCCAAGAGCCATAACTTTTTTAATTTTTCGTCAATATAGGGCTTTTTTTTTTCAGAATGAGTTGTACCTTTGAATTAATTCATTTTTTTATACCATGTAGTGTACTGGAAAATGGTAAAAAGTGTGGTGAAATTGCAAAAAAAGTTCAATGAAATGTTTGTTTTTTGGGTGTTGTATTCACTATATAAAACCGACGTGTCGATATGAGGCATCAGGTCCAGTACGAGTTCGTAGATACCAATCATGTATACTTTTACTGTTATCTAAGTGATGAAATAAAAGAATTGCATTTCTGTCTCCATTTTCTGAGACCCATAGCGTTCTCATTTTTAGGATCTGGGGTTGTGTTACGGCTTATTTTTTGCTGCTTGAGCGGACGCTTTTAATGACACCATTTTTGGGTAGATGCAGTGTTTTGATCTCTTGTTATTGCAATGTTGCGGAGACCAAAGAAACGTAATTTTGGTGTGTGAACTTTCCTCTGTTACGCTTCTCCTGTTCACAGACATGCCGCTACATTACTCTGAACAGGAGAAATGATCGCTTTCTATGGATGCAGGCGCTCACCTGTCATCCACAGGAAGTGATTCCTGATAGCATTTAGGGTCATCACAGGACCCTGGGATGTCAAGGTAACACATCAATGTCACATGATTTCCTCATGGTACCTCTGATACCGGCGGCACAATCCCCGCTGGTGCTTTAGCTCACGCTGTCAGTGATTGACAGCGTGATTCAAAGGGCTAACAGCTCTGCTGATCCAATCAGTGCTGTTAACTTCACATGTCAGCTAATCAGATCAGATGACATGCATGGGGAATGATGTGAGCTCAATGTGTGAGCTCACATGAGAGGGAGGGACACTGCCAAGAGTGTACTATTATGCCCTTGGTCGTGAAGGGGTTAAAAAGCCCGGCTGCACCATCGGAACCTGAACTGCTAAGGCTACCTTCACATTACGATTTTGAAGGGAGCCGATGCTGTCCGATAAATTCGGACAGCATCAGCTCCCTTCTGATGCCTGGAATCGGATGCCAAATAGGCATCCGATTCCGGCATAAAATCGTTGCCTCCGGGCTGAAAAAAAAACAAAAAAAAAACCTTATGCTCACCTCCCACCGAGCCCCTTCTTTAAGGTAAAACATGTTTTACAAACAGGCAAGGAAATGTTTTACCTCACAACAAGAATGAAGGAGTCTGTATGAGAGCATTGTCGCACTCATAGTGTAGGGGAGGTCAGGATTAAGCCATCCAATCAGCTGGTCCCATTGGATGTGACAACATGGTTTACAAAAGCCGCCACTTTGCCAGCACTATATAACGTCCACACATGTGTGGCTGTATACCTCTCAGCATTGAGCTTCTCTGATGCCGGGAGTAGGTGTCCCCATTTCAGAGAGGCGTACTCTACTGGGCATGATTGGAAGGGAAAACGACCACATCATGGAATAGTGGATGCAGAGCTGAGAAACGTTGTTGCTGTGTGTGTTTACTGTTTAGTTCTGTTAATAGTATTTACTTCTCTTATCCTCAGAGTTTACCGTGTAAAGTTTGGGCTACAATGTCATAAACATGGACTCCCACCAGACTCATTGACAGCTGTATGATGAAGATGATGGTGTATGTAAGGAGAGCTGACTGTCTGTCGGTACATGTCTCACACTAGAAACCTGCTCTAAGCTTTTGTGGGGCCACGTCCTTTTTTTCATTTTAATTTTTTTGTTTGTTACCCATGTTGCTATCTGCTTCTTACTGATCACGTTTGTGCAAGGGAAGGAGTGCATGCTCCCAGAAACCCCTAACTCCTAAACAGGTTTTATCCTTGTGACTTTAAAGGGAACCTGTCACCTGGAATTAACCCCCCTGACCTCTCACTAGCTGTCCCTACACCTTCCTAGGTGCTCCCTAACCATCCCTCTCTATTGTAAATCCGACCTGTAAGGTGTTAGAAACATGACTGTGAACTTACTGGAGCTCGCTCAGTCAGGAGACTGGAAAGGCGGCTCCAGGCTCCATTGTCCCCTCCTCGCTACGTCGCTGCACGCCCTGCTGGGTGACATTATTCTGTATTGATTTCCTCCTTTTCTTGAAATCTCCTGCCCTCTTCTCCAGCTATGATTCACTGGCCGGTACGTCACATCTGGCCCAGTGTATTATGGGCCCAATCACGTGATCGGCCCTGGTGCATTATGGGCCCGATCACGTAATCGGCGCTGGTGCATTTTATGGGACACATACCAGCCATGCCTTCATTTTTTTTATCTTGCTTTTTGACAATTTTGGCATACATAAAGGGGTATTTTTTATCTTGAAGCGATGGCATATTTCTGGGATTCCCCTTCACCTTACCGGGAACCGTTCTGTATTTACCCTGGGAAAGCCAACTACAGAGCACGCGCTATCAGAAGTGGCTATGTGTGTGCTCACGATACGGGGGCACTGCATATTGGACGCAGTGCCTCCAGATCTATGGGTGTATGCAGGAAGACCCACAGCCGCCCTGTGCCCACAATCTGCGGTGGGTGCAGGGTGGCTTCTCCCTGCATTCACTCGCTGGTTGTCTCTTCCGACTTTGCAGCATGAAATGAACATACTGCAGAGATGCGGGAGTGCAGCTGACATAACGCTGCAGAGGGGAGAGAAGTACAGTGAGCATGGGATTTCTAGAAATCCCATCCACCATGCTTCCATATCGATCCACTAGGAGATCCAATCAAATCTCTGTCTGGTCTGTAGCCTGCCTCCGATGTGGTGGGTGCTCCGTCCGAGGACCCATCAGCAAATGTGTGGGAGATAATATCCGGAGTAAAGGTCTGCGGTGCTTCCAGACAGGACAAGATGCGTTCCAATGGGTGAACTTTTTATTATTACGCTTCAGGATAATAATATTCAGAGTAAGTACAATGCATTTTGGCTTTATTTTGCAGCCTAAGCCTTCCTCAGGTACATGTCCAATGGTGTCAGTGATGTACCTAATAAGTATATTGAGCTGGAAAAGAAAGGAACATTATAGCGTATACCTGTGTGGAACAGTTTCTACATTGTGAGTTATGGTTTGCTCACCTTTTTTTGGTTGTGGAAGTCACAACCAACTTTAAAGACCTGTGATATCTGCTTGATATCCCAGCGATGGCGGTCTGCAGCAGTGTCCCTCCAAGGACAGCAAAGACCTGTGATACCTGCTTGATATCCCAACGATGGCAGTCTGCAGCAGTGTCCCTCCAAGGACAGCAAAGACCTGTGATACCTGCTTGATATCCCAACGATGGCAGTCTGCAGCAGTGTCCCTCCAAGGACAGCAAAGACCTGTGATATCTGCTTGATATCCCAACGATGGCGGTCTGCAGCAGTGTCCCTCCAAGGACAGCAAAGACCTGTGATATCTGCTTGATATCCCAACGATGGCGGTCTGCAGCAGTATCCCTCCAAGGACAGCAAAGACCCAAAAGAGAGAAGAAACTGATTCTGTCTGCGCTTCCGTCACATTGTAATAAATCTACTGGAGGGATTTATTTTTTATTGTGATTTTATTACTCCACGTTTCGGGGTGCAGGTACATCTTCCCTCTTCATGCATGCACAATATATATACGCTTATATTGACAATGGTTTATGACGACACAAATTAGGGAGGAGAATGAAGTGATGTAAAATCACTTGACGTCGATGTAACAATCTGCAGGTGCTCCGCTTCCTTTCCCTGGTAATGCTGAATGTGACCTTTGACCTTGTCCTTCCACAAACTACATGAACTCATTGACCTCCATGCTAAACAGGAATATTTTCTACAGCTACTGATAAGTGATAGCTCTAGCACCATTTTATAAGATAACCCAGATCACAGTGAAAGCTGTAACACTTCCATTGCTTGTGTGTATACTATTGAGGTGTTGGCATAGTCTGTATATATGTGTTATATGTTCACACAGTGCATTTTTACTGTGTTTTTGGGGACAGTCTTTGCCTAGGTTTTATACTAATCTAATCCTGCGTTTTTGGTTCCCAGCAAAACCTATGTAATTCAGAGATAAGCTGTCCACACACATTGGCTTTATTTCTGCAGAAAGTGTAAACACCACAGAATTTTCTGCGTTTTTGAAAGAATGAGCAGGTCAAATATTTTCTGCTTTTTTTGTGTACACAGAAAAAAATGCAGCTATCAAAAATGCAAAAAAACGTGCAGAAAATGCAAGTTTTCTCCTGCCAAGAAATCTGGAGTCGGGAGTCACCTTGAGAGGCCCCTAAGGTTTTGCTGCATTTTTGCTGCAGCAAAACCTTTCTTGTGGGAACATTAGTTTAAATGTATTGCTTTGTAAAAGGGGTAGAGTCAGACTGGCATATGCAATGCTATAAAATCTCATATTGCACTTGTGTCCATGTTAGAGTACCTTTACACGCCGCAACTGCGGTGAAAAATCTGACCGGCAATCAGTAGTCCCGTCACCATCGCCGTGAAATTGACTCGAAATTGCAACGTGTAATTGGTGAATCTGGCAGCAACCAAAAAAGTTGCGCCTGGTTCCGATTACACAGCATTGCTCCAAAACCAGAGGCAATCATGAAGGGGAAATTCCCGGCTTTTGACGTGTGAATGGGCGATAGGGATGGAATCAGCGTCACCTACTGATTTCTCAGAGGCATGCCAGAGTGTGCTGGACACCGCGCCCCGTCAGCGATGATTGGTGGGGGCTACTGTGTTTCCATTGGCTGTCTCTTCACAGGGTGCCATATTTGAACAGCTGTCCATTCACACTACACAATGGCAATGGCGTCATGTATTAGCCAGTCTTCCTGCGCAGGCTGGCCAATCATAACACTATTGCGTTGTCTAATCAGCCTATTTGGGGTGCGGTGAAAAACATTTTGGCACGCCTATGTTTTCTCTGCGCTGAACATGTATGCCCACATTCCTTTGGGGATTGCGGCGTGTGAAGCGGCGGATGTTTCCCACTGTTGGTGTGAGTAGTTCCGGAGAGACATGTCGCCTTAGGTAGAGGGCGAAATTGCGGCGTCTAAAAGCGCCTTCGGTGTTTGGAGGCAACCATGAAAAACGTGCACGCGCATGTTAGATTACCTCCGATCGCCGCCAAAAAGTTGCGGCGTGTAAAGATATCCTTAGATAATCAGGAGCTCAGACCATCAGGGGTTCAGACCTATATGGGTTGAGGAAAAAATTGCAGCATGCTGCGGTTTCAGTGAGTCTCAGATCACTTGCACCCATATAAGTCTGATTGCATGTGAAACATTGAACTGGAACTGCACTCAGATATCATCTGAGTGCAATGCCATATACACTGAGGCCGACAATGGAGGAGATGGAGAGATGAATCTCTCCCTCGTCTCTGCTTCTGTGATCCGGTCACAGGATTGGAGCACAGTATAATGACATTTACACTCTCAGCAGAGCCTGAGCTGACGGTCATTAGCAGATCACGTCCAATGATGTCGCATCTGATGCTATATGCTAGTCTGACCACAACCTCATGCAAACTCTATTCTCCAGCACCCTGTAATTAATCAATACTGAGGAGTGTAGTTCTCGATTTTGATCAAAATTGGATGACATCTGCCAGCAACCGCCTGTCGGATGAACCCTAAATCCTGCAGACCCCTCTCCCAGTGCCTCCACCTCAAACCACCTATCAGCATTTTATCTTATAGTAAATAATTATTTTTTTCTAACACCAAATCGAATATAAAAATGAAATTAATTCCTTGTCACTAAAAAAAAAAAAAAAAAAAAAAAAAAAGCTGTAATGTTCCTTTACCTAGACAAGAAAAAACCTAACTTTTCCATCTGCATGTACTGGAGAAAGTGAACCCGTGTGATCATTAACAGGAGAGCGGCCGCTTCCACATTTTTCTTTCTTTCTGTGCATAAATATAAACCTGCAGCAATGTGAAGCAATGAGCGATTGTGGAGGAAAGTAGGTAACTGGGCCAGCAGGTTACTAGGACACTGGAGAATAAGGGAGTTCATTGACTGCTCATTTACAGCGCGCCAGATAAATCCCTTCAGGTCTGTTTACACAGCACAGTGTTAGTGATATTCCCACAGTATGGAGCTTATATCTATGAGATCAGCACTTTTAATAGAATGGAGGTCACTCCCTGTGTCTCCATTACTGAGGGCTTTATTGATGCTTTTAGGAACAAGCAACTGTAGCACCATTTTTGCAGGGGTCAATCTTCATCCGATCGGTCACTTGTATTATCGATCATTCACAATCCTTGAAAAATTGTCAGAATTACTTATTTATTATTATAGTAACATTTATTCCATGGCGCTTTACATGTGAAAAGGGCATAAATAGACAAGTATAATAACATGAATAATGCACAGGCACAGGAAGAGAGAGGACCCCGCCCGTGAGGGCTCACAGTGTACAAGAAATGGGTGAGGATACAGTAGGTGAGGGGCGAGGACCCTGCCCACGAGGCTCACAGTCTATAATGAATGGGTGAGGAGAGAGGACCCTGCCTGCAAGAGCTCACAGTCTACAAGGGATGGGTGAGGATACAGTAGGTGAGGAGAGAGGACCCTGTCTGTGAGGGCTCACCGTCTACAAGGGATGAGTGAGGATACAGTCGGTGAGAGGGGACCCTACCCTCGAGGGCTCACAGCCTACACGGGATGGGTGATGATACATTAGGTGAGGAGAGAGGACCCTGCCTGCGAGGGCTCACAGTCTACAAGGGATGGGTGAGGATACATTAGGTGAGGAGAGAGGACCCGGTCTGTGAGGGCTCACCTTCTACAAGGGATGGGTGAGGATACAGTAGGTGAGGAGAGAGGACCCTACCCTCGAGGGCTCACAGCCTACAAGGGTTGGGTGAGGATACATTAGGTGAGGAGAGAGGACCCTGCCTGCGAGGGCTCACAGTCTACAAGGGATGGGTGAGGATACAGTAGGTGAGGGGCGAGGACCCTGCCCACGAGGGCTCACAGTCTATAATGAATGGGTGAGGAGAGAGGACCCTGCCTGCAAGAGCTCACAGTCTACAAGGGATGGGTGAGGATACAGTAGGTGAGGAGAGGGGACCCTGTCTGTGAGGGCTCACCGTCTACAAGGGATGAGTGAGGATACAGTCGGTGAGAGGGGACCCTACCCTCGAGGGCTCACAGCCTACACGGGATGGGTGATGATACAATAGGTGAGGAGAGAGGACCCTGCCTGCGAGGGCTCACAGTCTACAAGGGATGGGTGAGGATACATTAGGTGAGGAGAGAGGACCCTGTCTGTGAGGGCTCACCTACAAGGGATGGGTGAGGATACAGTAGGTGAGGAGAGAGGACCCTACCCTCGAGGGCTCACAGCCTACAAGGGATGGGTGAGGATACATTAGGTGAGGAGAGAGGACCCTGCCTGCGAGGGCTCACAGTCTACAAGGGATGATGGGTGAGGATACAGTAGGTGAGGAGAGAGGACCCTGTCTGTGAGGGCTCACAGTCTACAAGGGATGGGTGAGGATACAGTAGGTGAGAGAGGACCCTACCCTCGAGGGCTCACCGTCTACAAGGGATGGGTGAGTATACAGTAGGTGAGGAGATAGGACCCTGCCCACAAGGGCTCACAGTCGACAAGGGATGGGTGAGGATACAGTAGGTGAGGAGATAGGACCCTGCCCACAAGGGCTCACAGTCTATAATGAATGGGTGAGGATACAGTAGGTGAAGAGAGAGGACACTGCCCATGAGGGCTCACAGTCTACAAGGGATGGGTGAGGATACAGTAGGTGAGAGAGGACCCTACCCTCGAGGGCTCACCGTCTACAAGGGATGGGTGAGGATACATTAGGTGAGGAGAGAGGACCCTGCTTTCAAGAGCTCACAGTCTACAAGGGGTGGGTGAGGATACAGTAGGTGAGGAGAGAGGACCCTGCCCAAGAGGGCTCACCGTCTACAAGGCATGGGTGAGGATACAGTAGGTGAAGAGAGAGGACACTGCCCATGAGGGCTCACAGTCGACAAGGGATGGGTGAGGATACAGTAGGTGAGGGGAGGGGACCCTGACTGTGAGGGCTCACAATCTAGAATGAATGGGTGAGTATAAACAAGGAGTGGGGGGGGATGGTCGTGCAGCAGGTCAGTAGACTGAGACTGCAGGTTGTAGACTTGTCGGAAGAGGTGTGTCTTCAGGTTCCTTTTCAAGGTTACCACGCTAGGCGAGAGTCTGATGTGTTGGGGCGGAGGAATCTTGTATGCCATTGTGGGAAGAAGAGATAGGAGAGGAGGAGATCTTGAGAGGATTGCAGGTTGTGTGTAGGCAAGTACTTATCATAGACCTTGCTGTGCCAAAGGGCGGCTGTCTGCTGTTAGTGATGGAAACTATGAGAGCGGGGGAAAGGAAGATTGCCTCTGTCATACAGATTAGACTAAAGTCATCCGAACCCCCTGACGTGTATCAATATCACATTTATCAATATTGTGTACAGATGATGTCGGGGAGATTGAACCAATACATTGGATTTCCCTCATCTGATCCTGCTGAGTCTGACAGCGACAATTCATAGAGCAAGCAGGACGGCTCGGCTGAGACAAGCGTTCCTGGGTAGGGGGGACGTGGGCATCATCGCTAACTGCCGAACGCTTATTCAGCTGCTAGCTATTATTATTTTTTATTATAACACCATTTTTTGCATGGCGCTTTACATGTGAAAAGGGATGAGGCTATTTAATGTGCATTGGGTGGGGGAAGTGGAGGCTATGGTAACATAATGCAAGTACATGAACCCCAATTGACTAGGTGTATAATCTTGTTTTACTTATATAGCACCATTAACTACACCAGCGCTGTATAGACATCATCATCATATCCAATTGGAGCTCACAAGCTTAATTATGTTTTCAGAGTGTGGGGGGAAACTGGAGAACCTGACGGAAACCCAGTCAAATACACGGGCAACATACAAACTCATTGCTGATGAGATTTGGCCCCTGAACCCCAGTGCTACAAGGCTGCAGTGCTAAACAGTGAGCCACCGTGCTGCCAGAAATCCGTGCTCATTAGTCAGTGTATCTGTATGTGCAAGGAGGGTCCCCTGTGCCGCGCTACCCGTGCCTCGTTGCTCTAATACACCCTAATGGGCGTCATTCTGCAAGGAGTTTGTATGTTCTCCCCGTGTTTGCGTGGGTTTCCTCCGGGCACTCCGGTTTCCTCCCACATTGTAAAGATATACTGATAGGATATTTAGATTGTGACCTCCAAGAGAGACAGCATTACTGATGTATGTAAAGTGCTATGAAATTAATAGCGCTATATAAATAAATATTATTCTACAAATGCAGAGCACGGGCACAATTTCAATATCGCGCCCGCAACGTCACCGCTGCGTTGCGGTCATGTGACGCCGGGACGCGTCACTTCCGGTTGCGGGTCTCACAGGCAGACTTTGTGCAAAAAACGCTAAAAAAAACGATGGACACTGCTGAGGTCAGGAATTTCATCTCCTGAAATTCTACTCCGGTTTTCTGATGGTCTGCAATGATGCAGAACCGTCCAATGTGCACATACCCTTACCCTTCCAGTAATGGCTCTGGTTCTCCATGCCCCTGTCGATTGAGCTGCCTGGTACAGAGCGGGAACCTTCACAATGTTCCAGTTCTTTATCCTTATGTATTTCGGGTATTTTTTTATTTTTTTTGCAAAAAAAGCTTTTGATGTGTAAAGTCGTCTAGCAGTCAGTGTGTGATTGCCGTCAGCAGAGCTCTTTGAGTCACCAGCGCTCGTGACAGCTTCTCCCGGCTCGCCCTGCCTCTCCGGAGATATTGTAATGTTGGCACGGATAACTATGTTATGCTCACCAACAAATCAGCTGTTAATTTCTAACTAATAACAAGTTTTCTATTGATTCTGCATGATGTATTTAATAACGTGCAGGAGGATATTGGATTTCTGAATATTTTTGGGAGTATAATAGAGTGATACCAATAAGATATGAAGGTGACGTTCCCTTGTATACAGACGTATGTGCACATTGGGTTGGCTGATATGTAGAGCTCAACGCTCCGGGTAAAGTAATTTATTCACATCTTGTTTTACAGATTATAATCTAAAGATGCTGAAGGCCGGAGGATTGTGAAGATTTGCCTCTCCCGGTAACCACCCACCCTGCAGACTGCACAGAGAAGGTGACCACACATGCCTGATGAAACAATTATGGGAATGGGCACTAGAAAGGGAGAGGATCACACATAAGGCTATGTGCCCACCGTGAGTTGTGTTGTGTTTTTTTTTTTGCTGTATTTCTGCAGCAAAAACGCAGCACCCACAGCTTTATCATTAAAGTCTATGTGATTTATAAAAAGCTGTGCCCACGTGTGCATTTGTGGGTACTGCGTTTTGCTGCAGAAATCGCCTGCGTTTATTAAAGTCCATGTCAATTAACGTGCCCGTTTTTGGGCTGCGATTTCCCCATAGACTCCATTCTAATCCCCTCTAAAAAAGCATCCCAAGTGGATGTGTATTCCCACGGTCCTTTTATGATTCTTTTTTCCTGCTATTTCCAAAGCAAAAACACTGCAATACTCGCCCTCCCCGGTGAACCCACGTGATCCCCGGTGAGGTCTTCCTCCGTGCACCAGCAGAAGCTGTGTGTATCGGCCTTCCAGGACCTTTGCACCATGTGACTGGTCATAGCAATAGGGTGTTACCCAGGGAGAAGAAGAATTAGCAGGGAAGTGATAGGGTGCTCCCCTTGTAAGGTTGTGACCCAAAACCAAGTGAAAGCGTAAGAGGCAGCTGCTGCACCAACCACATGCACCAAGGCAAGTGGATAAGGCAGGAAAAATAGTATCAAATCTGCGCTGCTGCCAAATAATACAGTGCAAAGTGACCAATGTAGCATATGGTGAATGAAGCATAACCCTGCTTCTTCATCAGGAAATATCAGGCGTTGAGTTGGTGTATATTTCCTGATGAAGAAGCAGGTTACTCTTCGAAACGTGTAGAATAAACCGCCATTGATCACTTTGAATAGGATTATTTGACAGCGGCGCAGATTTGATACCATCTTTCTTGATATCCTGCATATGTAACTGGTTATGTGACTCAGGCTATCACATGGTAAGCAGGTCCTGGAAGGACAACACACACCGCTTCTGCCGGTGCACAGAGGAAGACAATACTGGAGATGGCCATGGGTTCGCCAGGGAGGGTGAGAAATTGTCTGTCTGTGTCTGTGAGTCCCCTTATTTGTGCTGCGTTTTTAATGGACACAATAAGTTTGTGCTGCTTTTGTTTTTACACAGCTGAGTTTTTGCACCTGACAAACGCGGCACACACGCAGTGGATAGCCTAATGATAAAGAACACTGCATGTGAGGCCCAGATCCTGGTCATCATCGATCTACAATGCAGAATATACGAGATATACATTGTACATACTCATATTTTCCAAAACTGGGCTCCCTCATGAAGTTCTTGTCCTATAATGAGGACACTGTTACAAAGATGCAGCACTAGAGCTTGGCACCTGTTGGGCTATGTGCCCACTGGACATATTTTTTGTGCTGCGTTTTTCAGCTGCACAAATGCATCTGTGTAAAAACAAAAGCAGTACAAACCTATTGCATTGTGCACATTACTGACACAGCACAAAAACACAGTATAAATGATGGGACAGACACACACACTGATGCTTTCTCACCCTCCACAGCGATCCACAGTGATTTTTTCCTCCCGGGCATTGGTAGAAGCTGTGTTTCGCACTTCCAGGACCTCGGAAGGTCACATGACTAGTCACATGGTGTGCAGGTCCTGTAGTCACTTTGCACAGCTTCTGCCAGTGTGCGGGAGGAAGAAATCACCGGGCCTCGATGGGGACTGGGAGGGGTGAGTATTGGAGTGTTTTGGAAATTGCTGTAACAAAGCATCACAAACAGACTGTGGGAATACTAATCCAATTGTGATGCTTTTTTAGGGGGTTTATAATGGAGTCAGTGGGGAATAAAGCACAAAACCAGGCATGTTGACAGACGCTGGCGATTTCTGCAACACCCAGAAACGCCCATGTGGGCACAGCATTTTGTAAATCACATTGACTTTCATGATAAAGCTGTGGGTGCTGCAGAAACGCAGCATAAGCGCCCAGCGGGCACATCGCCTTATACACCGGGCTGTGAGACCTCAGGCTTTATTTATACACTCATTGGAAATTAATATTCTTAAAATGAACTTTGTATTTGGAAAACCCCCCTGTAAGGGTCTTCTCTAGACAAAGTGTCTCAGTGATTTTCCTCTGAGCCGTGTCAGCTCTTGTTTTTCTCCTCATGAATCTGGTGAACTTTGTTTGCTTTCGACTGTTGTTTGCTTAAATTGGCATCTTGGCAGCTGCCCGGTCATGATTACATCGGCATAAAGTAAATACGGAGGAGAATCATCCGGTGCAAAGGAGTCTGGGAGCAGCAGGTTAATCATTAGGAGCCCTATTATAGCTTGTAAATTAAAGATGTTAGCATTGATAATATCGGTTTTTCTCCGCCTGATTTGTGTTTCAGGACTCATTCTTGATCACTTCTCATCTTTTCGAAGACCAGACCAGCTTACAAATGTCTCCTACAAGGTTAAAGTGTGGGATTTTGTGTTCTCATCCATAAGAAGCCATAAGATGAGCTCTATTGCAGACAGGTACATTTATCTGATGTAAGATTACAGCTCCTGTTGTATGGAATCCATCATTATTGTGCTGCTATACTTTCCATTATTCTTTGCTGACTTTTATTACTTGGGGGGGGGGGGGGGTGTGATCCAGCATACAGCGTAAACCATCTCTGTATTTCATATAAACACTGTTCCCTCTGTAGTCTATGGTTTATTTGTCAACAGTGAGTTAATGATGATTGATTATTGTGATGTGGTAAACCTAGAAGAATACAGATAACATATCAGTACTGAACATATCTTATAAAACAGTTCTGATAATATACAGTATAGAAGACGATGCAGCAAGATGGAGGCTTACTGTAAACACAAGTTCCGAACTAACGTACAGTACAGACCAAACTCTTGGACACACCTTCTCATTCAAAGAGTTGAATGCAGACTTCTGCACAACACAACTGATGGTCCCAACCCCATTTATAAGGTAAGAAATCCCACTTATTAAACCTGACAAGGCACACCTGTGAAGTGAAGACCATTTCCGGTGACTACCTCTTGAAGCTCATCAAGAGAATGCCAAGAGTGTGCAAAGCAGTAATCAAAGCAAAAGGTGGCTACTTTGAAGAACCTAGAATATAAGACATATTTTCAGTTGTTTCACATTTTTTTGCTAAGTATATAATTCCACATGTGTTAATTCATAGTTTTGATGCCTTCACTGTGAATCTACAATTTTCATAGTCATGAAAATACAGAAAACTCTTTGAATGAGAAGGTGTGTCCAAACCTTTGGTCTGTACTGTAACCCTATGTAAAAACAATTGCTATATACCCTAGCAACAAACTTTTCAATATAAAATG
The DNA here is from genome assembly GCA_033576535.1 of Allobates femoralis. Classification (NCBI taxonomy): domain Eukaryota; kingdom Metazoa; phylum Chordata; class Amphibia; order Anura; family Aromobatidae; genus Allobates; species Allobates femoralis. The sequence continues at coordinate 114,855,409 of JARQOC010000003.1, read as the reverse complement.
CACAAAAGTAAAACTCTCACCAGATATATTTTGGCAAAGATGATGAGTTTTCAACAGCAAGCAGGAGCAGGACACATATGCGCTCTTCACAAATCCTGTAGTAAAATGGCTGCTGCTTACTCAGGAGTGCTGAGTGGATGACCCACAATATACTAGGATCTTAACCCATTCCCGACCTTTGACGCCACATAGGCGTCATGGCAGGATCGCGTTCCTGAAGCACCGGTGATTGGGGTCAGTGAAATGTCATTGAAGCTGCAGGAACGTGGGGCCCTGTAGTGTACCCCGGGGGGGGTGGCTTTGCCCCCCTTCCCCTTGGCTATGATCGCTCTGATTGGCAGTTGAAAGTGAAACCGTCAATCAGAGCGATTGTAATATTTCACCAATGAAACTTGAAATATTACAGTCCAGCCATGGCCGATGCTGCAATATGATCGGACATTGGCTAGAGCAAGGTGACCTCTGTGTCACCCCCTCCCCCAGATCTGATTAGAGCTGGCATCCATGTGACACTAGCCCTCCAATCAGATGTGGAGGGGCAATGTGACGTGTTGCTGCACTGAGCCCTCCCTCCTCAGCCTCATCCCATCTATGGACCGAAGGCCGAAGAGGGATGTGCCCAAGATGCAGCAGCCCTGCCACCCCATCCCCCCCTTTGATCGCCCTCTGCCCACCGATCGCTCACTTTTCCCTATTATTCCGCTGTCGCCGACTTCTGAGGCACCCCGGTGCCATCCAATCACCCCCTGTTCCCCGCTGCACAGGTGGCAGGCATCAGGGGACAGGGGATGATTTTATGGCAGGGGGATGCTGCAGAAGTCGGCAGCAGCGGAATCGCAGGGAGCGATCTGCAGGCATTTATGCCGGCGCCGTGCTGTGGTGTCTAAGTCGCAGTACATGTACGACAAGCAGCGGCCGATCAGACACTGGCGGCTGCTGGTGTCTGATTGGCCACTGCATTTCATATATGCACTGCGGCTGAGACCCCTCAGTACGGCGCCGACATAAATGCCCGCTGATCGCTCCCTGGTTCCCCCTCAGTACAGTGCCTGGGATGTGGGAGTGTGAGTGTGATTGGGGGGTGCATATTGGGGGGGCACTGGATGATGTGGCTGCATATGGGTTAATACTGGATGATGGGGTCTGCATATGGGGGGGTGCTGGATGGTGGAGTCTGCATATTGGGAGCACTGGATGATGGGGGGCTGCTTATGGGGGGGGGCTGGATGTAGGGGGCTGCATATGGGGGGGTGCTGGGTGATGGGGGCTACATATTGGGGATCATGGAAAAATAAGACATTCCCTGAAAATAAGACCTAGTGCATCTTTGGGAGCAAAAATTAATATGACAGTGTCTTATTTTCAGGGAAACAGGGTTGGGAAATTTTTTGGGGGAGTCTGTTTTCCAAAATGATGTTACTTGTGAGGGGTTTCCACTGTTTAGGCACACAGAGGCTCTCCAAACACTAACAATTGTAGCTAATTTTCCATTTAAAGAGTCAAATTGCGCTCTTTCCCTTCTGAGCCCTGCCGTGCGCCCAAACAGTGGTTTATGATCACATCTGAGGTATCGGTTGTACTCAGGAGAAATTGCCCAACAAATTTTAGGATGCTTTTTTTCCTGTTGCCCATGTGAAAAGGAAAGAATTGAGGCTAAAAGAAATATTAAAATGTCAATTTTTTTGTTTTCACTTTGCTTTAGTTCCTGTAAAGCACCTGAAGGGTTAATAATCTTCTTGAATGTAGTTTTGAGTAGCTTGAGGGGTGCAGTTTTTGGAATGGTGTCACTTTTGGGTGTTTTCTGTCATGTACACCCCTCAAAGGGACTTCAAATGTGATGTGGTCACTAAAAAAAAATGGTTTTGTAAATTTTGCTGGAAAAATTAGAAATTGCTGATGAACTTTGTGTATGATCAAAGTTTATTGGTGTTTAAAAAGAGGAATTAGGACAAAGAAGGTACATATTGTATTTGAAATACAGATACCATTATCATATTAAGACACATTTTGTAATAAGAAAAACAAATAAGAAAATAGTAAGACGCACATATCCAACGCACTATACCTAAACAAAAATTCCACGTCTTCCTCGGTCTGTTGCGTGAACAAACCAAGGGGTGGATTCGCCCTCAAGCAGAAATGAAAGAGAAGAAATAAAATATCAATAAGGGTAACGGAAAATAGGGAGGGAAATAATTAAAAAAGAGGGGGGAAGGTAAGGGTTATAAGAGAAAAATGATAAGAAAAAGAGCCACATGGGCTTCAAACTACCGTGCCATCTAGTGGCTCACCTCTGAAACAAAGACAATCGATAATGATAGTAGCAACGTACTATAAAACATTTGAACCAATATGTTGAAAAATATTAGGTACCACAATTCCCCTTATGTATTCAGCATATATATTCAGTTTAGGTAATTTCACTTAGACTCAAAATCTTTCACAAGGTTATAAGGGATGGGGACAGGATTTGACACATGAAGGAATGGGGCAGGGGAATGGGAAATAAGAAAGAAAAGACATCAATTTTTAAGGAAACGAAGACCCTAAAGAATGCAGAGCGAAGGATTTCCGCACTCAAGGTCTGACTATGAGCAGTTTTCTCTAAAGGAGTCAGAGAATGTAGGGGAGTCTCTAAATAAAATCCACGGACTCCACGCCCGCAGAAACTTCTCTTTGGATCCTGAGAGCTCCGCTGTAAGATCCTCCATGCAGAAAAGGTTATCCATTTCTAATAACCAATCTGTCAGTCTAGGGCTTCGCCAGGTTTTCCAGAGTCTGGGGATCACCAAACGAGCAGCAGTTAGACAAAATCTGATGAGATCTGCTTTTTGAGATCTAATTGAGTCTTGGACGATTGTTAGTAGAGCAGCTGCGGCTGACGTCAAGGTCTTTTTCCCTGAGATTGTGGAATATATGTCAAATACCGAGTCCCAAAAGGGCCGGATCCCCTCACAGCCCCACCAAATGTGGAGCAATGTGCCCTTGTCTTTGCCACACTTCCAACACCGATCTGAGACTGAAGGGAATATGCAGTGTAGGGTGGTCGGGCAACGGTACCAGCGAAACATTAATTTAACATTTTTTTTCTTGGGCCAGGCAGGCCATGGACATTTTGTGCGCCATGGTGCAAGCTTTATTACAGTCCTCAACGAGGAATACTTCCCCCAGGTCCTCCTCCCACTTCAACGTATATGGAAGTTTATCCCCCTCTCCCCTCCCACTCACTATGGCATATAAAACCGACACATTATGTCCTGGAGGATCATTGGACATAAACAGTTTTTCGATACGGGAGGGTGGGTTATTACAGCCGGAACGGGAGCCTACACTTACCAAGTAAGATTGGAGTTGAGCAGATGCCAGCCATGTGTTCCGCCCACCTACGGCCTGAACTCTGGTCAAAGGCTCGTTTGATCGGGCCCCTGTTATCTGGTGTATTCGGGGGTCATATGAGCGTCTCCAACCAAGAAAGTCAGAGGACTCTTCTGCCGGAGGGAAATCAGGATTGAAAAACAAAGGGGTCAATGGATTCCCTCCCGATGTCAAATAACTACCCCGTCTCTCCAGGTCCCATATGCTGATGAACTTTGAACCCTTATACCTTCCGAACAAAATTTTTTTTTCCCAAAATTGTGCTGATGTAAAGTAGACATGTGGGAAATGTTATTTATTAACTATTTTATGTCACATAACTCTCTGGTTTAGCAGAATAAAAATGAAAATTTTGAAAATTGCGAAATTTTAAAAGTTTTCACCAAATTTCCAATTTTTTCACAAATAAACGTGTAAATGATCAACCTAAATTTATTCCTTATATGAAATGAAAAAAAACAATCTCAGAATCGCTAGGATCCGTTGAAGCGTTCCAGAGATATTACCTCATAGAGGGACACTGGTCAGAAATGACAAAAATGGCCAGTCAGTAAGATCAAAAAATAGGCCCGGGGGTGAAGGGGTTAAAGGAGAAGACACCAAGATATGCAGGTAAAGGTGGTGTCTCACGTGGCGATTCTGGCCTGCGATGTCGGAAGCGATGTGCAGGTGCACGCTCGCTTCCGACATCGCAGGCCAGCTGTCACACGGCACGACGTTGCCGATGACGTGGCGGCTATGCGGGCGGAGCCGTCGCTCGCTGGGCTGGGCTCAGCCCAGCGAGCGATCCTCAGCAACGCTGCGATATATCCTGACGAAGCGAGAGTGAAACGTTGAGGTGCTGGGCAGTGTGGTGCGGTATGGTCACAGTCCTACTTATACTTTAACATTATGGGTGATGAGTGATGGTTATTTTGTACCGTGCTGTAATCCTGTCCTCAATGAGGGCAAGCTCTATGGGATGAAGCATGTGTAATGGAAAATTGATTGGTCTCTCATATGTTATCATAGTAGTGCTGTATCATGATAGTATGATGCTTATATGTGAGTTACTTGTAGCTGTATCCGCACTGCTTTGGGGTTGCTTTTAGGGGATGTTTTATTGAGTGTCAACCCTTGTTCCTATGATTAATAAAAATACTTTGCAATTATATACCTTGGTGTGGTGTGGAATTGCCGTTTATCTTTATTTGGTAAAAAAAAACAAAACGCTGCGATATAGGCTGGATCGCGCCGCCAACAGTGTCAGACGGCGCGATCCAGCCTAATCGCTGGTCACAGCACCGGACAGTGGCACAGACGCATCATGGTCATTGTAATTTTGAGGCCATAAAAAAAAGCACCCACTTGTGACAGTATAGTTAGTTGACAATACTAATGTACATTTGCCACTGTGGGAGAAATACGAAAAGGCTCCACCACCTTGGGAATCAGTGAGGGTACAGTGTTCGAGTATCACTGTAAAGGGGTTGTTCGGTGTAAAATGATAATTGTGCAGTTGCTCTATGTGACTCCAGACTTATCAATCCTCCCGGCGTCTGCACTGAGCGCTACGAGGATTCACCTTGAAAGCTTGCTGCTTTGTAACATCAATTACTTTATTTCTGTTCGCCATTAAAAGGTATCCCAACTACAAGATTATTATTTTGTTCCTCCCACTGAGGGCAATCAGTGTATATTTCTATCACCACATTCATGTATGGATGCAGAGGACATGTTTCGGTGTTTTCATGAAAATGATGCAGTTAGTAATTTTTCATGCTTGTTCGATAACCATATTTTTGTCTTGATAGAGATGATGGGAGTAATTTTGATGGACTACTGGAAGAAGATGACAGGGATAAAGCAAAACGGTATTTTGTGTTTTTATTCAAACATATTAAAAAGATATTTAGTTTACAAAAATGGAAAAATGTGGAAGGAGGTTTATTACACTGATAATCCAGCAATCTGGAACACTGAGAATCACTATCATGGATTATAAGAAAATGATAGGCCGCCATACAAATTAGACTACAGACCGGTTCGGCCAACTGTCTAAGGTGTATGGGGTGTGTCGGCTGACTGATGGTCGGGGGAGATTTCATTCACACATGTCTGATTCCAGACTGCTAAATGAACACTTCTATGTATATGATATAGAAGAATTTGAGCATATGAGATGGCAAAGCATCATTCCACTGATAGCCATCTGATTTGTGTGGACAGCTTTAACTTTTTGGTAAAGCAGTTGTCCAGTCTTAATCTACAAGTCTACTGTCACTCTATGTCACTCTATCTGACTGCAGACTTGTGCATCCTTATATCGCACACACTGTGAACTGCGAGGATTCACCGGTGTCAAAGCCGGAAACTGGTCATTTGGCCACGAGTATGTGATCTGCATACCCCCAGCCAGAATCTGTCTAAGGCTACGTTCACACGTAGCATATTTCTGCATTTACGCAGTGCTATTTAGCACTGCGTAAATGCTGTGAAACACAGCACTGTAACACATCCCAGATAAAGCAATGGCTTCAGCTGAAATGCAACCACATGCAATTTGTTTAAAAAAATCTATGTATTTATCATGAAAAAGCACTTTAGATGCATTGGGTACCTGCACAAACAGTCATCGGGGTGGATATCAGTCATGTCAATCAACATTCAGTCTTGCAGTTTTTTAAACGTAGTCACACCTCCTCCCCCCCAAATTGTATTCCATTAACAACACTTAAGGACCTGCAGAAATTTACTAATGCTGTAGAAGGATCTGTGGGGATGTCACTAACGTGACTATAATGGGCAGAGCCAAAACCCAACTAGTGGGCATGTCATGCTCAATAAAACTGTATGGCGCATGCATATCTGACTAGTGGGCGTGGCCTTGCTCCATACACTTGTATGGAGCAGGGCAGTGCCCACAAGTCGGGTTCTGGCTGGTAACATGCATATCACATAATTTCAGTCTATTCCTGGCTTAGAATTCCTGAATCCTTGTAGTGCACAGTGCGGGTGCTGAGAGGATTGAGAAGTCTGCAGTCGCTCCAACTAGAGCAAATCTTGTCCCAAAGAAAGTTTTGTTGTGTGTACATCTGTTCTTTATTTCTGTATAGATTATTATGCAGGCAGCAATATAAATATCCATATATTCACAGTGCAAAATTGTGTTCATAAATGCCCATGTGCATTTATCTGTCTATAGGGTGTCTCGGAATAGGTCGGAGAAGAAGCGCAGAGACCAGTTCAATGTGCTCATTAAGGAGCTCGGCACTATGCTGCCAGGAAATGCCCGCAAGATGGACAAATCCACAGTGTTGCAAAAGAGTATTGATTTTCTGCGGAAACACAAAGGTGTGTATATGGGCATTGTCCAGATGATTTTGACACTACCTCCAGAAATGTTGCCCTTAGTCCCATTATGTAGTCTGGTTTGTGCTCACTAATGTTGGACATTCTTACTCCGGCTTTGGTTTCCTTTTTGATTGCATTCTTACTGGACATTTATCCTGCGCAAATGTTCCTAGGAACATGCCATTCCTAATAATTGGCCAGTGTGAACAGGCCACCAATCATCGACAATTAAGCAAAACATTTGTCAGGTTAAACAAATCACCGTTCTCAGCAGCACATCGTCCTGTGTGTACATATACAGGCCCTTTGTCACCGAGAACATGGGGTGCACAGGATCCTCTACTATCCATTGGTTCTGAACATGGACGTTTGGTCGTCCTCTGTAGAGGATAACAACCACATAAAGATCAGGCAATTGCTTGTTCCTATGCTTTCCATTTCCTCCTTTTTTTCCCAACAGCTATAAGTTCTTTTGTTGTTTTTTTCCCGTCCACTTAGTCATATGAGGGCTTGTCCTTTTCAGAGAAGACACCATTCATTTTACCATCTCGTACTGGAAAAGTCATATGGAACTGGGAAAGAACAAAACAAAAGGCAATTGTGCATTTGTCTCTTGTATTTCTGATATTCATTGTTCAATAAAAGTGACCTACAAATGTGATTGTCCAGGTCCGTTTGATTGTGATAATACCAAACTTGCATAGTTTTTTGTTTTTAATAGAGAGAGAAAGGGAATGGGGTGAATATTGTTTTTTTAAACCATTTATTTTTTTATGCTATTAGTTCCCCTACGGAACTTGAACCTGCGCGATTGCCTGTACTGTATACGGCAGTACTTCAGTATTGCTCTATATAGCCAGATCACAGTCTCCTATGAACACCTGAGAGAGGCAGGCATCCATAGGAGCACTGTTACAACAGGTTTTCATCAGGCCATCGACTGTCATGGTAATCACAGCACCACAAACATGGGTGATTAGAACAGCATGCATCTAACACGTTAATAGCCGCAGGCAGAGCTTGTCTTGCCTTGTGGCTGTTAGAGGCGGATGATGGCTGAATAACAGCACTATCATCTGCTGAGCTCCTGAGCCCAGCCCATGCATCTAACACGTTAATAGCCGCAGGCAGAACTCGTCTTGTCTTGTGGCTGTTAGAGGCAGATGATGGCTGAATAACAGCACTATCATCTGCTGAGCTCCTGAGCCCGGTCCATTCATCCTCTCCACTGAGCACTGTATGTGTAACCGATCAGCGGTCAGTTTCAGCCTCCCGTTGGCCAATGTAAATAAACCCTTAGGCTCGGGGAAAGATTTAGGATTTTTTCCATTTTAATTTTTATTTAACCCTCAAAACAGTGGAAGTTTTAGAGAGCCCCAATGCTTTCGATAGGGCTAGTCATAGCTGGGTTTGGACATACAGATCATCTTTGTGACATTATTGCTCGGTGCTTAAGCAGAGAAAATATACACTTGGGCTCTGTCCACATTCTGTAGTCAATTCCGTTTGTCTGCTACACTTCTGTTACACAGAAATGGAATTTATGAGAAAAATTAATCCATTAGAAACTGGTGCAAATTGAAGCAGAAGGGCCTCAATGCTGAACTTCCTCCTACACTACTCACCACTTTAATTAAAGACCACCTTGGGTAGACATTGACTCTTTTTGGCCTCTTTCTACCATGTTTACACTGCCAATGATGGTAAACAGACCTTCTTATGTCTATTCTGCAGCATATGAGCCTGTGTGAAGCCACAGCTATAATTCTTCCTGTGTGGGACGGCCAGGCTCACAGACAGTCATCATTTTACAATAACCACAGAAATATAACTTGCTGATATCAGATATCTGGAAGGCTCAGGCACAATCTTTCATTTTATATAATGCTGAATGTATGATTTCTGTCACCCCCAGAAATTAGTGCACAGTCAGACGCCAGTGAAATCCGACAAGACTGGAAGCCTGCCTTCCTTAGCAATGAGGAGTTTACACAGCTCATGTTGGAGGTAAGTGCCATCTCCGCCATTTTATTCACCACTACACCCACCAGTAAAACCACTGCAGTAGATTGCTGATATTCAGACAATATTTGCATTCAGCATTAGGACATGTTATTCTGTACATTTGATTACGGAGTGTCTGAAGTCTCACACAACATGTGATATGTACTCAGAATAGTCAGAGGTGGTCTTGGCTGATTTATGTGTGTCTATAGGAGACCTGTATGTAGCCTTTAATTGTGATCGAAGTATCTTGTATGAAGAAATGATGACACCAAAAGGTACGTTTTAGACTTGATAACAGAACATGAGAAAATGGAAGCAAAAAATGTGTCACTGATCACTATGGACCAGGCTTCTCTAATCCTTGGAAAATACATCATGAAATACATGGACCACTCAAGTCCACCATTGCTGGCCTGGAGCTTGCCCTCCCGGCTGGCCGGTGGCTTGCCCTCCCGGCTGGCCGGTGGCGTGCCCTCCCGGCTGGCCGGTGGCGTGCCCTCCGGCTAGCTTCCAGAAATATTTTGAAGCATTTAAGAGTAATCATACATGGCTGCAATAAAGTAGCCCATCTAAGATTTATGTTGGCCGTGGTTGTGGCAGCCAGCATGAATTGGCTCTCCAGTGCTCTTTACTGTTTCCTTCTAGAATTATTTTGCTTCAGGTCTTTTACAAGATTGTATTTTCTTTGAATTTCCTTGTGGTAACTATGTACAGAATGCTTCTCCCTTAAAGACATGTTTATTTGTGTCACTATACCAATTATCTTTTGGCAGAAGGTAAATGTATTTTGTAGATCTGTATCTTGCTTAGATTTGGCGGATATAATTCCATGGCTCCATTGCAAAACACTGACTTTTGTAGGAGTAGCCAATCTGTAGTAGAGATTGTTCAATGAGAGACATTTATCACCTATGCACAGAATAGGCAACACATGTCTGGTCACCAAATTGATCGTTGACTCCATTGAACCATCCCTTTACTGCACAGACCCCCATTCTACGCTCTGGAGAGAAGCCTTCTCTTAAGGCCAAGTCTTTGGTATAAGGTATAGAAGCTATAGATTCAGATCTGCTGGTTGTTTTTAATGCACCTTTTAATTAATGAAGTCTACTTTCTGGCTCTAGGCCCTGGATGGATTCTTCCTGGCTGTTATGACTGATGGAAATATCATCTATGTATCCGAGAGTGTTACACCGTTACTTGAACACTTACCTGTAAGTATTGCTGGCTGATCAATATGTTTGGGAAAAAATATTACACAAGATACTACATACAAAAGATAGTGTCTGAATCTGGTCATTGCTTTTAAGAAGATTGAGTGTAAAATAGTCCCGATGGCCAGTGTAATAATGTCTAGATTGCTAGTTTGGTTTCCTAATAACAATTGTGATATGTAGCACAGAACTCTGATCTGAACAAGAAGTCATTTTGTGACTACATATTCTCTATAAAACTAAGTGAGCGGGAGATGTAGGTCCACTAAAAGGGAACCTGTCTGGTCATCCGGGCCCCTAGAGACATCAGTATTTAGTACATATCTATATTCCCTGCCTAACAGTCCATTCATATACTTGCAAACATAAACCTCTTTAGAAAAAGTATTTCTAAAGTCTGTTTGAGATGCTAAATAGGCCTTTGACTAGTTGAAGGGGGCGTTAGTCCTCCGACTAGTCGGCTCACTTAGCCCCTGTGGCCATGATAACCGCTTTTAAAAAAAAGCAGTTGTCCTTGCCAGTGCCATGATTGGCAGTCATCCGCGTCATGCACACTGCCCCTCTCTGAAGCCATGACACTCACACCCAGCTTCAGACTCGGAGAAGCTCTACACTGAGGGGAACAAAGCCGGGAGCATGTGTGGCTTTGTACAGCGCTGGTGGAAGAGTCACTCTTGTAAAGCATGTTATCAAGCCTACAGGGGCATGGTAACATGCTAAGTGGGCCGACTGGTCTTGGGAACTAACGCCCCCCTTGACTAGTGAAAGCCCTAATTAGCATCTCATAAATGGATATTCTAATAATTTTTCCAATGATCTGTTTATTTATGCAAATAGATGAAGGCACTGTTAAGCTCCCGTCACACACAACGACGCAACAGCGATCCCAACAACGATAACGGTCCTGTAGGGATCGTTGCTGCATCGTTTCCTGGTCGCTGGGGAGCTGCCAAACAGGCAGATCTCCCCAGCGACCAGGGAGCCACCTCCACATCGCTGGTAACTATGATAAACAGCGGGTATCTAGACAGTGCGCTCTGCCTAGATACCCGGTGTTTACCATGGTTTACTAGCCTGTGAGGTCGCTGATCGCTGGTCTCTCGCTGTCACACGCAGCGATGCATGCTAACCAGCGGGAGCGCAACGATAAAAAAATGACCCACAGCACTTTGTAACGATCAGCGATCTCACAGCAGGGGCCTGATCGCTGCTAAGTGTCACAAGTAGCGAGATCACTGTTACGTCACAGAACCTGTGACGTTACAAGGATCTCGTTATGTGTGACGGGGGCTTTAGGCAGGGAAGTTTGATATATTCACAGAACTGCTCGTGGTTCTGGTGGTACAGAGGACCTGACAGGTTCCCTTTAAAGAGGACCTGTCACCCCCCTAGTGCATGGCAATCTAAATGCACCACTGAATGCAGCATGTCTGCTGCATTCAGGGAAGGGGTCCCCATTGTCTCTAGCCCCCCTGTGCGCTGAGAAATAGACTTTATAAATCTTACATATAGTGAGTTAGGAGGGCGTTCCTTATTCTGAAACGGAGGTTTTTCCCTGCCTCTCGCTGCTCTGCGCCGCCTCCTGCTTCTCCTCCTTGATGTGTCAACCCCCCTCCTCGCCTGCGCCAGGGTCTAAGCTTCTGATCTCACGCAGGCGCATAGCGAGGCCGTGACATCAGCCGCTGGCTCCCGTCCTTGTTGTGTACGTGTGTGAGAACAGAAGCTGAGACGCAGGTGAGGAGGGGGACGGACACAAGAAGGAGGAGGAACAGAGCAGCAGAGTGGCCGCACTGCGCATGTGCCCGAAGCGGGCTGATCACGTGATCAGCCCCCACAATGCTTAGGGCCAGATATGATGTTTTGGCCCAGCTCATCATAGTAGTGAAGGAGGCGGGAATTTCAAAAAGATGTAGCACAGCACGAGGAATGAGGATGCCTAGCGGGACGTGCTAGGAGCCAGCGAAGGGGGGAGAATGGAGCCCGGAGTCTGCCTTTCCAGTCTCCGGATGGAGACTGCATGTAAGTTATAAATGTATATTTCTTAAGCTTTATAGTGCACTTTTAGGTCAGAGAGGGGATGGTTAGGGATCAGCTCACAAGATGCAGGGATAGGTAGTGATAGCATAGGGGGTAGAATGAGCTGACAGGCTCCCTTTAATAATTTGGGTGTCATTACATTTCATTGCTACTCTTATAAATGAGAATCCTGGATTTGGGTGTCCTTGGGAATGATCATCCACGATCATGGGTAATGTTTGTAGGCCAGACCTCTATGTTGTGGTTTATTAGACCTTTTATATTTTTTAACTATTTATCTATTTTGTCTTTCAGTCTGATCTTGTTGATCAGAGTATATTTAATTTTATCCCCGAGGGGGAACATTCAGAAATCTATAAAATCTTGTCCACACACATGATGGAAAGTGCTTCTTTGGGTTCAGATTATCTGAAAAGTAAGTGTCTTTACATTACTTCATATTGAGTAGACGTGCCTTTATAACTGTGTTCGTTGTAAATCGCCAGCATTTTAACCCCTTCATGCAATGGCTATTTTCCATTTTTGCATTTGTCTTTTCCTCCCCTTTTTCCCACAGCCAGAACTTTATTCTTCGGTCAACATCGCCATATGAGGGTTGTCTATAGCGGTACAATTTGTGCCTTTAAGGAGCTCCCTTCATTTTACCATGTCATGTGCAACAACATTGTGTAATAAGCGCAATTCCTAAATGAGTTTGTGTTGATTTTTTTTTTTATTTATTAATTGCATTGTTCATTATACAGCAACAATTATCAGGCATTGGGATTCTCCAGTACAATTACATAAGAACTAAGCACGTATTGTTTATTTATTCTTTTAGTAGTGAAAAAAAAATAAAAATGATTGTGTCTCCATCCTCTGGGACCAGTAATGGTTTCAATTTGGTATCTGCAGCTGTGTAACGCCTTGTTTTTTTGGATCCCGAGTTTTGGTTCCCGAGAGTGATCCACACACCCCCCCCGCCATGGCAAAACACTCGCTCACCACCCTGACAGGCTGAGAGACCCTTTTCACTAGCCCCAGTGAAACCAAGTCCTGCCAGCCTGGTAGAGCTGCCACAGGTTCCTCATTAGATGTAATCTTGATACTTTAACGAGTTATATTGTGCCAGAAACCAACCCACGTTAGCATGTAAAACAGAGAACGCAGACGTGGGAATTCGTGGATTGAAATAAAAGAGCAATACAGGATTAAATTATATATTTAATCACCTTAAGGGCACACTAAACAAAAACACTATTTACACGATGGATACACATGTGATAGTCATATATGCAAACCCAGGGTGGAGTACAATAAATACATGCAGACATACACAAATCAGTTACCAGTTCCTTGACAGCCACAGAGGGGGGGGGGGGGTGCTCTGGAGGCAGGGGCTTCCGGTTACTTCCACCATTTGACACAACGTGACCCCCTAAACCCCCCCCCCATCAGTGAACAAATAAGAAATATGGTGAATACCATTTATCTCCCCTGTTGACCAAGCCCTTGATCTACAGAGAATAATGAAATCCCAGCTTTCCACATATCATCACCCCAATGTGTGCCAGGCGAGAGATATTACCGCCATGTTTACTATTATGAATTTACCTGTTCATAGATGGGAAACATGATGTGTGTACTGTCTTCCAGCTGCTAGATATTAATTTAATATTAGTTAATATTAATATCAGAATGCTGAGCCCTGTATAACCCGCCCACATCACTGTGTGGTAGATTTCTGTGCACAATGTATAGTGAAAAAAACTGCTAATCAGTGTGAGGGCAAGGTTGGACTAGGAGGCACTAGGCAGCTTGTCCTGTAGTGATAATCTCCTGCTGATAAAAGAATTATTGACACATCACTGGAATCCAGGTCTCTGCTCCTATATCAAGCTGCTCTTAGTTTACATAGCAAAAACCTGCTGACAGATCACCTTTAATAAATCAAGTCCTAATGTAGAAGTATGCTGCACTATATTACATTAACATCTTGAGTCACTATGACACAAGCTGTTATAACAGGGCCCCAGATGATTAGAAACATAGTTACAAAAGCAAACAAATTTACAAATGGCAACTAGTTTTTTTTTTAGTCTTGTATCTGTTTGCAACTAGCTCTGGTGTACTGCTGAAGTTAAAGCAAAAAAAAGTAGTGCTCTTCTGCATCTGGCTGATGTGACATAAGCAAGACAGTCAGGTAGAACAGCTAGGTCTAAGGCCATACTGCCTGTCAGAGGAGCGGGACGGGGCATCACAGTTAACCCTTCCAACACAGAATATATGGATGTCCTGAATTTGCCTAAATTCTCGAATTAGGACTTACATATACATCTCATGGATGATGTGGATGTGAGAAAAAAAGCAGTTTTCCCATAGTTGTCTGGGTTTTGTCTTTTATTTCATAGTTGTCCACTACTGGACAAGCCCTGCTTAATTACTTCAGGGCCCCGCTTAACATAACACTGGATCCTCCCCTCCCACAGTGCCGCTGATATTCCTTGGTCCTCCTGGCTGATTGGCTTCAACATACCCCATTATGCAATACAACTGTACAATAAAAATGACTATCTCTAGAAAAGTTGTGGTATTATGGAAATCTCAGTACTGATAGATATGTTAATCACGTGGAAATAAAAATGTGAAAACATTGCAATTTATTCTATATCTACAGGGTGGGCCTTTTACAGGGTGAGCCATTTATATGGATACACCTAAATATAATGGGAACGGTTGGTGATATCAACTTCTTGTTTGTGACACATTAGTATACTACAAACTAACTAGATGGTGGCCTGATTCTAACGCATCGGGTATTCTAGAATATGTATGTAGTTGACATACTGTGACTGACAGAACTTGTTCAGTCAACGTGAGTGAACTACATATATACAGTATATATAGCAGCGCTATGGTATACGTTGGTACATTACAGTACATGTATAGCAACGCTAAAGTATATGGCGGTACATTACAGCACATGTATAGCAGCACTATAGTATATGGCGGTACATTACAGTACATTTATAGCAGGGCTATGGTATATGTCGGTACATTACATTACATGTATAGCAGCACTATGGTATATTGCGGTACATTACAGCACATGTATAGCAGCATTATAGTATATGGCGGTACATTACAGTACATGTATAGCAGCGTTATAGTATATGGCGGTACATTACAGCACATGTATAGCAGCACTATAGTATATGGTGGTACATTACAGTACATGTATAGCAGCCTTATAGTACATGGCGGTACATTACAGTACATGTATAGCAGCACTAGTATATGGCAGTAAATTACAGTACATGTAGTGCTATGATATATGGCTGTACATTATAGTACATGTATAGCAGCGCTATGGTATATGACGATACTCTGCTCCCCGCGGCCCCCCTGCTCCTCCACAGTAAAAAAAAAAAATCCTCTGTGAGGATACTCATCTGTCCGTCCGCTCGCTCCACCTCCGTCTTCTAGGTCCTACAGGCCTTTAGGACCTGTCGTTGCCTGGGAATCCGATCAGCTGATCGGTCACATGACCGCTAACTGCCGGGGGAACAGGATAGAGCAGGGGGGCAGGATGGGGTAGTGGGGGGTTCAGGATGGTGGCGGGGGGGCAGGATGGAGCGAGTGGGGTGGGGCAGGATGGAGCCAAGGGGGGGCAGG
The DNA here is from genome assembly GCA_033576535.1 of Allobates femoralis. Lineage (NCBI taxonomy): Eukaryota > Metazoa > Chordata > Amphibia > Anura > Aromobatidae > Allobates > Allobates femoralis. The sequence continues at coordinate 114,839,789 of JARQOC010000003.1, read as the reverse complement.
ATAGAGGCGGGGAGGCAGGATGGAGCGAGCGGGGCTGGATAGATGCGGGGGGGGGGGAACAGGATGGATGTGGGCGGGCAGGATGGAGTCGGGGTGGCAGGATGGAGGCAGCAGGGCATGGAGCCAGGGCGGCAGGATGGAGGCGGGGGGGCAGGATGGAGCCAGCAGGGCATGGAGCCAGGGCGGCAGGATGGAGGCGGGGGGGGCAGGATGGAGCCAGCAGGGCATGGAGCCAGGGGAGCAGAATGGAGCCAGGGTGCATGATGGTGGCGGGGCAAGGGGGGGGCAGGATGGAGCCGGGGTGGGGCAGGATAGAGGCGAGGGGGCAGGATGGAGCGAGCAGGGCAGGATGGATGCGGGGGGTGGGGCAGGGGGGGGGCAGGATGGAGCCAGGGGGGCAGGATGGGGGCAGGGCGGCAGGATGGAGGCGGGGGGCCAGGATGGAGCCAGCAGGGTATGGAGCCAGGGGAGCAGGATGGAGCCAGGGTGCATGATGGTGGCGGGGGTGGGGGGGGGGGCAGGATGGTGGTGGGGGGTGCAGGATGTAGCCGGGGGGACAGGATTGAGCCGGGGTGGGACAGGATCCCCCTCGCCCCCCTCTGTTGTCACCCGTCTTCTGCAGCGTTGCACTGTGTACAGTGGTCATGTGACAGGGGGGGCTGTGTGACGTCACATCAGCCCGCCCTGTCACATCACCACTGTACAGGGAGAAGACGGTGAGAACAGCGGGAGGTGAAGAGGCGAGGAGGGAGGGGCGGGTACCGGTGTCGGGGGTTGCTGCGGCCGTGCATGTAGCCTGGCGACAGCGACGCTGTGCATCGCTGTCGCCAGGTTACAGCTACTGTATAATCTTCTAATTTTGAATGCGCACGGCTTTTTGCATACGCGGCGCTCATTGGTTGCCGCTGCTAGTGGCAGCCAATGAGCGCTGGCGCGCGATTTCGGCGTCTGACAGACACGATTAGGAGATTATATAGTAAATGTGCCACAAACAGGAAGTTGATATCACCAACCGTTCCCATTTTATTTAGGTGTATCCATATATACGGCCCACCCTGTAAATGGACCACTATAGTATGAGCACCATGCGCTAAAATACATATACACCAGGATGCATGTTACTCGTACTACAATGAGCAGCCTGCGTGGCCTAAACTTGGTACCATGGTCTGCAGCGTCTCCAGATTTGTCTCCCATTGAGCCCATCTGGATGTCATTGGTCGGCAATTGCAAAGGGAGCTGCCAGTAGCTGCCAGTAGTGGCTCTTGATGATTTGCCAAAGTGCATTCAGTGTGGCAGAACATTCCTCAGACAACCATTAATAAGTGCCATTTCTTCACATGGAGCTCAGTCTCGATGCAGTTTAAATCAAGGGGTTTTGAAATTGTTCTTTCCATTCACTCATTTGCATATCTTTACCATACCGATTCTATGATTTTCATAAATCCACGACTTCTGTTGTGATGATGTCATTTCAGTGTTATTTAGGGCAATATATATTTATCATTATAAATTTAGTATTACTGTGATTGAACTGATCTGTTGAATTAAGCATAAAAAAGAGGCTTTTAATAAAATATTTAACGTGAAAGAGTGGGAGAGGAAAACAATTGCTTTCTGTCGTCCTATAGCTTCTTTATGATTTCATTAATGGAGCAACTTCATAGTTTCCTTTCTGCAGTTTCTTTACATTTCTTGAAGTGAGAGGTGGGTGACCGAGAACTGGCACAGCTGGCTTATGGCATGTGGGATATATCACCTAATGTTTGGAAAAATTGGAGTTATGGACACAGCAATTAGCAATATCAAACATATTTTGCAGGGGGGGGAGGGAAATGTCAACAGTAGCAGTGATTTTGACATTTTAGGCTTTATTATTATTTTTTTTTCCTTTTTTCACCATAGGGTGTTCCTGAATCATTTTGATTGCCTCATTAATTGTAAAGTGCTGTGAAATATGTTGGGGCTTTATAACTAACAATTATTATTATTTTTAATGCACTGCAATACATTAGTAAGACAGTACATTGCCAAATAATCTTCTGTGCAGCACAGGTTCACAGCATTGATAACTTTATGACTAGACCACTGGCTCCCCGGATCGTGTTGCAGGCTGACATTACGTAGATTTATGTAATTTGTAAGCAAGAGAATGAAATCAGTTTTCCCAAAGTTAATCTTAAAGTTCATTGTAATTAATATATCTTGGAAGAATAATTTCCACAATTGGATGTTTAAAAAAAAATATTCTTGTGCCGAGATAACCTTATATATGTGTCCCTGCTATGTACTGTATAATGGATGTGTCTGACCTTACAGGGACATGGTCTGATCATACCACTTCTCCTGTGCCGAGATAACCTTATATATGTGTCCCTGCTATGTACTGTGTAATGGATGTGTCTGACCTTACAGGGACATGGTCTGATCATACCACTTCTCCTGTGCTGAGATAATCTTATATGTGTCTCTGCTATGTACTGTGTAATGGATGTGTCTGACCGTACAGGGACATGGTCTGATCATACCACTTCTCCTGTGCTGAGATAATCTTATATATGTGTCTCTGCTATGTACTGTGTAATGGATGTGTCTGACCGTACAGGGACATGGTCTGATCATACCACATCTCCTGTGCTGAGATAATCTTATATATGTGTCCCTGCTATGTACTGTGTAATGGATGTGTCTGACCGTACAGGGACATGGTCTGATCATACCACATCTCCTGTGCTGAGATAATCTTATATATGTGCCTCTGCTATGTACTGTATAATGGATGTGTCTGACCATACAGGGACATGGTCTGATCATACCACTTCTCCTGTGCTGAGATAATCTTATATGTGTCTCTGCTATGTACTGTGTAATGGATGTGTCTGACCGTACAGGGACATGGTCTGATCATACCACATCTCCTGTGCTGAGATAATGTTATATATCTGTCCATGCTATGTATTGTGTAATGGATGTGTCTGACCATACAGGGACATGGTCTGATCATACCACATCTCCTGTGCTGAGATAATCTTATATATGTGCCTCTGCTATGTACTGTATAATGGATGTGTCTGACCATACAGGGACATGGTCTGATCATACCACATCTCCTGTGCTGAGATAATCTTATATATGTGACCCTGCTATGTACTGTGTAATGGCTGTGTCTGACCGTACGAGGACATGGACTGATCATACCACATATCCTTTGCTGAGATCATCTTATATATGTGTCTCTGCTATGTACTGTGTAATTGCCATGTCTGACCGTATAGGGTCGGACACAAATGAACTTTTTCATGGGAAAACCGCTTTAATAAGTAAATGTTAGTAAGATTATAAGATATGCTTTTTACATAATCTTTTATTTTATCTTTTCTTTCAGCAAAAAATGAGCTTGAATTCTGTTGCCACATGTTGCGGGGAACTGTGGACCCAAAAGAACCAGCTACATACGAATTTGTAAAATGCATTGGAAACTTCAAGTCCTTAAACAATGGTAGGTTATGTTCCAGTCTGCATCAACACAGCGTCATGTGTAATTAGGAGATGGCTCCAGTCTGTATTGATTAGTTTCTGCTATTACTGTCCTTTGTGATACGTGGTTCACATTATTCTAGAAAACTCATTGAAAGGCCTCTGTTACTCGGTGGAGATGGTCATGCTAATCCTGCCATAGTTGGAAGCAATCTTTCTAATGAAAAGGGTTGTCCAGGTTTGGAGCTGAAGTCTGCAGTCACTTTGTGTCACTCTATGACTGCCAACTTGTGAGTCTTCACATCACATGCTGTCAGGATTCTCTGGTGCCAGGAGGGGGCGGTCATGTGCACACTTCTGGCCACATTTCAGCTAGATGTTTCAGGGCTTCTGCAATTCACTTTTTTTGTTATTTAAATCAGATCTTTTTTTTTTTTTTTTAACATTTTCAACTTTTAGCACAGACATGCTATTGCACTGCATTACATATCAGTTACATAAATTTGCATGCCCTCCCTAACGACATCCCGACAATCTTTTTAATTCATTTGTCTTGAGTGAGGGTGCACACCTGTATTCGGAATGTGACATGCATGCAAATTGCATGCTTACAGTCATACACCCGCTCTTTCCCGGCGTCAACACTTGGGATCCTGACAGCGATCATACTGCGCTCTGAGGATTCACAAGTCTGCAGTCATATAGATTGACTGCAGACTTTATCCCCAAGCACTGGACCACCATTTTTTAGATCCTCTAGTTAGGCTATATTTTGTATTGACACAGACTGAAGACGTTGTAGCCCCCACAATACCTTGTAGAAGTGATCAGCGTTTATACACAGACAGGTCTTGTAATAAATCTTTGCTTTATCTTAGCACCAATCTCTACACACAATGGCTTTGATGGAGCATTACAGAGGTCCCTCAGGCCCACGTATGAAGAGCGAGTGTGCTTTGTAGCTACTGTGCGGCTGGCTACACCTCAGTTCATTAAGGTATGTTGTCTTTAATGTCTGTAGTGATTAATTTCAGGACATACATGTTTGCTGGCCTTTCTTTGCAGCCTTTTAAAAATGCTGTCTGTATTCCACATCTGACACTGCAGTCCATGTGTTGGATCACACAATCCCAGCAGTTCAACTCCTGAAATGGCGCAATTAATAGTGACCCCATCATCATGGTGGTTTAACAGAGAGCGTAGACCTTTTTGTAAGCCCATCACCACCCCTTGTCCCTTTTACGGGAACACATATTTGTTCCTTTGGAAACCAGTGCTCTAGTAAATGTACAGTATTAGTAGAGCTATGGATCTTGAAATATGGAGACACAAAAACATTGGTTTCTTAAGAAAGTCAGTGAAATATAAAAAAAAAAACTTAGTACCATGTTTGCTGTTATCGTAATACCACACACAATAAATGTAATAAATTATTACTACATGATAAAAGCCATTTAACAAAACTCCAAATGTATTCAGAATTGCTGCTATATTTTCATTCTGTAATATGATGTCACTAAAAAATGCAATAGTTTTTGTTTGGCAAGAACGCCATCTTGAAAGTATAACCTAGGAGAGGTTGCAACCCTCTAAGTCAGAGACCCCCAACCTTTCTTACCTTGAGCCACATCCAGCTCTGAGAGAGGGTCGCAAGCCACATCCAACTCTGAGAGAGAGTACGAGCCACATCCAGCTCTGAGAGCGGGTACGAGCCACATCCAGCTCTGAGAGAGGGTCGCGAGCCACATCCAGCTCTGAGAGAGGGTACGAGCCACATCCAGCTCTGAGAGCGGGTACGAGCCACATCCAGCTCTGAGAGCGGGTACGAGCCACATCCAGCTCTGAGAGCGGGTACGAGCCACATCCAGCTCTGAGAGCGGGTACGAGCCACATCCAGTTCTGAGAGCGGGTACGAGCCACATCCAGCTCTGAGAGCGGGTACGAGCCACATCCAGCTCTGAGAGCGGGTACGAGCCACATCCAGCTCTGAGAGAGGGTGCGAGCCACATCCAGCTCTGAGAGCGGGTACGAGCCACATCCAGCTCTGAGAGCGGGTACGAGCCACATCCAGCTCTGAGAGCGGGTACGAGCCACATCCAGCTCTGAGAGCGGGTACGAGCCACATCCAGCTCTGAGAGCGGGTACGAGCCACATCCAGCTCTGAGAGCGGGTACGAGCCACATCCAGCTCTGAGAGCGGGTACGAGCCACATCCAGCTCTGAGAGCGGGTACGAGCCACATCCAGCTCTGAGAGCGGGTACGAGCCACATCCAGCTCTGAGAGAGGGTGCGAGTCACATCCAGCTTTGAGAGTGGGTATGAGCCACATCCAGCTCTGAGAGAGGGTGCGAGCCACATCCAGCTCTGAGAGAGGGTCGCGAGCCACATCCAGCTCTGAGAGAGGGTCGCGAGCCACATCCAGCTCTGAGAGTGGGTATGAGCCACATCCCGCTCTGAGAGAGGGTACAAAACACATCCAGCTCTTAGGGTGCGTTCACACGCTGCATATTTGCTGCATTTTTTTTTTACACTCGAGCTCATCACAACCAGGAGTCGTACAATCCGAGGAAAAGTATAATAGAAACAAGTGTCCACTTCTGGATTTAATCACCCACTGCTGGTTTGTGATGAGCTCGCACGTAAAAAAATGCAGCAAATACACAGCGTGTGAATGCACCCTTAGAGAGGGTGCTAGCCACATCCTGCTCAGAGAGGATTTGAGCCACATCCTGCTCTGAGAGCGGGTACGAGCCACATCCAGCTTTGAGAGAGGGTCACGAGCCACATCCAGCTCTGAGAGCGGGTACGAGCCACATCCAGCTCTGAGAGCGGGTACGAGCCACATCCAGCTCTAAGAGCGGGTACGAGCCACATCCAGCTCTGAGAGCGGGTATGAGTGACATCCAGCTCTGAGAGCGGGTACGAGCCACATCCAGCTCTGAGAGCGGGTACGAGCCACATCCGGCTCTGGGAGAGGGTCGCGAGCCACATGCGGCTCTGAGAGAGGGTCGCGAGCCACATGCGGCTCTGAGAGAGGGTCGCGAGCCACATGCGGCTCTGAGAGAGGGTCGCGAGCCACATGCGGCTCTGAGAGAGGGTCGCGAGCCACATCTGGCTCTGAGAGAGGGTCACGAGCCACATCTGGCTCTGAGAGAGGGTCACGAGCCACATCTGGCTCTGAGAGAGGGTCACGAGCCACATCTGGCTCTGAGAGAGGGTCACGAGCCACATCTGGCTCTGAGAGAGGGTCACGAGCCACATCTGGCTCTGAGAGAGGGTCACGAGCCACATCCGGCCCTGAGAGAGGTTGCGAGCCACATCCAGGTCTGGGAGAGGGTGACGAGCCACATCCGGCCCTGAGAGAGGGTCACGAGACACGTGCGGCCCTGAGAGAGGGTCACGAGCCACATCCGGCCCTGAGAGAGAGGGTCACGAGCCACATCCGGCCCTGAGAGAGAGGGTCACGAGCCACATCCGGCCCTGAGAGCAGGTCATGAGCCACATCCGGCTTCTACCCCCTCATAGTAGTGATACTCAGAGCCCAAATACTGATATAATAACAGCATAAACTTTTCTACAGAAATCACACTGATGCAGGATACCAATTTCCAGGGGTTCCTACCTTACTCCCATTCAGATCTACTCTTTTATATGGGGCTACCAATAATAGCCACCCTCTGGGGATCTGCTCTTCATAGCTGTTTGTTAGACCTGGTGCTAATGCCCCAAGCTGGAAGACAGCAGTGAGCCACACATCACGGGCCATGAGCCACATATGGCTCCCGAGCTACAGGTTATGGACCCCTGCTTTAAGTAATTGTCCGACATTTTAGCGAGCCTTGTGACATGGCTAAGGATAATTTCTGAGCCATAATCTCCTCTACAGACAGCCTGTTTCAGAGTAGTTGCTCTTCATCAGTGTAGGGCAAAGTGAACCTCTACTTTCCTTCATCCTGCTAAAACAATCCCGGATGGTAACTTCAGCAGGACATTTATAACTTTTGAAATATGCAAGGGATAAGGACGAAAGAAGAATGCTGCGTCCACATAAACAGCTATTTTTTTCCAGAGCATCTGAAATAAAAAATAAAGCAACAGGTGGTAATTTATTAAGGCTGGCATTTTGTACTGTAATCTTAAGGCCCTGTCACACATAACGATCGCTCCAGCGATCCCGACAGCGATAACGACCTGCCGGGATCGCTGGAGCATCGTTACCTGATCCCTGGGGAGCTGTCAAATAGTCAGATCTCCCCAGCGATCAGAGACCTGGGAGCCACCTCCCACATCGCTGAAGGCGATGTCAGCGTCCTCCCTGCTTGGCGCTGCCTTACATGTAGCGCTAAGCAGGGAGAACGCTGGTAACTATGATAAACAGCGGGTATCCAGGCAGCGCGTGCTGCCTGGATACCCGCTGTTTATCATAGTTACCAGCGTTCTCCCTGCTTACAGGCAGTGCTAAGCAGGGAGGACGCTGGTAACCTGGTGTTTACCACGCGCTGCCTGGATACCCGGTGTTTACCATGGTTACCAGCCCTGTGAGGTCACTGATCGCTGGTTTCTCGCGGTCACACTCAGTGAAACCAACGATCAAAAAATGACCCGCAGCACTTTGTAACGATCAGCGATCTCACAGCAGGGGCCTGATCGCTGCTAAGTGTCACACAAAACGACATCGCTGGAGAGATCATTGTAACGTCACAGTTACAACGATCTCTCTAATGATATCGTTATGTGTGACTGGGGCTTTAGTCCAGAGACCACTGGAGTAAGGGCCCTTTCACATCAGCGTTTTTTGAAAATCGCGGCAGATGCGATGAAAAAAACGCATCTGCCGCGATTACCGCATACCGGCTGCACTTGCGGCGCGGTTGCGGTTTTTGCCATGCAAAGTATAGGCGTACTAGCGGCAGGTGCGGCAAGTGCGGTTTTGCACTTGCGGCAGGTGCGGCCGCGGAAAAAAACGCGGCTGACCGCGGTTTTTTTCGCGCCCGCACCTGCGGCAAGTGCAAAACCGCACTTGCCGCACCTGCCGCAAGTACGCCTATACTTTGCATGGCAAAAACCGCAACCGCGCCGCAAGTGCAGCCGGTATGCGGTAATCGCGGCAGATGCGGTTTTTTCACCGCATCTGCCGCGATTTTCAAAAAACGCTGATGTGAAAGGGCCCTAAGATGTATTCAAGTCCAAATGTGCTCTGTCAATGTTAAATGACTTAGTATGTGTCACTGCGCTATTTGCTCATCTCAAGTTGGCAAAATTGGTGTAAAGAAGAAAATAAATTTAAAAAAAATTGCAAAATGGGCACAAATACGCATTGTGCAAACAAATAGTGGCTCTTTTCTGCTTGTGTCTTGTCAAAAATAGTTTGATGAATTTCCCTCTTAATCTTAATTTGCTATTTTGTTGAATGTGTCTACAGCTCCGTTATGTCTACTTGTTAACAGACTACAAACCTGATCCTGAAGTCGTATTACTGTCCGTCCCCATCTTCTTTCTAATTTACTATGTATGTGGGTATGAAGCAGGGGATGGGTGGAAGAGAGAATAACTTGCAGGATCAGACTACAGAGTTTTGCAGTCTGTTATCATGGTGATTCTTTAGATTAAATAGGAGCTTTTGAAGCAAATGATGTGTATATAGACGGCTTGTAAAGTTCTTCCATGTCCAGTGCATTGAAACAATAAGTCTGTCCTGCGTGTGATGGTTTATTAATGCAGATTTACATCTCTGTTTTCTGACACCAGGAAATGTGCACCGTGGAGGAGCCCAATGAGGAGTTCACATCAAGGCACAGCTTGGAATGGAAGTTCCTTTTCCTAGACCACAGGTAGGTAGATGAGAGGCTGTAGTGTGGGATGATGATATCTTCTTATAAAACTGGCCGTACTCAATCATTAAAGGGGTTATCCACTACTAGGACAATCCCTTCTCAGTCACTGTGCTTTACCTCATTAAAATACAAGAAGCTTACACTCACCTGTCACTGTTCCAGCAGTATCTACACTCGCTCTCCCAGGGCTCACGTGACATTGTTGGGTCACCTGAGCCCTGTGCCACAATCAGCTCTGGCTCCGCTCTCCCTGCCTTCAGAAGAATCGAATGTCAAGAGGAAGCCAGATCTGCGGCTGGCCGCTCACTTCCTATTGCTGCTTGGTTGGTACATCTGAAGGTGGGAGAGTGAAACCAGTTCTGATATGGCACAGGGCTCATGTGACCCAACGTCATGCGAGCCCTGGGAGAGTGAGTGCCGACACCACTGGAACGGTGCTGACTCAGGAAATGTGCTATTTTTTCATGGGGTAAACATGGGGAATGAGAAGGAGTCCAAGTAGTGACAGCCCCTTTAGAGGGAACCTGGTTTGGGCAGCATATATCAGGACCTATTTTAATACTAACATCCCATCATCTGGCTATTTTATGTAATTGAACAACGTTTCTACAAACCTTCCTATTTACAGACTCTTTTCCTGGCTGATGTCAGATGAGCGGCTCTTGACTTTCGCCTACTGTGCTTTTCTTATTCATCACTGTTATACCTAATCTGACTCCCACTGCCATTTCTAAGCCAATGTTCAATATAAGATATAATTAGATTTTTTTCTCCTACACTATGCCACGTGACCGAGCCATTCAATGTCTATGAATGGTAGATGTCAAATGCAATAGAAAACCTTTTTTCTTCTGTGGTGCATACAGTAATAAATAATAGCGACTAATGCCTATAATTTTATTATATTTGGATGATTAGTTACCTTAGTTGAGACGCTTAAAAACCTCTTGGAGTATAATATACAATATGCTTGTAGGATGGAGTCCTGTATGCTGCATGTTGGCTTCAGTCACCTTTCAGCTGCACGGTGTATTCTTTTCAGTATGGAGCAGAGAGGAGACGGGAATTGCTGCCGCCCTTTACTGACTGCTGAGACAATGACTTGAGGATCCTACATGTGCACAATTACAAGTCGTGTCTCAGGGGAACTTGCTTGTTGTATACTGAATAAATATGTATAATGTCATCTTAATATACTTAGCTGATGTCTCCTTTCTTTCTAATCTAGGGCTCCTCCAATAATCGGATATCTGCCCTTTGAGGTGCTGGGCACTTCAGGCTATGATTACTATCATGTGGACGACTTGGAGAATCTTGCAAAATGCCATGAACATTGTAGGTAGTTCAGTACTGTGTTTAGAGCACATTATGATTACAGGAGGAGTTAATGACATTGTTTAAGGGGATGTCTTATTTCCATTCTACGTGGCTGTCAATGCACCAGCCATAGGAGGTGACGACCCAAGAAATAGGCAAGGAGATTGTTGTTACTCAGGTCTTGTACAAGTAGAGTCACCTGCTGCGCTATTCTGCGTCTGTACATCCTATCATCTTATGTTATAGCTATGGAAATAGCAAAGCACTGACAGCTAAGTTGTTTCTATAACCTTGACCCGTTGGCCGGTGCACAGGCACAGCAGTTCTGGTCTATATAATGATTGCATGAAATGGGAAAAGCCCTTGGCATAGTTGCAGAAAGCATGGCCGGACGTTGCGGGGTGTGAGCGGCTTAGGTGCTAGGCGTGGTTTGCTGTCGGTTTCCGTGGCTCAGCATTTTCACCAAGGGAACAAATGTTGATTTTTAGGTCCACGCGGTCTTGGAAGTGATTATAATAGAAGTGGGGGTCTGGGAGTAAGACCCTCAGACAGGGGGGAAGTGGAATGCATGATCCATTATAGCTCGGGGATGGCCGCCCCACCTACCAACTAAATTGGTGACACCCACTAGTAAGCTGTAAGTGTGCAGGGGGGCATCTAACCCCCAGACCACTGCTTCTGTTATAATCACCTCCACGACCACATGGCCTACAAATTAACGCTTGTTCATTTCTTGAAAGAAACTGCCAATCCACGGCCATCAGCACCAGACACGCCTACCAGGCCAGCTGACGACTTCCGCCCATGCTTTCTGCAAGTATGCCAAACCCCTTAACGCTCTGTGACATTTATTTTAGTCCCTGGTTGAATGTGGGGTTATTTGGAGCAGGGTCAATATATGATTCTGCTTCATACTGAGGAGATGCTCGCTGTATAACAGCCAGCATCTGTCAGTAACAATGAGTAGAGTTGGCTCGCTTTAATCTCTGCTGTTTAAACCATGTAATGGGATTGTCTCACAAACTAAATTCCACAATTGGATATGTTAAAAAAAATATTAAAGTAAGCTTATAAATAGATCAAGTTGAAAGATGAAATAAGCGGCACTCACCCTTGTGATGTTCAGTCTCAAGTTTTTATTCCAGTATTCACATTACATGTGCAGGGTGGGGGGAGGACGGACGATAGTCCACCATTTCACACCGAGTTGGTGCCTCTACGGGTCCTTGGCGTCTGACGTCAGATCCACACTTCCGCGAGCACACAAGCTTATAAATAGGCTACCGCTATGTACTGTGTAATGGATGTGTCTGACTGTACAGGGACATGGTCTGATCATACCACATCCCCTGTGCTGAGATAATCTTATATATGTGTCCTTGCTATGTACTGTATAATGGATGTGTCTGACCGTACAGGAATATGGTCTGATCATACCACATCCCCTGTGCTGAGATAATCTTTTATATGTGTCCCTGCTATGTACTGTATAATGGATGTGTCTGACCATACAATGACATGGTCTGATCATACCACATCTTTTGTGCTGAGATAATCTTATATATATGTCCCTGCTATGTACTGTGTAATGAATGTGTCTGACCATACAGGGACATGGTCTGATCATTCCACATCTCCAGTGCTGAGATAATCTTATATATGTGTCCCTGCTATGTACTGTGCAATGGATGTATCTGACCATACAGGGACATGGTCTGATCATACCACATCTCATGTGCTGAGATAATCTTTTATATGTGTCCCTGCTATGTACTGTATAATGGATGTGTCTGACCATACAATGACATGGTCTGATCATACCACATCTTTTGTGCTGAGATAATCTTATATATATGTCCCTGCTATGTACTGTGTAATGAATGTGTCTGACCATACAGGGACATGGTCTGATCATTCCACATCTCCAGTGCTGAGATAATCTTATATATGTGTCCCTGCTATGTACTGTGTAATGGATGTATCTGACCATACAGGGACATGGTCTGATCATACCACATCTCCTGGGCATAGGGGACGCAAAAGAGTATACAGACATTATAGCATGGGAACAGAGATGTTCTGTGAGGTAAAACATTCCTTGCCTGATTTTAAACACCTTTTAAATCGCAGAAGGAATCACACAAATCCAATTGTGGAACTTATTTGTATTCCAAGATCTATGGAATAAAATGTGCTTTGTTTGTGGGAAGCCCTTTTTAAGTGTTACCGTCAGTTTTTGACAACATTATTTAAATAGGCGGCTTACCATGCGCTGGCTGTCAATGCCTTGGCGTGATGGCAGAGGACCAATAGTTTTCCATGGCAGTGGAGACCGTGCTGAAGAATCCTCATGGTTGCCATCTTTTTTTTAAATCAAATACTTTTTTATTGAACTTTTGGTAAACACGTCAGTAATTTCAATTCAGCATGGCATAAATACAATCATTTTAATATGAACCCCACCCTCCCCATCCCTCGGCAGCAGTACCTCCCTCCATACCCTTCACAAACAATGCAGCAAGGAACTATATGTTGTTTTCCCATAATCTGGCTTCCTCCCACGTCAGCAGCTCATCCTCCCTCCCGCACACCTCAGAACGTACAGCAGATCTCACAATCCTTTAAACTGAATCCATGGTCCCCATATGATGTGATGCATGGAATGCTTCCCTCTCTTTTCATAGATGCCCCTTTCTAGTTGTATGATATACTCCACTCATTTGGAAAACTCCTCGTTAGTAGGAGTGTCAGTCCCAGTCCAATGTTGCGCAATTAATTTCCTAGCACAGTAGAATAACCTTGCAATGGCTATTTTCATATTAGACACAACTGGAATCTCCTCCACATATCCCAACAAGCATGTAACAGGATCTCCAGAAACCACACATCCGTACGCCCCTCCAATCATATCCAATACTCCAGACCAGAATGTGGCCAACCTGGGGCACTGCCACATCATGTGGAGTATACCCGCACCGTCACTCCCACACCTAGGACATGCAGAGGTTTCCCTCAGCCCCATTTTATACAGTTGTAGTGGTGATCTATAAACCCTGTGGACTACATAGATATGTGACAGTCTTGCAGGTTCACTTAAAGAGAGCTTTGGAATATATTCCAAGATGGTCTCCCATACATCGTTCTCAATATGCCCAAGCTCTGCCTCCCATTTATCCCTTGCCTTCAGTGGAAACCGAAGCAAAAATGTGTGCATAAGATCCCTGTATGTGCTCGAGTTAACCCCCTGGTAATCCCCTCCTGACAGACATAATCAAGGACCAGGTCCACTTCCACCTTTATATTTTGTGTATTCCTCTGGGATTTAATGGCATGTTTAACTTGTGCATAATGATACCACTCCGTGCCCGATAGTAAAAATTCTCCCTGCAACTGTTGAAATGGCTTCATATTCCCATTTTCCAAAATTTGATCCATCCGAGTTATTCCTTTGGCATCCCATTCTCTTATAGTCCCAATTTTTTCATGGTTGCCATCTTAGTCTTATGACAGTCTCTGGCTGAGCTGTATAGGGGAAGAGCACTTACACATCATACTACTACTGTAGTACTGAGAATCAACTATCCAGATCATATCATCCACACAATAAACACCATGTGTATGGGCAGGAATAGTTCCCAGCATATCCTAATCCTAGTCATAAAGCTCCATTCACTGGACAGAAGGCAAAAGTGTCCTTTTTACCTCTGTTGGGGTAAAATGTGAGACTGCATTTCTTTTTGACAGTGCAGCATACTTTGCTGTCCTATTATTATTATTATTTATTTATATAGCGCCATTAGATTCCATGGTGCTTTACATAAGAGGATAGATGAGGACAAGTTCAATATATTCGTATAGTCCGGACAAACAAGACCAGGAGGGCTCACAGTCTGTGAGGGACCGGAGGGGGTAATGCCGAACATGAGACGGTGTGGTGGACCGGGTCTCATTGTAGGGTGTAGGCTTGTCAGAACAGGTGGGTCTTCAGGTTTCTTTTGAAGGTTTCCAGGGTAGGTGTGTGTCTGATATGTTGGGGCAGAGCGTACCGGAGTAAGGCGGATACACAGAAGAAGTTTTGTATGCGGGTGGTGAGAGGAAGAGATGAGAGGGGAATAAAGAAGGAGTACTTGAGAGGATCGCAGGTTGCGTAAGGGTAGGTAACGGGACACCATCTCGGAGATGTATGGAGTGGACAAGTTGTGGATGGCTTTAAGAGTCATGGTTAGGATTTGAAGCGGGATCTCTGAGAGCTGGTGAGCCAATGAAGGGCTTGGCAGAGGGGAGAAACCAAGGAGTAGCGGGAAGACAGGTGAATGAGTCGGGCAGCAGAGTTTAGGATAGATTAAAGCGAACCTGTCACCCCCTCCAGGCATCTAAAGATAACATAGCCACCTTCTGCAGCACTAAGGCTGCAGTCTCAGAAGTTGTCTATAGCATTTATGCTCCCTTGATTCACTGAAATAAAGACTTTTATAAAATCTGTTTCAAACCAGATCCAAGACCGGGAGGCGGGTTTTCTAGTGTCTGTCTCCCTCCTCTGTGGTGTCAGTCATCCCCCTCTGCTCTCTGTGCACCTCCTCCAGGGCCATCTCCCTGCATTACAGAGCTTTGTCAGCTCTGCTACAACATAGAGCTGCTGTTATAGGAGACCCCACAGTAGTAAATCTAGCAGGAGGATCGTGAGCAGAACAGCAGACAAGCACTGCCTGCTACGTAGCAGCCCTTGAGCTGAGCAGTTTTCACTTTCAGTTTCTTGTACCCAGCAGCATTGCTCCGTCCTCAGCCCCTGATCTAAAGCACAAACTCAACTCTGCTGCACTGCTGACAGCTCAGCTCAAGGCTGCTATGTAGCAGGCAGTGCTTTGTCTGCTCAGGATCCTCCTGCAAGATTTACTACTGTGGGGTCTCCTATAACAGCAGCTCTATGTTGTAGCAGAGCTGACAAAGCTCTGTAATGCAGGGAGGTGGCCCTGGAGGAGGTGCACAGAGAGCAGAGAGGGATGACTGACACCACAGAGGAGGGAGACAGACACTTGAAAACCCGCCTCCCGGTCTTGGGTCTGGTTTGAAACAGATTTTATATAAGTCTTTATTTCAGTGAATCAAGGGAGCATAAATGCTATAGACACCTTGTCAGAATGCAGCCTTAGTGCTGCAGAAGGTGGCTATGTTATCTTTAGATGCCTGGATGGGGTGACAGGTTCGCTTTAAAGAGGTGCGAGGGAGGTAGGTGTCCTAAGAGGAGGGCTGCCAAAAAAAACCTCATACCGTGCAGTAAATGTTTTCTTTGTAGTGGGTCCCTATGGGAATGCATTGTTTGTCTGTACATCTGTACATTCCATATTCTGACGTCATGACTAGTCAGTAAAAAGTGACCGGTATCTCTTGTCTTATTTTATTTTTACCTTTTTATTGCAGTAATGCAGTATGGGAAAGGCAAGTCCTGTTATTATAGATTCCTGACCAAGGGGCAACAGTGGATCTGGTTGCAAACTCGCTACTATATCACCTACCATCAGTGGAACTCCAGACCGGAGTTCATAGTGTGCACACACACCGTGGTAAGGTAAGTCAGAGCATCGCTCCTAGATCTAGAAGTGTTGTGTCTGTATATGTTTGATATTCATGGTGTAGGACACTATTATATTCTTACAAATCACCTCTTTATGACCAACTAGTAAAAAGGCCCGATGCAATTGCATCGGGAGCGCGGTGAAATGAATTGTGTGTATACAGGCGGGTGAGTGGCTAGCAGAGTATACATGGGGCTCTGTGGGTAGCAGAGTATACAGGCTGGTCTGTGGGTAGCAGAGTATACAGACTGCTCTGAGGGTAGCAGATTATACAGGCGGCTCTGTGGGTAGGAAAGCATACAGGCGGCTCTGTGGGTAGCAGAGTATACAGGCGGGTTTGTGGGTAGCAGATTATACAGGCGGCTCTGTGGGTAGCAGAGTATAGAGAAGGCTCTGTGGGTAGCAGATTGTACAGGCGGCTCTGTGGGTATCAGAGTATATAGGCGGCTCTGTGGGTAGCAGAGTATACAGGCGGCTCTGTGGGTAGCAGAGTATAGAGGCGGCTCTGTGGGTAGCAGAGTATAGAAGCGGCTCTGTGGGTAGCAGAGTATAGAGGCGGCTCTGTGGGTAGCAGAGTATAGAAATGGCTATGTGGGTAGCAGAGAATACAGGCGGCTCTGTGGGTAGCAGAGTATAGAGGCAGCTCTGTGAGTAGCAGAGTATAGAGGCAGCTCTGTGGGTAGCAGAGTATACAGGCGGCTTTGTGGGTAGGAGAGTATAGAGGGGGCTCTGTGGATAGCAGAGTATGATGTGGCGGGAGGCTGGAGGGGTGAGGAGAGCAGAGGCTGGAGTGGTGAGGAGATGTCCGGCTGGAGGGGTGAGGAGGGATGCGGCTGGAGCGGCGACATCACTGCTCGGTGGCAGGACGTGGCTGCGTGCTGGGGCTGATCGCAGCCCCAGTCACACGGCATTGTCCTCTGCGGCGGGTTGGGTGATGCAGAGAGGGATCAGTCCCTGCCCTCAGGTCACACATGTGACCTGAGGGGAAGGAGCGGATTGGGCGGTGTGTGGTAAAGACAGGACGGCCATCCGATTGGTCTAGGACGCCAAGTCCTGGCCAATGGGATGGGCGTCCTGTGGGTACAACACAGCGCCCAATCCGCTTGCAGGGGCGGCCAATGGGAGTGAGCGGGGCTTGTCAGGCTTTGCAGGCTGACACGGTCCGCTCACTCCCATTGGCTGTTGCCGGCCACAGAACGACGTCACTGGCTCCCAGCACCCGGCCTCAGCCTGTAGACCGCTACTCAACCAGCATGGCGACATTGAGGCCCCAGAGGTGAGAGAGTGGCGAGGGAATGGAAGGCACCGGCGGCATCCGGGCAGCGTGGACCTCGCGGAGGGCGCGAGGGCGGTGGTGATGAAGCGGGGCCGACAGTTGGCAGGATGGCAGCGGTGTCAGGTATTGCGGCTGAGGATGGAGGAGGCTGAGAGGATGGAGGAGGCTGAGAGGATGGAGGAGGCTGAGAGGATGGAGGAGGCTGAGAGGATGGAGGAGGCTGAGAGGATGGAGGAGGCTGAGAGGATGGAGGAGGCTGAGAGGATGGAGGAGGCTGAGAGGATGGAGGAGGCTGAGAGGATGGAGGAGGCTGAGAGGATGGAGGAGGCTGAGAGGATGGAGGAGGCTGAGAGGATGGAGGAGGCTGAGAGGATGGAGGAGGCTGTGAGGATGGAGGAGGCTGTGAGGATGGAGGAGGCTGTGATGAGGATGGAGGAGGCTGTGAGGATGGGGAGGCTGTGAGGATAGGGAGGCTGTGAAGATGGAGGAGGCTGTGAGGCTGGAGGAGGCTGTGAGGCTGGAGGAGGCTGTGAGGATGTGAGGCAGGAGGAGGCTGTGAGGCAGGAGGAGGCTGTGAAGATGGAGGAGGCTGTGAGGATGGAGGAGGCTGTGAGGATGGAGGAGGCTGTGAGGCTGGAAGAGGCTGTGAGGATGTGAGGCTGGAGGAGGCTGTGAGGATGGGGAGGCTGTGAGGCAGGAGGAGGCTGTGAGGCTGGAGGAGGCTGTGAGGATGGGGAGGCTGTGAGGCTGGAGGAGGCTGTGAGGCTGGAGGAGGCTGTGAGGATGGGGAGGCTGTGAGGCTGGAGAAGGCTGTGAGGCTGGAGGAGGCTGAGGCGCTGGAGGAGACTGTGAGGATGGGGAGGCTGTGAGGATGGAGGAGGCTGGATGGATGGGGAGGCTGAGAGGATGGAGGAGGCTGAGAGGATGGAGGAGGCTGTGAGGATGGAGGAGGCTGTGAGGATGGAGGAGGCTGTGAGGATGGGGAGGCTGTGAGGATAGGGAGGCTGTGAAGATGGAGGAGGCTGTGAGGATGGAGGAGGCTGTGAGGCTGGAGGAGGCTGTGAGGATGTGAGGCAGGAGGAGGCTGTGAGGCAGGAGGAGGCTGTGAAGATGGAGGAGGCTGTGAGGATGGAGGAGGCTGTGAGGATGGAGGAGGCTGTGAGGCTGGAAGAGGCTGTGAGGATGTGAGGCTGGAGGAGGCTGTGAGGATGGGGAGGCTGTGAGGCAGGAGGAGGCTGTGAGGCTGGAGGAGGCTGTGAGGATGGGGAGGCTGTGAGGCTGGAGGAGGCTGTGAGGCTGGAGGAGGCTGTGAGGATGGGGAGCTGTGAGGCTGGAGAAGGCTGTGAGGCTGTGAGGAGAGGAGGGCTGTGAGGATGGGGAGGCTGTGAGGATAGGGAGGCTGTGGGAAGATGGAGGAGGCTGTGAAGGATGGAGGAGGCTGTGAGGCTGGAGGAGGCTGTGGTGAGGCTGTGAGGCAGGAGGAGGCTGTGAGGAGGAGGAGGCTGTGAGGATGGAGGAGGCTGTGAGGATGGAGAGGAGGCTGTGAGGCTGGAAGAGGCTGTGAGGATGTGAGGCTGGAGGAGGCTGTGAGGATGGGGAGGCTGTGAGGCTGGGAGGAGGCTGTGAGGATGGGGGAGGCTGTGAGGCTGGAGGAGGCTGTGAGGTGGAGGAGGCTGTGAGGATGGGAGGGAGGCTGGTGAGGCTGGAGAAGGCTGGTGGAGTGAGTGGAGGAGGCTGTGAGGATGGAGGAGGCTGTGAGGATGGAGGAGGCTGTGAGGATGGAGGGAGGCTGTGGAAGATGGAGGAGGCTGTGAAGCTGGAGGAGGCTGTGAGGCTGGAGGAGGCTGTGAGGATGGAGGAGGCGTGGAGGCTGGAGGAGGCTGTGAGGATGGGGAGGCTGTGAGGCAGGAGGAGGCTGTGAGGCTGGAGGAGGCTGTGAGGATGGGGAGGCTGTGAGGCTGGAGGAGGCTGGTGAGGCTGGAGGAGGCTGTGAGGATGGGGAGGCTGTGAGGCTGGAGAAGGCTGTGAGGCTGGAGAAGGCTGTGAGGATGGAGGAGGCTGTGAGGATGGAGGAGGTTGTGAGGATGGAGGAGGCTGTGAGGATGGAGGAGGCTGTGAGATGGAGGAGGCTGTGAGGATGGAGGAGGCTGTGAGGATGGAGGCAGAGGGGGCTGTGAAGATGGAGGAGGCTGTGAGGATGGAGGAGGCTGTGAGGCTGGAAGAGGCTGTGAGGATGAGCTGGAGGAGGCTGTGAGGATGG
Organism: Allobates femoralis; assembly: GCA_033576535.1. Classification (NCBI taxonomy): domain Eukaryota; kingdom Metazoa; phylum Chordata; class Amphibia; order Anura; family Aromobatidae; genus Allobates; species Allobates femoralis. The sequence goes on along the minus strand of JARQOC010000003.1, from coordinate 114,820,053 downwards.
GGAGGCTGTGAGGCTGGAAGAGGCTGTGAGGCTGGAGGAGGCTGTGAGGATGGGGAGGCTGTGAGGCTGGAGGAGGCTGTGAGGATGGGGAGACTGTGAGGCTGGAGGAGGCTGTGAGGCTGGAGGAGGCTGTGAGGATGGGGAGGCTGTGAGGCTGGAGAAGGCTGTGAGGCTGGAGGAGGCTGAGGCGCTGGAGGAGGCTGTGAGGATGGGGAGGCTGTGAGGATAGGGAGGCTGTGAAGATGGAGGAGGCTGTGAAGATGGAGGAGGCTGTGAGGATGGAGGAGGCTGTGAGGCTGGAGGAGGCTGTGAGGCAGGAGGAGGCTGTGAGGCAGGAGGAGGCTGTGAGGATGGAGGAGGCTGTGAGGATGGAGGAGGCTGTGAGGATGGAGGAGGCTGTGAGGATGGAGAAGGCTGTGAGGCTGGAAGAGGCTGTGAGGATGTGAGGCTGGAGGAGGCTGTGAGGATGGGGAGGCTGTGAGGCAGGAGGAGGCTGTGAGGCTGGAGGAGGCTGTGAGGATGGGGAGGCTGTGAGGCTGGAGAAGGCTGTGAGGATGGAGGAGGCTGTGAGGATGGAGGAGGCTGTGAGGATGGAGGAGGCTGTGAGGATGGAGGAGGCTGTGAGGATGGAGGAGGCTGTGAGGATGGAGGAGGCTGTGAAGATGGAGGAGGCTGTGAGGATGGAGGAGGCTGTGAGGATGGAGGAGGCTGTGAGGATGGAGGAGGCTGTGAGGCTGGAGGAGGCTGTGAGGATGTGAGGCAGGAGGAGGCTGTGAGGCAGGAGGAGGCTGTGAGGCAGGAGGAGGCTGTGAAGATGGAGGAGGCTGTGAGGATGGAGGAGGCTGTGAGGCTGGAAGAGGCTGTGAGGATGTGAGGCTGGAGGAGGCTGTGAGGATGGGGAGGCTGTGAGGCAGGAGGAGGCTGTGAGGCTGGAGGAGGCATGCTCCGTACAGTAAAACGTCTCAAAACAGGAAGGCAGGGGTTAAAAAAAAAAAGTAAATGCTCACCTCTCCCCGAGCCCCCGCTGTGTTCTTGCAGGCTCCCGCAGGCTCCCAGTGTCTGCAGAGGTCTTCTACTGCAGTCCAGGACCTGCGGTGATGTCACAGTCACGTGACCGCAAGTTAGCATGGAGTAACCTGGTGTCACGTGACTGTGACATCATCACAGGTCCTGGACTGCAGTAGAAGACCTCTGCAGACACTGGGAGCCTGCGGGAGCCACCGGGAGCCTGCAAGAACACAGCGGGGGCTCGGGGAGAGGTGAGCATAATTTTTTTTTTTTTTTTTTAAGCCGGCCGGTGCGTGCAGCGGGGGGTGGCGGCCGGTGCGTGTAGCGGGGGAGCAGGGGGTGGCGGCCGGTGCGTGCAGCGGGGAGCGGGGGGTGCCGGCCGGTGCGTGCAGCAGGGGAGCAGGGGGTGGCGGCCGGTGCGTGTAGCGGGCGTTTGCGGGGGCCGGGCGGTGCGTCTAGCGGCCGTTTGCGGGCCGAATCTGCGGCTCGCAGTGCCAGTGGCGCAAAGCATTCTGGGATTCGGCTACAACGCCCGAATCCCAAACTCCGGATTATATAAATAGATAACCAGTCTATATTTGTTTTTGACTATTTTGCTTTTTCAAATTTCATCAGCTATCATTTTATTTTATGTTTGACCATGGGTATTTGGAGCCTTGTATCATGGAGAAAAATATTATTCAGCACTATTTAGGAATACATATAAATTATGGCATAATTTATATACGTTTTTGTTTAAACAAACATTTACAATTAACACCTTTCTCTCACTGCATTGGGGGAAAAAGAGGAAACTATGGGGTATATGCTGCTGCCACTAGGAGGCGACACTATGCAGCAGTGTACACCCACAAATGGCACAAAGTCAATTTTAGCTTATTAAAGAGAAATTCTGCTGCACACCAACACTTCATGTCTTCAAAGGAAAAAGCCTATGGCTAACAAGTATTATTGCATTGTGTGAACAGGAACCAAGAACATATTGGAAAGCTACTGAAAGCTATCTAGGAATAAATGTGAAAAATTAGTTAAATGTAATGGCCATAACATTGTAAGCCCAGCACCACTTACAAGGTTTTTTCACTCTACTGGGTCCTAACTAAAAACCTCATGTCTGGAGTCTGGATGTGTGTATGGGATAATGCCCTATGTGCAATTAAAACCTGCTTATATAGGAAATTTTCAGGACTATGAGTAGGTTCTCATAGCAGCTACTGGGTGGGGGAGGGTGCTGCTCCAAAAATACTACATATAATATACAAAGATGGGCGCACACCTCTAATGGTGGGTGCTAGCATGAAAATATATATACTTACTAAAGAGAAATTCTGCTGCACACCAACACTTCATGTCTTCAAAGGAAAAAGCCTATGGCTAACAAGTATTATTGCATTGTGTGAACAGAATTTCTCTTTAGTAAGTATATATATTTTCATGCTAGCACCCACCATTAGAGGTGTGCGCCCATCTTTGTATATTTTATTAATTTTAGCTTATTGACAGACACGGATACTCGCTATTGTCCTATACTTTGACTGCTATTCTTCTAACAAGAAATTTCCCTCCGATCAGACCTCGTGTCTCTGACTGGATTGCCGCCCACCCACCATGCCATCCCCCCAATAACCCCACACACTGCCTGTAATGAGAGCACACACCCCTCTCCCTGAGTGTGCCACAGCTCTCTAAATCGATTGCTGACCTGACAGAGGTACCGCAGACCTTGGTTTCGGTCATACAATGACAGCTCAATCTCACATCCGCCACAAGGGTCCCGTTCACTTCCCAGGGCAAGTTGGACCCTCCTCTTGCTCAACTCCACCATGGCAGATCACACGAGATCCAAAAGCAAGCACACATCAGCTGATCTTCTAGGTCTCTTTTGTCATCTACGTCCTCTAGGATGACATCTCTCTCTCTAAGAACAGATCTTGATACTATGGGATATGGTGTATAATCTGATTGTTGCAGTTAACGTAAAAGACATGAAACCCATACCATCTAAGCAGAATTTATTCTTCAAGAAGTGCCCTCCTTGGATTTTCAGTAACCACAAAGAGTTCAACAGAATCTTTGACAAGCAATGGAAATATCCGTAAAAAACATTTTCAGAGAAGGAAACGCATGGAGGTGTTTTATCCATTTGCGTCTCAACCTCTACAGAAATTGGCAGAGTTTTCCTCAGTGGATCCTCCAGTCTCCCAGCTCTTCAATAACACTATCCTTCCCCTTTCTGATGGGGCCTCACTCAAAGATCTCTCTGAAAGGCATCCTGAGGCTCTCGCCAAATCTGCCTTCGAGGCCTTGGATTGGCCCTTTGTCCATTTTTTGCCTCAACATGAGAATCCAAGTCTGTTTTGGCCTGAGGAAAACTCATTCAACTATGTATTCTGACGAACACTCCAACTACCGAACTAATGGACTTAGCAGACAAAGCAGGAAAGTACCTTTTGTCAGGTGCTGTTTGCTCAGCTCTTGCGCCTATGTATATCGGCACAATTCACAGGGTTTTATGACTGAAGGCATTTAACGTGGATTTGGTGTTCATGAATTTTCTCACCAGTCTCCCTTTCCAGGACTCCCAGCTCTTCAGAACTAAACTATACATGATCATTTGGGATGCCACAGTGGGAAAGAGTACTTTGGTTCCGTAACAGAGGGATTCAGTTTATCTCTTTTCGGCAATTCTCAGTCGGGAACAGAAATTGCCTGGACAAATCTCCAGCCTCTTTCTGGCATCCACGAGGCCAACAGAGCAGATCTTCTAGGCCCAGATCCAACAGTTTCTCTTGGGCATGGCTAGGCATCCCCACGTGGGAATCCTTTCAGGGAGGGTAGCCGTCTCCGTTTGTTCCGGGATGATTAACTTTCTGTAGTCGACAATGCTTGGGTCTGGGATGTCATCTTTTACCGTTACTAAATAGAATTTTCCATTCCTACCACACTCTCATTTATTTGAGTCCTGCCTTCCAAATAACCCCTCTTTTATTTCTGGTTTTTCCATTGGGACAAGTCCATTCACTCCCTTGCCCAGCCAATCATACTTCCCTCCTATCAAGAAGTCTTTTGAATGGTGAAGACTCTCTTCCCTTGTTAATACCATAAGATTGATTCTGTCAATGCATTGGAAGGTCCTAACAACGGACACCGGTCTTCTTGATTGGGGAGCAGTTTTGTAAAACCACAGTCCAGGGGTGATGGAACACTCGCGAAACATCTGTTATTCATCAATATTCTGGAACTCTTCTTAACTGTTATTCACTGGCAGGACCTTCTTGTTGGGCATTTGATCCACGTCCAATCTGTCAATGACACAACATGGCATACATCAACCACCAAAGAGGAACTCGAGGTCAAGCACAGATCCTGTTGTAGCCTAAAAAAAACATACCGGCAATCTCCACAGTACACCTCAGAGAGGACAACTAGGCCACCGACTTTCTCAGCTGAGAAGGCCTCACCTGGAGTGAGTGGTCCTTGAACCCAACAGTTCACCAGATCTGCCTTGGATGGGAAACACCCAATGTCGATCTGATGATGTCCAGACTGAACCACAAAGTTTCTCAGTATATGGATTTTGTGATTCCTTAGCGGTGGACTCAAACACACTGGCGATCCCCAGTTCTCTTCCATACCAGCTTCTTCCTATCCCACTGATTTCTAGGCTGTTCAAGAAGATGAAGGCACAAGAAATGCCCATCATACGTGCAGCTCCAGATTGGCCCAGAATACTTTGGTAAGCTGAGGTAATCCATCTTCTCTCGAACGTTCTGTGAAAGCTTCTAGATCAGAGGTCCCCAAATCCAGGCCTCAAGGGCCGCCAACAGTGCAGGTTTTCAGGATTCCTTAGTATTGCACAGGGCTTGGAATCATTACCTGTGCAGATGATCACATTAGCACCTGTGCAATATTAAGGAAATCCTGAAAACCTGCACTGTTGGCGGCCCTTGAGGCCTGGAGTTGGGGACCTCTGTTCTAGATCTCTCACAGGACACACTCTTCCACCAGAATTCTCAGTCACTCAGTTTACTGGCATGGCTGTCGAAGCCATGATATTAAGGTCCGCTGGTTTCTCTGATCAGGTCATCCAGAGGATCAAATTGAGAAAGCCTTCTCCCTCTTATCTTACCGTGTAACGGTACCTTATCGTGAACGATATCGCTCAAACGTCACGGGTTTGTTGTCGTTCAAGCGACATCGTTAGTACATCGTTGTGTGTGACACCGAGATATGACTACGATAAATCGTTGGATCGCAGATTTGAGAACATGTTCTCAAATCAAACGATCCACAATCAGCCAACCTGCTGCATAGCTCTATGTGACACCGCGATAACGATGTCGTTCATGACTTCGCCCATTCACATCATTGAACAAGTATCGTTCGCTGTGTTGTATGAACGATACCTGCTCGCTGGATCGTTGGTGCGTCATGTACGATATCTAGGCATGTGACACCTCCCCAATGATCTCTAAACGATGTCCTAACGACCTCGTGCCCCCGAGATTGTTAGTGCGATCGTTTCAACATTGAAGCGTGTAACGGTTCCTTTACATATATCATCATACATGGAATGCCTTCTTCTGTTGGTGTGAAGGCAATCAGGCCACCCCCATGGCCTTTCCTCTTTCCTCCCCTTTGGCCTTTTTGCAGTAATGCCTTGAATTTGGACTGTCCCTCAGTTTCACTTCTTTTTCAGAAAAATGTAGCATCTCCTCTTCAGATCAGAACCTTCCTTCAGGGGGTTGCACAATCTGTTCCTCCTTACCAACCCCTGATAGAGCTTTAGGAGCTCAATCTCGTTCTGGACGTTCTTCAAGTCTTCATTCGAACTGTTAGAAGATGTCTTTCTATTCTTCATCTCCTGCTTTTCTGGCAGCCATCACCTCGATCAAACAAGTATCCAAATTCGCGGATCTCTCTTACCATTGCCCCTACTTGATGTTCCACCGGAATAAGGTAAACCATCATCTGATTCCATCTTTTCTTCTGAAGGTGGTTTCATCGTTACATCTTAATGAAGACCTCATACTTCCTTTGTTTTATATGTCTCTCTCTCATCATCAGCAGTGGTCACTAAACAAGCTGGACCTTGTGAGAGCTCTACACCTGTACATCACCAGGATTGCCAACATTCTACAGACATGTAGATTGTTATTCCTTGCTGTACTCACAGAGGCTTTCCTGCTTCCAGAACCTCCATTGTCTGCTGAATCTGTTCTGCCATCTGTAAGCTTATCAAATAAAGGACAGAGCACTCCCACTCAATCATGACTGGGGACCTTCAAGGCCGTTTGTCACCAGGCTTCTGTCTCGCAAAGCTGCTGCCTCATCTTCCATTCATACCTTTGCAAAGTTCTGCAGTGTTCACACCAACACCATGTGTGATGTGAGCCTTGTTAAAAGGGTCCTGCTAACTTCAGTACCCTAAGCTCAGACTTGAGAGTACTATCTTTTATGCCCACCCTTGGGACTGCTTTATGACTTCCCATTGTTTCTCCTATCTCCTAATGAAACAATAGAGAAAAGAAGATTTTGGGTACTCACCGTAAACTTCCTTTAAGCCTTCTTTGGGGGACACAGCATCTGCCCTTGTGTAAGTTATGTTGGTTTTCAGCTATTTTCTTTCCTTACTGCTGCTTCTCCTACTACTTTGGTACTAACTTTGTGCCAGTTCGGGCTGGGGAAGTGCTGTGAAGGGTCGTCTCCTAGTGGCAGGAGCATATACACCCCATGGCTACCTGTGTTCCCCCAATGAAGGCTCAAAGAAAGACATTTTATTGGCTTTCAAGTTGCTTTTCAGAGATGAAGGTGGTAGTGTTTACCTGAAATAACTTGAGTCTCTACCATATTCTTCGACATTCAGCATTTGGTGAAATTCAAGCTACTGGTAGATATATAGGGCCTAATTCAGACTTGTGTTTTCACTAGTGTTCTTTTTGTGATTTTCACGGATAGAACATGTATCCTCTACGGGGCTGTTCGTGAGTCCGTTGTTTTTTTTTTTGTTATTTGCTGACCATATGTCCACAAAAGAAGTAATAGAGACATGTCCGTTTATTTTCTGGGAGTCACCGGGGAAAATATCGTCCCATACAAGTCAATGTGTGTGTGAAAATTGTGGATGTCATCAGTGTACAGTCTGGGATTGCAATGAATAGGACAAGCTTTGTAACCTATTTATTATCCATACGTGATAATCGATGATTGTAACCACTGACTAAACACTCCTGACATTCAGATGGAAAACACTAATGACATTTGTACCATTATTTTCACAAATGAAAAAATTGGGGAAGTTTGAATGTTGACTATCCATAAAGTTGATTCTGTAACAAGGTATCATTGTCAGGTTCCATAAATTGTCCTGTATTTTAAATAATGTTTCTACTTGATTTGGCAGCTATGCTGAGGTCGGCTCAGAGAGGAGGCGCGAGCTTGGTATTGAAGATTCCCCACCTGCAATCATCTCGGATAAAGTGAGTGCTTGTCTTTTGTCTTCCTGACACGGTCCTCTTCACAGTCCGGTTTGTGAGAAGAACATGGCATTTATTGACTCTTTCCTTTCAGAATCAGGACAGTGCCTCAGACAATCATATAAATAAGGACAGCTTGAAGGACGCCTTGGAAAGGTTTGATGACAGCAGGACTCCATCTCCATCATCCAAGAGTTCCATCAAGTCGTCTTCTCACACCGCAGTGTCTGATCCATCATGTAAGTATGAGTAGCCGTAGGTTAAGAAGTACCTCTGTATTTATTCATCCTATTCATTCTCTAGACTGAGTAGGCAAGGTTGTATTGTGTCCTATGAATGTTCTGTTCTGTTTCCTATGTGAATATCTATAGCTACACCTACCAAGATTCCCACAGATACCGGTACGCCTCCACGACAAGCCCTATCGGGCATGGATAAGAGGCGCTCATCCATCAGCAGTCAGGTGAGACTGTTCAGTCTTGTTCCAGATTTATAAAATAACCTAATAGTAGTCCTCGGTCATATTTATTTGCTAATTAACATGATTGATTTGTTATTCTAGTCAATGAGCTCACAGTCCCTCAACCAGTCCCTATCTCAGCCTGTGCAGAAGCAGCCCGCTCCTGCCATTCACCTGCCGACAGGGATAAGTCAGGTGAGCCGAAAGGGGGTGTCTCTTAAGTAGATGCTTTTACAAGAGACTTTTTCTGTTTCTTCATTTTGCAACCCTGAAAACTCAATGTTAAGTATATTTTGGAAGGGTTTGAGCTGTTGCCATTTTCTTAATGATTTTCAGCCCATATTTCAGTTTACGGCACAGTTTGGAGCCATGAAGCACCTCAAAGATCAGTTGGAGCAAAGGACGCGCATCATAGAAGAGAACATCCACCGGCAGCAGGAGGAATTGCGGAAGATTCAGGAGCAGCTGCAGTTGGTCCACGGTCAGGGTTTCCAGGTATAGGCCTGTGGCTCACTATACCTTGTATATACATCTCTTAAGTTTGTATTATAAATGATTTTCTTATCATAACTACAAGATATTATGCTATATATCATGTTATGACACCCACCTCTACACCAAATAACACTTAGCCTATAGTAAAGAGTAGCTGAATGTGGCAAGGTTTACTTTTTAATAGCCTACGGCCTAGTGCTCACCTGCGCTCTGGCGCGTTTGGCTGTATTGCGTTAGAGCAGGAGGTAGCGCAGTGCAAACACAGCCAAGCGCTTTGGAGCACAAATGAAACAATGTGCGTTAACGCCGCCATTGTAGTGTATGGGCGACTGGATCCAAACGCAATCCAGAAGCGCAAGTGTGAAGTGGGGGTGCGTGAGCGCACATGCGCTAGTCCGCACGCATTGGAAACGCGTCATGCAATGTTTCCGGTGCGCTGCGGACTAGCGCATGCGTGCTCACGCACTCCATCCATTGTTACTGTAGAATAAATGTTGAATTTTGTTTAAACTGAGCAGAGTAATGGAAAGGCGACGTCTGTGACTTTTGTAAATTGAAATGCTGATAAACATTGAAATAACACACGTCCATGCTCTACTTCAGACTTTACACCGAATTTACCCTCCAAAACTCACTTTGAATCCATTATGAGAAAAGCACATTACAAAGGTTTGTGGTTGTCATACAATTGTGCCCTCGCTTAAATCTGTCACCAGGTTTTTAGCATATAATCTATGAGCAGCATGATGTACGAGCTGACACCCGGATTCCAGCAAAGTTTCACTTACTGGACTGCTTGCAGTTTTAATAAATATCACTGTTTTATCTGCTGTAATCTAGCAGTTCTCTGAATGTTGAGCTCTTTATAACCCCACCCACACCACTGATTGGCAACTTTCTATACACTCACTACACAGCTCCATACTGGGATGCATATCACCAGTAAGTGCAGAGTGCACGTCCACGGCATGGGGCCTCGGGGCGCGGACGGCGCATATTTGCGGTGCAGCCCGCGGGTATCGCAGACCCCTCCACTTCATCGGGACCCCCACTAATCGAGGGCCCGGTCCGGGCCTTAACGTTGGTCCCGCCTGCCACCAATCACAACACACCGTAATGGCCGCGTCACTGCGCCCACCCCCTATGACGCATGCCCCCTAGTGACGCAAGCCAATCACAGCCGCGTCACCAACCACACACTCCGCCCTCAGCGTAGGTTAGGCTGCAGGGAGCGGAGTACTCCACATACCTTGATGACGCGCGTGGCTAATCAGCACACGGCACACTTCATAGCCACGCCCCCTCACAGCAGCTCGAAAATTAAAATAGACAAAGGCCACATGTGTGGCTAGGCACCAACCTGCGGTATTATCTCCAGGTCCACAACCATTACCTGTCCTTCCAACCCCCGGTAAGCTCTATTAGGAGACACTTTCCATGCGGCATCCCACCCTGAGCAGTGCCTGCCCTTTGGTCCTTCCAAACCAAACACTTCAGTACCACTCTTCATTGTAACTTGGTACACGATGCCAGATCCCAAGTCATCCAAGAGATAAGAAAACCCACCTAGGGGCCAACACATCATGCACCAGCTGCCAGTCTGCGCTTCCCATATTTGCGAAAATTGCGAACCCCAATGCTCCACAGAGCCTTTCCCTGAAGCAGCACCCAGTGCGTCTGAGATCCCTTCGTGGGCCCTGGCACTGACGCAACGAGTTGACTCATTAGCCACAATAATGCAGTCACTCCCCGCTACCCATACAACAAGTACCACCAGCCTAGACCCCCAAGCAACCAGAAGGCGGACCCATACAGGCCCATCCCAGGATCCAACATCTCCCCCTAGATGACGCACCTCGTTCGCTGTCACTCAAAGGCCAGCCCGAGTTACTCTCTGAAGGAGAACTCTCAGACCCAGAGTCGGCCCAGGACCTGAACACGTCAGACATCCAGGCAATGGTCGACAGCCTCATTGAGGCTGTTAACAAGACACTAAAGGTAAATTATGACCCTATCACCACCCCGGAGCATGCAGCATTCTTTAAAAAGGTAATGCGCTCCCACAGAGTCTTCTCAAATCATCCCAAATTTAAAGGCTTAATCCGACAATCACATCAATCAGGCGCGTATCAGAACTGGCCGCCCTATCCTGTCGGCCACCCCTCCTATCTTTCCACAAGGATAAGGTAGTCCTCCGTCCGTCACCGTTCTTCTTGCCCAAGGTAGTTTCACACATCCACCTCAAGGAGGACATCATCCTACCCTCTTTTTTTGCCCAGCGTCAGTACATCGGTTTGGAAAAGAGCTTCACACCCTGGATCTAGTAAGGGCCCTCAGACGCAGAAATGCTGTTCGTTATCCCCGAAGGACCGAAGAAAGTAATGGCAGCCTCTCAATCCACTTTGGCAAGGTGGATCGCTCAGCAATCCAAGAGTCCTACCACGTCAAAAACAAGCCAATCCCAGCAGGGATCAAGGCTCACTCAACTCGATCACCGGGTGCCTCATGGGCCATTCGACACCAGGCCTCGGCAGCTCAAGTTTGCAAAGCTGCAACTTGGTCCAGCCTACACACCTTCACCAAGCATTACAGCATTTACACCCAAGCCTCTGCAGACGCAAGCCTAGGGAGAAAAATCTGCAAGCTGCAGTCGCACATTTGTAAGCGGCTGGCGCATGATGTCCGCCACTACATAGCTAATTGCCACCCAGGGACTGCTTTTGGACATCCCATGGTCCCTTTGTCCCCCAATGATGCGAAGGAGAAACAGGAATTTTCTCCTTCGCCTCATTGGGGGACACAGGACCATGGGTGTAATGCTGCTGTCCACTAGGAGGCGACAATATGCAGAATCTGTAAAAGAATTAAGTGGCTCCTCCTCTGCCGTATACATTCCTGGAGCTGCCATTGCCTCACCAGTTTTTGCTTAGTGTCATTAGGAGGAGCACCTAAATTTTATTTTTCTTAAAATCTTTTACTTTTTGATTTTTTTCTTTAAAGATGAAGAAAAGTGGGTCTTTGGCGAGACTCCCAGCATGCTCCTTCCTCGGCCTCCCACTTTTGGGCCGCCTGGTTGAAGTTGAGAGGTTGAACCACATGCCGCACCTTCCTCGGCACCCCACAGTTGGGGTGCTGGGTTGAGGTCGAGACGATGGTCCTCCTTCCACTGGTCCCCACTGTTGGGGTCTCTGGGTTGAGGTCGAGGCTGAGCAGGAGCCCTCTGAAGGTGGACAGCAGCATCACTCCCTAAGCTTCCCTCAGGAGGCACTTAGGGGAGACAACACAGGTACAGGCAGAAGATGCTCCATTTCAGCTGCAGCACCACACCAGAAGCCGCCGCCATGCTAAAGGTGTCCGAGCGCTGCAGGCTGCAGCACACAGCTGCAGCAGCCTCAGGAAGCACAGTGTAGCTGTGTCGTCCTAATGGGGCTGGGGGACTTGAAAAGCTGACATTCATAGTGTATTGTGAGCACAGACTGCCTGTACCTCTGCAGCAGGCAAAAAGCTGCAGAGGTGCAGGTTTCGCAGGGAAGTCAGGGCTCTGGTTTCCCTGCGGGGGCCCTACCATGCTCCAAAGTAGCGGCCCAGGCATTCTGGCGAGGTCCGGGGCAGTTTCGGCACCGCGCCGGACCTCCGCACCCGGCCTAGAGCCGTTTTCGTCAGTAACGGACTACTTTAGACTGCGGCTTCGGCCTAATCCGAAGCCGCCACCTCTTTCCATGCCCCCGGATGACACGGTCAGCGTCATTCTGGGGGCGGAACAAAGCGTGCAGGGTGCAGTTAAGCTACGTGCTTCTATTCCTCTGCACACTCCGCCCCCCTCCTTGTGCAAATAAAGCAATCTCACGGCGCCCATTACAGAGACGCTGAGAGAATGTAATGGCTGCCATAGCGCTGCCTTCAGGCACTAGGCGCTGCACTTTACATGCAAATGCAGGGCTAAACACACAGCCACATCACTAGGACTGCTAACCCCACAGGGCAGCTTCCCTACGGTAGGAGTCAGGTACATACAGAAGAGGGACTGTGTAGTAGCCTGCCACCGTAAAACCGGTCCGCAGTGACACAACAATATCAGAGGACGTATCACAGCGTTGGCTGTGTGGGGTTATTATACAGCCACCGACAAGCTCCCTCCTCGTCCCTCACAGTAGTGGTGCAGAGTGAGGTAGAGAGTTCAATTCATATGCCGTCCTCCTTCCCCATACCCCATGTGCATTACTAGCTGCCAGAACTTCCGTAGGGAGGTTGAGTGTAGAATTCCTCACTAATAAACCACAACTTCCCTGGGCTATAGCCTAAAATCACTATCGCAGGACAAACGACAGTGTTATATCCTGATGCAGCTTAGCATCCTCACTCTGTGCACTATACACGGAACAACATATACTACGAGGGGCAGTGCAGCCACGTCAGATAGTCTGGCACTGGCTCGCGCTACGCTGGTAATAACAACCCTAAATGCAGGGCGGTACAGGCAAACAACATACCTGTTGGTGCACAGAATACAGCATTTAATGGGCAGTCGGTATACATGCATCTGCATTCCACTCACGTAATCGCAGATTGTCCTTAATTACGTCATTCTCAAGACCACCACTCTCACCCCGAAAACCAGTGTAGCAACAGTAGGGTTGAGAATACACGTTTCATTCTGTCGGCCAGTTCATCGAGCTGACCGACGTCGAACACAATTGACCAAATAAGAGTAGGCAGTTTTCAAGTCTGTGTCTAGCACCTACATTTGCTCTTTGCTTAACAGCGAAAGACATCACACCATAGATAATGCAGGTAGCCCAGGCAACTCTAGCAGCCACCATAACTAGTTACCTGATAAACGCAGCCCTGGACGCAGGGCCAGATGTAGATACACCTATCCACCCTTAGGACTTGAACCTAGGGAGGAGCTAGGTGGCAATGACACACAAACATGCCGTTTCATTGATTATACTACGGTGGCTAAGACCAGTGATATTCAAATGTATCGAATACTAGTCCAACATACCCCTTCTCGGGCCACCACACAGCGAAGACAAATAGCTTGTGGTGGACTTCCTACAAGTTTAACTAACAGGTACTTTCCTCGGCACATCACTGTTGCAGAGACCAGAGAATGTTAAGGTAACCTGCAATTACCCAACAAAGGTACGGCGTACCAGGACAGGTCGCTATCCCATCCAGACCCCACAGCTAGAATTCTGATGGGCGGTGATAACAGCCAAGTCTCAAGAGAAACAGGCTAAGACACCGTGATCCGCAGCTTCACGGCTAAAGCTACAAAGGGTCTCTGAACTATACGACCCATAGCATATTCCCTCCTCAGCTACCCATTGTTGGGGATGCTGGGTCGTGGACCAGATTCCTATATGCTAGACTCAGTCCTCGACCCCACACTGTTGAGGGCTCGGGTTGAAGTTGCGAATGCACAAGGCCTAACCGGCCGCCCTCCCCAGACGACAAAAACTAAACTCTGGGTCGCAGAATGTGGAACACGACACCAGCTGCTAATCTCAGAGCTACACCTATAGGGGTACTTATGGGCAGATAATACGCGCAAGCACTCTGCACAGTCTGCTCCGAAGCAGGACCTAGCAGGCACTCGTCGCCATTAACCCAAGAAATGGGTGCCCGAGGCCCCGTCTGGCCGTGGCCCGTACATTCTTCCACACAGTCAGTCCCTTCTCGACTCAGGAGTCAAGACAGAATACCGGGAGAAATGAAGCACATAAACACAGGATTTTTCCAGGCCTAAAGTTACCATGACCTTAACTACAGGCTAGGAGTTTCCCAGATTTAGGCGACTTAGTCAGCAAAGCAGGATTTTCAGATACCGCTAACACATTCTCACTTGCACGGTGCACGTTAGGAACACTCGGTTAGCGGATCAACCCCCACAAGTCTACCATCTTTGTCTGGGTATCCGCAGTCTCCTTCAGCGGTTTACTCAACCCTTCACAACTACCATGACAGTCCTAGACATGATAGTGGCAGCAGTGTACACAGTGACATTAGATCATGCACCTCCGGTTGTTTTCAATTGTACCTGTTCACGCAAGGCACGACACCAAGATATGGAGCTATGTACCCCCATCACAATGAATAGAGCAGTAGTCATGCCCACACCCGAAGAAATCCATCGATCTACGAAAATTTGGGCATTATGTCTAGTGCAAAACTCATTCAGTCACATTCTGGAAGTCAAACAGGTCAGAATACAGTCAGACAATGCCACAAAGGTAGCATATGTCGACCACCAAGGAGAAACCAGCAGTCGCCAAGCAAGGCAAACGCTCGCTACATCCGTCACTAGGTGGAGTCCCTTAACAATGTAAGGTCAGCTGGTCTCATACCAGGTGTACACAGTTCAAAACCGGATTTGCCTAACACGCCAAGACATGGACTCAGGGAAATGGGCCCTTCATACAGATGGCCTCAGTCAAGTCGGCCACCAACAGGAAACCACAGGTGTGGACTTTACGGAGGCACGCCTCAATACCAAGGCTCCAACCTTCTTAGCCAGGTCCCAAGACCCACAGTCAATAGGACACACGCACTAGTCCAAGACTGGACCCATCTCCGTCTCTGTTATATTCGTTCCCCACTATCAGGGTTGTGCGGAATATCAATCAAAAATGTCGCCATATCATCCTTGTGGCATTAGACGGCCCCAAACGCGTTTAGTACGCAGATTTCGTGCAACCCATGGTAGCAGTACCAAGATGACTAACAAGCAGGCCAGACCTGCTCTCGTCAGGCCAGTTATCCCTCAGAGTTATTCAATTCGGAAATTAATGCCATAGCACTTAAAACCTAGAACTTAATCCAGGTGGTTTTGCCCAGAAGGTTGTAGTAACCATAGTCACAGCGAGAAAACCATACTTATCAACGAAATAACATCACACATGTGTAGTTGTTTTGTTTGATTCCTTAAGTACCATCTACGGGTCGTTTCCCTTTTCCCTATTTCATACCAAGACCTCTCCCTTTCTTCCACACAGACATAGACTCAGGTCTGTCCTTAGGGTCTCACACGCAGCAGGTGTCAGCCCGGTTCACATTCTTCCAAAAACGTATTGCCACCAGACTTCTAGTAAATCCTTCATTCACAGAGTCTGCCATGTAAGGTTGTCCGACGACAAGAATCCACACATGAGACCGGAACTTCGTCTTCATGGACCTACAGTAACCACCTTTCAAAACTCTATAAAATATTACCTTTAGCATGATTATCCAACCAGGGTATGTTTCGGTGACAATTACCGTTCTCTGCAGAGAATCGGTACTTGCAGCACACTCATGTAAACCATATTTTCTAGTCTCCCACCAAGACAAGATTGCCCTAGAGCTGGTTCCATCCTTATTCTAAAATCGGTATAATGCTAACACCTAAAGTACGACATCTAACTGTCATGGTGCCGCCCACCTCCAGTCCAGCAGGTCTCGAAGGACCTACAGATGCCATATCTGGTCAAGGCTCTACGCATTTAGGCATCCAGAGCAGGGTCCGTTGTAGAGGTCGGATTATCTTATTCCTTTTTCCAAAGGACAGAAATAATAACAAGTCCGCCTATAAGGCTACTCTAATCAGATAGATTTGTCTAACCATCAACGGCACTTCTACCATCGAAAACTCATTACAGCAGTGCCATAGCTCATTCTACTATGGCCGTGGGGCTCGACTCGTCCGTTCGACACCAGGTGTTAGTGCAACAAGTGTGTAAGGCAGCCAGAGGGTCAGCCCACACACTCAAGACACTACAGTATTTACACTCAGTTCTCGGCAAACCTAGGTCTAGGTAGATGTGTCCTCCAGGCGCCAGTGGTTCGCCTGTTGGTACATAGTGCGTCACTGACCATGCTCAGTGTTACTAGTGCCATTGCCGTTTCCCACCCAGGGACTGCTTTAGGACGTCCCATGGTCCTGTGTCCCCCAATGAGGTGAAGGAGAAAAGGAGATTTTTGTGTACTCACCTTAAAATCCTTTTCACTTAGCCTCTAATTGGGGGACACAGCACCCACCCTATTGCCCTGGTGGGCCTTTTCTACTGTTCTCATATAGCTCAGCAGCTTTTATAGGGTTAACATAGTTACGCATGTGTGCCTGTTAGCACTCTGTTGACTGTTTAAACTGGTGCCTGTTTGGTTACAGGCCTTGTAGTACTGTCAGCCTGTTTAGGTACAGGCCTTGTAATTCAATTATTTCTCTGTTAACTCTTCGCTGGTTACACAGGTGCCTGGATAGTTACAGGCCTTGTGGTACTATTATTACTCTGCTAACTCTTAAATGCTAAAACACGTGCCTGTTTAGTTACAGGCCCTGTTACACTGTTATTACCTTGTTAGCTATATCTGTGTAAACAGGTGGCCTGCTTGGTTACAGGTCTTGTTTTACTGTTATTATCTGTTAACTCTCCTACTGCTTTAGCACAAAACTGGTGAGGCAATGCCTGCTCCAGGGTGTATACTGCAGAGGAGGAGCCACTTAACTCTTTTACAGATTCTTCATAGTGTCGCCTCCTAGTGGACAGCAGCATAGCAGCCATAGTCCTGTGTCCCCCAATTAGAGGCTAAGAGAAAAGGATTTTACGATGAGTACACAAAAATCTCCTTTTTGTGTACTCACCGTAAAATCCTTTTCTCTGAGCTCATCATTGGGGACACAGCACCCGCCCTAAAAGCCTTCAATGGCCTACACATAGCCTTGGCCCAAGCCTCTTGTACCTCATTATGTTAACGTGTTCTCCTACTGCTTTATAACTAAACTGATTAACTACTCCTACTAATGGGTGTATACTGCAGGGAGGAGGACTTAATTTTCATCTAATTAGTGTTGCCTCCTAGTGGCAGGAAACATATACCCATGGTCCTGTGTCCCCCAATGATGAGCTCGGACAAAAAGGATTTTATGGTGAGTACACAAAAATCCCTGTTTTAATCAATGACCGCAAGCAGCCCCGTCAGTGACAGAACTGGAGTAGGGAGTCTCTGCTCCTACATTATGCTACTCTTGAATTAGGTGGCAAAAACCTGGTGACAATTCCCTTTTGAGTCGTCTTCAGTTTCATTACGGTGGGTTTCCTCTTTCAACTTTGCATGCAAAAAACATTGCTATATTAAAAATAATAAAATAATCTCTTACTCACCCTTCCCAATGCCGCATGTCCGACACGGTTTTGATTGCTTACAGGCCGTAGTGGTAATGTTCCTCCTCCACAGCAGAGCATGACCCAGTGACAGCTTCAGCCTGTAATCAGTCACTGAAGCAGAGGCACAGCACTGTACCTGGGGGGTGAGGAACAGATAATTGTATTTTTCAATATTCAAGTCATGAAGATGACCTTGTTTTTTTGATCGCGGACAGATGACATTCGACATTTGTCACTCAGTGTTAGGTATATACCAGTCTTGTAAGGACACTTCTGTATGTGCCTGCATGAACATAAAAAAGATCAGGTGCTCTCATCCCATATAGAACAATACTGATATATTTAATTTTATATTCAATTGCTATTAGATCAGGTTTGTCATACTCTATTTTATGTTAAATTTTGCCTCTTATATTTCATTATCTTTGTCCTGAAGATGTTTCTGCAGCAGCCCACCCCTGGCTTAAACTTTGGATCAGTGCAGGTTTCATCTGGAAATGGCTCCAACATGCAGCAACTACCACAGCTGACCATGCAGGGCCAAGTGGTGCAGACGAACCAGCTGCAGGGGGGCATGAATCCCGGCCACATGAGCGCCCCACACCTGCTCCAGCAGCAGTCTATACAGAACAGCAGCCAGGTACAAAGTGTAAGTCACAGAAGGAATCGGAGGAATGTTCTGTATTGTAAACCAACCTTCTCCTACCATAGGGCCAGCAGAACCTACACGGAGGACATTCACAGCAGACATCGATGTCCAGCCAGGCACCACTCTACAACACCATGGTCATCTCTCAACCATCCTCTGCCAGTATGGTGCAGATGCCATCCAACATACAGCAGAATAACCAGGGAGCTGTTACCACATTTCCTCAAGACCGACAGATCAGGCAAGTAATAACAAAAGCCGACACATGAAATAATAACAAAAAACATTATCACTTGTCTGTAAATGGAAAATCAAACGAAGATTTTATCAAGTTATATGACCTGCACAAGGGGAAAAATGCATGTTTGTGTAGACTTGAAGGGAGACTGTGTATTGTGTAGGGCTGGAGTCTTGGCTTTTCATTACTGCAAATATAACATTTACATATAACCTAAATTTGTTACAGGTTTTCACAAGCGCAACAGATAGTAACTAAACTTGTGACTACCCCAGTGGCTTGTGGGGCAGTCATGGTTCCTAGCACAATGTTCATGGGGCCGGTAGTAACTGCGTATCCAACGTTCGCCACACAGCAGCAACAGCCACAGACTATTTCCATTACCCAGCAGCAACAGAGCCAGCAAGAGCAACCGCAGCAGCTGCAGTCTGTGCAGCAACAGCAGTCACAACTAGGCCAGCAGCAGTTCTTACAGGTAATGGCAAGAAACCAAGGCCACAATGGTACTTTTATTGTAATACCATGACTGGGTTTGGGGGTGGCGCTTTAGAAACTTTGAAGGGTCTCTGTCAGCACAGAATGACTGTTCAAACCAAGGACAAGTGCTTGGTGCACCATGGCGCAGTGACAGGTACAGCGCTATGAGAAAGTATTCATACCTCATGAGCTTTTCCACATTCTCTTCATGTTGCACCCACAAATGTAATGTATGTTATCGGGATTTTATGTGATTACCAATACTAAGTAGCAAGTATTTGTGAAGTGCAAAGGAAATGATGCATGGTTTTCTACTTATTTTAACCCTTTCACCCCATAGCCTGTTTTCACCTTCCTGACCAGGTCAAATTTTACAATTCTGACCACGTTATAACTCTGGAACGCTTCAATGGATCCCAGTGATCGAGACTGTTTTTTGAGGACGTTATACTCCATGTTAGTAATAAATATTGGTGGATATGATTTGCATTTATGAAAATATCAAAAATGTAACGCAAAAAAAAAATGGAACATTTTGCATTTATTTTCCCTTAACCCTTTTACCTCCAGGCGATTTTTCATTTTTTTCATTTTCGTTTTTCGCTCCCCTTCTTCCAAGAGCCATAACATTTTTATTTTTCCATCAGTATAGACCTATGAGGGCTTGTTTTTTGCAGGACAAGTTGTACGTTTGAATGAAATAATTTATTTTCCCATACAGTGTACTGGAAAGCAGGAAAAAAAATTCCAAGTGTGGAGAAATTGTCAAAAAAAAGTGCAATTACACTTTTTTTCTTGTTTTGTTTTTATGTTCACAATGTTCACTATATAGTAAAAATGACATGATGGTATGATACCTGGGGTAGGAATGAGCTTGTAGATACCAAACGTGTACTTTTACTGTCATCTAAATGTTGAAAAAAATTGTAAAGTTTTTAAAGAACAAGAAGTACACTTTGTACCATTTTCTGCGCCCCGTAGCGGGCTCATGTTTCGGGATCTGGGGTTGTGTTACGGCTTATTTTTTGCGTCTTGAGCTGACGTTTCTAATGACACCATGTTTGGGTGGATGCGCTGTTTTGATCACCTGTTATTGTATTTTATTGCAATGTTGCTGCAACGTAATTTTGGCATTTGGACTTTTTTTTTGTTATGCAGTTTACACATCTGATTAAGTGATTTTATATTTTGATGATCAGGCATTTCTGAATACAGAAATATCACATTTCTTTTTTAATTTATTTACTATGGGGCAAAAGGGGGTGATTTGAACGTTTTTTTTTTTAAAACTTTTTTTATTTTTACTTTATTTTCCTTGGCCCACTTTATTTTTCTGAGATAACCTTTGGGTTTTCATTGGCTCTAAGTCATAATCATCAACATTTACAGAAGTAAACACTTGAAATAGATCATTGTATTTGTAATGACTTTATAGAATATATACCTTTCACTTTATGTATTGGATTACTGAAATAAATTAACTTTTTGATGATATTCTAATTAATTGAGATGCACCTGTAGATGAATAACAAGTAGGTGGGAAGGTTTATCTAAATGTTTGTGCACACCATGATGCATCGAGCGCCTGTACTGAAGAGTCATTCTGTGCTGACAGAGTCCATTTAACCTGGTATTGTGTCAATGGATAATATTCCTGTTTCTGCTGTTTCCTCAGGCCTCCAGGCTAGTTCACGGGAACCAGTCTGCTCAGCTCATCCTCTCTTCTTTTCCTGTGCAACAAGGCACTTTTGCTCCATCCCACCAGCAGCAGTTATCTCGGCATAGGACTGACAGCATGAGCGATTCCTCTAAAGTCCAGCAGCTGTAGGAATGACTTATGGTGGACACTAAAAAGTGGACCTGGATGGAAGTATTAAAGGACAGTATTGCGGTTGATGATCACTACTAAAGCAGCACAATGAATGTTTGGTACGAGATGGTGGAGCTTATTCACAGGGAGCCAGCACCTCTTTGCGTTGTTGGCTCTGCTATTAAATAGACATGACATATGGGCAGTGTTGGGGTGAATTTCAGATCCTTTGATCCTAGAGATGCCTGCAAAGCCTCACCTCTTTGTAATAAGTGGTGTTCTAGTATTAATACAAAATGGCAGTTTTTAGGAATTTACCACATCATACGTGTGTATAACCGCTGTATGTTTACGTATATTTTCCTAGATGCTAAAAAGGAGGCTGCTATTGGACAATCCCATTTTTTTTATTTACAAATAGGAAAAAAATGCCCAATGTCACATTAAAGGGGATCTCTGTCTGTATTTCCAAAGAAAATCTGCTTACTTTCCAAAAACGTTTCACCCTAATAATAATAATAATAATAATAATATTTTTTATTTATATAGCGCCAACATATTCCGCAACGCTTCACAATACAAAGTTCACATTTAAACAATCATAAGAAACAATCAGAAAATACAATACAATGCCAAAAACAATACCATACAAAGCATAACATAATACAATAATTGGAGCAAAAAATAGCAACCCTATGTAATAGAGGGGCGCTGTTTCAGGGGGTCGGGTCATTCTGTGTATCGCTATAAACCTCCTTCCTCTGCATCTTCCTTATCAGGCTATACGGTGTTTTAGCTGGCTACTGCTACGAAGGATTCAGTTGTCTTGAACCCTTCAGTAAGTTCAGTAGTCCTGTGATCCTATATGATCCATTTCCGTAACGTTACATTGGAAGTACTCCTGCTCACAGTAGGTTGAGGAATCTTACATGGGTGCCAAATTAAAGGTTGTACCTTATGAATACCTAGGCACACATTCAGACTTGGTGAATCAAGGAGGCAGACAACCAAAAGCCAAAATATATGCTGGAAAGTGCTGCTCATGCAAACCAGACGTTGTGCAAAATATAATCTTAGTGTGGGTTATGAATGACTGATAGTATCCTATACTCACAAAGCGGATCAGATACCAAATCAAAATTACTAAGCTTTTTGCATACTTAGGGTCTGATTATTGGCAAACACGAGGTCAGATGAATGAATATGTTGGGTGCAGTTGACTTACTAACCTCTAACTTCACCTGTCGCCTCCTCCTGAGCCTTTTAGGGTTAAGGTGCCCATAACGTTCAGCATAAGGCTTCTTTGGCCAACAGCTATGCCTTCCAGCCATTCTTTGCTTTCAATTTTTAATAAGGGTGTCAAAGAGCAGCCGAACGCTGACCATGTATCAACAGAGTGGAGGTGTGCATGATCGACCACCAGACCATTCACACAGGCTCTTTTAAGGTTCCGTTTTAGGAATCGGTGATGACTTCAGTGGTCAGACCCCCAGGAATGGAGAGAGTCTGGGGTCTCCAATAAATAGGAATGTTTGATGTGGACGGCCACCTTCAGTTCACTTACATTTCTGAGCCACGTTATATAGAATAAAGCAATGTGATGGGAGGTGGGTACAAGCTGTGGCCTTGGGGGATGTAAGAGAGGATTCACAGAAACGTCAACTGAGCTCTGAACATGAAGAGTTGTTCTTAAATTACTTTAATTAGTAAGATAAAGTAAGTCAATTGCAAACTTATTTTCATACTATCTATATTCTGTCATTCTCCTCTAGTGAGAGTTTTTTGCCCTAATTCATTAACTAGATGAGGACGTTTGCTGGAGGTGTATGTCTCTTCCTGACTTGGGGTGTCAGATGAATGGTGTCCACCTCTGAGTGCCTCATTATGTCCCTGTCACTTTCTGACTTGGTCAAAAAATTCATACAAATGACAAGTCACAACATGTCAATGTGGCCTCAAGCTGCACCCAAATTCTGCAACTTGTCAAAGTTTATTACAGCAGAATTTACAGGTAAAAGCTTTGATGAAGTAACTTTTCTAGTGTACAGCAGGTTTCCCTGGAGCTCAGCCTCTACTGTCTGGCTGAGAGGACGCAGTCAGCTTACTCCAGCTTATTGATCTCCATACAGCAGTTAGCTGCTCACCTTCCTCATTTTCTGAAGAGATGCAGTTCTAAATCGCCAACCCTCAGCTTTCACAGCAGGTCTGCAAAACATAGGCTGTCTGACCTGTGCTCTTGTTCAAATGTTTTATTATCGCTATATGTAAATACAGGGATAATAGTGTAGACTCGGAACAAAGCGCTGATAGCTGAATGTGTTACAGCAGACCTTGTACTAGGTTTCGGAGATCTACTTACAGATCTGTTCATCAGAGCTGCCCCTCAAGGAGGAGAGCCCACCCTGCCAGAAACCAGGGAGTAAGGAAACTGTAAAGACTGCATTGGTCTGAGCTGCTCAAGAAACAACGTGAGAACACTAATTAATGGTTAATTCCAATTCCATTTACTTTCATATTTATCAGTAGCGCCAGTGCCTGCTAAAATATGCCCTTGCCCTACTTATTAGAATAGAACATGTACACGATGCCCTCCGATTGTGAATGTGTCCTGATTTGATATCATTGGTGCTCAGCCAACCCAAGTATGAGGAAGGGGGTCGGTGGGAATAGTGGTCAACCAAAGAAGCACTAAGCTGACAACCATTGAAGGCGTATGTGTTCTGTGGAGGGGATTGGTGCTAAAAGGTACATATGTAAGTCAAAGAATATGAAGAATATTGTCATACTTTTTTTTTTAATTTTTATTTCGCACATCGGGCCATTTTATTATGTTTGGTCTTCTGTGACCTGACCAAAGAGCTTACAAGTTCTACCCTTTACAATGTACTACCGCCTGAACGTTCAGTTTTAAGCTTTATAAACCTTCTTACAGATTTACCATAATTTACTTTTGGCATTTTAGGCTGTGTTCACACTGTGTTTTTGATCCCTTTTTTTATTGGGCTGTATTTTTGTTGACTTTTCAGCAGCAAAACTAAATCCATTTTTGAAAAAAAAACAAAACAAACCTGCAATATTTTTTCCATATACAATGGTCTCAATGGAGAATATGCAGGATAAAAAAACAGATGACTAATTGACACGCTCATTCTTTTTCTGGATGCCTTTTTTGCCCCAAAAATGGATCAGTAAAAGATGCAACGTCTGAAGCGCATTTCTGAAAACTCATTGACTTTGCTGGACGCCACGTAAAGTGACCCGTTTTCCATGCAAAAATGGATCTCAAAAACGCTTAGTGTGAACAGGGCCTTCATCAGGTCTTTGCAGGAATCTCTAAAACCAAAGGTCTGGTGGGGACAGCGGATCACTTGGCATGTCACCAACAAAGTGTAACCAGGCCTATTTTTTGTAAACCACATAACACTATTTTGAGGATGTTTTAAAGATTTATTGTTGTATAGATGGTGTATAATATTCTGTACATATTTACATATATATATGGATAATATAAAAATAACTGAATTTTATATGCTGCATGGCCGTAGGTTTTATGTCCCCCTGAACCTGAGTTTTGTCATTCCCTCCCCATCGTCCTTATTGTTTTTATTTTGGGTTATTTCCTTGTGTATTATCATTTAGTCCTTTGTGGTACTATGTCATCATGTGTGCGATGTTGTGGGATTAGTATGCTTGTGCATTGTGTGTGTGCGCGCTTTCTTTTATTTTCTCCTTTTGGGGGTAATTTATGAGTATATCAAAATGACAGAATTCTTTGACATCCATGCCCATTTTTACTATTTCTCATGCTACTTTCCCCATCACTTATGTGGTTCCTTGTTGATATGTTGAAACTTGCACTTTTTTCCTGATGGTGTGAAAATTCGTACCTCTCAGAAACTATTTTTATGTATTGCGAGAGATATTTTAATCAGAGATTTTAAGAAACTACATATTGAAAGTTCCGTTCTAGGAGTAATTTGCACAAAAAAAACTAACAAATATATATCTATACATGTACAATATATTTTTGCCTGCCCTGTGCTATTATTGCTGTCTATAGAGGGCTATAATCCAAACAGTCGTCAGATGAGATTCTTCTATACAGTGCCTTGTACTAATATTCAGGGTATACCAAGGAAGAAGACGGAGCACTTTCTGCATCTACCTTCGATTTACGCTCTACAGAAGAATATATTTCATGTGTAACCCAAGTAGACGAGTGTATAAAGAGTACACAGGCATTGTAGCCTGGGACTACAACGTGAAACGCGTTACGTAGGTGTGATGTTTGTGAAAATTCATGGAGAAGGGTTGGTGCACAGCATAAGTTTGCATAATGCCTTGTGATTGTGCCCATGTTATCGGTTGATGTGATGTCACCAGGCTGCCTCCCTTCTCAATGTGGAGCAGAACTAACCCTTTAAGTATTTGGTTACCATAGTGACTTTTTTTCCTTATATAAAAAATGTTGTTAGATAGTTGTTATAAACTTTACAGCACTTAAAGGGGTTTTCCAATATAATGAAAACTTTGATAGATCCAGGAAATGGTATAAAATCCTATACTCACTCGTTATATTCTCCACCGATCTGCTGCTCACCGCCAGTCTTTGTTTAGTTGACTGCAGAGATGGCGTCCGTGAATGCATGTGACCGCTGCAGCCAAACACTGACATAAGGGGAATCAAGAAACCCTGAATATGACGATGTATCACATAGATTACTGGGTGCAGCCATTCTCAAGCAATCAAAGAATTTAGTGTTACAGACTCAGCCCACCAGGCTCTCAGTAGAGATTGTGCGTTGTCAGTGAGGTGTCATTCACAGCAGGTGGTGTGTTGGACAGCAGTGCACTTGACTTTGGGTACCATCACACTTGACAACGCTCCAGCGTTGATACAACCTGGTAGGCATCACTGGTGCGTCGCTACGTGATCAATGGTGAGATGTCAAACAGTCAGATCTCACCAGCGACGCAGCAACAATACAGCGGTCGTTGGGACCCTGTCACTCTCGGGCGTAGTATTGAGATCGCTGGTCGTTGTTCCTGTCAAACACAGCGATACATGCTGCCCAGCGGGAGCGCAACAACCAAAAAATGGTCCAGAACAGTTTGTAATGATCAACGATCTCACAGCGGGGGCCTGATCACTGCTACGTGTCAAACATAGCGAGATCACTGCTGAAGTCATTGTTGCGTCACAAAACTTGTGCAACAATCTCTCTAGCAATCTCACTTAAGGGCCTGTTACATGGCACAACATCATTAACGACATCACTGATACGTCACGGGTTTGGAGGCGTACCAGCGACGTCGTTGCGACCTTGTTGTGTGTGACTCTGGCAAGTTGCAACGATAAATCGTTGGATCGGAGTTGACAGGTTTACCAACATGTTGAAAAACCTAATGATATCAACTCAAGCAACCTGCTGCATCGTTCTGTGTGACACTGCAATAGCGATGTCGCAGACGACTTCACCCATTCACAGCAATAAGCAGGGATCGTTTGCTGGGTTATGCGAACAATAGCTGCTCACTACATCGTTGTTGAGTTGTCCACGATATCTACACGTGTCACATCTCACCAGTGATGTTGAAATGATGTCAAAAACGACAGCGTGTCCATGAGATCGTTGCCGAGATCGTTTCAACGTCGTGCCGTGTAACGGGGCCTTTAGTGTGACAGGGCTTTTTTTTAGTCCTGTAATACTAATCACAGGGTAATAAACCCATTAGTTTAAACAATAGTTCAGAGCCTAAAAAGAGAAGTACAGTTGCTTTTTTTTTACACCCCTACACTATGCTGTCCTCAGATTTAATAGCACAAACCTGCTGACAGATTCCCTTTAATACTGCATGGCACTAGATAACTGATGCTAAGAATTGGCTGTAATGGTCACAAGATGACCTTTTAGGCAAAAGTGAGAATATGGCATTAATTGTATGCTAGATGAGCGTTATTTGATGATGCAGCTATTAAAGTTGTGTAACTTTTTCCTATTTATTTCTATGAGCGTAACCAAAGTTAGGCCCCTTTCACATTTGCAATTATTGTAATTCCCGGCAGATGTCGCCGCATTTGCCGGATCTGCTACATAACGGCCGACTTGCGGCACCGATCCGGCAAGCCCCTTTCTCTATGGGGCTTGCGGTCGGGTGCGGTATTGCCGAATCTGGCACTTGCGGCACCACAAAAAAACACACTGCTAGCAGCTTTTTTTTTTTCCCGACCGCAAGCCCCATAGAGAATGACTGGGACTTGCCAGATCGGTGCCGCAAGTCGGCCGTTACGCGGCAGATGCTGGGACATCTGCCGGAACTGCCGCAAGTTACAATAATCGCAGATGTGGCAGCAGCCTTACAGTGCAGGCCCAGCTTTGGGTAAGGTTCAGTGATTGTTGGTCTCCAGGCCCTGAACTTCCAGCCTCTTAGGTACATATGAGGGTGTAAGTTTTGGTTGGGAGACCCACAGTCAGTCCCAGCATTCAAGTCCGTATACGGAGCATGAATTACGCTGGCCTGACCCTGGCTTAAGGCTGTGACGGCTACAATCTACAGGAGCGCACTGTCATCCATGCAATTTCCTCTGGACTACAGCTGTAGCGCTGCAGGGGAAATACACCCCACAATGACATTTAGGACGGACTCTCAAGTCTGCATCATGCTCTGCTCCTGCTGTTGTTCTCTCCAGTCTTGACCTTGCTCTGCATAAGGCCCCATGTACACTTAAGTATATGTGCAGATTGGCCTTACTACAGGGTGGAAAATCAAACACCAATTCTAGAACTTGGTTTAGTATAAGGCATGCGGGCAGCATACTTGTGTGTATTATACCTGTACTGCATTTACCATTGGGATTATATACAGATTTCCAGTGAATTGCAATGCTACCGATCTCCTATGCTCCAGAAACAAGTAATGCTCTCCTGTGGTAGTGCTGGCTCTTAGTGTATTTGTTATTTTTTTTGTATGCTTCTGGTTTTATAAGTGATTTGCTAAAGATTTTTCCACAGTAAATCCACCCCATGTGGACTTAGCCTTATAATGTATTCTCTGGTTTGCAAAATAGTTTTAGGCACTTTAATAGTCATGTATCAATGCAATCAGATAGAGCAGGACCCCCCTTCATGTGAGGGTAGAGGGCCGTTATACGCCACAAGGAAAATTGGCCTCAGATTATGTTGGGGATTTGACTCTTTTGCAAAAACTGAAATCTTCAGCAAGTTCACCACAATCCATATAAAATCTGCATGGAAGAAAGCACAGTTCTTGTGATGGATTGTTTTGGGGGTGAAAATTCAGCTGTTCCCGCGTAGGTAGGACGTCCAAGTATCGGACAGGAATGTATGAGATTGACATACCCCTTTAAGTAACTGCCAATAAAAAGAATTAAATCCAAGAGCTAAGCATGTGCCCCAATGAGATTATGAAGCTCTATATTCTGATGTGGGGGGAGGGGCACAATTTAGTATATATTATTTTTTGTGCTTTATGGAGGAAGGACACACTACATTGCTGGGTTACACCTTCACACTAACCTAGGTTTTCTTCCTTTTTTTTGGCCTTTCTCATCCTGTGTTAGTGTAAAATCTGCTTTGTGCTTTGGTTTTAGCTGACTGGTTACTTTTCTTCTAATCACCTAAATCCTGACTATATTATGTATCGCGCACAAGTCAAAAATCTTTATCTTGAATAGTTTATTTCTTTGTTTACAGAGGAAGGGATCCACTGATTCTTCCCCACGACCCCCCACCACCCTCTTTCTTCAGACTACGTTCACAGGACCCTATTTTCAGTCTTGACAGCATTCAGCCCAATGTCCTTGAATAGGGCTGAGCAGATGGCCATTTTTTTGTTTTAAAAAGAACTGAATATCAGTGTAAAAAAATTTAAAAAAAAGCCCAGTAGGGGCGCTATTCCACATTTTGGATAAGAGTTACCTAGCCAAGTGTATGGGTGCACAGAAAAAAAAATCCCATAAAAAACAACAGTATAGCATCTGTTTTTCACGTATGCATTGCCATTAATATAGGAAACTATATTTGGTCTCATAAATTGTATTCACTGCCAATGTATAAAGGGGAATGCCATACAGATGACAATATAGAGGGGGGAAAAAGGTGAAACAAGCGAGCATAGGGTAATATTGTGGTTTAAAAGTGAAATCGGCGTGCGGGGGGTTGTTCACCTAATTGGGTTATGTTACAGCTCCAATAAATCCCCACTGATTATTCGGCTGCAGCAGTCACACCTGCGAGAAAGAGGCTCTTCTGTGTACAGATGGAGAAGTAGAAGGATGTTCCGGTAGACCATGCTGCTATGAAAGAGGAGTAACACTGTCTACCAGAATCTCTATCTACTACTACTAATATACAGGAAAAATTGTCCCATTTTTTTTCTGGATGAATTTCCCGTTATTTTTATTTTTAAGCTCATGTGCACGTAGTCCATCAGTGTGGCTGACAATCCAGAATGTCCTAATAATTCCACTAATAAAACTGGGTGCTGGTATTATGATGAACAGATGAACAATCTAATAGGTATACTACAGCTTTCCATGCACATTACATCAAGGTTAGTGGAACCTGCCCATTCACCAGCCAATGTGTATGGAAAGCCCTAATGATTATGGGGGAGAGGTTTCAAAAATGCCCAATCAGGTGGCCCTTACTATTGAAAATAGGGGTTGGCTCAGCTGACGGTTGTGACTGACCCAAAGCCTATCTCCTATCTGCTATCTTTGCAGCTGACCCTGCACTATTACTCTCTGTTATCAGCCACTTCAGCTACTGCTTGTAATGTCCTGGGTGTAGTGTTACTTAGACTGAATTCAGATATCTATGTTTCACGGTTCGTATATGGGCCTGCAACACCTAGACCAGGTAGAGGTTTCTTGACCCAAATGAACAGCATCATGATAACATACATGAACCTTGCATACTGGTACATATATTGACTGAAAGACGGACATTCATATTCGGCCTTGAAGTGGGTTTTCAGCTTAGGAAAATTCCTGGCCCCCCCAGCTGCAATTGGTTTCAAAATAAACAAACTGTCCTTCACTCGCCCCCTCCAGGTCCAGGAGTCTCTGCCACTGCTCACGGTATCTGGGGTTTTAACTTCAGCCCTAATGTCATGTGGAGAGGACTAAATCAGCTAATCAGCACAGCGGCTCGTGCCGTCAACTTGGGCAGAGCCGCCAAGGTCTGGTAATGTCTGCAGTGCTGCATACAAGAATAGATATAAGGACTAGTGGCGGAGACTCCACACTGCACCCGGGGAGGGAGTAAAACGCAGTTTGTTTGTTATCCTTAGGCTATGTGCCCACTGTACTTATTTTTTGTGCTGCTTTTGTCAGCTGTAGAAACACAGCTGTCTATAAACAAAAGCAGCACAAACCTATTGCGTTTGTGCACATACTGACACAGCACAAATAAGGTAACACAGAAAGACAAACTGACACACAGAGACAGACAGACGCTCTTTCTCACCCTGCGGAGAGCCCACGGTGACCAGTGATGTCTTCTTCCCGGGCAGCAGAAGTACCTGTGGATTTCATCCAATCAGAGGCTGCGAATGTGACAGGTTAAGTCACATGACTGGTCACATGGGGTGGTGCAGGTGCTCAGGTCACTCGCGCAGCTTCTCCCAGTGCCCGGAATGACGTTATCACTGGATGTCGCCATGGGTTCGCTGGGGACGGGGTGAGTATTGCAGCTTTTTTGCTGTAGAAATCGCTTTAAAAAAGCACCACAAAAAGACTGTGGGAATACCTATGCTTTTTTGGAGGGGTTAAAAAGGAGTCTATGAGGAAAACGCAGCTCAAAATCAGGCAAGTTAATTGCAGGGATGTAAAAAAAAAAAACATTGTCGATTTCTGCTACAAAACCGCACGTGAGCACAGCTTTTTGGGCACAGTGGGGACTTAGCCTTACATAAAATGCATTCGAAGGATAGGGGTATTTCGAAGCTGAAAAATCCTTTTGTAGAAAATCCCAAGGCAGGTCTGCCCTCCTGATGACTTGTATCTATAAATATGTTGCCAGTACGTTGTCTCTTCCGGTCATAGATCAGTAGATTGACCTAATGAAGACGACCTTGTTCTAAATTGGCAAATCTCAAAGTTTATGAGAACATAATTTGTTTTCTCTAATATATATGAAGAATGTGTATAGAATGGAAGATCTTAGAAGAAGGTGTGAGCCCGGGGCTGGTTCCCCGCCATTATTAGAAAACATTGATGGGACTTTATCCCTTTGCTCTTTACCTGTTTATTTTCTTATACCACCCTGGATCAATGCTTTATAGTATAAATATATGAATTATATGAATATCACTGTTTGCCATGACTTTTCTTGCAGGAAAAAAAAACGGTCTATATATTAGAGTCAAGACACAGAACCAAAGAAGTGTTCTGGGAACTCCACCTAATGTTGAGCAAATGTGTCCGAACTGTTCAATTCACTTTGGTTGTCTGTAGAGACCTTGTATGTTGTATTGTTTTTCCTAGGACATTAAATGTTTTAATTTTGTAAAGAAAAAACAAAAGTGGTTATTCTTCTTTTGCCTATTTTGTGATGGATGTATTAAGTGTTATTTTTTATACAACTTCTCCGCCTTAAGTGAAACACTTAATAATCAAAAGATCATAGTAACATAGTAACAGTTTTTAAGGTTGAAGGAAGACTTTAAGTCCATCTAGTTCAACCCATAGCCTAACATGTTGACATCATCATTGCTTGGATTGAAAACAGTGTGCTATTAATTGTCCAATTAATATTTTACATTTTTGGTTATACAAATTACTGTACAGCCTAACATAATTGATATTAGCATAGGCAACATTGCCCCATGTCATGGACACGAGCTCCACCATGCGTTCCCTTTTTTTTTTCTCATAAGAATCTATTGATTGAAGCAGGGGCGGGGAACCATTTTTCTGCCGAGGACCACTTGGAAATTTCTACAATCCTTCAGGGGCCGCAGAAAATTCTCAACTTGAAAATTACCCAGTTATATTTGGTTAAACAATCAACTCCCCTACTGTGGTGGCTGGAGCTGCTTCTCTTTGGCGTGGCTGTGATGTCAGTTGATATTGGTCATGTTGCTTCTCAACTGCTTTTCCAGGTTTGCTAGAGCCCTAGATATTACTGGGGAGGCTGAGGCAGGGTCATAGGGTCATAGACATCACAGGAGAGGCTGGGAGCATATACCTCACTGGGGAGGCCGAGGCTGGGGCATAGAGATCACTGGAGAGCTGGATTTAAAGGGCAGACAGTCGACAAAACCGTCTGTCAGCCTGGGCACTGCAATCCCCAGGAATCTGCACGGGGGGGGGGGGGCGCAAAAAGTCATCGAGGGCCGCGTTCAACCCTGGGGCCTGAGGTTCCGTATCCCTGGATTAAAGGCACAAGCAAGTACTTGCTGCTGGTTTGTTGCAATGCCTTTCACATAGCAAAGGCTGTTTACCTATTGCCGTCATGCAGCCACTAATGCAAACATCTGATGGTTCTTTGTGATCCAAGTCTGGTTAAAGGGAACCTGTAACATGAGATAGCTCTATTAAGCTACTGATACAGCGTAAATCTGCCTGTTAATGGCATTACAAAGGTGCCTGGCCACTGTACGGAAAATGCGGCTCCTGGGAAAAAATTAACTTTATTCCTCCCGGGAGCTGCTGACTTTCAGTCATACAGGCTTTCCAGCACTGCTACAATCATCACTCACAGTATTGTGACAGGCAGATGTAAGCATCCCCCTCCACTATGACATTTATATACATGCAATACAATATGTAGTAATAAAACATTAAATGTTATTCTTTATTGACCTAAAAAGCAATTTGGTGACTTAAAATCACTATCAGATCCAGGGACGGACCTACCGTGGTGCACTGGCTAGGGGGCCCCTCAAGCCTGCAGGGGGGGCCCCAGCTGACCCCGTAACCCGATGTCAGAGGAGAGGAGGGTCAGGCAAGGGAAGCAGGAAGCTTCCTGCTTCCCTTGCCTGATCCCGCCCCTCCACCCTTCTGCCGCACACTGCATGCACTCGGCGTGGCTCAGCAGGTAGGAGAGCCGCATCTCCCATAACGGCCCCTCGCCGACGTCCGCCAGCACAGCCCACCCCCCGCTCCTCACCAACTGCCGCCAGCACCCCTCCTCCCCAAACCTCCTGTCCCCCCCCCCGCTCCTCACATTGGCTGCACCAGGGCCCTCTGGGCTCAAGGTCTGCCACTGATCAGATCCAATTGTTTACCACTGTATATATGTGTGATCAATTATTCGAAAGATAGAAAACTCTTAACATCCTTATCCCCTTATAATATACATGATTCAGTGCCCCCATTCCATCTCTATACAACCTCAACTTAATATGGAAGCATTTTTTGTCCAAAAGTATTCCAACTAGTGGAGCTGAGAACTGCAGTGTTGGGCCTCTTTCACACATCTATATATATATATATATATATATATATATATATATATATATATATATACATATAGGTATATAGATATATATATAGTGCACGTGTGACCATGGGCCATTGTTTTTTCTCCTGTGAGCCCTCATGAGGTCCAAAGTATGCTAGCCCTGAGACTTGTCTGATAGAGGTAGTAGCTACCCTATTTCCTCTAAAATAAGACACTCTCTTATCTTACTTTTTGCTGTGAAAAATGCACGGTGTCTTATTTTCAGGGGATGTCTTAAATTTTTCCATCATTTCCTTCCAAGCCCCAATATTCTCATGCAGCCTCCAATATTCCCATCATCTCCTTGCAGCCCCCAATATTCCAATGCAATATTCCCCTCCGCGTCTTACTTTAGGGGAAACAGTACCAGGAATACCACCTTCCAGGAAAGATGTACCTGGGAGGTCTCCTTGAGAGCAGGGCTGTGGAGTCAGTAAGCTGAACCGCCGACTCATCGATTTCGCTTACACTGATGCCCGCATATATTTCTTATATTTAAGTGATACATTTATTGTATAGGGTGAGCCATTTATATGGATACACATAAAATGGGAATGGTTGGTGATATCAACTTCCTGTTTGTGGCACATTAGTACATGGGAGGAGGAAAATTATTCCAGATGGGTGGTGACCATGGTGGTCATTTTGAATTCGGCCATTTTGGATCCAACTTTTTTTTCAATGGGAAGAGGGTCATGTGACACATCAAACCTATTGAGGATTTCATAAGAAAAACAATGGTGTGCTTGGTTTTTACTAAACTTTTTTCTTTCATGAGTTATTTACAAGTTTATGATCACTTATAAAATGTGTTCAAAGTGCTGCCCATTGTGTTGGATTATCAATGCAACCCTCTTCTCCCACTCTTGACACACTTATAGCAACACCGCAGAAGAAATGCTAGCACAGGCATCCAGTATCCGTTGTTTCAGATGCTGCACATCTCGTATCTTCACAGCATAGACAATTGCCTTCAGATGAGTGATGAGGCAAACTTTTTTGTGAATGGTGAAGTTAACAAACAAAACCACCGCTATTGGTCTGACACTAATGGGAATGGGGCCATCACATGCGTCAATGTCGTCAGCGATCTGATCGCTGACGGCTGATCGCTGGTGAGCTGTCACACAGGCAGACTCACCAGCGAGCGCGCTGGTATCCATGTAAACAAGTGAGTAACTAAGTGGCGCTTAGTTACCCGCTGTTTACTATGGATACCAGCTCCCAGCATTTGCTGTGCATCTCCCGGTGTTACCGGGCGACCATCGCCAGCTTTTAGAGCAGGTTCTAAAACCTGGCGACCATCAACCAGCGATTTATCGCTGGTTGGTGCGCCCTGTCACACGTGTCAATATTGCTCTAACGTATCGTGCACGCGATATTGACGCATGTGACATCCTCATAACCCACAGTGGATAGATCCCTCCAAGACGATTGGAACACAAAAATTGAAGGTATGGTGTGGTGTATGGGGACAAAGATAGTGGGGCCATTATTCATCGATGGAAACCTCAATGCCACTGGATATCTGACCCGCTAGGTCTGCTGCTTCAGGCAGTAGGGTGCTCTCCTGTATGGCCTAGAGATAAAAAAATAAAAAGTAAAAAAAAAACACCCAACAAAAAAGGCTTTAAGTTGATGAGGAAAAAGATTTAAAAATCCTTTTATTGTAATAAAAAACAAAACACAGCACAATGTGCATTTCAGGAATGGCCTGTCCCCTTCATCAGGTGCACATGCGTTATGCTGTGTGTTTTGTTTTTCATTACAATAAAAAGATTTTTCCTCTCCTGGAGTGACCTGCCTTGCAGCGCCAACTTAAAGCCCTTTATGGTGTATTTTTTTTTTGTATCTATGTATCTTAACTCCCTTTAGGTACCGTCAGACAGGGAGATATCGCCGGCAACATGAGGGGCGTGGCCAGGTTGCGGCGACATCGCCGGCGAGTTGCCTCGTGTGACAGGGCGATAATCAGGGGAAAAATCGCCTGAGTAACATCGCCAGGTTTCCCAATAATGTTGGGAAACCTGGCGATGTTGGTCAGGCGATCATGCCTGATCGCCCTGTGCAACGCGGCAACCTGCAATGTTGCGGGCGATTCCGCCTATCTCCAACATTGCGAGTTATCGCTCGCTGGGTTGCTGGGCAACCCAGCGAGCGATAGCCGCGGCAACTAGCCGGCGACATTGCCGGTAAGTTGCTCAGTCTGACATCTCCCCGGCGATGTTGTCAGGGATGCTCGCTCCTGCGATCGCCTGCAACATCGCCGGCGATATCTCCCTGTCTGACGGTACCTTTAGGGAGTCTGCTAGCGCTGCAGCAAGGCAGTACACCCGGGATTACTGGTTTCACCCATTCAACGTTCAGCCTTTGGTGGTGGACTGAGAAGTAAGATCCATCTCATCAGGTTTTGACTTCACTATCAATGCCTGATAACCTGTTCCCACAGCAGATGAACGTATCCTCTGAGGAAATATCCAAGGTCTGTGGATCGGAGGACCACTTGCAAGTGCTCATAATCGGCATTATACCTGCTGAACAACCCTGACAGGCAAGTGCAATTTGTATATTATATACACTGTTACCTTTCGGTGTTACCTCGAGCGCTCTTTTCTTTGTTTATGGCCTGTTTCACATATCCGTGCTTCCGGCATGTATGTGGTCCATGTCGACACATGCCGGAGGCACAGACATTTGGGGACATATGATCCCCTATGGCTCCCTTCAGACATCCGATTTTCAGCACGGGCCATGTCGCCATGTGAATCAAACCCAAGTCTGTGTGCTCCACACGGCAACACGTCTGTTTTTTGCCAGCACCATGGATGACATCCATGTGCACGGAGCACGGCCAAAAGTTAAAAGTTAAAAATAAAGAATTTCGGGGGCATGGCCTGGAGATGGACCCGACAGGACGCTACTGCTGAGAGCTCCTGCGGCCCTCGGGGTTTGTCTGGTGAGGATCCGGCAGCCAGGAGCGCTACACAGGCAGAAATAATATCACCGGGGACCCCTGCACACCGGGAACATTCCTGTTAGGACCGAGAGCGCAGATGGCTGCGGGTAAAGCTGTTTGTCACCACCTGATATGAAGCGCGCCAAATGCACAAGATGGCCGCGGCTTGCTAAATAGACCTCCAGCCCGCGCCGCTTCCAGAGCTGCACCATAGCTAGAGTTAATCTGCTGCCGAAGGGAGTGGGAGAGAGCGAAATCAGCCACTACTGAACTCCGGTGCATACAGCTAACACAGAAAACAAGATCCAGCTTCTCAGGGCGGCGGTTACCCTCTCCCGGTCTTCCATCTGAGCCCTCTGCACTCAGTGAGGACTTGTGCTGCGCTCCATCTTGCTGGAAGCGGTTCCCAGGAGCCATCTTCAGAAGGAACGGTCTTAACACACAGATAAGTGACTTTTTCTTGCTACTATCTCTCAGGGGGATCCTGCATACACCTTGACCCCAGTAACAATACCTCTGTACGACTGGCATATTAAGCTGACCCTGAATGCTCTAGGACTGTGCTGTTCAATCCTGGGGGCTATAATTCTTCCCTATACAGTACTGTGAATCCACCAAGACATCTCTATTCCCCCTGAAGTATCTCTGTCTCCCCTAAAGAGGTGCTTACTCGGGCTTCTGTGGGCCCTTCCTGGTCACTGGTATGCCAGGAGAGAAAGTTACTAAGAGCAAAAGGGGTTCTATATCATCATCCCTAACCCCAATCTGCACTACTAGAACCCGTTCCAGGGAAGGAAATATCCAGAAATATCTGTCCGGAGCGACGGACGCTGCCATGGCTTCACACTCGGGCAATGGGGCACGTGCTGAGTCTTCTGTTTTGTCCGGCTCTGCGGGAGGAAGAGCTTCTGGCACCACTATGGTCGATCCTGATCATCAATATCACACAGAAACTGTGTTAGAGGAGATTAAAGACTTGCATTCTAGGATGGCTGATATTCCGATCAAATCTGATATGGAGGGATATATTAGCCGCCTAGAAAACATTTGTAGAGCGGAGATCCAGGGTCTCAGTACCTCTGTGTCGCAACTCAATGAGAGAGTTGAGGCCATGGAAAACTCAACATCCGTGGCCACTGAAACGATAGCCGGCCACCAAAGAATACTGGATGCCCATTCCGAACAGCTCTCATTGTTATTTAGTCTGATGGAGGACTCAGAAAACCGTGACCGCCGAAATAACATCAGGGTACGAGGCCTCCCGGAGGCCACCGGCGCGGTTGATCTAATGCCTACTCTGCAATCCATCTTTAATTCCTTGATGGACAGACCCCCTGACACCTCTATAAGATTCGACAGGGCTCACAGAGCTTTGAGACCCAGATCCACGGATCCCGAGAACCCTAGAGATGTTATCTGTAGGCTGCATTGTTTCCAGACTAAAGAAGAAATCATGAGACGAGCACGTACCCGGGGCTTGATCAACTTCGACGGAGCTGAGATCCACTTTCTGGCTGATTTATCCAGGGCCACTTTGGCAAAGCGGAGAGCTCTGAGACTGCTCCTTGATGTTTTGGGGGAGCGGGATATTGTGTACTCTTGGGGGTTCCCCTTTCAACTACAGGTACGCAATCAGCAGGGGGTCTTCGTCCTCAGAGGCCCGCATGACCTGGGGACTTTTTCGGAGGGTCTGGATCTCCCTGAGGTGTCTATACCGGACTGGCCCGTGAACCCTTATGCTCCCCCTCGCCGAGGTGATGAGAGGCGCAGGCCTGCGCTACCCCAGAGACCCCGACGGAGGAGTGTGTCCCATCCACATAGGTCCGAACCCTGATATTTGGACTAAATACAGGCTTGTTCTGATTTAGCTTTTTTCACTGAATATTTGGATCCACTGAAGCATACCTTTTTTCCCCACTTCCCCTTTCCACACTCTCTCCATCTCTCCCCTCTATTTCATTCTCTTCCCTTCCATCTTCCAAATCCCCCTCTCTCGATCTCTTCCCCAACCGCTCATCTTATACCCTACCCTTGACCCCATATGTGTGCTTAGAGGTGGATCTATCAGAATACGGAAATGGTATTCTCACGCGACCGTCGTGGTGAATAGAGTTATCTAATGTCAAAGTGAGACCATCACTGTGTAAAATGTCCTATTCCTAAGATAAGACTGTTGTTGTCCTTTATTTACGGGTATATGTTGCCAAATAATATATCACTGGACCATCCTGAAGTCATACCCGCATATAGATATGTACATATATGTATCCTTTGACCTCTTATTATATTATGTACTTTTTCTTTTCCTTTTTTGGTAAATCTCAGACCCTTTCTGCAAATGCCTCTGCTTAGACAAGTTGATCCATTAGGTTGATCCTAGCTTGGTTTCTATGCACTCTCAATTGTCTCTCATATACGTATTTCCTCCCCCTCCTTTGTACTTCTTCCTCCCCTCTTCTTTTCCCCACCTCCTTTAATCTTCCCCTCTGTTCCCCTCATTCCCTTTTTCCTCTCCCTCCTTCTCCCCTTCCCCCTTCTTTTCCCCCTCCTCCCTCTCTCCCTCTTTTCACCCCTCTCTTTTCTTTCCTTATTTAAAATATTTCAGCAAAGTACACAGATATGGGTCAATATTACTCAATGTTATTATGTGTAGTATTTTATATATCTTTCTCTACAGAACTGCTGTTTGGTTTGAGATTCATAACCTTATGTGTTCTTGGTGGGCGGGTGGATATCCTGATGTTGTTTTCTTTCTACTTAATGTTGCCAATATTAATACGTTATTTACTGTTGCTGCTGATTCTCCGGGGACGTTTCCCTGAGGGCCCAAGTGGACCGTCGACAGTCACTACCCCACTTAGGGACACTTGTTTGACAAGTGATTTTATACAGCTCCAGAGCATTATCTGGCGCTTGTATAGTAGTTTTTCCCGACTTAGGCTCGGGGAGGCAGCCCAGTTTTTTGGATAGCTGCCTTTTTGGTTTCTGTTTTATTTATTTATTTTTTTACTTTTATTCTTCTTTCTCCTCTTTTTTCTTATAGTCTCTTCTCTCTAGCTTTATCTCTTCTAACCTCTCGTTTTCTTTACCCTATCCCTGCTATCCCAGAGCGACCCGATCACGAGTCTGCACTCTCTCCACTGCTTGGGTCCGAACATGTCTGCGTTGAAAGTGGCATCTCTAAACGCAAGGGGTCTTAATGTACCCCAAAAGCGTAACCAAATCCTGCACGGCATGCACAAGATGGGGGTGCAAATCCTTTTACTTCAAGAAACCCATTTCAAGACAGGTCATTTTCCTGAGATCCGGAATTGGTATTATCCACACTGGTTTCATGCCTCTAACCCTACGGCTAGATCGGGAGGGGTTAGTATAGCCATCCATAAAACTTTGGCTCACACGGTTCAAGATGTGGAAACAGATTGTAAGGGCAGATATGTGTTTCTAAAAGTTAATTTATGTGAGCAACTGTTCACAATAGCCAATCTCTACCTCCCCAATGCAGGTCAGGTGCCCGCTGGGCTGCGCTATCTGAAAAGATTGAGTGCCTTTGCTCAAGGGAAATTAATTGTGGGAGGGGACTTCAACATGACCATGGATAGGCGGGTGGACACGTCGGCGGGAAAGTCAGCGATATCACATGCCCAATTGGGGTCTTTCAAACAAGCAATCCACTCACATAACCTGGTGGATGTCTGGAGGATCCTTCATCCGTCGGAGAGGGATTATTCACATTTCTCTTCAGTCCATTCGTCTTATAGTCGTTTCGACTATTTCTTCCTCGGCCATCAAATGTTGGACTGGAATCCCAAAGCATCCATAGGTCTAATGACATGGTCAGACCATGCGCCTATATATTTGACAATGCACCCTCCCACCACCACCTCGCGTGCCTGGCATTGGCAATTGAACCCTAATCTTTTGCTAGATGAGGAGATTGCACGAACAACCCGTGCTACAATTTCAGATTTCATAGCAGATCATGCAACCGATCCCACACCCCTTCCCACTCAGTGGGAAGCAATGAAATGCGTAATTAGAGGTACTCTGATGAAAGAAGGGGCAAGAATCAAAAAGGAGAAAAATAAGTTGATGGATGATCTGCTCTCCCGAATCCATCACCTGGAACTTTTGCACAAACGCAATCTGAATCCTTCCACTCTATTAGAATTAAACAAATTAAGACATGATCTTAAGAATTTACTAGATCAGGCGCACACAAAATTCAGAGAACGATCGCAACAGTTCTTTTACGAATTCGCAGACAAATGCGGTGGTCCTTTAGCTCGTTATATCCACCCAAGAACATCCAATACATTTGTTCCTTCTATTGGAGGAGGGGTAGTGCACAGCCCTACTAGTATAGCAGCCGCATTCGCCTCCTATTACCAGGAACTGTACAATCTTGATTTGAACCGAAATTCACCAGATACACGTCCCGGGGTTGATGAGTATATTGCCAATACAGCCTTGCCGACTATTCCGGAAACAATGGCGACGGAATTGGATGTTCCATTCTCAGTGGATGAAATAGCTCAAACTATTAAATCTACTCCGTCAAATAAGAGTCCTGGTCCGGATGGATTCACAGCCAAATTTTACCAAACCTTCGAGGAGTCCCTTGCTCCTTTCCTCGACAGGGTTTTCAATGCCGTCTCCTCAAATTCTCCTTTCCCGGGGCAGACCCTTGAGGCTACTATTGCTGTATTACCCAAACCTGGTAAGGACCCCCAGTTATGTGCGAGCTACCGTCCGATCTCACTGATCAATATCGATGTAAAACTTTTTGCTAAGCTGTTGGCAGTCAGACTCGGACCTTCTCTGCCTCGATTGATACACACTGATCAAGTTTGCTTCATTCCACAGAGAGAGGCGAGAGATAATACTATTAAGACAATCCTGCTCCTTTCCCACCTGAAGAAGCAGAATGTCCCGGCTTGTGTGTTGTCGGTCGAAGCAGAGAAGGCCTTCGACAGGGTCAGTTGGCCCTTTCTGAAGGGGACGCTCGCGCAGATAGGACTGGGCCCATGGTTTCGGGATAAGGTCTCGGCTTTGTATACAAATCCTTCGGTGAGGATTAGGTGTAATGGTGTAATGTCTAAGCCCTTTCTGGTGCGCAATGGGACGAGACAAGGCTGTCCTCTCTCGCCCATGCTGTACGCTCTGGTGATGGAGCATCTGGCCATAGCCTTGAGGCAGAATTCCGACATACAGGGGGCAGTGGTTGGCAAGAGGATGTACAAATTGGCACTATACGCGGATGACTTACTGATGTTTGTCACCAGACCCGAGATTTCCTTCCCATCTATCCTGAGAGAGTTCGAGGCGTATGGTGCGGTTAGTAATTTTCGGGTCAACTTAACTAAATCGGAGGTGATGAATGTGAGTTTAACAGAGCCGATTGAAATCTGCATTCCCTTTCAAATGGTGCACGGCCTCCTTGAAATACCTCGGCATCCATTTGTCTGCTGATTACTCTAATTTATTTGATCTGAATTATAAACCTCTCCTACAGCGGATTAAGAGCGACCTTAAAAAACATGTTGGGAAGCGTCTATCCTGGTCCTGGTACTCAAAATGGACATTCTCCCGAAACTGCTTTATCTATTTCAGACGGTCCCTATTGCTCTGCCCAGATCCTTCTTTACCCAGCTGAGAACAGCCTCTACGGTATTTGTCTGGTCTAACAACAGATCTAGACTAGCAAGAAGAATCCTTGGGAGACCCAAATCTCAAGGTGGAGTTGGACTTCCGGATTTTCACCTCTACCACACGGCAGCCGTATTATCTAGACTGGTGTGTTGGTTTCACGGAGCTAAGTCCAAACAATGGGTTGATCTGGAAGGTCACTTAGCGGGTTGGAATTTAGTTTCTCTACCATGGATACCCAGACCAAAACGCCCAGATTGCATTGCGTCCTCCGCCCTCCTGCAAGATACATTGCGGATGTGGGATGACGCAAGCTCTAAATTTCATCTCTCTGACGGATGGGGTCCACTGACTCCACTGTTCGACAATCCTGACTTTCCCCCGGCGGTTCACAGGGAGACGTTCATGGTATGGTCGCGGCAACAACTG
This sequence comes from Allobates femoralis, assembly GCA_033576535.1. Lineage (NCBI taxonomy): Eukaryota > Metazoa > Chordata > Amphibia > Anura > Aromobatidae > Allobates > Allobates femoralis. Next base: position 114,777,790 of record JARQOC010000003.1, on the reverse strand, counting down.
ACTAAGGTACATGAGGTGTTATTGGGGGGCCTCTCCTTCCCAACTCTCTCAGATTTTCGATCCAGATACCCGGAGGGCGCAGTTCACTGGTATGCCTACCTGCAGCTTCGATCATTTCTAAACACCGACCGTCCCCTCGCTGGTCTGACAAGGGTTCATACTATCTTTGAGACCCTCCTAGTGCAGGAATCAATGCCAACCCATCTCATATCCCAGATTTACACATTGTTATCCGCTCCTGATGACCTCAAATCGCTTTGGTTTGTTCGGTCATGGGAGATGGAATTGGGCCTTGAATTTTCAGTCCTGGATTGGAAAAAGGTTTTCTTTTGCGCTCACAAATTGCCGGTGCCGTGCAGGATTCAGGAATTAAACTACAAACTGGTGACAAAATGGTACAGATGCCCCAGAGACCTTCATAAAATTTTCCCTTCTGTACCGGACATCTGTTGGAGATGTTCGGCAGTCGATGGATCTTTTGTCCACATCTGATGGAAATGCCCGCCTATCTTGGCGTTCTGGCAAAAAGTCTTCCTGGTATACAGACATCTGTCTGGTTCATCCGTTCCATGTCACCCTCAGATTGTTTTTTTGGCAATGATACCTGGAACTTTCCAGGGGATCAAGCTTGGACTTCTCCGACATTGCCTCACGGCGGCTAGACTGACGATCCCAAGGCGGTGGAAGACCGCTGCGATCCCTGATATCTTAGATTAGGTCAAAGAAATGGACCTTTTGTGCAGGATGGAAAGGCTCTCTGCTCACTCTCATACCCAGGTTGATAAATACTTTGTCACTTGGCAGGAGTGGTTATTATTTAGAGTCCCCTGATTTTTCTGACGTTCTCATGACCTGTTAGGTAACCTTATTTCGGTCTGAGATTAAGGGTGGACATAAATATTGATGGACCCTGACCTTATTTTCTTCATCATGGAGAATTTAGCGTGAAGTATCTCCTTTCCTCTCCCCTCTCCTTTCTTCCCCCTCCCCTCCACCTTTCTCTCTTCTCTTCCTCTATACCTTTCTTCTTTCTATTTTCTCCCCTATTTCTGATTTTATCTCTTGTTTTCTTTTCCTTTTTACTTATTTATTTATTTTTTTATCTTATTTTATTGAGTTAATATACGTTTGGCAAAAGAACATTTCCCAAGGAAAATGATCACCCGTGACCTTATGACAAGAAGACTGTATTGCATTTGGTCATATGGACTCATCTACTCACTATATTTTGATGCCAACAATTTAATGCTTTTTTATTTCTTTTTTTATTATATGTAAAAACTATATATTGACATATTCTTTTGTACTAAGTCTGACTACAGCTGGTAGCTTCTTTTGGTTTAGCTACCTACAATGAGTGTTTTTCTATGTATGGTTATTCTACTTTAAATAAAGATTTTGAAAAAAAAAAAAAAGAATTTCATACTCGCCTCCCTCCAGCGCTGACCGTTCCTCTCACTTTTAGGGCCACTCATTAGGCTCATGAATATTCACTTCACTGAGCCCAACAGCGGACTGGAAGGGAGAGGAACAGTGGCACTGGAGGGAGGTGAGTATAGAATGACAGGCTGTCCATATGCTATCCATGGATAGCACATGGACAAAACACAAATGTCATACGGTGTGTGACACTACAGAAGCACCACCCCCAAATACGGCGTGTCTCACACGTCTGTGGTTTCTGGGCTGGATGTGGGTTCTCTGAAGCAAACTTAAGGAGATCCAGATTGGTTGTGGGGAGACCCTGAAAAGTCTGGACGAGGGTTTTGGATACCCTGGCAAAAAAGTTTACAGACTGTGACCGCGACAAAACCCACTCAGGGGGGCTAGGTAGACTGGGTCCGGTATCGGCGGCGGGCTCCTGGGTGTATTCGGGGTCACAGGCCTAGCAAAGTAGAGTGGCATGTCCATGCAGATTTGTCTGGCAGGTGGCACATGAGGTATAGGACACTGTATGTGTCTTATTGACTGTTGGCTTTGAGTTTAGCATATTGGTAAGGGTTAAAGAGGGTGAATGTGAAACCAAACACACCAGTGGGTATACAGCAGGAAATAGGCTAAGCTGAGGTGCAGGGTAGCTGCAGGGAGATTGCCTTACCTTGGTCTGGTGCCCCCCCTGGTGTGTGGTCTCTCAAAGCCTTCAGCGCAGTGTATGCCTGAGTGTCCTCTCAATAGCTGGCTGGTTGCTGACAAAATGGCCCCCAGAAAAGTGAGGAAGGGGTGTGCCCAGGCTGCGAGAGGTGCACTCCTAATCTTGTTTTGTGCGAGAAGTGCCGAGACTAGGAAGTGTGGCCTCAAGAGCCGTGGCATCCAGAGGTGTGGATTGAGGACACAACATAGGAGGGGGTGAAGCTATGGCCAGATTAGGTTCAAGCTGGGGCCTAATTTTGAGGATGGGACTGAAGGGCCTGTTACAGCGACAAAGCCAGGGAGTATGGTATGTGCGGGAGCCCTCCAATGGGAAACAGGGACACACAGACCTTCATCCCGGTAGAAGATGCTGCAGGAGGTCCTGCATTTCTGACCCTGCTGCGTATGCAGCAAAGAGGGACGGTGTAGGGATCCAGCGGTCAACACTCTCCGTGACCAGAGGAACTGTCCGCCTTCCTTCCATTGCCCTGTCCAGCAGGTGCAATGCAGTGGGGCAAACACAAACCAAATAAGTTACCAACTGGGCATCCAAGGGGGCAACACCCCAAGGATGATGCAGGGCAGGGGGTCCAGCGTATAAATTAAAAGCATGGTTGCAGAGGGGGTTATGTGGTGGCAACAGTTCACATTCCCATCGGGAGATCTTCATTCTGAGGGGGAACCATCACCCTTCTAATGAACCGCATCCCTTCGGGGTCCCAGGTATAAAATATGGAGAAAATAAGTATAGGGTGTAGAGGAGTACGTGGCGACGACACAGCACATTCCTGTCTGTTATTGGTTTTGGGAGCGCGGTGCTCTTAAGGAAGCATTCGCCCCTCTGATAATAGAGATAAAAATGATAATTTGAAAACTCAAAAACATTGGTTAACTAAGCTTTAAGGCCCAGTTACACACGGATAATTGAGCAGAGATTGTTCGCAGATCTTTGGTTGCAGTGTAATCATGGACACATTGTTACATTTGTATACAGCCACAAAATATAACAATGTGTCCATGATTTCACTGCAACCAGAGATCTGCCAACAATCTCTGCACAATTATCTGTGTGTAACTGGGCCTTTAGATGTGGTCTGGGTCAGCACACATCTTCATCCTTCTGACACTAAGCTGAAACTGGGTTTAGTTTGGGCCAGTCCGAGGGTGTATACTGCATAGGAGGAGCTAATCTTTCTTTTTGTATCCATTTTGTGTCAGCCTCCTGATGGCAGCAGCATAAGGCTATATTTACACACAGCGTTTTTGTGACCAAAGCTGCACCAGGAACGGCTCTTTACAGAATGCAGCGTTGTGTGTGTGAACGGCCTGCACTTTTACTTACCTCGTCGCGCTCTCTCGGTGACTCATCCCCCCGCAGTGACTTTTGATCCTCCGCTGGGCCACAGCAAGTGCAGGTTCTAGGACCCTGCAGCACCACGTGAACGGTAATGTTGCCTGGTCAAATTGATGCTGATTAAGGTCCTGCACAAGGTCCTATGGTGGCGGCAAAAGAAGCGAGCACTGGGGAATGCAGCAGCGTGAGTAAAAAGTGCGCTGAAAAAGGCCAAAATAATTGACATGGTTATTCTTTTTGCAGATGCGCTTTGCAGTGCAGAGTGAATCTGCAAAATTGAGGACAATGTGAACGCATTTCAGCAAAAGTCATTGCTTTTGCTGGGATGCATTACTGCGCTGTTTTGCTGCATAAATACGCTACGTGGGAACATAGCCTAACATCCATAGTCCTGTGTTCCCAATGAAGCGATGGAGAAATTATCCTCTTTTCTCAGGTCAGCACACAGATATCATACGGATGACATCAGTGTCCAGGAGCAGAGGCGAAACTACAACAGGTGCAGGGGTTGCGATCGCACCCGGGCCCTGCAGCCTAGAGGGGGCCCCATAAGACCCTTTGGCCTATAGAAAAAGACTAATACGGTACTATTAAAGATTTGCAGTAAGTGGGGGCCCCCGTTGGAGCTTACGCATCGGGGCCTCTGGGCCTGAAGTTACGCCACTATTCAGGACGTTTTGTCTGTGCTGCTGCCCAAAAATGGACATGTCTCCATGTGGAGCAGACGCGTGTCTATGTGCTCCACACAGAGACATGTTGTTATTTATATAGCACTAGTAAAAAGGCCCGATGCAATTGCATCGGGAGCGCGGTGAAATGAATTGTGTGTATAGAGGCGGCTGTGTGGGTAGCAGAGTATGGAGGCGGCTGTGTGGGTAGCAGAGTATGGAGGCGGCTGTGTGGGTAGCAGAGTATGGAGGCGGCTGTGTGGGTAGCAGAGTATGGAGGCGGCTGCGTGGTGGAGGGGTGAGGAGAGATGCGGCTGCGTGGTGGAGGGGTGAGGAGAGATGCGGGTTACTGGTGGAGGGGTGAGGAGAGATGCGGGTTACTGGTGGAGGGGTGAGGAGAGATGCGGCTGTGTGGTGGAGGGGTGAGGAGAGATGCGGGTTACTTGTGGAGGGGTGAGGAGAGATGCGGGTTACTTGTGGAGGGGTGAGGAGAGATGCGGGTGTGTGGTGGAGGGGTGAGGAGAGATGCGGCTCAGTGGTGGAGTGGTGAGGAGAGATGCGGCTCAGTGGTGGAGTGGTGAGGAGAGATGCGGGTCTGTGGTGGAGGGGTGAGGAGAGATGCGGGTTACTGGTGGAGGGGTGAGGAGAGATGCGGCTGCGTGGTGGAGGGGTGAGGAGAGATGCGGCTGCGTGGTGGAGGGGTGAGGAGAGATGCGGCTGCGTGGTGGAAGGGTGAGGAGAGATGCGGCTGCGTGGTGGAGTGATGAGGAGAGATGCGGGTTACTGGTGGAGGGGTGAGGAGAGATGCGGCTGTGTGGTGGGGGTGAGGAAAGATGCGGGTTACTGGTGGAGGGGTGAGGAGAGATGCGGGTGTGTGGTGGAGGGGTGAGGAGAGAAGCGGCTCAGTGGTGGAGGGGTGAGGAGAGAAGCGGCTGCGTGGTGGAGGGGTGAGGAGAGATGGGGCTTCGTGGTGGAGGGGTGAGGAGAGATGGGGCTGCGTGGGGGAGGGGTGAGGAGAGATGCGGGTCTGTGGTGGAGGGGTGAGGAGAGAAGCGGCTGCGTGGTGGAGGGGTGAGGAGAGATGCGGGTGCGTGGTGGAGGGGTGAGGAGAGATGCGGCTGAGTGGTGGAGTGGTGAGGAGAGATGCGGGTCTGTAGTGGAGGGGTGAGGAGAGAAGCGGCTGCGTGGTGGCGGGGTGAGGAGAGATGCGGCTGTGTGGTGGCGGGGTGAGGAGAGATGCGGCTGCGTGGTGGAGGGGTGAGGAGAGATGCGGCTGCGTGGTGGAGGGGTGAGGAGAGATGCGGGTTACTGGTGGAGGGGTGGGGAGAGATGCGGGTTACTGTTGGAGGGGTGAGGAGAGATGCGGGTGTGTGGTGGAGGGGTGAGGAGAGAAGCGGCTCAGTGGTGGAGGGGTGAGGAGAGAAGCGGCTGCGTGGTGGAGGGGTGAGGAGAGATGGGGCTGCGTGGTGGAGGGGTGAGGAGAGATGCGGGTCTGTGGTGGAGGGGTAAGGAGAGATGCGGGTCTGTGGTGGAGGGGTGAGGAGAGATGCGGGTCTGTGGTGGAGGGGTGAGGAGAGATGGGGGTCTCATTACAGACAGTATACACACAGTATAGAGACATTAGAGAGAGTATAGACACATTAGACACAGTACAAGACACATTACACACACTATACAGACATTAGAGAGAGTATACAGACATTAGAGAGAGTAGACACATTGCAGACAGTATAGAGACATGACACAGAGTATAGAGACATGACACACAGTATAGAGACATGACACAGAGTATAGACACATGACACACAGTATAGAGACATGACACACAGTATAGAGACATTACAGACAGTATAGAGAGATGACACAGACAGTATAGAGACATGACACAGACAGTATAGAGACATGACACAGAGTATAGAGACATGACACACAGTATAGAGACATCAGAGACAGTATAGAGACATCAGAGACAGTATAGAGACATTGTATAGAGACATGACACACAGTATAGAGACATGACACACTGTATAGAGACATGAGACAGAATATAGACAGATTAGAGATAGTATAGACACATTACAGAGAGTATAGAGAGATTACAGACAGTATAGAGAGATGAGACAGAGTATAGACAGATTACAGACAGCATAGAGACATTAGAGTATACAGAGATTAGGCACACATAGAATACATACATTGGTGGAGACAGTGAGGGTATGTGGGGATAGGTGCTGGAGGGGCCGTGACGTCATCCACGGCGAGCGCGGCTGTGGGCGGGCTGGGGTGGCAGTTAGTGCTGGGAGCCGAGCTGTGTGGGTTAATAGCGGTGCTGGAGGGGCCGTGACGTCATCCACGGCGAGCCCGGCTGTGGGCGGTAATAGCGGGTCAGCGGTGGCAGTTTGTGCTGGGAGCTGGGGAGGTGGGCGGTAATAGTGGGGGCGGGTCAGCGGCGGGCAGTGTTTGGAGTGTGTGGTGGCAGAATGTGGGCGCTTCCGGTCAGTGTCGGCGGCTCGCTGCGCTGATATCGGCACAGTGACCGGAAGCCCCAAACTGGTGATTATGTATATAGATCATTAGTTCTATGGTGCTGTATATGAGAAGAGGTTACATACAAAATTATAGACATAGTTTACAGTAAACAAATTAACAACAGACTGGTACAGAGGGGAGAGAACCCTGTCCTTGTGGACTTACATTCTACAGGATAATGGGGAGGAGACAGAAGGTCGGGCTGCGGCAGCTCCAGAGGCGGTGTGGGCGGCTGAATGGTCGTTGCAGGCTGTAAGCTTTCCTTAAGCGAGAGGTTTTCAGGTTCCGTCTGAAGGATCCGAGCGTGGTGGATAATCGGACATGATGGGGTGCAGAATTCCAGAGGATGGTGGATATTTGGGAAAAGTCTTGGAGGCGGTTGTGTGATGATCAGATAAGTGTGGAGGAGAGGAGGTGGTCTTGGGAGGATTGAAGATTACGCAAGTGAAGATCTTGGGAGATTAGTTCAGAGATATAGGAAGGGAACAGGTTGTAGACAGCTTTGCAGGTCAGTGTTAGTAGCTTGAACTGGATTCGTCGTGGAATTGGGAGCAAGTGAAGAGATTTGGAGAGGGGAGAAACAGGAGTACTGAGGAGGTAATTAGTCGGGCAGCAGAGTTGAGGACAGACTGGAGAGGTGCAAGAGTGTTAGTGGGGAAGTCAGAGAATGTTGCAGTTATCGAGGCAGAAGATGATAGGGGCATGTACAAGAGTTTTAGTAGATAGATGGCTGAGGAAGGGACAAATTCTGGAAATAATTTTGAGCTGGGGGCGACAGGTGGCAAGAATGAACGTGTGGTCTGAAGGACAGGGCAGAGTCGAGAGTTAATCCAAAGCAGCAGATTTCGGGTGTGGGTGTGTGTGTTATGCCATTTACCATAATAGATAGATTGGGTAGGGAAGATAAATGAGATGGAGGAAAGATGAGTTCAGTTTTGTCTACATTGAGTTTTAGGAAGCGAGAGGTTAAGAAGGATATGGCTAATAGACACTCCGGCATTCTGGACAGCAGAGAGGCGACATCTGGACCAGAGAGGTAGATCTGAGTGTTGTCCGCGTACAGGTGGTACTGGAAGCCATGGGACGTTGAGTTGTCCTAGGCCAGGGGTATAGATAGAAAAAAGTAGAGGGCCCAGGACAGAGTCTTGAGGGACTCCAACAGAGAGATGGCGGGATGAGGAGGTAGTGTGGGAGTGGGAAAGGCTAAATGTGCGGTTGGAAAGGTATGAGGCGATCCTGGATAAGGCAAGGTCTTTGATGCCAAGGGAAGAAACGATCTGTAGTAGGAGGAAGTGGTTGACTGTGTGAAAGGCTGAGGACAGGTCTAGAAGGAGGAGGATGGAGAAATGTCTGCTAGCTTTGGCTGTAAGTCGTTATTAATTTTGGTCAGGGCAGTTTCAGTGGATTGGTGGGGGCGGAAGCCAGATTGGAGGCTTTGGAGTTCCCTGATGAAGGTGCCAGGCTAGGCGCCAAAACGCATAGGAGAAGGAGAATAAAGGATGGAAATCTGACTGACTCTTTGGTGAGTTTTTTAAGCCCTGGAGCAGCGCGGACCATGATACACCTATACTCCCATCATCTTTCTGGATTATAACCACTGTTCAGTGGTCGGTGGAGGTCCTGCAGCAGCTTGGAATAATATTTCCTAAATGTCTTCAAACCAGTTGTGGGGATCACAACTGCATCAGGTGAGTGGCTTCTCAGCACCACCCCATTACGATTAGTGTCACTAGTGATAGGGCACTATTGCGCCTCTTGTCCCCCACCCTTTTATATTTTACAAGGAGAGAGTTGGACAAGAGGTAGGAGGAAAGTTGAGCATGGACATGCTGCTCAAGGAGTTTTGAAGCAAATGGGAGCACGGATAGGGGGCAATAGCTGGGCATAGCAGTCGGGTCAAGGTTAGGCTTTTTGAGGATGGGTGTGATGGTGGCATGCTTGAAAGCAGAGGGGAAGGTACCAGAAGATAGCAATAGGTTGAAGAGATGGGTTAGGGCTGGAATGAGCATTTTAGTGAGGTTGGGGGAAGAGGTGAGAAGGGATGGGGTCAAGTGCACAGGTGGTGGTGTCATTTGGAGAGAACAGTAAAGCCTGCGTTACACGCTTCAATGGTCAAACGATCTGACTTGACCTACATCGCTTGACTGTCGTTCAATGAACGCTAGTAAGATGTCACACGTACTGATATTAACGACGCAGCAACGATTCTGCATCAAGCCAATGATACTTGCGGTCCATTGGTTGCCTGCTTGTATGTAGTATAACCCTGGCACACCACAAAATGGAGGAGTCACTTGGTTTTGATGCAAAGATCCTTCTTTTATTTAAACACACCGACGATCGTTTCGGTCACAATAGGACCGTCATCAGGGAGGATCTATAATTACAGGTGATCAAAGATGAGAAATACAGTATATACATGGATAAAAAAAAGTGCAAAAAAACATGACCGTAGTATTCTGCAGATCAGCCGCAAGATGAGACAAAGACACAGTTTTTCCAGAGAAGCAAAAAACTGAATTAGTCCTTACCGGTAATTCCTTTTCTTGGAGCCTTCCACGACAGCATTGGAGGATGTCGTCCACGCCCTATTGGGGAACAGGAACACAGAGAGGTTAAAAGCCCCTCCCCTTCCTCCGCACTCCAGTGTATTACCAAGATCACCTGAAGACATGGATTACCTGATACACCTGAATCCAAAATCGACAATAAGGGGGGGAACTGATGCTGTCGTGGAAGGCTCCAAGAAAAGGAATTACCGGTAAGGACTAATTCAGTTTTCTCCCATCGCCTTCCACGACAGCATTGGAGGAATACTACCGATACTCCTCAGGGTGGGACAACTGCCTGTAGGACTTTCCTACCAAAGGACAGATCCCGACTAGAGGACAGATCTAACCTATAGTGGCGAGAAAAGGTGTGGAGGGACGACCACGTAGCCGCTCTGCATATCTGCTCAGATGAAGCTCCAGCCCACTCCGCCCAGGATGTAGCAGCAGCCGAGTGGAATGAGCCTTCAACCCCACCGGAGGAGCAAGGTCTTGAGCGACGTAGGTCGAACAGATCGCCTTCTTGATCCATGAAGCGATGGTAGCCTTAGAAGCCTTCTTCCCTTTGTTTTTCCCAAAATGCTGAACAAACAGGTTCTGATCTAATCTCCAGGAAGCGGTCACTTGAAGATAGTGGAGGACGGACCGACGGACATCCAAGGTGTGAAACACGGCCTCAGCTGCATTAGCAGGAGAATGACAAAAGGACGGGAGCACCACTTCCTGGGACCGATGAAAATCCGACACAACTTTAGGAAGGAAGGACGGATCCAACCGAAGCGTAATGCGATCATCGGAAACCACGAGGTAAGGTGCCTGGATCGAGAGCGCCTGCAGTTCCCCAACTCGCCTGGCCGAAGTAATGGCTACCAAAAACGCCGTCTTGTGAGAGAGAGATGGAAGGGAAGCAGCAGACAAGGGCTCAAAGGGATCCTGAGAAAGCCCCTGAAGAACAATGTTCAAATCCCAAGAAGGGACGGAAGCCCGAAGCCTGGGACGCAGTCTACAAGCAGAGGTAAAAAATCGTTTGATCCATCGATGGCCAGCAAGATCCTGATCAAACACGGCACCGAGAGCTGAAACCTGGACCTTAAGGGTGCTCGGTTGAAGGCCCAAATCCAAGCCTCGCTGCAAAAATCCAGAATGAGAGCCACATCAGGATGATGGATATCCGGAATGGAAGGAGCACACAAGGACAGAAAGCGTTTCCAAACCTTCCCGTAAATGGCGTTCGTCACGGGCTTCCTGCTCTGCTGAAGCGTGCGGATTACAGCTTGGGAGAGGCCCTTGGCCGTCAGGATCTCGGCCTCAACAGCCAGGCCGCCAGATTGAGCCACTGCGGGTCCGGGTGAAACAGAGGACCCTGGGATAGCAGGTCGAGGTTGTGGGGCAACCGAATCGGACCCTCCAGGCATAGGTCATGGATAGCGCCGTACCATGCCCTTTTGGGCCACAGGGGAGCCACCAGGATAGCCGTCACCCCCTCCGCCCGAATCTTCTGCAACGTCTTGGGGAGCAGCGGGATCGGAGGAAACGCATACACCAACCGGAAGTCCCAGCGATGGGCGAAGGCGTCCAGCCCCAGAGGATGGTCCGACCGACTCAGGGAAAAATACGTCGGCACCTTGGCATTAGCTCCCGATGCAAACAGGTCGATTGAAGGGACTCCCCACCTGTCCGTGAGAGAGCGAAACACGTCCGGATGGAGGCTCCATTCGCCAGGGTGGACCTCCGTGCGGCTCAAGAAATCTGCCTGTACATTGTCCGCTCCCCTCAGATGAACTGCTGACAAGGAGAGAAGATGGCGTTCCGCCCAGGAAAATATTCGTCTTGCGAGCACCTGCAAGTGGATGCCCCGAGTACCACCTTGGTGGCGCAAGAAGGCAACCGTAGTCACATTGTCCGACAGAACCTTCACGTGACGCCCACGTAGGACGTGAACTGCAGCATGAAGCGTCTTCTCCACCGCTAGAAGTTCCCGGAAGTTTGACGATTGACAACTGATCGAGCGACTCCAAACCCCCTGGAACGGTACGCGATCCACCATTGCTCCCCAACCGGATCCGCTGGCATCCGTAGTCACGGTGGTCACTGGAGCCTGCAGCCAGGCCACCCCCGTTCGGAGGTTCCCGGGATTCATCCACCAGGAAAGGGAGGCCACCACCCGCCCTGGGGTCTGGACCCGAGTGTTCAGGGAATCCTGGTGCCTGTCCCAGGAGCACAGAATGTGTTCCTGAAGCAAACGGGAATGAGCCTGAGCCCAAGCCACTGATGGAATGCAGGCCATCATGGACCCCAACAGGGACATCGCCTCCCGCAAGGTGGGACACACCCGAGCCCGGAAGCGGGTCAGTTTGTCGTGGAGCAGAAGCCGGTGTGCGACAGGAAGGAACGAGGTCTGTTCGGAGGAGTCCAGCAAGACCCCCAAAAATTGACGGCGGGTCGCCGGAACCAGTTCCGACTTCCGAAGATTCGGCACCCACCCTAGACCCCGAAGAATCTCCAAAGTCCTGGAGACCTGGGAGCGCAGGACCTCCGCCGAAGGCGCTACAACCAGCATGTCATCTAGATAGGGAACCACGCATAAGCCCTGGGACTGGATGAATGCCATCACCTCCCCCATGAGTTTGGTGAAAACCCTGGGGGCTGATGAGATCCCGAACGGCAGTACATTGAATTGATAATGGACCGTCCCGCCTGCCCCGGAGATTGCGAAGCGCAAAAAGCATTTGTGAGACGGGTGAATGGGGACGTGATAGTACGCGTCCTGGAGGTCGATGGTGGCCATCATGTAATCCTGACCGATCAGGGGAATTGCCGAGCGGACGGATTCCATCTTGAATCGCCTGTAAAGAACATGACGATTGAAAAGGCGCAGATTGAAGATGATACGGGGCGCCCCGGAGGGCTTTCGTACCACAAACAACCTGGAGTAGTGCCCCTGACCCACTTCTCCCGGAGGGACCGGAGACACTACGCCGGAACCTAACAGGTCTTGCAGACCCGACAAAAACAGTGTGCGAGAGTCCCCTAGAGGAAGGGGAGTGATCCGCAGACATGGAGGGGGCTGACTTACGAATTCCAACCGTAGACCCTCCCGAATGGTCGAGAGGATCCAAGGGCATGAGGAGATTGCTTCCCACTGAGGGAGAAACCTCAAGAGCCGCCCCGCAATGGGCCCGGCGTCACTGCTTAGAGCCCAGCTGGCCCCCTGCCCCCTGACTTCGGTGCTGGGGGAGCAAGATATTACGGTTCTTGTCACCTTTCTGGTAGGCCCAGCGACCGGACTTACCCTTCCCCCTATACTGGGAGGGCTGGCTACGCTCGGCCCGAAAGGACTGCTTCCGAAAGGGCTTCTGTTCCGGGAGACACTTTTTTCGGTCTGACACCTTTTCCAAGATGTCATCCAGTGCCGGACCAAAGACATAAGACCCCTGAAAAGGGATGCCACACAGCTTAAGTTTCGACGTGACATCCCCATTCCACATCTTAAGCCACACCGCTCTGCGAGCTGTGTTGGACAACACTGCGCTCCTGGCGCCAATGCGGACTGACTCTGCCGAGGCATCAGCCAGGAAGCCTGTCGCACGTCTTAGAAGTGGAACGGAATCCAAAAGCTCCTCCCTGGAAGTACCCTGCAGGATGTGATCTTCCAGCTGGGAGATCCACTTAAAGAGAGATCTGGCCACACATGTCGATGAGATGTTCACCTTCAAAGACATAGCGGCCGCCTCCCAGGATTTTTTGAGAACACTCTCCATCTTACGATCGAGGGGGTCCTTCAACTGGGAGGAATCTTCAAATGGTAAGGCGGTCTTTTTCGCCACCCTGGCTACCTGGATGTCCACCTTCGGAACATCCCCGACAAAGTCAGCACCCTCCAAGGGAAACTGCCGTTTCAACTCGGAAGGGGTGATCAGCCTATTTTCTGGCAACTCCCATTCCCGGAGGATGAGTTCCCGGATGACCTCATGGACAGGGAAGCCCGATTGCCGCTTAGCCCTCAAGCCACAGAACATGGCGTCCTGCACTGAACAAGGTGGTTCCACCGCTTCAACTCCCATGGTGCTACGGACAGCGTCCAGCAATTCCCCCATGGACTCAGAGGAAAAATAGTAGTGTCCAGAATCTCGTGCCTGTGCAGAGGCAACAGAGGCAACATCCTCGCCGTCCTCAGACGCAGAGCTCTGGACAGCCTCCATGAAAGCCATCGAATCACAGTCCTGGAGCTTCCTCTTTTTTGGAGGGGAAGGCCCGGATGCTGCAGCAAAAACCGGTAAGGCTGAGATAGAAGCCTGTACCTCCTGTCTAACCGCTTGAACTTCGTGTCTAACCATGGACCGGAGTTCCTCAAGCAGGGACGGGGATTCTTCCCTGACCACACCGTCAGTACATGGCTGACATAACTTCTTTTTGCAGGAAGAAGGAAGTTTCATGCCGCAGATGCCACATTTTCTGGATGGGGTTTTGCTGCTTTTAACAGGGGGGCCCTTGTCTCCCTATAGAAAAAGGGGGAGAAGGGGACCCAGAGTGAGTGAAGGGATCTAAGCCCCTGACCGCAGTGACCACCCCCAATACACTTACAGGAGCTGGGGGAACGCTGGGCTCTGCAGAGGCAGAGGAGGAAGATCTACCACCCTCCATCTTCAGGGATCTCCTTACCTGGGTGTAGTCTTCTGGCGGGTACTTATCTCTAAGCACCGTGCCCCCAACGAGGAACAGCTGTTCCCTCCCTCCTCCGGGTCACTGGCCGCAGGCAGACGCGTGCGATAGGCCTGCCGGGCCCCTGGAGCCGCGCCCAAGCCGCCGCCGCGCGCACAGGAGCCGCCGGCCGAAAACCGGAAGTGACGTCACCCGAAACCGGAAGTGACGTCGCTGCACTCTCGGCGCACGCTCCCGGGACCGCAGCTGGAGGAGGGAGACGCCGGAGAGCTGAGACAGGCCTCCGGCGTTCCTAAACCGGCCTGTTTTGCCCCGGAGGACGCAGGAAGGCCGCCAGGTCCCAAATGGGAGCCCTGAGAAGGAGGAGGAGGACGCCCCCGACGACCATCTCTGGCCCGGCCGTAAGTTTAACCAATGCTGCCCCTGCCGGCCTGACAGCACTGGAACCTCTCCATGCCCCAAGGGGGACAGGAAGACACTGGAGTGCGGAGGAAGGGGAGGGGCTTTTAACCTCTCTGTGTTCCTGTCCCCCAATAGGGCGTGGACGACATCCTCCAATGCTGTCGTGGAAGGCGATGGGAGAAAAGCAAATTTGTCAAAGTACCTTGCAAAATAAATCAGTGCGTGCCTTGATTTATTTTGCAAGGTACTTTGACAAATTTGCTTTTCTTGCTTCTCTGGAAAAAACTGTCTTTGTCTCATCTTGCGGCTGATCTGCAGAATACCACGGTCATGTTTTTTGCACTTTTTTTTTCCATGTATATACTGTATTTCTCATCTTTGATCACCTGTAATTATAGATCCTCCCTGATAACGGTCCTGTTATGACCAAAACGATCGTCAGTGTGTTTAAATTAAAAAAAGGATCTTTGCATCAAAACCAAGTGACTCCTACTTCATTTTGTGGTGTGCCAGGGTTATACTACATACAAACTCGTCTTTTTTACATTAGAGCACCCGCACTGGTATGCTCTACCATACCAGACTACAACTTTGGTTGCCTGCGTCATTCAGTTCTGAATAGGCAAAGTTGTTAACGACATAGTTATCAAGGTGTCACACACACACAGATGCTGCAGGTTGGACGGACAATCATCGCTTGGTTTAAGGTCCGATTCAAAAACCTCCGATCAATAATCAGCCGACTTATCTGTTGATTGTTTCTACTTATCACACCTGATGTCGTTGCTCCACCCAAAAATCTGTGCCGTACAAACAGTAACGTTAACAATATAGTCACATGTAACGGGCCATTAAGGTCTCCTTCAGTGATGTTGGAGAGGGAGGTTGTGAGGGAAGAGCAGAGGTCTGGTATATGGAGGGGTTGCAGTGGTAGAACAGTAAGGGCCGCTTTACACACACCAACTTCTGTGACCAACTTCTGAACAGATCTCTGGTTGCAGTGAAATCATGGACACATTACTCCATTTTGTGGCTGTATACAAATGTAACAATGTGTCCATGATTTCACTGCAACCAGAGATCTGTTTAGAAGTTGGACACAGAAGTTGGTGTGTGTAAAGCGGCCCTTAAGGTTTGCCTTGTTTGGTCGATCTTATTTTTGAAGTATGTGGCGAAGTCCTCAGCAGAGATGAGGGAGGTTGGAGGGGTCAGTGGTGGGCAGAGGAGAGAGTTGAATGTACTGAACAGTTGGGGTTGTGGGATAATGATACAAGGTTTGTGAAGTAGGCCTGTTTAGCAGAGGGGAGCGCTGATTTGAAGGAAAGTAAAGCTTGTTTGTGGGCAGTGAAGTCGTCTGGCAGGTGCGTTTTCTTCCAACGCCGCTTCGCGACCCTGGACACTGTCGAAGTTTTGCGTCTACGGCTGATGTGAGGGTGGTGTAGAAAGCGGTGGCACTGTGTGTCATTGAGTGAAGATATGGAGGACAAAAGTAGAAGAGAGTCTGTGAATGTCTAGTTGTGCGAGATTTCTGTGCGGATGAGCTAGTGGCTGGAAATGGGGGGCAGGTGAGGACAAGCCTTGCCAGGGCTAGGCGTGTGGGAAACGTGGAAGCCATGTCGGGGGCCATCAGCCAAGTCTCAGTTAGGGCCAGAAAGGAAAGGTTGCGGGAGGTAAAGAGATCATGGATCACATGGAGCTTGTTGAGCGGCCATTCCAAAGTGCTTCAGAGAGAGCCGAAGCTGGGGGGTGGAGGGGGGTCAGTGGCACTGGTTTTACATGTGAGGGATTGTGGTAGTTTATTTTACTTTGAGAAAGATAGGGGGTGGGGATTAGTGGGATGTATGAGATGGAGGGGGAGGCAGGATTGGGGAATATGTCATCAGCAGTGAGAAGAAGCACAGAAAGGGAAAGCAGGTGGGTGAAGGAGTGACCAGCTTGTATTATATTTTAATAGTAGAGGTCTGAGGTTAAGAAGCAGGTCTGCAGATGACGCAAGGTGGGGGACTAAGAAGGGGAGATAGTTTTTTGGTTCAAGGGTGCTGGGGTTTGGGGGATAGCAAAGGAGAATGAGGATTAGTGGCGCAAAACCAGTGAGGGCAAATGTGAGCAGGTTGAGAAAAGAATGGCAAGTAAATTAGAAGACAGTAATTTCTGGACTATTTCTGGTATATTTTTGAGGTAAAACTTTAAGGGTATGTGCCCACAGGATGCTTTTCACTGCGGTTTATGCCTGCAATTTACCCTTGGTTTTATGTTAATTGTTTCCTGCGGTTGGGCTTCGTTGCAAAAAAACAATGTGTTTCTCAGAAACGCTGTGCCCACACATTGGTTTTGCAGATGTCAAGAAGTGTCAATTCCCTCCGGTTTTGCTGCAAATGGGAAAGATTGATCCTGTTCTGTCTTGCGTTTTTGCTGCAGTCAATGGCAAAAATGCAGTAAAAACACACACAAAAAAAAAAGCAATAAAAATGCAGGACCTGAACGCAGCAAATCTCCTGGCAAGGACTCTAGAGATCCCTGAAACCAGTACCGGTTTTGCTGCTTTCAGGACTGCTGGTAAAATATCCTGTGGGCACATACCCTAAGGATGTCAAACTTAAAATGATATCAAATCGCAAGGTCTATCGGACCTGATCCATGTTCCGTACATGTGAAAATGCCTATTCAATAACATTTATGTACATGTGTCCGGCGTGTGCCTACACATACCAGACACACGGACACGTAAAAGAGGTCTCAGATTGGCGTGCATAGCATGAGCCCTTGTGACTAGACCTCACGACCCGGGACATGGTAAGCACAAGAGGCAGCCAGGATGCCAAACACCGAAGGGAAGACTGCCAGATACAACTGCCATTATTCCCTTCCCAATACGAGAATACCCCTTTAACTCTTTGTACAGGCGCTGCAGTGTACATTTGGACTTGGGGAAAATGTTATAAGGCTGGCTTCACACTACGTTTTACTTCCTGCTCTTTGGATCCTGTTTTTTGCAGAATCCAACGAACAGGAACGGACAGCACCGGATTGGCACCTCCGGATGTCATTTCTGTGTCCGGTCTGGTCTTACACAGAAAGAGCAGCGGGGAGCCGAGCCTGTGCTGTGTAATATCACTATAACAGTGTATACACTGCTAAAGTGATATTAAATAAAGGTATGTTTAAAAATAAAAAATCATACATTTTCACCTTCCAACAACTCCCGAGTGTCTCGCGCTGAATAAATCTCCTGGCAGTTTGAGGACCTTGCATGATGTCACTGGGAGGGGCAACCCAATCACATGACTGCATCAGCGCTCTATAAATCACACTGATGCGGTCATGTGATTGGATTGCCCCGCCCCTCCCAGTGACATCATGCAAGGTCCTCAAATTGCCAGATGTATTCAGTGTTGCCGGAAAGGTGAGAATTTATGATTTTTTTTTATTTTCATCCATCCCTTTATTTAATATCACTTTAGCAGTGTACAGATACACTGCTAAAGTGATATTACACAGACTTACTACGGGTACAGAGCAGAGCTCCTGTTTTGCGCATGCTCTGTAAACTGGAACAAGATCTGGGAAACGAGTCTGTTGTTTCCCGGATCTGGTGCCATAGGCCCCCATGATAAGTGTGGCGGACCAGACAGGAAGGCAGGCATCGTTTTTGGGACTGGTAAAAAAAAAAAAAAAAAAAAAAAAAAAAAAAACAGGTCAGAAACTAATCCTGCACCGGATTCACAAAACCAGATGGCCAAATAGGGCCAATCCGGCCCCATAGGGATGTATGAGGGCCAAAAAACTATCCTGTTCTGTTTGTTTCAAAAACGAACAGAACAGGATCACAAAAAAAATGTAGTGTGAAGCCAGCCTTAGAGGCATCATTCTGCCCTCCATGTGTAAATATTCAATTACCGTATATACTCGTGTATAAGCAGAGTTTTTCAGCCCAAAAATTGGGCTGAAAAGTCCCCCCTCGCCTTATACACGGGTCAATACGGTAATGGCCCCCAAATGCTGGCACTCACCCCCCCTGTGTGGTAAGGGCCCCCCTCGCTGCTTAACTTACCATCCCTGGTCTTCTGCACTGCACCACGCCGGTCTTCTGTGCTCCGTCCGGCTGCATCCGGGATCCCCGGCCGTCGCACGATGACGTCATCGTTACTGCGATGGCCGGGGATCCCGGATGCAGCCGGACGAGAGCATGGAGGACGGAGCACAGAAGACCGAAGCGTTGCAGTGCAGAAGACCAGGGATGGTAAGTTAAGCAGCAGGGGGGGCCCTTACCACACTGGGGGGGCGAGTGCCAGCATTTGGGGGGCCTGTATACCCTGGGGCTGCTATATACCCCTGGGGCTGCTGTATACCACACTCCTGGGGCTGCTGTATATACTGCTGGGGCCTGTATATGCCACTGGGGAGGCTGCTGTAATACTGCTGGGGCCTGTATATACCACTGGGGAGGCTGCTGTATACTACCACTGGGGTTAAGATTACGTATCATATAGACAAGAATAGGGCTGACTTCCTCGATGTCTCCGTGGCGAGGGGGATAGATGGCCGGTTATGCACCGACATCTTCAGGAAACCTACTTCCTCTAATGCTCTCCTCCATGCCTCCTCTTCCCACCCAGCGTACATGATACGCGCTGTCCCGGTGGGTCAATTTCTCCGACTTAGGAGGATCTGTTCCACTGAGAATGACTATATCCTTCGTGCTGAGGAGCTGAAATTACGGTTCCTGGCGCGAGGCTATAGTCATCGTGCCGTTAAGTTTGCTGCAAATCGAGCCAAGCATGTTACACGTAACGACCTGCTTTACAATACGAGACCTCGGGCACGGGATG
This sequence comes from Allobates femoralis, assembly GCA_033576535.1. Lineage (NCBI taxonomy): Eukaryota > Metazoa > Chordata > Amphibia > Anura > Aromobatidae > Allobates > Allobates femoralis. The sequence continues at coordinate 114,758,667 of JARQOC010000003.1, read as the reverse complement.
GAAACGTTAGATTTGTGACATTTCATGGCCAATTCGACCAAATGAGGAGGTGTTTGGACAAGGCATGGCCTATTTTACTTACTGACAGTACCTTGTCCAAAATACTCCCATCAAGACCAATGGTCGCAATTAGACGGTCAAGAAACTTGCGTGACCACCTGGTGCCTAGCCACTATATAAAAAATGCCCATACTACTTTCTTAGATCGTATTCCACGGACGTTTGGTTGTAGTCCCTGTGGAAAGTGTGTCTCATGCCCCAATATAGTAAAAACTGACACATTCTCTAATGCGGGGGGCACAAAGATCTATCAGATCCGTAAGAAGATCTCGTGCGGTACTGCAGGCGTTATTTACTACGCCACCTGTCCATGTCCAAAAATATATGTGGGACTCACTACACGAGCCTTAAAAATTCGTGTACGTGAACATGTTTTGGCTATTGAGGCAGCGAAAGAGTGTGAAGACGTGAGAACTTTGAAAACATTACCTAGACATTTTTTTGAACATCACCAATAACGTGGTGACCTTTTGAAGGTGAGGGGGATCGATTCCGCAGACTTGGGGATTCGTGGTGGGCCATTGGCCAAACGTGTAGCTATGTTGGAGACTAAATGGATCTGGTTGCTCGGAACATTGCGCCCCAATGGTTTAAATGAGAATATCAGTTTCGCTCCATATCTTTGATCTACATTGTATCTGTTTCATTATTTGTACCTGTAAATTGATCAGGCTTTTTATTCTATTTTTTATATATAGGCATGCCGGCTTCTTGCTATATCTGATGTGGACATGAATATCACTCGCTTTTCTTAATGATGATTTCATCAACTGTGGATTGACCAATTGGTTCTTTGTATAATTTGAGATATGAAATGCTGCATATGCAATTGTTTTTGTAAAATCTGTAACTATACATGGAGTATAATATACCATGGAAATTCTGTGATTTAATAATGTTACATGTAATGCTTTATATCAATAAGTATTGATTATGCTATTGTTGCATTTGTTGTAAAGTATACTATATCTATTTGTGGTCAATACCCTGTTTTGTATATATAATGATTTACTCAGCTGTCCTCTAAGTGAGCGATTTTCATTTTCCCATTGCTGCAGAGGATCGCAGTGTGCGATCCAAAGCGCAATACTCTGTTCTAAATAAATGTAAATAGACCGATCACATGATCAGCCGAGACGCGCAGCTATGTTGCTGGGGAACAGGCGAGCGGCACTAAGTGTCGGCGTCCGACTCGCCAATCGCGGCTGCGAGTTTACTCGCGTCCGCGCTTGGCGATGACGAGGCTACACTTCCGCTCGCTGTCTCCACTACAGCGTCTGCGCGTCAACTACACAGCTGATCATAATGATTAAGACGCCGGCCGGCCTTTTTAAATCGCACTCTGTGCTCTATTCCAATACCCCCTGACGAAGGTTGCGAAATGGCCATCGGGGTGTGCAGCTCCTGTTGATAAGTTCCTTGTGGTGAGAATAGCTCTATTGTTACAATATTATTGACACTTTCTGCAGTATTGCTGGGTATACTTTGTATAGATATTTCCTACTTGTTATTAGATCATTTAACATTGATGTAACAAATATGCATATTGTATGCTTTGATTATGTGTTGACACCATTTTGTGTGTATATGATTTTGGCAACATCATTTGTATACCTGCAGCAACCAACAAATTCTATGCAGTAAATATACAATAAGCACCTGCATTTTATAGGCTATAGCCATAGATAACATTATAATTGTTGATCAACTTACAATTTATAATGCTGCATTTGGATTTTGTTGAAGGCAGCAAGTTATAATCTACTTACTATTGTCGCAAGTGTCATTTTTGATATGCTACAAAATGTGTATATGTAACAATACTTACAACAGGAGCTTCCCTTGTGGGTTGTCCTTCCTATTTGTGTATACGCTCCCTTGTCTATCCTCAACTTAATAAATAATTTATATACAGATGCTTATCGCTTGATTTCTGATTTATCATTAAAATAGCGATTTATCTGCTCCATAGTGTATACTCCTCCATAAATTGGAGGTTACTGTGTAGTATTCTTGATGAAGATATTTATGCCATACTCGTGTATAAGCAGAGTTTTTCAGCCCAAAAATTGGGCTGAAAAGTCCCCCCCTCGCCTTATACATGGGTCAATACGGTAATGGCCCCCAAATGCTGGTACTCGCCCCCCCCTGTGTGGTAAGGGCCCCCCTCGCTGCTTAACTTACCATCCCTGGTCTTCTGCACTGCACCACACCGGTCTTCTGTGCTCCGTCCGGCTGCATCCGGGATCCCCGGCCGTCGCACGATGACGTCATCGTTACTGCGATGGCCGGGGATCCCGGATGCAGCCGGACGGGAGCATGGAGGACGGAGCACAGAAGACCGGCGCGGTGCAGTGCAGAAGACCAGGGATGGTAAGTTAAGCAGCAGGGGGGGGGGCCCTTACCACACAGGGGGGGGCGAGTGCCAGCATTTGGGGGGCCTGTATACCCCTGGGGCTGCTATATACCCCTGGGGCTGCTGTATACCACACTCCTGGGGCTGCTGTATATACTGCTGGGGCCTGTATATGCCACTGGGGAGGCTGCTGTAATACTGCTGGGGCCTGTTTATACCACTGGGGAGGCTGCTGTATACTACCACTGGTGGGGCCTGTATACCACACTGCTGGGGGCTGTATACCTGTGCTGGGGTCCACCCTCGGCTTATACACGAGTCAATAGGTTTTGGGGGCAAAAGTAGGGGGGTCGGCTTATACACGAGTATATACGGTACCCTTTTGTGTGCAATCTCATACTTATTACATGACCCCAAGTGTTATCACTGGCATGTGATCCCACCAAAGACAACATCTGCAAGGAGTTTGTATGGGTTTCCTCCCACGCTCCACTGATAGGATATTTAGATTGTGAACACCATTGGGGATAAAATTACTGATGTATGTAAAGTACTGTGGAATTAATGGCACGATATAAGTGAATAAATATTATGTGAACATATAAACTCTGCCCCTTAAGGGATTGTTTGCCCAATTATTTACACGTTTTTCTCCATTCCTCATGCTTAATTATGCTCTTTTTATCATTCTATATATCATGGTTGCTAACAATCTTTCACATGTATGGAATGGATTTCTTTCAGTCACTGAAATTTTAAAAAAATATATATGAATTCCCTTCCCAGCTGAGGTCAGGGGTGGGGTTTGCTGCTGGTAAATGAGGAACTTGCTTTTTACACACAAATATATTTGAAGTGGTAGAACACAATTGTAGATTGGTGCCAGTAATTGGACACCTATCACATTGATTCTAAGAAAACCTATAAGCACAAATTCACATCAAGGAATTGTAGGGCATTTTTTTGCTGTGATTTTACACAATCAAAGCATAAAATGCAGCATTTTTGAGGAGGCATCAGTGGAGATGGGCACATCCAACAGATATATCATTGGGGAGCAACATTTGTCTATATTAGTGTTGCTAATTTTGCAAAACAACTGGTAATGTAAGAATTGTGTGCACCATTATCCAAGCAGTGATTAATAAGATGATTTTTTCCAAGTCATTAAAAAAAAAAAAAAAAAAAGGATAAATGTCAAAAACATTTAAAATCACATTTTCAGACCCTCATGCCATGTATGGATAGTGTAAACTGGAACTCAACATGTTAACCCCCAAAATAAGGAGCTCTGACAAATGTTCAAGTTGTCTCGCAGGTGAAAACCGAATGTTTCTAAATGTTTATCATCTTTGTTTTTCTATGGATTATGGTGCGCACACAATCCTTGCATAACTTTGTTGTCTTTTTTAAACTTAAGTCTTTTGGGCACTAATTACAAAATCACAAATAAAAAACTGAAGCGTGTCTTACAGCAGTAGTGCATATAGCACATACCCACTATTAGTAGCAAGCAACGGCTGCAGGAGGTGTGTTTATTCTGCGAGATATTTCCTACTCAGTGCAAAAGCAGCAAAGCAGGTACAGCGCACCAAGTGTATCTGCACACTTAGGCTACGTTCACACATATGCGTATTTTGCTGCCCTTTTTTTAGCTCGCTTTTTGCCGCGTTTTTCGGCCGCGCAAAAAAGCGCAACAAAATACGCAGGGGCTTTCACACACTGCACTTTCTTTACTCCAGAAAGCGCAATGATGTCACAGAGGGGAGGAAGAATCCTGCTTCCTCCTCCCCTCTGTGACAGCCCCATTAGATTTCGCAGTGTATTAATATACACTGCGAAATCTAAATTAAACAAAAGCAAGTGTATGAAAAATAAAAAAGAATGAATACTTCACCTGTCCGACGCCTTTTCCCGCTGTCCGGTTCCAAGTGAGATGTGTTCTGACAGGACCTGTGGTGACGTCAGAGGGGCGTTCCCGGCACCGATTGGCTGCTCGCGGTCATGTGATATGTATCACATGACCGCGAGTGCCCAGGAACGCCCCTCTGATGTCACCACAGCTCCTGTCAGAACACCTCTCACTTGGAACCAGAGACCGAACACCGGGAAAAGGCGTCAGACAGGTGAAGTATTCATTTTTATTTTTCGTTCACTTGCTTTTGTTTAATATTAATACACTGTGAAATCTAATGGGCGGTCATACATGTCACAGAGGGGAGGAGGAAGCAGGATTCTTCCTCCCCTTTGTGACATCAGAGGGAGAAAACGCAGGAGCAGCTGCGTAAAGAATTGACATATCAATTCTTTATGCAGCTGCGCTTTCTCCCTGAAAACGCACTGCGTATTTTTGTGCAATGTCTGCACTGCAAAGTGAATTTCACATTCACTTTGCTGGCAGACAAAATGCACATTGCGTATTTTGAAAAGCGCGCGTAAAAAAGCGCGGCAAAATACGCAATGTGTGACTACAGCCTTAAGGCCATATTCACACGTCCATGTTTCAGTGTATACTTAAGACTGGGCATTGGTCTAACCCAAACTCAATAGACATTAACAAGGATGTAAAATTCAGATCTGGAGAGTTACAGCCAGTTCATACTCGGACCACGACATAATGTGTGAATGTTACCTTATTATTCTATGACATAAACCAGCCTTGACATGTTGTCTAAACTTCAGGCAACATTGATATAAAGCATTCAATTAATACAGTAGCTGATAGACTCCTTATTGTCAGATGTTATTTGCTCAAACTGACAGTATAAACTAAGCACATGACCGTGGAAGAAGTAAATCTCCATCATTTCAACTTTAGTGCTATTATTGCTGCATGTGTTTGCAGATTATTCAGTTATGCATATTGGGCTGCTTGACGCACCCTTAAGGCCACTTTACACACACAGATATCTGTGTCCAACTTCTGAACAGATCTCTGGTTGCAGTGAAATCATGGACACATTGTTCCATTTGTACACAGCCACAAAATGGAGCAATGTGTCCATGATTTCAGTGCAACCAAAGATCTGTTCAGAAGTTGGTGTGTGTAAAGCGGCCCTTAGTGTGGCAGTCAGGCTCCGTGCACTGTTCCACCCTATGGTTTTGCTTCCCCTGCCTCCCCCAGTGGTGAATAACAGCATTGGCCTGCCTGAGCTTTCCTTGCAGTTCTTGCTCCAATCTAGCGCTGTAATTCCCCACTGTGGGAGGCAGGGCGTGCAAAACAGTGCACTGAGCCTCTTGGCTGGCCACACCAAGGGTGCACTAGACAGCCCAATTAGTGCAAAGGGGGCTCTATCCTGTACTTGACTGTGCTTCATTCACTTCTCAGTTCACACACTCTATAGATGTAGTTAGACAAGCAAAGGTATCACAAAATATTTTAATAATTTACAGCAGTTAAACTTTTTTTTTATCAACCCACATTTCCTTTGTGCCGTGTGACTGATGGAAAGTGGCTTCTGTTGTTGTGGGACTCTTCAGTGTTTACTCCACCATGCACTTTAAAATAAGGGTATGAATAACCGTATGGCTAAGTACATCTCCTACACATCAAATATAAGTCACAGGATCAAATATAGCTGCGTGGTGAATTACACATGAAAGCACTGCTGCTCTATATTGAGCTTACATTACAGTAAAAGTTCCTAAACATGTGTGGAGCACTGCACATCATCCTGGAAGACAGTGTTACCAAGGGCTCCGATATGTAAACTGCATAACTGTGGTGGCTACAGCCAATAACACTTGGTGCCCTATTCATTGTTGTGACTTCCTCTTTCTAGACATTTGTTTTTCCTTTGTGCCTAATACTTTTTATGTTGCACCTATTTTAAGTCTATTGTATATGGGTTTGCCTGGTTGATTTTTACATTTGCCATTATAATTAGTTTCCAGATTTCGCTGATTTATCAATTGCAACTTTTCACATATTCACGTATATTTGCATCAAAGTTGGAGACAATTGCCCCTGAAGAAATTACATGGATGACAGTTTAACACATTTTTTCTTTGCACCATTTTGCAAAACATTAATTTTTAGTTTCAAGATAAAAAATTATTTGAAACAGATCAAATTGAGGAAAAAAAAAAGTTTCACTTTAGATAAATTCATGAACCGTATACAACTACCGTATATGGAAGATTTTGTCTGTAAAATAAAATAAAAAAAACAAAAAACACACATGATAAATCAGGGAATAGCAGATCTGTAATGCTAGTCTGAAGCTCAGTGTTTTAAAGGGAACCTGTCATGTCCTTTCTTGTTTTTAAATCACCCCCAATGTTGTTTAGATTCTGCATCTCTAACCTGGTTTAAAGAGTAAAAAAAATATTGAATTATACATATTTCCATGTATTTATCAGAAAAAGAGAATTTTGTTTACGTACCGTAAATTCTTTTTTCTTTAATCATCAATGGGAGACCCAGACAATGGGGTTTAGGGCTCCGCCCTCCGGAGGTCACACTAGGTACTACAAGTTTGTAGACACCGCCTCCTCCGCATATAAACCCCCACCGTAGGAGAAATCCTCAGTTTAGTCTATAAGCTGCGAGGAGAAAATTAACCACACCCGAAACATCGGGAAGAATGCCGTGCCCAGACGGTTGAACAACCCGGAAAACACTGTCTCAACAGAGAACAGATTAAATGCAAACATGCAACGGAACAACTGGGTGGGTGCTGGGTCTCCCATTGATGATTAAAGAAAAAAGAATTTACGGTACGTAAACAAAATTCTCTTTTTTCTGGTCATCATAATGGGAGACCCAGACAATGGGGATGTCCTAAAGCAATACCCCAGGGCGGGAAGAGTTCCTCAACAAGACGGATAATACACGGACCCCCTTAAAGGTGGGCAACCGCCGCCTGGAGGACCCGCCTGCCCAAACTTGCATCCGCAGAGGCATGGGCATGCACCATATAGTGCTTTGAGAAAGTGTGCAGGCTGGACCAAGTGGCCGCCTGACACACCTGGAGAGCAGATGCTCGATGTCGCAAGGCCCATGAGGCACCAACAGCTCTTGTAGAGTGTGCCTTCAACCCCACCGGGAGAGGCAAGCCAGAAGACCGGTATGCCTCTTGAATGGGAGCCTTGATCCACCTGGCCAAGGTTGACTTCGAAGCCGCGGACCCCTTACAGCGACCCATCGTGAGGACAAATAAGGAATCCGAACTCCGAAAGGAGGCGGTCCTGGACACATAAATGCGTACAGCTCTCACGAGATCCAGAGTATGGAGGTCGCGCTCAACCTGATGAACGGGAGCGGGGCAAAATGATGGGAGAACAATCTCCTGGTTTAGGTGGAAAGTGGAAACCACCTTCGGCAAGAATTCAGGCCGTGGACGCAACACCACCTTGTCTTGGTGAACCACCAAAAAAGGTGACTTGCACGAAAGTGCAGCCAATTCTGAGACCCTCCTCAGAGACGTAATCGCCACCAGAAAGACCACTTTCTGGGACAGACGAGAGAGAGAGATGTCTCTCAGAGGCTCAAACGGCGGTTTCTGCAGCGCCGCCAGGACCATGTTGAGGTCCCAAGGGTCCAGAGGTCGCCTGTAAGGCGGAACCACCCGAGACACCCCCTGCAGAAAATGACGGACCTTCGGGAGAAGCGCCAATCGCCTGTCAAACAGCACTGAAAGTGCCGATACTTGACCTTTCAGAGAGCCAAGGGATAATCCCAACTCCAAACCCGACTGTAGGAAAGCCAGCAATGTCGGGATGGACAAAGGCCACGGTGAGCGACCACCAGAGGAACACCAGGAGAAAAAGATTTTCCACGTTCTGTGGTATATCTTCCTGGAGACAGGTTTCCTTGCCCGGTTCATTGTGGCAACAACCGCAGGAGAGAAACCCCTGGATGTCAGCAGCCAGGCCTCAAGAGCCATGCAGTCAATCTGAGGGCCCTGGAATTGAGGTGGAAGAACGGGCCTTGCGCGAGTAGATCTGCGCGTTCTGGAAGAGCCCACCTGTGTCCGCCTGACAGTTGCCACAGGTCCGGGTACCAGGACCTCCTGGGCCAATCTGGAGCCACCAGAATGGCTCTGTTGCATTCTGTCCTGATTTTCCACAGAACCCTGGGAATTAGAGCCAGAGGCGGGAACACATATGGCAGCCGGAAGCTGGACCAACTCAGGATCAGGGCATCCGCCCCCAGAGACTGAGGATCCCAAGACCGCGCCATGTATTGTGGCACCTGATGATTCAGCCGTGAGGCCATCAGATCCACGTCCGGAACGCCCCATCTCCCACAGATGTCCCGGAAGACTTCTGGATGCAGGGACCACTCTCCGGCGTCCATCCCCTGTCGGCTCAGGTAGTCGGCCTCCCAGTTCTCGACCCCTGGGATGTGTACTGCGGAGATCAGGCAGCCGTTTTCCTCCACCCATGCTAGAATGCGGTGGACTTCGGCGAGGGCCTGAGCGCTTCTGGTCCCTCCCTGATGATTTATGTAGGCGACGGCCGTCGCATTGTCGGACTGTACCCGAATGGGCCGTCCCGACAGGAAGGTCTGAAACGCTAGGAGCGCCAGATAGACCGCCTTGATCTCCAGTACGTTGATCTGCAACGCCGACTCCGACTGAGTCCAGAGGCCTTGAGCCCTGTGGTGTAAGAACACCGCCCCCCAGCCCTTCAGACTGGCGTCGGTGGTCACCACTAACCATGACGGTTTTAGGAAGGATCGACCCCGTGACAGGTGATGTGGCAGGAGCCACCACTGCAGGGAGTCCCTGGTCGATTGTGACAGCGTCACTAGCCGATTCAGAGAGATCGTCCTTTTGTCCCATCGGCGAAGAATCTCCAGCTGGAGAGGTCGGAGGCGAAACTGCGCGAAAGGCACCGCCTCTATCGCCGCCACCATGCGTCCCACCAGCTTCATCAATCCCCGTAGGGAAGATTGTGGTGACAGAAGAACCGTCTGTACTCCTGACTGGATCGCAAGCTGTTTGGCTTGAGGTAGGGACACCAGGGCTGAGTCTGTGTGGAAGTCCATGCCCAGATATGTCAATGACTGGGTCGGGACCAGGGTCGACTTTGGAATGTTGAGAAGCCACCCGAACTGTTCCAGAGACTTCATGGTCGCCTCCAGGCTCACCCGACAAAGGTCTTCCGATGGCGCCCTGACCAGCAGGTCGTCTAAATAGGGAATGACGGCGTGTCCTTGCACATGCAGGAGAGCCATCATGGAGGCCATCACCTTTGTGAACACTCGCGGTGCCGAGGCTAGCCCGAACGGCAGTGCCACAAATTGGAAGTGTTCTTCCCCCACTGCAAATCTCAGCCAGCGCTGATGAGCTGGTGCAATGGGCACGTGAAGGTAAGCGTCCCTGATATCGATGGACGCTAGGAAATCCCCCTGTGACACCGCCGCGATCACGGAGCGCAGGGATTCCATACGGAACTTCCGAACCAACACGTGACGGTTGAACAACTTTAGGTCCAGAACCGGACGGAAAGAGCCGTCCTTCTTTGGGACGATAAAGAGGTTGGAGTAAAAACCCCTGAACCTCTCTCCCGTGGGCACTGGGACCACCACTCCGTCTCTGCGGAGACCCTCCAACACCAGGTGAAAAGCCTGAGCCTTGTCTGGGGATGGGACAGACCGATGGAATCGGTGTACCGGCTGTGACGTCAGCTCTATCCTGTAGCCTCTTGAGACTACGTCTCGGACCCACTGGTCTTGGACGTGGAGTAGCCACCTGTCCTGAAAGAGAGACAGGCGGCCCCCCACCTGTGGGGAGACAGGATGAAGGAGCGAGTCATGCCGAAGCGGGTTTGGGGGTGGCAGCTGCTGCCCCTGCCGGCTTCTTTTGGCGACCTTTGCCGCGCCACTGGGTAGAGGGCTTGCCCCCACGGTCCGTGCGAGTGGACGTTGCTGATGACTGCGAGCTGGGGCGAAAGGACCACTGCTTTGGGTTCCTTTTCACGGTATACCGTGGCTTAGGCTTATTCTGCGGTATCTTAGACTCAGCAGAATCCTTAATCAGCTTGTCCAGCTCGGTGCCAAAGAGCCTGTCACCAGAAAATGGAAGATTTTGCAAAATCTTCTTAGACGTGGCATCTGAGTCCCAAAGACGCAGCCACAATAACCTGCGGATCGCTATAGCATTGGCGGAAGCCACAGCCGAGCGAGTGGCAGTTTCCAAAGTTGCCGTCCTGGCGTAATCCGCGTAAGCCTTCGCCCTGTCGGTAAGCGCCAGGACCTCTGGGCTGGACCTAGCTAGGTCAGAGATACCATCCAAGCAGGAGGTAATCGCCTGTAGGGTCCAGACCGTGGCAAAATTAGGGGCAAATGAAGAGCCCACAGCCTCGTAGGATGACTTGGCGAGTTGCTCAACCTGTCTATCCGTAGCATCCTTCAATGAGGAGCTATCAGAGGCAGAAAATAAGGAACGTGCAGCAATCCTGGTCATGGAAGCATCCACCTTTGGGGACTGCGACCACTCCTGAAGCACCTCCTGAGGAAAGGGAAAGCGAAGGTCCTTGGCTTTACGGACATAACGCCGCCCAGGATGTAACCTGGGTGTTCTAATCACCCTTCCAAAATTAGTGTGGTCCATAAAGGCTCCACTTGGTCTAGCCTCCGGCCGCAGCCATTGATAGACCTCCTTGGGGTGCACAGTCACCTCCTCGGGAGGAGTGACCAGACGTAAAGTCTCATTGATGGAGGACACCAGATCCTCAACCCCATCTGGAGATTCAGAGACAGACCCAAGAGTAGAACCCCCATCATCTTCCTCACCATCAGAGGAACGCTCCTCCTCAGAGGGAGCCTGGAGCTCTGGAGAGGCCTCACGAGCTCGCTTAGGGGGTCTCACAGTAGAAGTAAGAGACACCCGGGGGTAACTGGGAGGAGTAGCTGGGTTTTCCAGCCTCCTATGAAGAGCCTCCAGGGATTGCGACATGGAGGACATCTGGGCCAGCAGAGATTCATTTATCTTACTCTGCGTTTCCCATGTCCCTGGGATCAGCCGAGCCTCAGGGTACAGACCCGCAGATCCTGACTCTGCAGTAACTGTCTGGGTCTCTGGGCGCCCGCAATTATTGCAGGACCCCTCCACCAGTGAACCGTTGCATGTAGCGCAGGTAATGGTGACATCTGCTGCCTTAGCAGCATGCTTCCTTACTGAGGACATCTCCACAGTAGGGGAATAAGCCAAGTTGTAAACAAACAAACCGGGGAACCCGGTGGCTTACCGACCGCTAGGAGCGGTAGGAGGAAGCGGTGTAATTGTGTGACCTCCGCGAGTTCCGGTCTCCCTGAGAGTGCAGACACACGCTGCAGCCAGATCCCAGCCGGGAAGTGAGGGAGAAGATGGCCGCCGACTGTGAATACGTAGGCGTGGCCAGGAACACGCGGGAGAACACAAAAAAACACGCCCATCAGTGAGTCATCACAAGAGCTGCTTCCTCCCCCTCCAGGCTGCCTCAGCAATGGAGGTGCCAGAGCCCGCAGCGCGGGAAAGAGTGTGAAGTAATACACATACACACACACAGACTGCCCGCACAAAACAAACAGCAGCAGCCTTCAGCTTCAGCCCCTGTGACACACAGGGCGGTCAGCCAGAGTGACCCCAGCACAGGGTACACTATCAGAACCGCGGACCCGAGGGTAACCGCGCGGTCTGAGTGCCATGCCACCAAAGTGACAGACACTACCCCCAGGCACACATGAGACCACAAGGGGCCTCAGTGCCGGTCCGGTCTGTAAGCACCTTTAGGGAGGCCTCGGACGGGGGTACAGCACCAGTCCGGAATGTAAGCACCATAATGGGAGGCCTCGGACTGGGCTGGCTCCGTCCGGTCTGTAAGCACCATTTAGGGAGGCCTCGGACGGAGCGGAGCTGTGCAAGGCTCCAGGCTCCCCCTATCCAGAGCCTCCACAGAGGGATGGAAAGGGGAAAGCACGACAGCGTACCGGGAGAACAGCTAAGTGTCCAGGCTAAAAGCCCTCCGGTACCTCCACCAGCGTGTTCCACAAAGGGTGAGCGGGGAGACTGTCGAGGGTCCCGACCGGGACCAATTACCTTGTCTTCATACGCCATCACGTAAGCTGTGAGAATGCAGTGAAGTGCAAGCAAAGCGTGATCCTCCGAGCACACTAAGTTTAAAACTGAGGATTTCTCCTACGGTGGGGGTTTATATGCGGAGGAGGCGGTGTCTACAAACTTGTAGTACCTAGTGTGACCTCCGGAGGGCGGAGCCCTAAACCCCATTGTCTGGGTCTCCCATTATGATGACCAGAAAAAAGTACTTTAAATGCATGCATTCTTCACTCTGTCATTGGGGTGTTGCTTCAGCTGGTGTCAGTCACATCAATCCAGTTCAGCCATGGTATTTTTTAAAAGTAGTCACCCCCCCCCCCCCCCCGCATTGCTGTGACTGTCTTGACATCAAAGCAATCTTCCCTGTAATCCCACGGCCCAGATATGCACAGTAAATCTGGGTGTTTGTCCCCAGATTAATTTGTGATGTGGATGTCACGCAGGGTGCACGCACGCAAAGCACGTCCCTGTTACTGTCGTCAATGTCCTCCTGTCCCTCTGCACATCCCTGTCCTGAAGCATGCGCACATTGGAAAGTAATCTGTGGACATACACCCAGATTTAGTGCACATGTCCGGCCCATGGCTAGCAACTAAGCAAGCGCTGGATTACAGGGGAGATTGCAGTGATGTCAAAACAGTCATGGCAATGCGGGGGGTGTGACTTTAAAAAGAAATACCATACGACTGATGCAAACTGAAGCACCACCCCGAAGACTGAAAATACAGGTGATAATGTATACACCTAAGCATCTAAAGCGCTTTATTATAAATACATGGATTTTTCTTTTTTTAAACCACTTTAGTGATGTACAGTGCATGATCTAAATAACGTTGCAGAGATAAATTGCCAGACAACGAGACAAACGCTTTCTAAGAGAGCATGAATGTCGGCCGAGATGGCTGCCAGGTGAACGATTAGCTTGAGCATTGTTCTGCCGACAGCCATCTATTATTTATGGCCAGTTTAAGGTCACTTGCAATCAGGCTGAGACTTATAATTTTAGCATCTGTTCAGCCTATATTACAGACATCTGAACAAAGGCTATAAAGTTGGGGGAGGGGCGAGGTAAGAACCCAAAATACTGAAACTGAACAGAAGAGCCAGTAAATGATTAGGAACCAATGAGCTCGTTCTAGGGTAAAATGCAAGAGAAGCTTGTAAAAGCCAGAAAGACATGCAGAATGTGTGTTCTCTTGTTTTCTATAGTACGATGGCAGCAAACCCTAGATATTGTTCTATTATATAGTAATCAAAAGTGAGGTAAAGAAATGTAAAGTTTCATTTCAGTCAAAGGCATATCTTCCATCTCACTGGCTGTCCATGGAGGAGTCTGGTATTACAGCTCAGTTCTACCAGGTTAAATGCTACTGGGCAGAAAAACTAAGCTTATTTAATGAACAAAAGTATCGATGTTTCTGGAAAATGGCAGCCGTATATTTAATCCTTAAAGAAAAAAAAAAAACCTCAGCATTTTTTTGTCAGCGGAGTGAAACATAGAATATTAGTAAAGAACAATGTGGAGGCTCTTGTGTACACTTGTTTCAGTTGATGTGCTAATTATGTGTAGTCCAACATTCCAGCTCCTTCTCTTTTAAGGTTACCGTAATGCCCCTGGCTTTGCAGAGGGAATGGAGTTTTATTACACTACACTGCCAGCAATAACAATAAGTAATGTAGAACTGCTGTGCCATGATTCAGAGTATCCTATATGTTGTCTTCTGCTGGTGGAAGGTTTCTCCATGTCAGCTCTAACAAGCAGGAGGAGCACTGGCAAGACTTCTCCTCAAAGCACAAAACTGTCTATGATGACAAGGTTCAAAATAATTGGATGCAACACAATACTCAAATATTGCTGGTATGTTAGCATAACACATGCAAAAAAACCCATAAAATACTGCTGGAGTGCTAGGTCAAAACAGTTTCATCTTTGGAAACAATACAGTGAGAGAGAACATTGGCTTCTTTCAACCAGCTTGACGAAAAATAAAACATATTTCTTTTTTATTTCCTCAGATGAAATGAAAAAAATTCACATCCATAAACCAGAACTTTTCAGTTGTTAACCAATTTGAACAGACCTCATGTCAAATATTGACAATTTCTATATATAGGATTCTGCACCCGGTCATGCCACAATGGTGTTGGAGACATTTGGGGATAAGTGTTTATGAGGAAAATTACGCCTTAGATATACTTCCATAATATATTCAAGTCATCAGTATCTCATGATCTAGACATTCAGCTCCAGACAAGATCGGATCCTGCTTCTTTAGAGTGCAGACATATTACCCGTTTCTTAAGAAAATGCAAGCGAAATATCAAAATGCTAAGGGTACAGTTGACCGCACAGCTGTAAATATCGCTGAATTCACGAAAGAGAACGAAAAAAAGGAGTCATTCCTTGACAAAGCATAAAAATAGTCACCTGCATTGAGTGATTCTGTACAGGGGCATCTCCTCATCTACACCTTTGTACATTATATACAGAACTACAGTACAAAAAAAAGGAGTCTCTTTCCACAATCTGAATTTATGAAGAAGAAAAAAAAAAAAATAGCTAAAACCCAGCATCCGGACTTATAAATAAAGCGGAGAAAGCAAAAGCAAGGAAAACTATTCCACCGATGATGGTCACTGAAAGAGAGGAAGAAAACAGGGGAGACAAGTTAGGGAACGTTTGGATAACTTGCTTTGTAAATATTACTCAGCTATAAATCCCATCTATAACAATGAACAGACACATAATCCGAGGTAGGTACTGGCTGTGGCACTAATGTGAATGATGTGCATAAGTCCACTGTAGGTGAGAATTTTTTTCAGTATTTTATACACAATTTCTGGCAATTATCAGTGTTCTTATTTTTAAAACACACATTGGACCAAAGTTGTCTGAGCCCACATATATTGGCCATCAGTGTAATGTGTATGGGGCCTCCTGACGTTCAGCAGCCAAGCCTTCTGTTCCAGGAATATGAGCGGTTGGTGGAGAATTGGGTTGAATCTCAGTATGGGGCAATAAGGAGATGGAGTGGGCGGCCGAATAATCGTTTGGACAACAGCTATTATATTTATTAATCTAAAAGTTGGCAGACTTGAAGCAGAAGACTAACTCTAACTCAAACTCTGACAGCGGCATTTAATGCGTGCCGAGAGGAGGGCACGTTATTCCACTCGCTCATCGGCGTGCCTGTGACGTGATCATCGCGGTGGCCCAATGAGTTGCCAAGGGGCTGCTGAAAACCCTGTGCCAATTATTAGGATACTCCTGTAAAGGCCACCGTTAACTAGAATTCAAAGGAGATTGTGATTTACACTATACATAACATTGCTCATGCACTGCTGTGTATAGTACAAGTGATCAGATGATCACAGCTTCAAGACCCTAAGAACACTTGTAATGCAGAATTCGTTAAAGACTGTTCTATCTAAATATTAAATAAATTAACCTGGTCAGTCAACAAAGTAACAAGAAAAAAGAAAAAAAATCAAAACTATTTTTTGGGCAACTGCAGCATTGCCATAAAATGCAATAATAGGCAATCAAAACAATTTGGAGTGAATACAAAGTTACCAGCAAATAACATCAGCACAGGGAGCTTAAGAAATAAAAGATACATGTGTTTGGTATCTAGGTATATTGTAGTGATTTGGAGAATCACACTGTCAGGTCACTTCTACCATGGAATGAACATGGCAAATATAAATATAAAAAAAAAAAAAAAAAAAAAAAAAAACCCAATTGCGAAATTGCACTTTTTTTAAGCTGTTGAAGAAAATGTGTCTACTTACCAGTTCGTACTGAAATCTTCTGTGCAATCATCCGTCCCCCAATGACTGCTAACCCAGTGCAAAGGCAATGCCCTACAGTGCCACCAACAGCAACGCCAAAAGGGTCCTGCAGGAAAAACACAAGCGTGTTCAGAATCTCTAGCAAGAAATAATGGAACTTGTAAGAGATAATTACTCAAAATTAACATGAAAAATAGCCTATAGTCAGTCCCATGAAAGAAGAGCACTAATGTACAATATAATCTGACACTGCACTTCTTAAAATAAAAAAAAATTACTGTGCTTCACTACACCGAACACAAAACACACTAACTACATCCTAGATAAACGATCAAAAAAGATAACATAGCCATTGTTACATGGTTTTCAAAGTAAGTACTTCAGCCTCATCAGATCGAAGATCTATTATATGACATTTGGTGTTTGTGAAGGGATCTGGTAATGGATTTACTCTAAATGACAAATTAAAAGACATTTAAAATCTATTTTAAACATTATTCCAAAGAAAATGATTAACCTCTCTGGCAGCCAAGACAATAGTAGTTAGCTGGGAGCGATCCCCCCACTCTGCCAGGAACGTCAGAGTGAATGCTTGCACAAAAATCGGGGAGATGAACTGCATCCATTTTCTCTTCGGAACCGCTGGCCCAACTCCACTTTCCACATCGCTAGGACCGTTCAGTAACTTGGTTCTCTGAAGCTTGTTGGAGATGATTAACAAAAAGAGAATATTAGTACAATAGATGACAAATCCAGGTAGAGCAGATCTTTTCAGCACAGCTTGATGAGTACATTATGGAAGTAACAAGAGAAAT
The DNA here is from genome assembly GCA_033576535.1 of Allobates femoralis. Taxonomy (NCBI): domain Eukaryota; kingdom Metazoa; phylum Chordata; class Amphibia; order Anura; family Aromobatidae; genus Allobates; species Allobates femoralis. The sequence continues at coordinate 114,741,598 of JARQOC010000003.1, read as the reverse complement.
CACAGCAATGAACATGCGCAGGGTTAATAAGTACCTCTTCATCCTTTCTTTTGATTTCAGCTTGAACTTCCTCCAGCTCCTCCTGACCTTCATCTGGACTCATCTTTAACCCTTCCCGTAACATTCGAATGCCAAATATTGCAAAAAGAGCCGTGGATACATAATAGGTGTACACTCTGGGGATGACTGTGGTGGCATAGCCAAACAACACTGAGGAGGGGGACAAGGAAAGGGCATCAAGCACTGGAAGGAATACAGTCATTAACAAGAATCACAAAATGCCACAAATGTATTTCTTAAATGTATGACTGGTGGTGGGTCTGACTGCTGGGACTCCACCGTGTGAATGGGGCACTAATATTTCTATGGTGGGGCAGGGTACATGTATGACAGTCCCACAGATGGTGATCACGCATGACTCAGACTTGGGATGCCCATTTTTGGGATCGGTGGGGACCTTTGCAGTTATATGTCTACCAATCGCTTGATAAACGTATGATCAGTGCGGGGCTGAGGCTTTTGCCACCTTGACATTTAGCTGCTTTTTACCCATCACTTTCTATGTCGTAAATGTGGCCAGAAGTAGAGCTGTATACTGAAACACACCCCACAATACTAAGTTATGCCAAAAAACAATAAAAAGAAAAGTTACCTGATAAACAAGTCATCAGCCCCAAGGCAAGCATTGCTCCAGCGAGGACAGTCAGGCGGTTATAGCGCATCGCCATGATGGCAGCTATAAAGAAGGTCTTATCTCCCAGCTCTGACACGATGATCACAGATATGGCCGCTACGAAGGCATGGATGAAGCCCAGGTTAGCCGTGGGGCTGAAGTCTGCACTTCCGACATGGACAGCCGGTGGTTGGGTGGGATTCTGCTGTGGAACAAAGCGAAATATAACCAGTGGGAACAGATTGTATTCAGGTAATCCGCCATGTGCACATCTATTAGGATCAGTGTGCATCTTATTCCAGCATTAGTTTGTTATACTAAATTATCACAAGTATGTGCACACTCTAGAATTACTGGATTTACTGGTATCAGCCACTGATATTGCAAGCAGGTACATAAAGTCCAGTGTGGATACAATCCCGGTCAGTCCTGACTCTGTAGTCTGTGTAATAGAAATATACATAAGTAGGCCACAAAAGCGGATGTAACACAGGGAAGTGGTCACAAAGGATTAAAATAGGGCACGAACGGCGAAAAAAATTACTGCAGGATAAGGTACAGAATACCTCAGCAGTGTGGACAAGGACAGATCCCCTCCAGTCGCCTACCTTTTATACTGGAGACTGTCCAAAAGTAATTTAGCTGAGCAATTGGGGAAATTACATCTGCGGCAGCTGACGAACGGTTATAAAATGAAAGAAAAAAAAAAAAAAAAAAACATTTGTCCAATGATATCCCTATAGAAAACTAGATGCAGGGTAATAATGTAAGAGGAAGTACTGAGATTGTGGGGAAGACAGGCAACGGCAGAAAAGTGGAGCAGCAGCCACTGGACAGCCGCAAAAATGGAATCTGGTTTCACTAGTTTTGCCAAATCTTCCAATGAGAAAGCCTTCCTTTTTTTTGGATATGACTGACAGAATACAATTAAAAGGGATGTATAATCATTCTCTATCCCTGTTTCCCCCCCTCTTCCAGCGGTGTCAGCACTGGCTATCCTACGGATCGCATGATATTATGTCGTGTGATCCCTACACCCAATCAGCTTCACTCTCTTCTCCTATGGACGTAATTAGACATACAGAGAAAGTGAAGAGGACATCTGCAGCTCTAATCTCTTACGGATTTCTTGATCTGTCCAAGATGGGGAGAGTGAAGCAACCACCAATTGGCCTAAGGGATCACACAACATATTGTCACACGACAAAAGTGTAGGCACCGGAGGTGAGTATAGTAGGTACATTGTTAGGGTGGAGGGGGGAAACTTAGATATGTAGAAGATGTAGTAGACTACCACTTTAGGAGTTATTCCAACAAGGTAAGTTATCTCCCATCTATTGAATAGGGGATAACTTATTGATTACCATGGTGCACACGCTGGGACTCCCAGTGATATTGACAATAGGGCTCTGCAGCCCATTCTGAATAAAATTGCAATGGATCGATCATGGGCACCAAGCGACTACCAGGATATACAGCGCTAGGCTACATCTGACAGTCTCAGAGAATGAATGGGGCCAATGGGCATATGACTGTCCTCCACCCAATGCAGGCAGGGCTCTACAAAGCCCCAATCTCTAAATCCTAAAGGTTTGACTTCACACTAATCAGGATGTTATTTCCTATCCTATCAATAGAGGATACCTTACCATTGTGGGAAAGCCACTTTAATCAAAAGGGAGCAGCAATCTTTGTTTTGCTTAAGTATCCCTTTCAAGTATGTTTAATTGTTTCTTAAAGCAAGTTATCACCCATCCACAGGATAGGGGATAATCACTAGATTGGTGTGGGTTTAACCAATGAGACCCCACCATTTGTCAAAATGTGTCATCTACTTATATAATCGGGAGTTGGGAATTCGGGCACTGTAGCCGAATCCCAGACTCCTTAGCGGCACTGCGAGTGATGACGCGCAGCGTCATCACGAGCCGCAGCCGCTCTACAGTTAAAAAAAAAAAAAAAAAAATCCTCACCTCTCCCCGAGCCCCCGCCATCTCCCGCCGTCTTCCGCTAGGCTCCCGGTGGCTCTGCAGGCTCCCGGTGCCTGCAGTGCTCTTCTATTCCACTCAAGGACCTGTGGTGATGTCAGAGTCACGTGACACCAGCTTACTCCATGCTAACCGCGGGTCACGTGACTCTGACATCACCACAGGTCCTTGAGTGGAATAGAAGAGCACTGCAGGCATCGGGAGCCTGCAGAGACACCGGGAGCCTAGCGGAAGACGGCGGAAGACGCCGGGAGACGGCGGGGGCTCGGGGTGAGGTGAGCATAATCTTTTTTTTATTTTTTTGAACCCCTGCCTTGCAGGAGCGCCACCACAGAAGGACAGACTACAGAAAAGAATAGACAATGTCTGTAAATGACAGATGCCCTTAGGCTTCTTATCCTGAAATATATGACCTTATTAGAAATGACTGGCAGTCTTCAACCCAAATCACCAGGAAAATAACATTCTAGCACAACCATAGACTGAAGCACAAAGGGCAGACCCAGAAGAGACCTCAAAATAAATACAGACCTCAGACAAAACCACCGAGCAACGAAAGACGCCAGAAGAGATACAGCAGGAGACACTGAATAAATGCAGATCTGCTACATTGCCTCATTACATATGGAAGCTAGAATAAATTCATATCTCAGAATAGAACCCCAGAATACACTCAAACCCCTAAATAAATACATACATTAGACTAAACCACAGAATACAAACCTGCTGAATAAATACCTTAGAATAAATATAGATCAGGCCCCCCCACCCAAAAACAAACATACCGTAATCCATATAAGATTCTAATATAAATACAGACCATACATCCGACACCAATATACCCACAGATCTCAGTGCATACTTTTGGGATCATTGCATATCATAGTTTTATCATGATGTGTCACATTTAGCAATGGCATATCATTGTGATAGAAATAAAAGAGGACCTGTATACTCTGCCACCACACAGATGCCTGTATACTATGCCACCACAGACACCTGTATACTCTGCCACCACACAGATGCCTGTATACTATGCCACCACAGACACCTGTATACTCTGCCACCACACAGATGCCTGTATACTATGCCACCACAGACACCTGTATACTCTGCCACCACACAGATGCCTGTATACTATGCCACCACAGACACCTGTATACTCTGCCACCACACAGATGCCTGTAACTATGCCACCACAGACACTTGTATACTCTGCCACCACACAGATGCCTGTATACTATGCCACCACAGACACCTGTATACTCTGCCACCACACAGATGCCTGTATACTATGCCACCACAGACACCTGTATACTCTGCCACCACACAGATGCCTGTATACTATGCCACCACAGACACCTGTATACTCTGCCACCACACAGATGCCTGTATACTATGCCACCACAGACACCTGTATACTCTGCCAACACACTGATGCCTGTATACTATGCCACCACAGACACCTGTATACTCTGCCAACACACTGATGCCTGTATACTATGCCACCACAGACACCTGTATACTATGCCACCACAGACACCTGTATACTCTGCCACCACACAGATGCCTGTATACTATGCCACCACAGACACCTGTATACTCTGCCAACACACTGATGCCTGTATACTATGCCACCACAGACACCTGTATACTCTGACAACACACAGATGCCTGTATACTATGCCACCACAGACACCTGTATACTCTGCCACCACCACCACACACGCATGTATACTCTGCCACCACCACAGACGCCTGTATACTCTGCCGCCACCACCACACCCGCCTGTATACTCTGCCGCCACCACCACAGACGCCTGTATACTCTGCCGCCACCACACACACCTGTATACTCTGCCGCCACCACACACACCCGCCTGTATACTCTGCCGCCACCACCACACACGCCTGTATCCTCTGCCGCCACCACCACACACGCCTTTATACTCTGCCACCACCACCACAACGCCTGTATACTCTGCCGCCACCACCACAGACGCCTGTATACTCTGCCGCCACCACCACAGACGCCTGTATACTCTGCCGCCACCACCACAGACGCCTGTATACTCTGCCGCCACCACCACAGACGCCTGTATACTCTGCCGCCACCACCACAGACGCCTGTATACTCTGCCACCAGCACAGACGCCTGTATACTCTGCCATCACCACACACGCCTGTATACTCTGCCACCACCACAGACACCTGTATACTCTGCCACCACACAGATGCCTGTATACTATGCCACCAGACACCTGTATACTTTGCCACCACCACCACACACGCCTGTATACTCTGCCCCCACCACACACACCTGTATACTCTGCCACCACACACACACCTGTATACTCTGCCACCACCACCACAGACGCATCTACACTCTGCCACCACCACACACGCCTGTATACGCCGCCACCACCACACACGCCTGTATACTCTGCCGCCACCACCACACACGCCTGTATACTCCACTACCCACTGACCCGCCTGTATACTCTGCTACCCACAGAGCCCCCTGTATACTCTGCTACCCACTGACCCGCCTGTATACACACAATTCATTTCACCCTGCTCCCGATGCAATTGCATCGGGCCTTTTTACTAGTTTGTTTATAAAAAGCTGTGGTTGCACAAGAATACTTGTTTAAAAAGGGTTGCTTGGTTTAAAATGACAATTCTGCAGTCACTGTGTGTCACTGTAGGGGACTGTAGACTTGTGAATCCTCACATCACACACACTATGCACTGAGGGGATTCGCTAGTGTCAGAGCCAGGAAAGGCGGTCACATGGCTGTGGGTATATGTATACCCCCAGCCAGAAACTGACTACATAGGCATAGCCTCAATGTTATGGTGGGTTTACACACACCAATTTATCTGTTCAATCTCTGAACCAATCTCTGGTTGCAGTGAAATCATGGATACATTGCTCCATTTTGTGGCTGTGTACAACATGGAGCAATGTATCCATGATTTCACTGCAACCAGAGATTGGTTCAGAGATTGAACAGATAAATTGGTGTGTGTAAACCCACCATTACTGTATTGAGCAAGGCCGTCTGTCTGTCTAATTACCGTATATACTCGTGTATAAGCCGAGTTTTTCAGCCCAAAATTTGGGCTGAAAAGTCTCTCCCTCGGCTTATACACGGGTCAATACGGTAGTCGGGGCCCGGCGCTCATTATAGATGCACTGCTTCCCCCTGTCAATCAGCGGCAGGGGGAAGCAGTGCATATGTGCCCCCAAATGCTGGCACTCTCCCCCCTTGTAAGGGCCCCTTCGCTGCGTATCTTACCATCCCGGTCTTCTGCACAGCGCCGCTCCTCGGTGCTCCGTCCTCGCTGCTCCCGTCCTGCTACATCCGGGATCTCCGGCCGTCGCAGGCATATGACGTCATCGCGTGACGGCCGGGGATCCCGGATGCAGCGAGGACGGAGCATGAAGAATGGAGCACCGAGGAGCGGCGCTGAGCAGAAGACCGGGATGGTAAGATAAGCAGCGGGGGGGATGGGGGCCCTTACAAGGGGGGCGAGTGCCAGCATTTGGGGGCTGCTGTATACTAACTACTGGGGCGGCTGCTGTATACTACCTACTGGGGCGGCTGCTGTATACTACCTACTGGGGCGGCTGCTGTATACTACCTACTGGGGCTGCTGCTGTATACTACCTACTGGGGCTGCTGCTGTATACTACCTACTGGGGCTGCTGCTGTATACTACCTACTGGGGCTGCTGCTGTATACTACCTACTGGGGCTGCTGCTGTATACTACCTACTGGGGCTGCTGCTGTATACTACCTACTGGGGCTGCTGCTGTATACTACCTACTGGGCTGCTGCTGTATACTACCTACTGGGGCTGCTGCTGTATACTACCTACTGGGGCTGCTGCTGTATACTACCTACTGGGGCTGCTGCTGTATACTACCTACTGGGGCTGCTGCTGTATACTACCTACTGGGGCTGCTGCTGTATACTACCTACTGGGGCTGCTGCTGTATACTACCTACTGGGGCTGCTGCTGTTTACTACCACTGGGGCTGCTGCTGTTTACTACCACTGGGGCTGCTGCTGTTTACTACCACTGGGGCTGCTGTATACCACACTGCTGGGGTTGTATACCTGTGCTGGGGTCCACCCTCGGCTTATACACGAGTCAATAGGTTTTCCCAGGTTTTGGGGGCAAAAGTAGGGTGGTCGGCTTATACACGGGTCGGCTTATACACGAGTATATACGGTAGATAAAAGTGACTGCAGACTTACCGTATATACTCGTGTATAAGCCGACCCGTGTATAAGCCGACCCCCCTACTTTTGCCCCCCAAAAACTGGGAAAAATTATTGACTCGCGTATAAGCCGAGGGTGGACTCCAGCAGAGGTATACAACCCCCAGCAGTGAGGTATACAGCAGCAGCCCCAGTGGTTGTATACAGCAGCCCCAGAGGTATATACAGCCCCAGAGGTATATGCAGCCCATATGCAGCCCCAGAGGTATATGCAGCCCCATATGCAGCCCAGAGGTATATGCAGCCCCATATGCAGCCCCAGAGGTATATGCAGCCCCAGAGGTATATGCAGCCCCAGAGGTATATGCAGCCCCAGAGGTATATGCAGCCCCAGAGGTATATGCAGCCCCATATGCAGCCCAGAGGTATATGCAGCCCCATATGCAGCCCCAGAGGTATATGCAGCCCATATGCAGCCCCAGAGGTATATGCAGCCCCATATGCAGCCCCAGAGGTATATGCAGCCCCATATGCAGCCCCAGAGGTATATGCAGCCCCATATGCAGCCCCAGGGCTGTATAGCCGCAGCCCCAGAGGTATATGCAGCCCATATGCAGCCCCAGGGCTGTATACAGCCGCAGCCCCAGGGCTGTATACAGCCGCAGCCCCAGGGCTGTATACAGCCGCAGCCCCAGGCTGTATACAGCCGCAGCCCCAGGGCTGTATACAGCCGCAGCCCCAGGGCTGTATACAGCCGCAGCCCCAGGGCTGTATACAGCCGCAGCCCCAGGGCTGTATACAGCCGCAGCCCCAGGGCTGTATACAGCCGCAGCCCCAGGGCTGTATACAGCCGCAGCCCCGGAGGTATACAGGCCCCCCCATCAAGCTCCAGGGCCCCCCCCCTTGCGCGGCAGCCTGTAAAGGAATATCATACTTGCCAGTGTCCTGTCGCGCCGTCCGCAGCTGCCGACACGCGATCCCGGGCTTCATTCAGCGTCTTCCGGATTCCGACTTCCTGTAGTCGCGGGCAATGACGTCATTGCCCGCGACTAAAGGAATGCGGAAGACGCTGAATGAAGCCCTGGATCGCGTGTCGGCAGCTGCGGACGGCGCGACAGGACACTGGCAAGTATGATATTCCTTTACAGGACGCCGCTCAAGGGGGGGGCCCTGGAGCTTGATGGGGGGGGGGGGCCTGTATACCTCCGGGGCTGCTGCAGTATATATACATATATGATGTATATATATGTATATATACTGTATACTCGCGTATAAGCCGAGGGGGGACTTTTCAGCCCAAATTTTGGGCTGAAAAAGTCGGCTTATACGCGAGTATATACGGTATATTAGACTGGATAACCCCATTAACAATTCACTATTCTGTGCATACAGCTGGGTCATTCCATGTCAAGTGAACCAATGATATTTACCTCTTTATTTTTAATTCTTTTTTGATTTTGTTATCTGATAATAGCATGTCAGATCATGCAAAATGTGAAGATAAAAAAATAAATAAATAAATCTAGAAAAAAATTTTTTTTATTGATTTTCAAAGTTTGGAAAACGTATGAATTTCGGTGTTGCCTGCCTTTACATTTCTCCTCATAACTCAGGCTAGAAATAAGATAAAGAAACAAAATAAACCCCATTCTACTCAGACCTGTACAGGCTTTCACCAGATATGTCATAAGAGGATCTTTGTTAATATTGTACCCATGCGAATGCAAACACAAACTTTTAAAACTCATTTCCGAAAAAATACAATTAAAAAATTTCAAAAAATGCACATGCCTGCTATGCTCTCAGCCACATCTGTACCAAAAGTCAAGTTGGGATCATATTTTAAAGCGAACCTGTCACCCCCTCCAGGCATCTAAAAATAACATAGCCACGTTCTGCAGCACTAAGGCTGCAGTCTGAGCAGGTGACTATAGCATTTATGCTCTCTTGATTCATTGAAATATAGACTTTTATAAGATCTGTTTCAAACCTGACCCAAGACCGGGAGGCGGGTTTTCAAGTGTCTGTCTCCCTCCTCTGTGGTGTCAGTCATCCCTCTCTGCTCTCTGTGTGCCGCCTCCAGGGCCACCTCCCTGCATTACATAGCTGAACTTTGTCAGCTCTGCTACAACATAGAGCTGCTGTTATAAGAGACCCCTCACTAGTAGTAAATCTAGCAGGAGGACCCTGAGCAGAGGAAGCACTGCCTGCTACAAAGCAGCCCTTGAGCTGAGCAGGTTTCACTTTCAGTTTCTTGTACCCAGCAGCATGCTCCTCAGCCCCTGATCTACAGCACAAACTCAACTCTTCTGCACTGCTGACAGCTCAGCTCAAGGGCTGCTCAGGGTCCTCCTGCTAGATTTACTAGCGTGGGGTCTCTTATAACAGCAGCTCTATGTTGTAGCAGAGCTGACAAAGTTCAGCTATGTAAGCAGGGAGGTGGCCCTGGAGGCGGCACACAGAGAGCAGAGAGGGATGACTGACACCACAGAGGAGGGAGACAGACACTTGAAAACCCACCTCCCGATCTTGGGTCAGGTTTGAAACAGATCTTATAAAAGTCTATATTTCAATGAATCAAGGGAGCATAAATGTTATAGACACTTTGTCAGAATGCAGCCTTAGTGCTGCAGAACGTGGCTATGTTATTTCTAGAAGCCTGGAGGGGGTGACAGGTTCGCTTTAATATATTTAACTATTATAGCATCAACGGGTCATTCCATATCAAGTGATCTAAATATGAATATTTTTTTACCTGACGTCGTTAGATTTTATTTTCTATATGAAGTTCTTTAGTTAATTACAAATTAAAAAGTTTTTAATTTTTTTCTTCATCAGTTACCGTATATACTCGTGTATAAGCCGAGTTTTTCAGCACAAAAAAATGTGCTGAAAAGTCCCCCCTCGGCTTATACACGAGTCCATATACGGTACCCGGTTGTATACAGCCCCCCCCCCCGTGGTATACAGGGCCCCCCCTTGCTGGTGGCAACCTGTAAAGGAAGAGATCATTATACTTATCGTGTCGCTGCCGCCGACGCTGTCACCGTGCTATTCCGGGTCTTCATGCTTCCTTCACCGGCGCACAGGAAATGACGTCCTTGTCTGTGCGCCGGAGAAGGAAGCTTAAAGACCAGGAGGAGCGCGGTGACGGTGACAGAGCGTCGGCGTCACGATAAGTATAATGATCTCTTCCTTTACAGGTTGCCACCAGCAAGGGGGAGCCCTGTATACCACGGGGGGGGGCTGTATACAACCGGGTACCGCTGGGCTGCTGTATACCCCTCTGGGGCTGCTGTATACCACCACTGGGGAGGCTGCTGTATACCACCACTGGGGAGGCTGCTGTATACTACCACTGGGGAGGCTGCTGTATACTACCACTGGGGAGGCTGCTGTATACTACCACTGGGGAGGCTGCTGTATACTACCACTGGGGAGGCTGCTGTATACTACCACTGGGGAGGCTGCTGTATACTACCACTGGGGAGGCTGCTGTATACTACCACTGGGGAGGCTGCTGTATACTACCACTGGGGAGGCTGCTGTATACTACCACTGGGGAGGCTGCTGTATACTACCACTGGGGAGGCTGCTGTATACTACCACTGGGGAGGCTGCTGTATACTACCACTGGGGCTGCTGTATACCACACTGCTGGGGGCTGTATACCTGTGCTGGGGTCCACCCTCGGCTTATACACGAGTCAATAGGTTTTCCCAGGTTTTGGGGGCAAAAGTAGGGGGGGGGTCGGCTTATACACGAGTATATACGGTAATTTTTTTTTACAGATTTTTAAAGTTTTGAAAAAGCGCAAATTTTGGCCTGGTATGGCTTTACATTTTTTATATCAGGCTAGAATTAAGATAATGAGGTGGGAGAGGCATCATTTTTCTCAAACTGGTACAGGCTTTCATTTGATATGTCACAAGACTAATGTTTCTTAATATTTAGTTTTGGAGAAATGAAATGTTATGTTTGTGTGAGTTTCTTCCTTTTTTCTTTTTAAATTACAATTTATTGAATTCAACATTTCTAAGCAACAATAAACAAACAAAAAACAAATCTCGTAAAGTGCCAGGATAAATACATTTTAACCATCATAACACAACTTGCTCAGCATTCTCAACCTGAATGCATTGAACAAACCAAAAGAAAAGTGTGACTTTCTAAATACAGTCTCATCCTAATTATATATTAAAAGCAAGATTAAATTGGACCATCTCCTCCTGACTAAAGCCTCTGTCACACATAACGAGATCGCTAGCGAAATCATTGTAAAGTCACAGGTTTTGTGACGTAACAGTGATCTCCCTGAGTGTGACACTTAGCAGTGATCAGGACCCTGCTGTGAGATCGCTGATCATTACAAAGTGCTCTGGGTCATTTTTAAGTCGTAGTCTGTAATATTCAGCTGTTGCTTCAACACTGTATAATCACCACAAATGTAACAAACTGTCAGGCGAATTAATACACTTCCGCTGAGCCATAATGCTTATTTTGGAGAACCAAGATAAAACAATTGAAACAAGCCTGGGATGTCAGAGCCCGCTCGTTCAGCGTGCAACATGTTGATGCTGGTTTCATTAGCTCACTCTGAAAATTCTTTTCTTTGAAAGTTATATTTTTTGGCATTGTATATCTTCAAGGCATTGATGTGAATTAATAGTAATTTTGACTTTCAAAACCCTAAAGATAAAAAAAAAATACCAAAAATTGAGAAAAATTTACTAAATTTGAAGAGAATTTTGCATTTTGTAGTAACTCCTGACGTCTAGGATTTTTTTCAATATTTTTTTCGTTTTCAGCACGCCAAAATACATGGAAATTAGATGAAAATAATAAAAACTGCTTTTTAGTCACAGACCTGTGCAATCCTTCTAGAACTAAACCATAAAAACCAATGGGTTCAAGATTCACTGTCTTCACAATAGAGCAATGTAAGCAGAGAAGGAAGGAGAAACCCCCAGGTGCAATAATCAGATAGAAAAGCTGACTTGTGTGCAATCAGCCACAAGCTTTCTGCAGGAGGTACAAGCATTTAATTTTAATTAACCAGATTAATGAAGGAGAGAATTATGGTGGGTTTACACACACCAATTTCTGTGTCCAATATCTGAACAGATCTCTGGTTGCAGTGAAATCATGGACACCTAGTTCCATTTTGTGACTGTGTACAAATGATACAATGTGTCCATGATTTCACTGCAACCAGAGATCTGTTCAGATATTGGACACAGAAATTGGTGTGTGTAAACCCACCATTATCTGCCTTGTACCACAAGATCCAGGGGAAACCTGTAACCAAAATTGGCATGAAAAGTATCGATGAAGAAATGTCTATCACTTCAATGACCAGGACATTCAGTAAGAGGTCATGACACAAACAGGACGAGCAAACAGTAATCCTGCGTTTCTTAAAGGGGAACTGACTTTGCTAAATAATCTCCCATTCATGATTGTGGCATTATCCAGGGCTCTGGAGTCGTCGTCCATTTTGGTGGAGTCAGATTCATGAAACTGAGTAGTCTGAGGTTTGGCTTATGGATTCCACAGCGCTGGATTTATCACATACAATCTATATGATATACAACAGTCCATAAGAAGAGTAGCCATCAATGGTGTTTTAAGAGTAAGAAGAAAAAAAAAAATATTTTAAGAATCCTTCCCAAAACGTAGCCCTTCAGAGCCAACATCAGTTATCTTCCAGACTGACTTATAGAGGAAGACATCTTATTGCAGACGTTTAGTTTCTTCTTAGCAGCCTAGGCCAACCTTACAGTATTATATCCTCTACTAAACTATACAGCTGGCACAATAATCAGCCGGGGAATATTCAAACCCAGACTCTTCTTTCAAATGCCAGAGACAGAAGATTCATTACTCCATAGAACGTGTTTCCACTGCTCCAGGGTCCAGTGGTGAAGATTTTAGAACACTCCATCCGACGCCTGAAACTGTGCTTGGTGATGTAAGGTTTGCATTCAGCTCCTCGGCCATGGTAACCAATGCCATGATGCTACTCTGCTGATGTTAACGCCAGACGAGGTTTGAACTCGACAGAGTCAGAAGAGCATTGGCGACACTTAAGCTGCTTTTACATCATGATTTTTGTTCATCCGTGGCTATCCGTTGTAAAACGGACAGCCACAGATCCAATTTGGTCTCCATGTATACCTATGGGCACGGATTGGTCCATATTGGCATCCGATTGTGTCAGTTTTGTTATGAATCAGTTTGTGTCAGATTTTTTCTCCGTCCCCAAAAATATTGGCCTGCTCCAATTTTGGCCTGCCTTAAAAAAAATGTAAAAAAATAAAAACCGGACACAAACGGATCCATTGTTGTCCGTTTCAAATAACATGGAGCTCTATGTGACGGATCAAAACGGATCAGTAAAAAAAAAAAAAAAAAAAAAAAAAAAATAAAAAATAAAAAAATCGGATCTGATTTGCTGTACAGTGCATGCTCAGGAGCAAGGTAAAGCCCTATCTCTGCTAACTGATGACAGATCCATGGAAAATACGGATTCGTGGGCATCAGTGGCATCTGTTGGCACAGATCCGTGCCTGTCTGTGTGATCCTTGAAATTCAAGGATCACTACGGATGTGGAGAATAAGCAGCCTTATGCACTTCGGCACCTGGAGACTCCGCTCTGTAGCTGTTCATGGTCTCCACTTTGCGGCCGAGTTGCTGTGGTTCCTAAATGTTTTCACCTTTCAATAATATCACTGACATTCTGGGTAAATGACTTACTCACATTTAGTGGCCAGTGTCAGGCAGCTGCTGCAAGGGCAAATAAAATAATGGGATGCATTAAAAGAGGCATAGATGCTCATGGGGAGAACAAATAAAGGTGGCGCTGGAGTTTATCCACTTCCTTACTGAAGTGCAAATTTGCATATTTCCTAGAGGAGGGATGTAGCTTTAAATTTCCTTACTGTCTTCTTATGGTTACAGGAAAACTCCTCTCCATAAGGTAGATGGCAACTTCCCAGACCACATGAGGAGAACATAATTTTACCTCTATACAAGTCACTAGTGCGAGCACACTTAGAATACTATGTACAATTCTGGTCTCTGGTGTATAAGAAAGACATAACTGAACTGGAGCGGGTCCAGAGAAGAGCGACAAAAGTCATTCGAGGACTGAGGGGTCTGCAATACCAAGACAGGTTATTAAACTTGGGGTTATTTAGTTTGGAAAAACAAAGGCTTGGGGTGATCTTATAATGTATAAATATATGAGGGGACAGTACACAGAGCTTTTTAATGATCTTTTTACTTTTAGGCCTGAGACAGGGACAAGGGGCTTCCTCTACGTCTGGAGGAAAGAAGGTTTACTCATAATCACAGACGTGGATTCTTTACTGTAAGAGCAGTGAGACTATGGAACTCTCTGCCACATGATGTTGTAATGAGTGACTCACTACTAACATTTAAGAAGGGCCTGGATGCCTTTCTTGAAATCTATAATACGGTATTACCAGTTATATATACTAGATTCTTTGATAGGGCGTTGATCCAGTGAATTAGTCTGATTGCCGTATCTGGAGTCAGGAAGGAATTTTTTTCCCCAATGTGGAGCTTAGTGTTGCCACGTTTTTTTTTTGCCTTCCTCTGGATCAACATGTTAAGCTATGGGTTAAACTAGATGGATTTAAGGTCTTCCTTCAACCTTAAATACTATGTTACTATGATTTGCTCTAAAGTTGGTATCTAATTTCTGTACAAATCAATGTCCATGCGTGAAGATATCAGAGTCCCGCAATTTAAGAAAATAACCTATTAGACCAATTTCACACATCCAATATTCCCAATCCGAGTGCGGACTGTGATGTCTGGACTGCCTGAGGGTCTCACCAATGTGGCTCCGGAATTCGATTAGTGGACTGCCAGAACAAAAACACTGTACTCAGACTGTGAACGTCAATTGTGAAACTTTATTACAACTACCACCCAACAGCCTCCAGCGGAGCATTAACATTTCTCTGTGCTAGAAATAGCAGCCACTGAATAATAATGCAACCGGTTTCTGGGCAACTCACACAGGTATTTTAAGGTACACACATTAATGCCAACTAGTTATCAGAATATTAAATATCCCAGGAATGAGGAAGCCGTGCTGCTCCTAACTAATCTGAACTGACGCCTTCCTAGATCGGATTTCACAATTCTTCTATGAAGAGAACACGGTGGCCCGGATTCATCCTTCTTTTAACCTTTTTTTTTAAATTTGGATTTTAGGTGGTTTTTTCTTTGTTGACAAACTCAGTCAAGCTTTTGCACCATTGTTATTCTAGTTTTAAGTCCTCATCATTTTTTTAGTGTACTCAAGAACATGGATGAGGTTTTTAGTATCCAGATGTTTTTAGTCAATTTGTTTGTGACTTTTCAAAATGTCTTTTAAAGCAAAGTTACTCCAATGGAGAACAAAATCTGACTTGTTTTGCGTAGTTGAAGACAATTTAAAACCTCTTAGGGTACCTTTACACGCCGCAACCGTGGTGAGAAATCTGACAGGCAATCTGTAGCCCCGTTACCATCGCCGTGAAATTGCGGCGTGTAATTGGGGAATTTGATGGCGATATGTCGCCTCGCCACGGTCGCCTGATTTCAGTGCCGGTTCTGAAATCAGGCGACCGAGGCGAGGCGACATATTGCCGCCAAATTCCCCAATTACATGCCGCAATTGGGAGGCAATTTGACGGCAATGGTTCCAGGGCGACATATCGCCGTCAATATTTCTCGCCGCGTTAGTGGCGTGTAAAGGTACCCTTAGAGGGAACCAACCAGCAGGATTTACATATTTGAAGTAATGGCAGTTTCATACTGGAGCTAGGATAGTTTATCTCCAAACTACCTTCAAGCTTCTAGATTCGATCCATCACCATGATACTGCAGTCCACCAGGGTACGCATTATAATGTTGAATTTCATTCACACTTCACCAACATGGCATTGGAGTCAGCGCACGTACAGATCTCTGTCTCCAGCGTCATTTAAGTGGAGACTTTGTCCTGCTTTGGTCGCATCCACTGCTGCTGTAGAGCGAATCTAAATCCTGTCTAGCATCCAGTCCCCTCGTCAGGATTTCAGATGTGGTGGAGCTGCTGATGGTGTGGGGTCTCCTCTGCTCATGACCGGCTGCGCTGAGGATGCGACAGTGCATGCGCCCTTGCTTGACAAGAGCAGTGGACGCGACTGAAACAGAACAGTGTCTTCACTAAAATGGCGCTGGAAACAGTGGTCTGTGCATGCGCTGACTCCGACGCCATGTTAGTTAAGTGTGTGAATGAACTTCAGCAACATTATAATTTGCATGCACCGGACTGTGGTATAGTGGTGGGGGGAGCTAATTACATAGAAGAATACACAGGGAAGATAAAATAACACCTGACCCGGCCCCCACTGCTTATATAAAAATCAACTGCTGCTGTGATTTCAGGACCTTTAATGAAACCTGTAACTGCAATGAAAGATCGAATCTAGAAGTTCAAGGTAGATTGTATTCAATATCCTAGCGCAAAAGGGATTGCGAGTCAACTTTTGCTCAAAATGTTGCCAACTGTGGCTTTAAGCTCACCAGAATAAATAAATAAAAAAAATAAAAACACATTTGATGATTCGGCACTTATGTACCAATGGAACGGTGCTAACACCAGAGGAGAGTACAGGTGTTAGTTTACTGGAGGGAAACAAAGGGATTGAAAAGGCATTGTCTTGGACAATCTCTTTAAGGCCACACACAGATGTAGCAGAGTACACGACCTATGATTTTCCTCTTCATAGCAATATCCACATGTATCAAAGAATAAAAGTTGTGGTCACTCCACAATATATTAGACAAGATGTAAACTGGAAAACCCATAGGTCTGTACAGGTGTTTTCCACTGTGTGCGAGGTTTATTCTATATCATCGCTCTGTCATTTGCTGCAGATTTTGTGCTGACACAGGAGTTACAGGACGACTGTCCAACAAGCTCCTGAGAGCTTTCACTGTAACGTAAAAAGGAATACTCCCATCTCAAACATCCTATCTAAATGTGTAGTAGGTGTAATAATATTAGCAAATACCTTATAATTCTCCTGATTAGTCATGTCTCTTATAGTGAGATAGTTGTATGTGGTTGTCACCATGTGATTGGTCACGAATTAGCGCAGGATTTGACAGTAGCCACGTGTCATCTCCTGCCGCACAGAGGTCAGCGGCGACGCAGCTGGGAGAAGACCGGCGCTAGCTGGTTATCTCCCGGCTGCTCGCAGTGGAAGTACCCCGACCGGCGTTGCGATCTCGCTGAGTGTGACACGCAGCAGCGACCAGGCCCCCGCTGTGAGATCGCTGATCGTGTCAGAATGGCCTAGACCACTTTTTAAACGTTGGGACCCTGCTGGGCAGCATGCATCGGTGTGTTTGATGGGGACAATGACCTCAATACTACACCCTAGAGTGACAGGGTTCCAACGACCGCCATATTGTTGCTGCATCGCTGGTGAGATTGATTTGACATCTCACCAGTGACTACGTAGTGACGATCCAGCAATCCCTATCAGGTCAAATCGTTGTCGGGATCGCTGGAGCGTCGCCAAGTGTGATGGTACCTTACTGATCGCTGGTGAGGTGTCACACGTGCAGATATATTGAACGAAGCCGCGTCGCTGATTGATTGGTTGCGTCCGCCGGGTGCAACCAATCAGCGTCAGGCGCAGTCTGGCCGCGAATTGCTGCAGAATTTTAACCACACTTTGCTGATTGGTCACGGCCGTGATCAATCAGCGATATTGGCAAGGAATTTTAAAAGGCGGGATATTCAAAAGGAGGTGTTAAAACAGAAAGACTGATGACACCCAGCAGGGCATCCCAAAAGCCAGCGAGGAGGGGACAAGGGAGGCCTGGAACCCGCCTTTCCATTCTCCAGATGGAGATTGCTTGTAAGTTAAAAAGCATTTTTCTAAATATTTATAGGGCATGTTTAGGTCAGAGAGGAATGGTTAGGGAACAGCTACCAAGGTGCAGGAACAGGAAGTGATAGGTTAGGAGAGTAGAACGACCTGAGAGGTTCCCTTTAAAGGGATTGTTCACTACTCTATGCATGACCTAATCACTTTGAGCAGGAGCTGATCTACAGCTCTTGACAACCAAGATACACGGTTTACATCTGGCTGCTGCAAAGGTTAGAGTAGCTGATCACTGAGAGTGTTCAGGGTCGGACCCCACCGTTCTGATATTGGTCCTCCGGACCGCGTGCATGCACCCTTACATTTGTTTGCTCTATGAAACTCTTAAAATGGCCAGAAAAAGAGAACTTTCATGTGAAACTCGACAGTCTATTGTTGTTCTTAGAAGTAAAAGCAATTCCATGAAAGAAATTGACAGGAAACTGAAGATTTCCTACAACGATGTGTACTACTCCCTTCAAAGAGCACAAACAGGCTCTAACCAGAGTAGAAAGAGACGTAGGAGGCCCTGCTGCACAACTGAGCAACAAGACAATTACATTAGTCTCTAGTTTGAGAAATCAACGCCTCACAGCTCCTCATCTGGCATATTTTATACACATTATATAGACATAAACAGTACCACACTCTGCCCTCTCACTCACCTCCCTCCTTTCCTTCAGCCTCCTCTCCCCCAGCCTCACCTCCCTCCTTTCCTTCAGCCTCCTCTCCCCCAGCCTCACCTCCTCCTTTCCTTCAGCCTCCTCTCCCCCAGCCTCACCTCCCTCCTTTCCTTCAGCCTCCTCTCCCCCAGCCTCACCTCCCTCCTTTCCTTCAGCCTCCTCTCCCCCAGCCTCACCTCACTCCTTTCCCTCGGCCTCACCTCCCCCTGCTCCTCTTCTCCCCAGCCTCACCTCCTCCTTTCCTTTAGCCTCCTCTCCCCCAGCCTCACCTCCCTCCTTTCCTTCAGCCTCCTCTCCCCCCAGCCTCACCTCCTCTTTCCCTCGGCCTCACCTCCCCCTGCTCCTCTTCTCCCCCAGCCTCACCTCCCTCCTTTCCTTTACCCTCCTCTCCCCAGCCTCACCTCCCTCCTTTCCTTAGCCTCCTCTCCCCCAGCCTCACCTCCTTCCTTTCCTTCAGCCTCACCTCCTCCTTTCCCTCGGCCTCACCTCCCCCTGCTCCTCTTCTCCTCCTCTCCCCCAGCCTCACCTCCCTCCTTTCCCTCGGCCTCACCTCCCCCTGCTCCTCTTCTCCCTCCACTCCCCCAGCCTCACCTCCCTCCTTTCCTTCAGCCTCCTGTCCCCCAGTCTCACCTCCCTCCTTTCCCTCGGCCTCACCTCCCCCTGTTCCTCTTCTCCCTCCTCTCCCCAGCCTCACCTCCCTCCTTTCCTTCAGCCTCCTCTCCCCCAGCCTCACCTCCCTCCTTTCCCTCGGCCTCACCTCCCCTGCTCCTCTTCTCCCTCCTTTCCTTTAGCCTCCTCTCCCCCAGCCTCACCTCCCTCCTTTCCTTCAGCCTCCTCTCCCCCAGCCTCACCTCCCTCCTTTCCCTCGGCCTCACCTCCCCCTGCTCCTCTTCTCCCTCCTCTCCCCCAGCCTCACCTCCCTCCTTTCCTTTAGCCTCCTCTCCCCCAGCCTCACCTCCCTCCTTTCCTTCAGCCTCCTCTCCCCCAGCCTCACCTCCTCCTTTCCCTCGGCCTCACCTCCCCCTGCTCCTCTTCTCCCTCCTCTCCCCCAGCCTCACCTCCCTCCTTTCCTTCAGCCTCCTCTCCCCCAGCCTCACCTCCCTCCTTTCCCTCGGCCTCACCTCCCCCTGCTCCTCTTCTCCCTCGGCCTCCTCTCCCCCCTGGCCTCTCTCACCTCCGCCCGGGCCTGCTCCTCGGGTCTCTGGGGCAGTGGGGGCTCATGGTTGCGGTTGCCGTCGTCCTCCTGCACGGTCAGCACCAGGCCGGGGAGAAGCACACACAGGCCGAGGATGAGCAGAGCAGGCCGGCCTCTCTGTGCCGCCTCCATGGTGTCAGTGGGACTTGTTGTCCTCGGCCCGGCCGGTCCTCACACTGCCCGCCCCTCTGCCATCGTCAGCTGTGGAGACCAGACCAACCAGTCCGCCGACGAGTGGTCACAGGAGATGACGGAACAGCCGACCGGAAGTGTGAAACGGCTACGACATATTGATGGCGCCGGCCAGAAGGCGAGAACAGACGCCATTTTGTTGGAGTAATATGGACACGTCACGTAGAAGGCGCCAAACCGCGCGCTGACGGCAGAGGGCGCCAGAGATATTGTCAGTGTCTGCAGAATGTGGGACACGTGACCGCTGTGAGGGGCGGGAGGAAAGCAGGGAGGATGGACGACGCACAGCGCCACCTGGTGGACAGTGACGAGATACACAGGTAGGATAGATAGCCAGCAGCCACACTGACATCTGGGGATACAGAATCCCTCTGCAGGACATTACACAGGTCTACACAATACAGGGAATAGTACGCCTGCTTTATACACTCACAGCTGAGCGGAACCTTAGTTCACATTTTTACTTCATCAAATATTAGTGCAGGCTGCAATGTTTTATTCCAGATTTGGTCAATAACAACGAAACACATTGAACACCCGGAGATGAGGCCCCTAATTGTGTATAGGGAAATAGCAGCAGGTAACAGTGCTGTTACCAAGTAGAGCCATGATACAGTATAATGCCCCCAAAGTGGGGAGATACTAAAAAGAATGAAGATAATAACTAATTACAGAAACATTGTGTAGATGTATAAAAGGTTTCTTGGGTATCTTAGACATGGAATGAACACATATCCCATATATCCAGGTGTATAATAGGTTACCTGAGCTTTATAGGTGTGGAATGAAGATTAAATATCTGTAGATAATAGAAGAATGAACACATATCCCATATATCCAGGTGTATAATATGTTACCTGAGCATTATAGGTGTGGAATGAAGATTAAATATCTGTAGATAATAGAGGAATGAACACATATCCCATATATCCAGGTGTATAATATGTTACCTGAGCATTATAGGTGTGGAATGAAGATTAAATATCTGTAGATAATAGAAGAATGGACATATATCCCATATATCCAGGTGTATATTATGTTACCTGAGCATTATAGGTGTGGAATGAAGATTAAATATCTGTAGATAATAGGAGAATGAACACATATCCCATATATCCAGGTGTATAATATGTTACCTGAGCATTATAGGTGTGGAATGAAGATGAAATATCAGTAGATAATAGAAGAATGAACACATATCCCATATATCCAGGTGTATAATATGTTACCTGAGCATTATAGGTGTGGAATGAAGATTAAATATCTGTAGATAATAGAAGAATGGACATATATCCCATATAACCAGGTGTATAATATGTTACCTGAGCATTATAGGTGTGGAATGAAGATTAAGTATCTGTAGATAATAGAGGAATGAAACACATATCCATATAAGCAGGTGTATATTATGTTACCTGAGCATTATAGGTGTGGAATGAAGATGAAATATCAGTAGATAATAGAAGAATGAACACATATCCATATATCCAGGTGTATATTATGTTACCTGAGCATTATAGGTGTGGAATGAAGATTAAATATCTGTAGATAATAGGAGAATGAACACATATCCCATATATCCAGGTGTATAATATGTTACCTGAGCATTATAGGTGTGGAATGAAGATGAAATATCAGTAGATAATAGAAGAATGAACACATATCCCATATATCCAGGTGTATAATATGTTACCTGAGCATTATAGGTGTGGAATGAAGATTAAATATCTGTAGATAATAGAGGAATGAACACATATCCCATATATCCAGGTGTATAATATGTTACCTGAGCATTATAGGAGGGGAATGAAGATTAAGTATCTGTAGATAATAGAGGAATGAACACATATCCCATATATCCAGGTGTATAATATGTTACCTGAGCATTATAGGTGTGGAATGAAGATTAAATATCTGTAGATAATAGAGGAATGAACACATATCCCATATATCCAGGTGTATAATATGTTACCTGAGCATTATAGGTGTGGAATGAAGATTAAGTATCTGTAGATAATAGAGGAATGAACACATATCCCATATAAGCAGGTGTATATTATGTTACCTGAGCATTATAGGTGTGGAATGAAGATGAAATATCAGTAGATAATAGAAGAATGAACACATATCCCATTATCCAGGTGTATAATATGTTACCTGAGCATTATAGGTGTGGAATGAAGATGAAATATCTGTAGATAATAGAAGAATGGACATATATCCCATATAACCAGGTGTATAATATGTTACCTGAGCATTATAGGTGTGGAATGAAGATTAAATATCTGTAGATAATAGAGGAATGGACACATATCCCATATATCCAGGTGTATAATATGTTACCTGAGCATTATAGGTGTGGAATGAAGATTAAATATCTGTAGATAAGAGGAATGGACACATATCCCATATATCCAGGTGTATAATATGTTACCTGAGCATTATAGGTGTGGAATGAAGATTAAATATCTGTAGATAAGAGGAATGAACACATATCCCATATATCCAGGTGTATAATATGTTACCTGAGCATTATAGGTGTGGAATGAAGATTAAATATCTGTAGATAATAGAGGAATGAACACATATCCCATATATCCAGGTGTATAATATGTTACCTGAGCATTATAGGTGTGGAATGAAGATTAAATATCTGTAGATAATAGAGGAATGAACACATATCCGATATAAGCAGGTGTATATTATGTTACCTGAGCATTATAGGTGTGGAATGAAGATGAAATATCTGTAGATAATAGAAGAATGGACATATATCCCATATAACCAGGTGTATAATATGTTACCTGAGCATTATAGGTGTGGAATGAAGATTAAATATCTGTAGATAATAGAAGAATGGACATATATCCCATATAACCAGGTGTATAATATGTTACCTGAGCATTATAGGTGTGGAATGAAGATGAAATATCAGTAGATAATAGAAGAATGAACACATATCCCATATATCCAGGTGTATAATATGTTACCTGAGCATTATAGGTGTGGAATGAAGATGAAATATCAGTAGATAATAGAAGAATGAACACATATCCCATATATCCAGGTGTATAATATGTTACCTGAGCATTATAGGAGTGGAATGAAGATTAAATATCTGTAGATAATAGAGGAATGAACACATATCCCATATATCCAGGTGTATAATATGTTACCTGAGCATTATAGGTGTGGAATGAAGATTAAGTATCTGTAGATAATAGAGGAATGAACACATATCCCATATAAGCAGGTGTATATTATGTTACCTGAGCATTATAGGTGTGGAATGAAGATGAAATATCAGTAGATAATAGAAGAATGAACACATATCCCATTATCCAGGTGTATAATATGTTACCTGAGCATTATAGGTGTGGAATGAAGATGAAATATCTGTAGATAATAGAAGAATGGACATATATCCCATATAACCAGGTGTATAATATGTTACCTGAGCATTATAGGTGTGGAATGAAGATTAAATATCTGTAGATAATAGAGGAATGGACACATATCCCATATATCCAGGTGTATAATATGTTACCTGAGCATTATAGGTGTGGAATGAAGATTAAATATCTGTAGATAATAGAGGAATGGACACATATCCCATATATCCAGGTGTATAATATGTTACCTGAGCATTATAGGTGTGGAATGAAGATTAAATATCTGTAGATAAGAGGAATGAACACATATCCCATATATCCAGGTGTATAATATGTTACCTGAGCATTATAGGTGTGGAATGAAGATTAAATATCTGTAGATAATAGAGGAATGAACACATATCCCATATATCCAGGTGTATAATATGCTACCTGAGCATTATAGGTGTGGAATGAAGATGAAATATCAGTAGATAATAGAAGAATGAACACATATCCCATATATCCAGGTGTATAATATGTTACCTGAGCATTATAGGTGTGGAATGAAGATTAAATATCTGTAGATAATAGAAGAATGGACATATATCCCATATAACCAGGTGTATAATATGTTACCTGAGCATTATAGGTGTGGAATGAAGATGAAATATTCTGTAGATAATAGAGGAATGAACACATATCCCATATATCCAGGTGTATAATATGTTACCTGAGCATTATAGGTGTGGAATGAAGATTAAATATCTGTAGATAATAGAGGAATGGACACATATCCCATATTATCCAGGTGTATAATAGGTTACCTGAGCATTATAGGTGTGGAATGAAGATTAAATATCTGTAGATAATAGAAGAATGGACACATATCCCATATAACCAGGTGTATAATATGTTACCTGAGCATTATAGGTGTGGAATGAAGATTAAATATCTGTAGATAATAGAGGAATGGACACATATCCCATATATCCAGGTGTATAATATGTTACCTGAGCATTATAGGTGTGGAATGAAGATTAAATATCTGTAGATAATAGAGGAATGAACACATATCCCATATATCCAGGTGTATAATATGTTACCTGAGCATTATAGGTGTGGAATGAAGATTAAATATCTGTAGATAATAGAGGAATGAACACATATCCCATATATCCAGGTGTATAATATGTTACCTGAGCATTATAGGTGTGGAATGAAGATTAAATATCTGTAGATAATAGAGGAATGAACACATATCCGATATAAGCAGGTGTATATTATGTTACCTGAGCATTATAGGTGTGGAATGAAGATGAAATATCTGTAGATAATAGAAGAATGGACATATATCCCATATAACCAGGTGTATAATATGTTACCTGAGCATTATAGGTGTGGAATGAAGATTAAATATCTGTAGATAATAGAAGAATGGACATATATCCCATATAACCAGGTGTATAATATGTTACCTGAGCATTATAGGTGTGGAATGAAGATGAAATATCAGTAGATAATAGAAGAATGAACACATATCCCATATATCCAGGTGTATAATATGTTACCTGAGCATTATAGGTGTGGAATGAAGATTAAATATCTGTAGATAATAGAGGAATGAACACATATCCCATATATCCAGGTGTATAATATGTTACCTGAGCATTATAGGAGGGGAATGAAGATTAAATATCTGTAGATAATAGAAGAATGGACATATATCCCATATAACCAGGTGTATAATATGTTACCTGAGCATTATAGGTGTGGAATGAAGATTAAATATCTGTAGATAATAGAAGAATGAACACATATCCCATTATCCAGGTGTATAATATGTTACCTGAGCATTATAGGTGTGGAATGAAGATGAAATATCTGTAGATAATAGAAGAATGGACATATATCCCATATAACCAGGTGTATAATATGTTACCTGAGCATTATAGGTGTGGAATGAAGATTAAATATCTGTAGATAATAGAGGAATGAACACATATCCCATATATCCAGGTGTATAATATGTTACCTGAGCATTATAGGTGTGGAATGAAGATTAAATATCTGTAGATAATAGAGGAATGAACACATATCCCATATATCCAGGTGTATAATATGTTACCTGAGCATTATAGGTGTGGAATGAAGATTAAATATCTGTAGATAATAGAGGAATGAACACATATCCCATATATCCAGGTGTATAATATGTTACCTGAGCATTATAGGTGTGGAATGAAGATTAAATATCTGTAGATAATAGAGGAATGAACACATATCCCATATATCCAGGTGTATAATATGTTACCTGAGCATTATAGGTGTGGAATGAAGATTAAGTATCTGTAGATAATAGAGGAATGAACACATATCCCATATATCCAGGTGTATAATATGTTACCTGAGCATTATAGGTGTGGAATGAAGATTAAGTATCTGTAGATAATAGAGGAATGAACACATATCCCATATATCCAGGTGTATAATATGTTACCTGAGCATTATAGGTGTGGAATGAAGATTAAATATCTGTAGATAATAGAGGAATGAACACATATCCCATATATCCAGGTGTATAATATGTTACCTGAGCATTATAGGTGTGGAATGAAGATTAAATATCTGTAGATAATAGAGGAATGAACACATATCCCATATATCCAGGTGTATAATATGCTACCTGAGCATTATAGGTGTGGAATGAAGATGAAATATCAGTAGATAATAGAAGAATGAACACATATCCCATATATCCAGGTGTATAATATGTTACCTGAGCATTATAGGTGTGGAATGAAGATTAAATATCTGTAGATAATAGAAGAATGGACATATATCCCATATAACCAGGTGTATAATATGTTACCTGAGCATTATAGGTGTGGAATGAAGATGAAATATCTGTAGATAATAGAGGAATGAACACATATCCCATATATCCAGGTGTATAATATGTTACCTGAGCATTATAGGTGTGGAATGAAGATTAAATATCTGTAGATAATAGAGGAATGGACACATATCCCATATATCCAGGTGTATAATAGGTTACCTGAGCATTATAGGTGTGGAATGAAGATTAAATATCTGTAGATAATAGAAGAATGGACACATATCCCATATAACCAGGTGTATAATATGTTACCTGAGCATTATAGGTGTGGAATGAAGATTAAATATCTGTAGATAATAGAGGAATGGACACATATCCCATATATCCAGGTGTATAATATGTTACCTGAGCATTATAGGTGTGGAATGAAGATTAAATATCTGTAGATAATAGAGGAATGGACACATATCCCATATATCCAGGTGTATAATATGTTACCTGAGCATTATAGGTGTGGAATGAAGATTAAATATCTGTAGATAATAGAGGAATGAACACATATCCCATATATCCAGGTGTATAATATGTTACCTGAGCATTATAGGTGTGGAATGAAGATTAAATATCTGTAGATAATAGAGGAATGAACACATATCCCATATATCCAGGTGTATAATATGTTACCTGAGCATTATAGGTGTGGAATGAAGATTAAGTATCTGTAGATAATAGAGGAATGAACACATATCCCATATATCCAGGTGTATAATATGTTACCTGAGCATTATAGGTGTGGAATGAAGATTAAATATCTGTAGATAATAGAGGAATGAACACATATCCGATATAAGCAGGTGTATATTATGTTACCTGAGCATTATAGGTGTGGAATGAAGATGAAATATCTGTAGATAATAGAAGAATGGACATAT
This sequence comes from Allobates femoralis, assembly GCA_033576535.1. Classification (NCBI taxonomy): domain Eukaryota; kingdom Metazoa; phylum Chordata; class Amphibia; order Anura; family Aromobatidae; genus Allobates; species Allobates femoralis. Next base: position 114,714,555 of record JARQOC010000003.1, on the reverse strand, counting down.
ATCCCATATAACCAGGTGTATAATATGTTACCTGAGCATTATAGGTGTGGAATGAAGATGAAATATCAGTAGATAATAGAGGAATGAACACATATCCCATATAACCAGGTGTATAATATGTTACCTGAGCATTATAGGTGTGGAATGAAGATGAAATATCAGTAGATAATAGAAGAATGAACACATATCCCATATATCCAGGTGTATAATATGTTACCTGAGCATTATAGGTGTGGAATGAAGATTAAATATCTGTAGATAATAGAGGAATGAACACATATCCCATTATCCAGGTGTATAATATGTTACCTGAGCATTATAGGTGTGGAATGAAGATGAAATATCAGTAGATAATAGAAGAATGAACACATATCCCATATATCCAGGTGTATAATATGTTACCTGAGCATTACACTGGTCAACAGAATTTTTGGTGCCAAAGATATTTCATTGAATTTAGGGTAACTTTGGGGTGCCGATTCTGAATATGTCATCAGTTTTGCCAGATAAAAATCTCAAAAACTTGAGCCAATCTGGCAAAACTGATAGCATATTCAGAATCAGCACCCCAAAAATACCCCAAATTCATTAAAATATTTTGGGCACCAGAAAAAAAGTTTTTTTTTGTTGGACCTGTGTTATAGGTGTGGAATGAAGATTAAGTATCTGTAGATAATAGAGGAATGAACACATATCCCATATATCCAGGTGTATAATATGTTACCTGAGCATTATAGGTGTGGAATGAAGATTAAATATCTGTAGATAATAGAGGAATGAACACATATCCCATATATCCAGGTGTATAATATGTTACCTGAGCATTATAGGTGTGGAATGAAGATTAAATATCTGTAGATAATAGAGGAATGAACACATACACCTGGATATATGGGATATATTATGTTACCTGAGCATTATAAGTGTGGAATGAAGATTAAATATCTGTAGATAATAGAGGAATGAACACATATCCCATATATCCAGGTGTATAATATGTTACCTGAGCATTATAGGTGTGGAATGAAGATTAAATATCTGTAGATAATAGAGGAATGAACACATATCCCATATATCCAGGTGTATAATATGTTACTGAGCATTATAGGTGTGGAATGAAGATGGAATATATGTAGATAATAGAAGAATGGACACATATCCCATATAACCAGGTGTATATTCTGTTACCTGAGCACTATAGGTGTGGAATGAACATGAAATATATGTAGATAATAGAAGAATGGACACATATCCCATATAGCCAGGTGTATATTATGTTACCTGAGCATATACACCTGGTTATATGGGATATGTGTTCATTTTCTATTATCTACAGATATTTCATCTTCATTCCACACCTAAAATGCTCAAGTAACATAAGGAAATCCTGAAAACTGCTTTAATTATCATTAGACAGATGATGGAATTATCCCCTGTGCAAGTGATTAAATTATCACCTATGCAATCCTAAGGAAATCCTGAAAACATGACCTGTTGGTGTGCCTTGAGGACTGGAGTTGGGAAACACTGCTCTAAGCTTCTTCTGCATATTCTTACAGCGGCTAGATGCTTAATTGCCCTCTTCTGGAGGAGACTGGAACCACCCTCCCTTTGGGTACCTTTACACGCCGCTACAACATGGTAGAAACAACCGGGTAGATGAGAGAAATGTATCTTGCACCGCCAAATCAACCCGAGGTAGCGGCGTGTAAAGGCGGTTGTTTCCACCCGTCACTTGCGGCACCTGTTTCAGAGCAGTGCTCTAAAACAGGTTGATTTCAACCCGATGGTAGCGGCCTGTATCGGCGTGTAAATAAGGAACAGGAGGGTTGTTTCGACACCTTGCTATCTACCTGGGGCGTGACACAGGCTCCGGGAAACCACCCCCCTTCAGCGATCATTGGAGGAAGCTCCTGCGTTACGATTGGTAGTCGCTGCATAGGGCAGCATATTTAAGGAGCTGACCAGTCACACTACACAATTGCTCGAGCGTCATGTATTAGTCAGCCTCCTGCGCTGGCTGCCCAATCATGATGCTATTGCTTTGTCCTATCAGCGTACGAACTTCTAATCCACAATTCTGGCACGCCTATGTGTTGTCCTGCTGCACCACGTCCTCCCATATTACCTTCTGTTACGCCGTGTAAATGAAGTAAGGTGCTCTACAGAAGGTTACTTTAGGCACCCGGCAGTGCATCCAGAGATAGATTCAACCTTCTGTAGTGCACCTTTATAGCGGCGTGTAAAGGCGATGCGGGTACCGTTTGAAACCGTTGCTGTGTGCTCGTGCACGTGAAGCACCCGGTTGTTTCTACCATGTTGTAGCGGCGTGTAAAGGTACCCTCAGAGATCTGTTTACCAGGTTATCTGATGTCAGAAGGATGGAATATCTAACAGCCTGATGGCTGCCAGAGTAGACCAATTCAATCAGGTTTGGGCCCCATGGGATCACTTTACTGCCCAAGAGGGTATATAGTAACGCGAGGCTCCCCCTTGGTCCTAGGGGGTTCTGCTCCCTTGCCCCCTCCCCCTTCTTCCTTCCCTTTCTCTTCTCTCCTCTCCTCTTTCCTACTCCCCCACCTGACTTCTTCTCTATCCCTCTTGGTTTATTCTTGTTATGATTTTGTTCATCTATTTCAGAGGTTCCCAACTCCAGTCCTCAAGGCACACCAACAGTGCAGGTTTTCAGGATTTCCTTAGAAATTGGAATTAGCCCCAGTGCAGGTGATTCAATTATCACCTGTGCAATACTAAGGAAATCCTGAAAACCTGCACTGTTGGTGTGCCTTGAGGACTGGAGTTGGGAATCACTGATCTATTTGGTAGCTATATAAAGAAGGCTATTGTCGACTTTGACCCTCCGAGCCTGGACATTCCTCTGGGGAACTTTATGTTGGAACTGGATTGCTCCTATGGAGATGTCTTTGTACACCCCTGGGGACACGAGAGGAGGACTCTAGCTTGGGCATAGAGCCCTTTTGGGGCTGTATGCCAATAATACAATAATCCAGGTCTTTTATTTATTTTTTTTTTTTACCTTTAAGTGTAATGTATTGATTTGATTTGGCCTAATGATTTCTTTTTCCTTCTGTATTTGAAAACCAATAAACACTATAGTTGATAAAAAAAAAAGGAAGCCATAAGGAGCTCAATTTGCAAAATGCCATGTAGGGAGAAGAGCTAACACAGGGAAGAAGGTGGTCTGGTAACAGGCTAAAGAAGTACTTTTTGGATTCAATGCAAAATGCTATTTGTGGAGGAAAACTAACACTGCACATCATTCTGAAAACATCATCCCCACCGTCAAACTTAATAGCAGTGGGCAGGGAAAGCTGGTCAGAACTGATTGCAAGTGGGATGGAGCTAAATACAGAGCAATCCTGGAGAGGCAGCAAAAGACTTGAGACTTGCAACAGGACAAGGAGTACTCCCAAAGATAAAACGGAATGGTTTAGATCAAAGCTTATTCATGTGTTTGAGTTGCTCAATTTATTGAGCGAATAAAATTCAAAAGAAAAAAGGATTTAAGTGTATCTCACCGTTCCTTATGAACCGGCCAGTGTCACTTATCCCTAATGGGTTACTTGTGGGTCAACCACAATGGTTATGACCTCCCCTCCTACTATATCTACACTAGAAAAGCTGGGTTTATTGTCTCTTACAGTTCGCTAGGGAATTCCTATACTTATGAAATTTGTGGCACAGGCTCTGCTCAGGTGGAAGTTTCCCATGTGCCACTATGTGTCCAATATGGAAATTCCAGTGTAGTACAACCAGGCAACCTATGTCCCAAGTCACATGTGTCCCTTTGAGAAGTCAGCAAAATCAAGACCGTATATTTCCGTGTCAGAATTACAGTAATGAAGGAAAAGGAATAATGCAGTCAATGGAGCGCTAGGCATAAGGAGAGGAGTAGGAACAAATTAATCATACATACCTTTATTACTTTACAACTTTCACGACACGTTTCAGCGGCAGTATGCAGCATTCATCAGGTGATCGTGGAAACACATTGTGAAAGTTGTACATTAACTTACTGAGCTGCTTGCTGTCATTTTGATAAAATTACGGTTTTCTTTTCTGCAGATTTAGCAGTTCATGAATATTCTGGACTAGCTGGCAGCAGCCCAAATAGTCCTCTAATGATAAAATCAGTGTCTAATCACTGATTTTATCAAAGTACACTGAGCAGCCCAGTAAGTGACATTATTGGAATCAGGATCTTTGGCTCTAAATTATGTTGCGCTCAGATTAGATGGCAAAAACCTGGTGACAAATTCCCTTTAATTAGTTGAGTTGAAAAAAGTCTAAAAGGGTGTTGTCCATATTCAGAAAACATAGCCATATTTCAAAACCAGCACCACCTTTGATTAGAGGCTGTGCTCAGCTCCATTGAAGTGAACAGTGTAGAGACGTAATGTCACAAGATACCAGACAGGGGAATGCAGATTCTTGGAGAAAGCAGCCACGGTTTTCTAATTACAGACAATCTGTTTAATTATGCATTACCAGAAAAAGTAAAAAATGTCACGACAAGAGTAAATTATCCAGAATTCTTAATGCAATGGGTAATACAATACATTTGTTATACCAGATAGGTCAGGAGTGATGACAACTTGTTCAAAAGTGCAGAACTGCATGTGTGGCCTAAGGAGCATTTCCCTCAGCTTCTGGAATGTATCAGGGTGAGCGACAGGTGCCTGGTTATAAATGTAGGAAAATCAACGAGGGGCAAACACATCATGCTTACATGGTGTGCACGGCCCTGTGTGGCACACAGCAACATAAGATGTAAATGTTTTCCTGTTCACACAGATAAAAGCTGGGCAAAACGTGCATCAGGGTGGAGGGACACCAGCGTCTGATGTTCTCATGCAGTGACTGACTAGTTCCAATTTGAAATTAACCAAGAGCAGCTATATGGTCTATAACCAAAATGCACTCTGAAGGATGCAGCAAGCCTTAGTAAAAATAGAAAATGGCATAACAGGTGCACAATACAAGCACTCCAATCACAAAGGGTGCTCAGCCTATTACCTACACCATTAGTATTAAGGCTGGGTTACACGCTGCGATGTGGCAGCGATCCGACCAACGATGTGGATCGCTGCCAATATCGTGAACTGATCGCTAGTGAGCTGTCACACAGGCAGACTCACCAGCAACCAGTGGACAGGCGACATCGTGGAAAAGAATAAAATACTCTTTTCACGATGTCTAGCTCCTGCTGTCAGGCTGCAGTAAGCGGGAGCAGGCTGGTAAGCATGATAAATAGCGGGTATCTAGGCAGCGCCCAGTTACCCGAGGTATACCTTGGTTACCAGCCTTCTCCACTTACCTGCTATGTACCTTGAATACCAGCCTGTAACTAGGAACAGTGTTGTCCCTAGTTACCCACTGTTTACTTTGGAGATCAGCCTGTAAGCAGAGAAGGCTGGTATCCAGGGTATACATCGGGTAACTAGGCGCTGCCTAGATACCCGCTGTTTAACATGGTTACCAGCTCCCAATGCTTGCTGTGCAGCGCTGGGAGCTCGTCCATCGTTGGTCTCCCGCTGTCACATGCGCAGATGCTGGGCGCCTTGCGGGAGACCAACGATAGATTTATGGACAGGACCATAAATCTACAATCAACAACTTATCGTTGATCGGTGTCACACACAACGATGTTTCGATAATCGCTGCAACGTCACCAAACCAGTGATGTTGCAACGATATCGTTCATGATAACATTGTGCGTAACGGGCCCTTTAGATCTAGGCAGGTAGTTAGGTACTATATCAATGCATCACAACAAGACAGACATCTTATATGGCACAGCATTGACATAAATCTAGGCGGGCTGTTTAGGTACTAACAGTAAGGGCGTAAGTAATAGGCTGGGCACCCTTTGCATTACACGTGTGACTGGCACCATAAGGGAACCTCATTCTGTGTGCATAAAAGATACCAGAAATCACCCCCTCTTAGAGAAGGAGGTTGAGAGTGATTGAAGCACTCGTATTTTGCACCTGTGATGCCTTTTTCTATATTGCTGAGGCTTACTGCATCCTGCTGAGTGCACTTAGTTATAGACCATATAGCTGCTCTTGGTGAGTTTTTTTTAATTTATGTTCCTTCTTTTGCTAATTATTCTCATTCCCCAATTTGGAGTTACCTCCCCACAATCATAAATATAAGTACATGTCACCTTTGTACTATGGTCCTAAAACACAGCAGGCTATTTGTGATTATTTTATCCAGTATATATGGTATTTCCTATCTGCACACTATGCTCCCAGTTAATGTTCCTGCAAGTTATTTTCTGGTTATGTTTGTATCCCTATGTTTGAGGCATCTTTTGAATCTGTTTCAATAATTTATGGTTCAATAAAAAGTATACTGATTGAAATCTTTTAGTTTGCCTTTTTCACCCTTTTTCAGACCGTTGAGTTTAATATACCGCAATAAAATACAGGTCGCAGCAGAGGAGGAGTGCGGACAATCGATGTGAAGACCGGGGCTCAGCACAACTGGAGATCCAACACTGCATGAAACCATTGACCTGAGAACTGGGCTGTACTGGGGCTCACATAGGCCGACTAGTCTATCAGTAAATTGTTTTTTGTTTTTTTTAAAGCACTAAATAAACCAGAGCCTAATTTTGGGTGATAACTGCTAATTAAAGTTGGTTATTTTCTCTTGCCATGTTTGTTCCCAACACTGTACTCTACAGGTTAATGCCATGAAGACTGAGTAATAGCCCAAGAACGTTTGGCTTCCAGTTCTAGATATATGGACCATGAGTTCATATTTTTCTTGAATATAGAGCACACATATGTAAGTTATACATGCATTTAATATGACGAGACTTTATAATTGCTGTACAAAAGTGAAAAAACGACCCCTACACCAAAACCCTTTACAATATCATCTGCCCCTGCGCTCTCCTGACAGGTCTGTGTTAGTAAATGTTTACATTGTACTTATAGTAACAGCCATATGACTTAAGAATTTACCTTTTCTTTTGTCAATACAGTGCGTTCCCACACATGTAGTGACCAGGAGGAAGGTAACACCCAATTGTCAATTTAACATGTTTTCATTGTATTAGAAATGCAAGTATTTACAGACGGATCAGAAGAGCATTGTTTCCATATTCTCCTCTATGGAGGATTCATGTTAGTTTTAATGCAAGATGCATCATTATGAGAAACCATACATATGATGCCTCCCATAGACCTTAAAACACAAATGGTATAAATGCTTTTCTGTTAGCGGGGTAAGAATCAAATTTCTGATGATAAAACTCATGGCATAAAATAGCAGCCAGTGACTGGTTAAATAAAACGAACAAAACTTGCAGCCACCAAGTCAAATGTGTTAGTCCAAAGAGGAAGGCGACCGAAATTAGATCAAGAGTTCAGCAAAATAGTGAGGGCAGGACACGCTGTCAAACCAGTCTCCAGACGGCATCACGTGGTGCAAGGTCACAACATTACCTGCAAAAGAAGAGACCGAAATGTGTCACAGTGCCATGTACTGCCCCATATGGAGATTATTGTATGTTCGCAAGTGACGAATTTCACATTCCATGCATGTAAATTGAGATTCAGCCACCGTGTTCACAAGTACAAAGAGCTTAAAATTGCATTTTAGCGCGCAAAAAAAATGTAATAAATAAAAAAGGCTTTATCCTAAGGGGGTTGACATTAGGCTGCCTAGCCAGTCCTCCTCCATTCCCCTAGTGTCTAACCACCTAGATGCCACAGTATCAAGGGACCATGGGATCTAATGGTTTGACTTGCTGCAATCAGAAATTCATACATTAGATTAGTATTTGACTTACCAGATTTATCCTTCCTGAGCCCAGCGAGAATCATATGACACCTGTTCTGATGTAAAGATGCCCAAATATAAAGGAGACACCCAAAAATGTGGTACCACTGCAGCTGCTGTAAGAGATCTGGAACAGTGACTGCGAAAGTAGAGAATCATTACAGAAGTGTTCAGATTATATATTTATTAAATTATTTGAAAGACAAATACTACAGCATATATTATGTGTATAGATATATTTGCACAACCCAGCCTTAGCCTAAGGGCTTGTGCAATAACTTATTGTACATTCACCCCAGTGCTCGGCTCCAATCATCTAACACACAAAATAAGGAACCGAGTACACGACGTAGCAGCTGCATGACTTCTACAAAACCAGCTTTGCTGCTGATATATAGTGTGTATTTGGTTTCCTACTTAGGCTACGTTCACACATTGCGTATTTTGCCGGGTTTTTTTACGCGCGCTTTTCAAAATACGCAATGTGCCTTTTGTCTGCCTGCAAAGTGAATGGGAAATTCACTTTGCAGTGCAGACATTGCGTAAAAATACGCAGTGCATTTTCCGGGAGAAAGCGCAGCTCCGTAAACAATTGATATGTCAATTGTTTACGCAGCTACTTCTGCGTATTCTCCCAGAGGGGAGGAAGAATCCTGCTTCCTCCTCCCCTCTGTGACAGCTGTGGCCGCCCATTAGATTTCACAGTGTATTAATATACACTGTGAAATCTAAATTAAACAAAAGCAAGTGAATGAAAAATAAAAAAGAATGAATACTTCACCTGTCCGACGCCTTCTCCCGCTGTCTGGTGCCTTCTGCCGCTCTCCGGTTCCAAGTGAGAGGTGTACTGAGAAGACCTGTGGTGAGTCAGAGGGGGGGCGTTCCCGGGCACTCGCGGTCATGTGATACATATCACATGACCGCGAACAGCCAATCAGCGCTGGGAACGCCCCGGGAACGCCCCCCCACTGACGTCACCACAGGTCTTCTCAGTACACCTCTCACTTGAAATCGGAGACCGGAGAGCGGCAGAAGGCGTCGGACAGGTGAAGTATTGATTCTTTTTTATTTTCCATACATTTGCCTCTGTTTAATTTAGATTTTACAGTGTATATTAATACACTGTGAAATCTAATGGGGCTGTCACAGAGGGGAGGAGGAAGCAGGATTCTTCCTCTCCCTCTGTGACATCACTGCGCTTTCTGGAGTAAAGAAAGCGCAGTGTGTGAAAGCCCCTGCATATTTAGTTGCACTTTTTGCGCGGCCGAAAAACGCGGCAAAAAGCGCGCGCAAAAAAGTGCAGCAAAATACGCAAATGTGTGAACGTAGCCTTAGGCCCCTTTCACATCAGCATTTTTTCACTGATTGCGGCAGATTTATGGCATTTCCCATCTGACGGCTGCATGTGTGGCACTCTTCCAGCAAGCCCCATGCATGGTCTATGGGGCTTGCGGCAAGTAAGGTATAGCCGTGGTTCTGACACTTTCGGCCGCAAAAAAAAAAAAGAAGAAGTGGTGAGGAGCTTTTTTTGCAGCCGCAACTGCCGGAACCGCCGTTATACCTTACTTGCTGCACCTGCCGCAAGCCCTAAAGGCAATGCATGGGGCTTGTCACAAGTGTGCCTCAAGTGCACCGCAAGTGTGCGGCCGTTAAGGTACCTTCACACACAGCAATTTTGCTAGGCAATTTCACTGGCAATTTGCTGGTTGCAGTGAAATCATGGACACATTGTTACATTTTGTTGCTGTGCACAATGGAACAATGTGTCCATGATTTCACTGCAACCAGCAAATTGCCAGTGAAATTGCCTAGCAAAATTGCTGTGTGAAGGTACCTTTAAGGCCACTTCACACACACAGATATCTGAGTCCAATATCTGAACAGATCTCTGGTTGCAGTGAAATCATGGACACATTGTTCCATTTTGTGGCTGTGTACAACATGGAGCAATGTATCCATGATTTCACTGCAACCAGAGATCTGTTCAGATATTGGACTCGGATATCTGTGTGTGTGAAGTGCCCTTTAGGCGCCACATGCCGTTTTCTGTCTGGATCTGGACAAAAACCACCAGTGTGAAAGGAGCCTTACCTAGATTCTGAATCTGCCACATGAAACAGTTGAAACGCCAAAAGAATGGTAAATATGGGATAGACAGGCATAGGCTATGACGCCTGTTAAATGGGTAAAATTGCAAAGTTTGTCAAAACAAGCAACTTTTCAAATTTACCTCATAATAAAAATCCTCTTTGTTTTATCATTTACAGCTTCTTCCCCAAGTTACCAACCACTTCTACAATATCAGAGATAGCTGGTTTACTAGGCAAGGAGAGGGCGCTTACCATTGTAGCTGGCCGGATCACTAGACGCCAAAGAGATAAGGCTACTTCTGCTGAAACATGGGAAAGCAACGTGACCTAGCTGCTGGTCCGAACGGTGCATCTTCAGGAGCGCACCATTTCCCAGCATGCAGGAAGCAGTTAGGCAGAAGTGTGGTGTACTCCTGGGCATTGAGGAGGAGAACATCGCCTTCACTAATGTAATTAAGGCATATCTAAGGCTGGTTTCACACTAGCCGTTTTTGGAATCCCCTGCAATTGACAAACTAGAAGCACCCACACCAGTATTATCACTGATCCGTTTCAAGGATCAGTAATTATACCGCTGCGGGAGCAGACTGTTGCATCCAGATGTGTACCTTTTTATGCATAATCCAGCTGTAAATGACATGATCCCTAGTGGATGTGTCAATTCAAACCTGGTTCTGGGCATGATCAGACCAAAAACCAGATCCAGCGGGACCCTGATCCACCAAATCCAGGTTCAATGGAGCCCCAATTGTAATTTAACCCATAGTGCCCTGAATCAGTGTGTTCACGTTTTTAGCATGGAGACCAAAATGGCTACAAAATGCATTTTTGGCCTCATTGTAAAAATTGTGGACACACGGATGAGGGTGAAACCGTAAAGAACTGGACGCATTGCAAGTGCCTGTGGCCCCATTGAAAGTCAATGGGGCCGAAAACAGATGCGTGTGCATCCAGCTTGATTCACATGGATAACAAAAACCAGTGTGAAACCAGCCTGAATTGCTGTAAGGACATGTGATGTTTCTTAAGTAGGGCCACATGGTTCAACTGGCTGTGGTCAAAGCTGCACTCACTTTGATGGCCTGAAATTCTGGTTCTTCCCTTACACAACGTTCCCTCTTCATATGAATCATAAGTGACAATTTGCTTAGGGAAAATATATCAATACATTGTGACAGTTTTATATACCGTGCTCCCCACCCCACCTCCCTGAGGCTGGACCCTCCCTCAGATCTAATACTGCAATATGTTGCCTCTAGTTCCGATTTAAAAATTAATTCACTTTAAATATTGAAAACAGATTGACAATACATTTTGCACACTCACCCTTTCTGTAATCCATCTGAGCATGATCAAGTACAGTTATCCCAAGGAGAAGATAGTAGCCAATTCCAAGACAATACTGAGCAAGATGGATGACACCACCGGAGAAGACACTCACATACAGACACTCAAGTAACCGCCTGAGACTGTGTATCCACAGCAGGGACAGAGCCATAAGATTAGACAGCTCTGCATCTACAACACATAGAACAGATTGTATCAGAACATTGTATGCAGCACCAAGATGATGGAAACAAGGCTGTATAAACAGTAATTATGTGCCTTAGCGCAGAGACACACTTATGCGATCAGCGTGCGAGTATCTTGCATGCATCTCACATGAGTCACCCGGTCCAGCCCCTGCCTCTCTGAACGGCAGCATGAAGCAGATTGGGAGCGTGGAGCTCCATAGAAACACATTCAGAGGCAGGGGCCAGGCTGAGCAACTCATGCAAGATGCATGCGGGACACTAGCATGCAGCTTGCATAGTGCATCTCTGACCTTAGGGTGGAAACATACTATGTGAGATGCACGCAAGTATTTCACATGCCTCACCTGGCCTGTCCTCCCAGCCTCTCTGAATGGTAGGACATCAGCTGCTTGTGTTTCTATGCAGCTGACGCATTCCTCTCCAGAAAGGCAGGGGCTGTTTCAGGCGACTCATGCGAGATGCATACGAGATACTCGCATGGATCTTGTATAGTGCGTTTCCACCCTTACAGGGAGGATGCATGGAGCCTGTCAAGAGGATCTCACCAATCTAACTAGTGATATGTCTGTATAGGTTGTAGAACACCACAAATGTCTTGTAGTGTGAATTAATTTATAATTAGAAATGTCATCACTGAGAAATTGAGTTTTCAAATCATATGCAAATTAGCCCATAAGTGTATTGAGGGCATGTACAAAGTACATGGTCAGACCCCAATGAACTTCCAATTTATCCTGCATGTACCTTCAACGCTGAATTTATCAGCGCTGGCACATCGCATTACTACAAGACTGTTCACACACGGCGCTTTTTTGTGCTTTTTGCACCCGCGCAAAAAAGCCCTGTAAAAAAACCCAGTGTATTCACACACACCGCTTTTTTACGGGGCTACTTCTTCAATGATGTCACAGAGGGGAGGAAGAATCTTGTTCCTCCTCCCCTCTGTGAAATCTGTCACAGCCCCAATGTAAAAAAATTACAAATTTATTAAAAATAATAAAGACTTCCGGTTCCGGCGCTGCGGGGATGACACCCTGAGGGAATAGCTCCCAGGACTGCGCCGACTATCCGCCTCAATCCCACCGAGAACATAGGCATCCAGCCCCCAAACAACCTGGCGGCGACCCCCCGTGGTGTGGGCACCCTGGACAGATACGTCCTGCGGAGCTCGGGAAGAGACGCGGCCATATCCCGGAACGCCGAGGCACACGGCGGGAAACCAGAAAACATGGCGGCGGAGACAAGGGGCCGCGATCTTCTGAAACATGTAACCGGCCGCAGCCGCAGCTGTTCGGGCACACAAACAGAGAGACCAGCGGCAGCCACAGATGGACGAGACCGGGCAGAGAAACCGACCTCAAAGAAAAACAGTGAGTTCACCGGGTGTGGGGCTGGGCACACGGAGGAGAGGGAGTCAGAGGCCCGGGGTAAACAACTGGAGGACAGCTCTGATACACTACCTGCAACCTCCCTACATCGAGTTAATGCAGGGATGATAGATGTGCGGGCCCTAGCACGTGAAGTGGCCCCATTCATCTCGGCCGACCTGAAAGATCTCATTAAAGAGGCCATAACAGATGCTGTGGCAAGCATCCAACAAACTACTGTGCAGCATGGGGAGAGATTGTTAGAGGCAGAACGCAGACTATCAGAAGCCGAGGAGAGAATCTTACATCTGGAGAACCATATCGCTTCCTTACAGAAGCACTCAGCCTACTCTGAGGAGAAGCTGGATGATTTAGAAAATCGTTCAAGAAGAAATAATTTGAGACTGGTGGGGCTACCTGAATCTATTGCGGCTGATCTACTAGATTCTATTTGGGAAGAAGAAATACCGAAAGCCTTGGGATATCATACCGCTGCAAAGTTGAAAGATCTCACAGGGTAGGCCCCCCAAAGGATCCCAAAGATGGGCCAAGGCAGGTCATAGCACGCTTTCTAAATTTTAAAGACAAAGAAAAACTACTTAAAGACTATAAATCCAAAAAACTCCCACTGACAATAAAAGGTCACAAAGTTAGACTGTATGAGGACTATTCAGCTGAATTAGCCCGCAAGAGGAAGTCATTTAGCCCAGCATGTTCGCTGCTTTATAAGAAAAATATCAGATTCCAACTAGCATACCCAGCCGTTTTGAGATTTAGAGACTGGAGTGGAGACATGAAGTCGTTCTCAAATGGCAAAATAGCCTTAAACTATCTACAACAAGGCCCCACAGAGCCAGCGAAAGACCAGCAATCAACAGGAGACACAAGGCCCCCCACACCCCTGTCCCAGCAATCTTATGCATCCAAGGCAGCCACCATATCAGACACCAGAAGCGGTAGAGGCACGACAGAGGACAAGGGCTCATGGTCTAGAGTTCAGCACAAAAAGAAAGAACGAAACAACAACAACAACAACAACAGCAATGAGAGACCGCCTCAAAAAGAATACCATCTGACGCCAGATAAAGGATCAAAAGGACAGCCTGCATATTCAGGAGGAAGATGAAGCAATTTGAGCAGTATGCATCTGATTGAAAGTACCCTCTTGGCGGACTCCGGCTCTATTCCAATTCCAAGGACATAGAAGAGAGAAATCATCCCTTCACGAGAGTCTCACCCCCCCCCCCCCCCCCTTTTTTTTTTTTTTTTTTTTTTTTTAATCTCTCCTTTTTATGTTTTCCATTTAAATAGGTGAATAAGGATAATTGGTCGGGATCTCCTGGAAATTTCGGAAGTCGTTACATGATTGTCCAAAACTGTGAGTGTCACAAACTATGAGACCACTGGACACCTTGCCATTGCTCCAGGAGTGATGGGGACACGGTTTATCAAACCGGGACATAGGGGAGCACGACCCCCTTAACAACTGTAACATACAAATAATATACAATATGTATAGTTCAAGATAAGGAGATATGGTTTAGCAGGTTACCATTATCATTTGAATATTAAAACACCATGATACCCTTCCCCCCCACTCTCTTCCTCACCCATCATCCCCCCCCCTCCCCCCTTTTTTTTTTTTTTTTTTTTTTTTTTTCTTTTTCTCTCTTTCTCTTTCTTTCCTTTTGTTTCTCTTCCCTCTCTCCTCTCCCCCTCTCCCCTCTCTCTTTCTTATACCTTAGGGATTCGTGTGGAGGTGGGATGTCATGCTTTTACGGAATTACAGGGAGTACTAAAGGCGCAGTCCGTAAAGGGCACACGCAGAATAAGGGAAGTCACGAGCCAGGGTAACATTTTGCCGAGGAGAGGAAATGGTGGGAAACACTCTCTCTCGAGTTGGTCACTTTTTAGAAAAGTTTTGTTTTTTGTCTATACCATTAATTTTGTTTACATATCAAAGTGGACTACACCTAGGATCCCTAATGTGCAAGACGGTAATTGTTTGCTTATATCTCGTAAATGTACTCTCTCATTATCCTTCCCACAAATAATCATCCAAAAACTAACCATGGAAAATAGGGTTAAAGTTAATCCTGCACAACATCTTAGAATCTGGAAATGATACGTCTGGTGTCATGGAACGTAAAAGGATTGAGATCCCCTAATAAGAGATTCATGGTATTGAGACACCTAAAAAGATTACGGGCAGATATAGCCCTACTACAAGAAACCCATCTGCTTGCACACGAGTTGCACTATATCCAGAAGTTATGGGTGGGGTCGGCTTGGATATCGGGGGCTCAGAATAGAAAAGCAGGAGTTCTGATATTAATCAATAAACACCTGGCGTGCTCACCATTGTCCGTCTCCCAGGATCAAGAGGGAAGGCTCTTACATGTAACACTGAAAGTACGTGAACGAACGTTTAGTATATATAATGTTTATGCGCCAAATAGTTCACGTACCCAGTTCTTTGGAGCGCTCCACTCGAAGATCCTGGGCGACATGGAACCCAATATCATTATAGGAGGTGACTTCAATGAAGTAATGAAGGAAGCCATAGACAGACAAAGAATCGTTGTAGGGGAATCAGCAAACCCGGTGGGTAACAGAGGCCAAGAAACGTTGGCACACATGACTAAATCACTTGGTCTAATTGATGTGTGGAGGGTCCTCCACCCACAAGATTCCGAATTTTCGCACTTCTCTCACCCTCATTCCTCGTGGTCTCGCATAGACATGTTTTTCGTTAACGCTCAATTGATGCGAGCCATAGAGGAAGCAGTGATAGAGAATATGGTTATATCGGATCATAGTCCGTTACGCATCAATCTATTAGATGCACAACCTAAAGGTACAGATATAATTTGGAGATTCCCTCACACATGATATATAATGGCGATTTCAAAACCAAACTTAAGGAATGGTGGTCTAAATTCTCCATTGACAATGACATACACAAGGAAGATCATAAACTATTTTGGGGAACAGGGAAGGCAGTAATAAGAGGACAAATTATAGCTCATATGTTGACGCAGAAGAAAAAAATCGGGGAAAAATTCATTAAGGCTAGTGAAAAAGTTGCAGACACATACAAGATGTTTCGTCACTCCCATGACCCTTTAGATAAACAACATTGGATGGAAGCTAAAAAAGACTATGACCATTGGGCAGAGCAGAGGGAGACCCTAATTCGAGGACAATTGGATGTTGACCTCAATAAATATGGGGACAAAGCGGGCCGCTTATTGGCTAGACTGGCCAAAGGTAGGAACCACATAGACCCAATTGGGGCCCTCAAACAGAACGGAGGTACCCTCACCACCAATCCGAAAGAAATAAACTCAATATTTGAGAAATATTACCGTCGTCTCTATAGTACAGAGACTGAACAGATTCAAGAAGCGAACGATTGGTTGGCAGAGATACCACTTGACTCCGTTTCTGAGATAGACCTGGCGACTCTAAATGGGCCTGTAACAGAAACTGAGGTTGACATGGTCATACGTCATCTGGGAAATAACAAGGCACCAGGCCCTGATGGCTTTTCTGGGGAATTTTACAAAATCCTCCGTGAGGAGCTGACCCCCTACTGACCAAATTGTTCAACGCCATGACTGAGGGTGACCTCATCCCAGACGAATCTAACGTAGCCTACGTCAAATTACTACCTAAGGGCGACAGGGACAGAGAAGACCCAGCAAATTACAGACCCATTTCACTAATAAATCTTGATATTAAAATCTTATCAAAAATAATGGCGGATAGACTGGCCCGGATTCTCCCTGACCTCATCCAAAAACAACAGACGGGGTTTGTTAAGGGCAGGTCAGCGGTAACCAACGTCCGGAAGGCCCTTATAGTCATGGACGCGGTAAAAAATGGAACAGACAAAAGGGGGGGGGCCCAGCCATGGTCACCCTCGATGCGGAAAAGGCCTTTGATAATGTGAGGTGGCCATGGTTGGGCTTAGTCTTGGACCGAATGAAAATACACGGGAGATTTCGCCGGTTCCTTCACACTCTTTATGCTAACCCGACAGCGAGGGTACACACGCCGGGATTTTTATCTCCTAAATTTCCCCTTCAAAAAGGAACCAGGCAAGGCTGTCCACTATCCCCACTTCTGTTCAATCTGGCCCTGGAACCACTAGCAAGGTTCATAAATAATCATAGCTCATTTAAAGGCATTATGGTGGGTCAAGCAGAAGTAAAATCTGCTATGTTTGCAGATGATATAATTCTCTTTATGGACAACCCTGATAATGAACTTCCGGCTCTTATTACAGAATTAGAGAAATTTGGAGAATTCTCGGGATTTAAACTTAACAGGAAGAAATGTGAAATTTTAAGGATAAAAGGGGGAAATAATAATATGAGTGAACCTTTAAAAACCCTGGGGATTCCCATGGCTCGCTCCCATATTAAATACCTAGGTCTACTATTGGGCAGAACACGGGTCAAGTCTATTCGCTTAATTATATGCCACTCTTTAATAAGATAGAACAAGAACTGAAGAAGTGGGCCGGATTACCCTTATCCCTATTGGGTCGCTGCCATTTGCTGAAAATGGTGAGTTTTGCTAGGCTTCTCTACCCCATGCAAACCCTCCCTTGCTCCTAAAGCACACTGATATTAGAAGACTAAACAAGGCTTTTTCGACCTTTATTTGGAGGGGGAAAAAGCCGAGACTTCGCTTGGGGGTGCTGATGCTACCTAAAGATAGAGGAGGATTAAATTTTCCAGACATACGAGGGTACAATTTGGCCTGTATAATGAGACACGCAGTAGAATGGATAAACCATACGGAAAGATACTCAGAAACACAAATAGAGACGGCTTTCTGTGACCCATGGGACAAATCTTCATTACTACACTCCCCCTTACCAAACATACCGAAACATATTAAACATTCAGTCACCTTTAGAGACACAATCATAACCTGGAAAGCAGTGAGAAAAAAATGTAAACTATCATGGAGAATGTCCAAATACCTTAATCCGTGGGCCAACCCCAGCTTTGAAATGGGAAGAAGTAACAAGCTATTTGAACAATGGAAAAGGAAGGGGGTAAAAAAAAATGGGAGACCTGATTCACCTGACAGATAGACGCTGGCTGACGTATCAAGAGATTATGGTTAAGTTCAATCTTGAAGGCCCACAGGTACTTCAATATCTACAACTAAAACACCAGACAATGCAAATGCTCACTGACGTCTCTAAGGAAGCCATATCTAATGCATGTGACAAACTAATTAACTTAGACATTTTCCAAATGAACATATCTGTGCTATATAGAGAGTTACGGGAAATTTTAGTCCCCGACGGTTCGAATCGTGTTTTCACTAAATGGATCAAATTTCTATCCTCCGAGGATGTGGTGGACAGAGCTTTAGCAGGATTAGAAAAAGTAAGGAGACACATAGTGAACGAACAATGGAGAGATACCCACTTTCGGATTATCCATGGTCTTATATACGGGTTCAATTTTCCTCAATCCGCTCGCAATCCAGGTAGATTGACCCGTTGTCCCAAATGTCAACAAGACAGATCTGACATGATTCATGGCATCTGGAGCTGTGCCAGGGTACAAGAATTCTGGCTAATGGTCAAAAACATGATTATTGATATCTGTGGAAATGCGGTGGAATTGACACCCATGAACTATATTTTCCAAGATCTTGACCCATTCTGTGGGCAGAATTCGGGTTACCACTTGGCACATATCCTAATATTACTAGCTAAAAGACTGTTACTCTCTTTCTGGCTGCGAGCGGAGTTGCCGGGACAATCAGATATCTTAAAGGGCTTATCCTTAGCAATGACCATTGATAGAAGGGAAACCTTAAGAGATAAGGAAAGTATGATGGGAACTTTTATGAAAAAATGGAGACGATATATAGAGTCACGGGAAACAGATGATGAAATTCGACTTATTATGAATCCATTGAGGGGGACTTCTTGGTACCTCTTAGAGGACATTAATCACTCCCTAGGAAAGCTGGGAAACTAGAAACCAGACAACTGGAGATGAGATAAGAGATAATTTTGAGATACCACAATGCAAATTTTAATTTAATCTGTCTTAATGCACACTTGGAGATAAAGATCATTAATGCACATTATTGCCCACTTTCAAGCTCTATTGTTTTGAATTTTGTTTTAATTTATGTTGATGTTATTGTTTTGAAAAATATGATTGTTCGACGGACAATACATGATGTACTTTAGTCATGGGATAACATTCCTGTTTAATGTTTTTGATTGATGTATGTTATGTGATGCTCTTTCTTTAATAAATATGATATTTCAAAAAAAAAAAAAAAAATAATAAAGATTTTATACTTACCCTCCGCCGGGAGCCGCAGGACCCGAACAGCAGGACCTTGCGTGATGTCATTGATCGGGCTGTCATTGGGCACTGATTGGCCACTTGCAGTCAGGGCCACTTTACACACACCAACTTATCTGTCCAACTTCTGACCAACTTGCTGGTTGCAGTGAAATCATGGACACATTGTGTACAATGGAACAATGTCTCCATAATTTCACTGCAACCAGCAAATTGGTCAGAAGTTGGACAGGTAAGTTGGTGTGTGTAAAGTGGCCTTCATGCGATATGTACGTCAAAGGACATCACATATCACATGACCGTGAGTGGGCCAATCAGCGGTCTAGCAAGGTCCTGCTGGTCGATACCTACTGCTGGTCCCAGCTCTCGGCTCCAAAAACACCCGGCGGAGGGCAAGTATAAAATCTTTATTATTTTTAGTACATTTGTCATTCTTCTAAATTTGATTTCGCAGTGTATAATACACTGCAAAATCAAATGGGACTGTGACAGATGTCACACAGGGGAGGAGGAACAGGATTCTTCCTCCCCTGTGACTTCAATGCCGGCGTATTCCAGCCATTATAATGGCTCCTATGGGAAAAAGAGTGCGCTAAAAAACGGAAAGAATTAACATGTTCATTCTTTTTACGTGCGCGCCGTCTCCCATAAAAAACGCGGCCAAAAACAGCGCTGCGTGTCAACAGCAAAAGTGAAAGTCCATTCACTTTGCTGTCAAACGCAGACACAGGTGCACTTTAGGGGAAAAGAGCGAGCTAAAAAGCGCAAACAATATGCAGCGTGTGAATGAGGCCTAAGATCCTCTTTTTCTTGCTCAATGACCTATGGAGCCAAATCACTAGTCTCATTACAGAAATTATCACTAAGGCGGCCGTCACACGGAACGATTTCTTGCCCGATATCGTTTAAGCGATCTCCTTTTTGATCGCTTAAGCGATATCGGGCTTAAAATCGTTGCATGTAATCAAGCGATTTACGATGTGAAATCGCTTGATCGTGACATCGCTGATCTGAGCTCCGGAGCTCAGATCTAGCGATGAACGATGTCACGATCTGCTTCATCGTGGTGTATGACACCACGATGAACGATCTCCCAGCGGCAGAGCCTATGCTGGGAGATGGTAACTATGATACACGTCGGGTAACTAAGCGACGCGCGCGCCTAGTTACCCGATGTGTACCATAGTTACCAGCGAGATCGCGGCTCCACATCGCTGGTGAGTCTGTCTGTGTGACATCTCACCAGCGATGTGAGCGATATTGTAAGCGATCGCGCGTGCACGTGATCGCTTACAATATCGCTAGAGATATCTCAGCGTGTGACGGCCGCCTAACAGTTCACTTCAAAGCATACAGGTAGGGTCATTATTTATTAGAACACAACCCATTAGAGGAGTTGTTAATCTTGTGGTATATGATTAATTATGGCACATGGTGCCACCAGGGTCCATCTCGTGTGGTTATTACGCAACTTACATGTAGAGGATTTACCTACATATAAATATTTTTTTTGCGGCTGCAAGTGCCACATCTGCCGCAACAGGCAAAACCGCACTTGCCACACCAGACCACAAGCCCCATAGACAATGCGTGGGGCTTGCTACAAGTGCGGCCGTTAGGCATCAGATGCGGTAAATCTGATGCATTTTTTTCAAAAACGCCAGTGTGAAAGGAGCCTTACAAAGTTGTTTTTTTTTTCCCCCCTTTCTTCTTAAAAAACACCCCCACACACATCTATCTAAATATCTACGGTGTGGATTGACCTACAATGTGAGAACTACAGCAAATCAATTTATGCTACACAACTCACCATTGGTAAATAGGGAAAATCCAGAGCACTTTGCAAAAAGAAGACCAGTCCTATATGGATGTACAACACATCTGTGGTCTTTTTTGGCCACATGTCTAGTGACCATGGACTTATAGATAAACATTTTCAGACCTCTGCAAATTTGTACTATTTTGTATGGACAATTGAGGCAAGTAATGACGTCACTTTTCTATCCCACCTCTAACCCCAGGGACAATGTAGATTGTTTTGGAAATTCTGTCACCTCCCTTTATTAAAGCCCTTATACAAGTGCATAGCCTTAGGATTCCCATTGTACATGAATTTTATAAGAGGAAAAACACAATACAGTCACTCACCCGATACCTTCTGATTGTTGTCCTTGTGGAAAAAGTTAAGTAACAGCTGCATCCATTGTGGTAATTGGACACCCAGCAGAGAAGAGCGCACTACAAGTCCCAGCAATGCCCCATTCCAGATTACAGACAAAAAATAGAAATGCCAGAACCACCTAGGTAGAAATAAAAATAT
This sequence comes from Allobates femoralis, assembly GCA_033576535.1. Classification (NCBI taxonomy): domain Eukaryota; kingdom Metazoa; phylum Chordata; class Amphibia; order Anura; family Aromobatidae; genus Allobates; species Allobates femoralis. Next base: position 114,693,072 of record JARQOC010000003.1, on the reverse strand, counting down.
GATAAGTTATATCATTATGTGATTAGTGTCTCCTAATAATCTACACACAAGATGGATGCAGCAGAGGCACCTACTATAGTCATTCCTCTAAAATAGATCTACTATGATATCAGTATGAGGGAGGAGACAGGTGAGGATCTTCTAGTCCAGGAACGATAAAAACTTATTTAATTCAAAGACATAGTAAGCGCTGAACAGAGAACCTGCCGCGTTTCTGGCATTCAGACGGACGTTCCTTCACCAGTGACACCGGCGCCGCACAGGATGGTACGGCATGTGAACCTACTGTCAGTGTGGTGGTGAGCTCCATTTCTCCATCATCAGTACCAGTGATGAGCGAGTAGTAAGATATTGGGGTTCGGGAACTCTACCCGAATACTTTGAACTGTTTCAGTTTTCTGATTCGAATGAGTTCCCCATTGACTCGCATTGGATTCGTAACTCGATCAAAGTATTCGGTTAGAGCTATCCAAATCCCAATCTCTTACTATCGCTCATCACTGATCAGCACCCCTCCTGGTGTAGATGTGTGCAGCACCCATATATATAGCAGCCCTAAATTAGTACCTGTACAGTAGGAGGGCACGAGATGCCTGGTGTCCAGTGAAAGAGACATTACAGCTTTGTTAGTTTTTTGATTATAACATTGCTGGAGTGCTGCTTTAGGCTGCCTTCACCCTGGCAGCCATGGGGATCCGCATGGATCCACCACAAACACGATGCCCACGGATCAGTTTTTGTCCCCATTCTCTTCCAATGAGGATGGAGAACACGTCCATGGGCTCCCTAGTTTCACTGTTTTGCCGCACATCCTTGTGGATCTGCAGCAAGGCATAGTCTTCATGGCAACCAAAAACATATCTTGCATTGCTGCCTACTCTTGGAAATCATGTTATCACACCCACAGGAGCGTAATAACAAAAGAAAGACTGACACTCTGGAGAAACAAGGCCCCCTCGACTAGTCACAGACCTAATTAGCACAGGGAAAACGCAGGTTCTAAAGACTTTTTATAAACATAGATTTTAGCAAATAGAACTAGACAGGGCTGGTTAGGCAGGGAATATTGGCACATGTGACTGCTGCTGGGTTGAAGGCTATGAGGAATCTGACCGCTTCCCATTAACAGTTTGTTGGCAACTTCTTTTAGAAAACAAGAAGTCACATGATTTACAAGATGTCATAAAAACTTCTCAATAAAATGCAGAAGTTGTGACTTTGACAAGTCATGAACGATTAGGGTTCCCACGTTTTCACCCGATTAATCTCCACAGGGGTGAGCCGAAAAACAGACTTTAAAAAAGGCACTAATGGAAGAGAGGAATTTGGTAAAAGTAAATAAAAAATGGTGCAAAATAACAAAAGCAGGCACAAATGCAATAATGGCACAGGCTTTTATTACTTCCTGAGGAAGAGTTTCCAATGATAAAAGTCAGTGAATGACAGATGACATTAGATACATGTACCAGAGCAGCAGCTACAGGGAGAAAATGACCTTTCCTCCTTCCAGTAGCCGCTGGATTCCAGTCATGGTGGCAGTGCAGTGACTAGTCCTCCACACTATACAGTGAGCAGATGGCCATCATGTCCAGGCACAGCTGCCAGCCATTGTATGTAGAGAAGGCTGTCAGTGTGCAGGCGTGTGAAGACACAACCAATAATCTGTCAGGGGCATCTGGCCTACGTCACACACCGACTGAGCCCAGGAACAGTCTACATCTGAAAGTATTTCATGGTGGAAATAACTAGGACTGGACATAAGTATGGACATTTGTCCATTATCAGTTTCTCCATTTCCTCTGCTCTAGGTTTTCAGTTTCAAACATGATTGAAAAATCAGATCCATCAGCCAGTAGGCGCAATAATAGCGGGCAGTGCCAGGAGAGTCAGACTGTGTTCACACAGGGTGTAATTTCTGCAAATCCATGCAAATAAGAAGCTGCTTCTCTCATTACCAGCAAAGCCTGTAAAGGCCGCTTTACACGTTGCGATATCGGCGTCCAGTTTCAATGAAAAGTCATGTGGTTCGATCGTTGGAGCCGATATCGTTCCTGCGTTGTATGGTGTGAACGTCCAATACGATGCAGGAACGATGTCAATGCGATATCGGGGATTGAATGAGCGTGCTATTCAATGCTCCTATATTGAATGGAGATTGGAGCCGGATCGTGCTGTGTGACAGCCCAACTCCGATGTGAAGTTCAACGTCACCCATTCACTCCCATATTAAATGGTCGTTCCTGGGTTGGGGGACGTAGACATCGTAGGGACGTTGTATCACGATATCGGGACGTGTAAACCTCCGATGCGATGCGGGAGAAACGTGCTCTAAATGCGCGCTCCCGCGCCATTGAATTGCGATATCGCAACGATATTGCAACGTGTAACCCCACCTTTAGACTCCAGAGATCTCCTGCACTGACACCTGCGGGTTTTTTCTGACTGACATGGTAAACTGCTCGGTTTTTGCATATCAATATTTTCAGCATTTTTGTTTTTTCAGTCCACGGGTGTGGTATTCCTGTTCTCAGTAAACGGGATGGTAAGTCCAAGCACCCAACAAAGCTGGTCCCAGGGCGAATCAGATAGTGGGAGGGCCCACTTAGTCAGTGGGACGGAGGGAAGAAAGGTGGAAGGTAGGAAGGTAGTGAGAGGGAGTCGAGGGGGAAGCAGAGGAAGAGGAAGGACCCAGAGGACTGGAGCAGAGATTAGGCTCGTCTTGGGTTCCGGAACAGCCGACTGCTGAGAAGCAGAGGGAGCCCTAGGGGTGCTGGCAGTGAGCGATCCACCCGTGTGCCTGAATCTGAAGTGAAGTGGAAGGGCAGGTTGAGAACAAGGGGACAGGCCCTGAAGGTGGCGAGGAGACTATGCTCCAACCACGGAAACGGAGGCCACAAGATCTAGAGGAGCTGTGTCCAAAGCCCGACACATCTGCCGAGAAGGTAGCCGTACCATGGTCAGGGGACACGGCCGGTCGCCGACAGGACCCGTGGCTGCTGGATTGGGGCACTGTGTGCGGAGGCACGAACAGAAGAGAGGCAGACAGGCAGTGCTGAGAGAGAAAGCAATCCAAGAAGGAAGGAACATAAAGGGGATGTCTTGGATGAGCTGTCCCAGATATTGAGGACGATCTAGACTGAGAACGTGCAAGGACAGCAACCTGTAACATCACTAAGTGAGAAGTTAAGTAAACTGAGTTTAGAATTCAGAACTGTGTGAGACGTTTATTTCCCGCCTGCGGAGCGGTAGACTGACAAGAGGCGCAGACCGCAGAATTCCTGCTGGAGAATCGCTCCAACTTCCCTACCCCGCCAAAATAACCCTGCTGGTCCTCCATTACCAAACATCTTACCGGTTGCCCTGGGGTCTCGCGGGACCCTTGGGGAGCGAAACCTCCACAGCTCCACCCCCATCGTCCCCAGAGGTCTCACACCGCAGCGTCGGCCACTACTAGCCGAACACCATGGGTGGCGTCACGACCACCATCCCCAAAACTCTATTCCCCAAATTTATAATTGTCACGGCCAGGGCCACGGAGCCGGGTCTCGACCCCCACAGCAGAACTGTTAGCCTGATTTCTGAGTACCCCACGGCCCTGGGGAGGGCAGGTCATGATGACTGCAGGTGACTGCCGCTATTCACAGACACCAACGGCCGGAGAGTCTGAACCTGCCCGACCAAGCAAATGTGGTCAGAACCGAACACAATGGTGGAGGAGGGAGGGGTATAGAGGCCTAATTCAGGGGCCCTGGAGATGGGCGAAACTACAACAGGTGCAGAGGTTGCATCATACCCAGGCCCTGGAGCCCAGGGGGCCCCCAAAGTCTTTTAGCCTATAGAAAAAGAATATAGCTATTATAGATTTGCAATAATTGGGGCCCCATTGAAGCTTTCACATCAGGGCCCATGAGCTTGAAGTTAACTTACGCCACTGGAGGCAAGACTAGTATTTCTGTCCCGTTCTACAGGTATGTGCTCAGGGCAGTGTTACCATCACACCCCATATAAGCTGTAAAGTAACAGCGCTAGACAAGTCTGTACTGCCGTATATATGAAGTATAAGCACACGTGGTAGAACTACAAGTCCCAGCATGCATTGCTGCCATGAGGCAGAGGCGTCCAGACACAGCGCGGACAGTGGAAGCAGCAACCTGATTGGTTGCTACAGGCAACAACGGCTCAACACGTGACCGAACATTACCTCTTCGGCAGGTCGAACCAGCGCAGCCAGGCGGGCCGTCCGCGGAGCTTGGTCTTCCCATAGCGGATGAGGTCCTGGAAGACGCTGCACAGGCCGGTCCGCTGCCTGCTACAGTCCCCGATCAGGTGTAGGAAGAGTGCGACCAGGAACACCACGTCCAGGAGCGACCAGAAGCCGGCCACCAGGCTGAAGCCGGTCCCGGGGAGCAGCAACATGGCCGACTAAGCTGTCACCTGGCGCAGCCGGGAGCTCTACCTCTGCGCCCCGCCCCTTCTATCTTTATGCAATATGCAGGGCAGGATTCTGTACACAGCAGATACTGGGACTACAACTCCCGACATGCCCTGCGCTGCCTGAGGAGAATCACAGGCATTATTACAGCAGTTACAGCTGTTGTCCAAAAGAACCAATCACAGCCCAGTTGTATTTCTGCAATTCAAATTAACTGTGAGCTGATTGGTTGTCATCTGCAACTGCCTGTAACTACCTGTACAATGTGGTATTGTGGTTTACTTGCCTGTACCACTCCATAAGGTTGGGGGGCGCTCTGCAACTGGGGCTTGTACCACCACATAAGGTGAGTGGCTGCTGGGCTGTACCACCACATAGGGTGAGGTGCGTGGCTGTCACCATAGTAGGGTGCTGCTGGGCCTGTACCACACATAATGGTGTGTAAGTGAGCTGCTGGTCTGTACCACCAATAAGGTGAGGGTGCTGCCTGGGCTGTCTGACCACCAATAAGGTAGGGCCGCTGGTCTGTACCACCAAGTAAGGTGAGGGGCCTGCTGTCTGTACCACCACATAAGGTGAGGGGCCCTCTGTCTGTACCACAAGGTGAGGCGCTGGTCTGTACCACCAAGTAAGGTAGGGACCGCTGGTCTGTACCACCAAGTAAGGTGAGGGGCCTGGTCTGTACCACCAAGTAAGTGAGGGCCGCTGGTCTGTACCACCAGTAAGGTGAGGGACCGCTGGTCTGTACCACCAAGTAAGGTGAGGGGCCTCTAGTCTGTACCACCACATAAGGTGAGGGCCCTGGCTGTACCACCAAGTAGGGCCGCTGGTCTGTACCACCAAGTAAGGTGAGGGCGCTGTCTGTACCACCAATAAGGTGAGGGCTGCTGGTCTGTACCACCAAGTAAGGTGAGGGGCCCTGTCTGTACCACCAAGTAAGGTGAGGGGCCTGGTCTGTACCACCAAGTAAGGTGAGGGGCCTCTAGTCTGTACCACCAAGTAAGGTGAAGGGGCCTCTGGGTCTGTACTACCACCAAGGTGAGGGGCCGCTGGTCTGTACCACCAGTAAGGTAGGTGCCGCTGGTCTGTACCACCAAGTAAGGTGAGGGTGCCTACTGAGTCTGTACACCACCACATAAGGTGAGGGGCCCTGGTCTGTACAATACCACCACAAGTAAGGTAAGGGGCCGCTGGCTTGTACCACCATGTAAGGTGAGGGGTCACTGGTCTGTACCACTGCATAAAGTGGCGTTCAGTTTACTTGGTCAACTGACAGTCCCATGGTAATGTCATCAGCTGACCGCAGACTGGGCCGAATCTCTTGGTACTGTCATTGTGTCCTCAGAAGTTGCACTGATAGGATGTTTCTTCCTTCAGTATGACTTCAGATGCAGCAGAGATGAGTGCTCTTCGTGGGACCTCGTGGATTATCAGTGGAGGGCATGTTGTTGGGACTTAATAAATGTGTAAATGAGGGCTGTCCGTGTGTTTTATTTCTAACAAAGGAATTTTCTCTGTTTATTAATTATTCACTTACCTGATTGGTAGTGGGAAGGTATCAGAAGACACATGACATCACCAATCCAGGGTTTAATGACAAGCTGTCAATATTCCGCAGTCATTAACCCCTTCTATCACCCCAATGCCACTGCACCTGGGCATCAGGAAGAGTCGGGTAAAGTGCCTGGAAGTGTCGGTTATGATGTGCCAACTTCTGGGACGGCTGTACCTGCTTTTCTATAGTGGGGTGGGGGGGGGTGGCAATAACTATGCTGAGAATACCAGCATTCAGCTGCCTTTAGCTTAACTTTGGCTTGCAACTGAAAAGAGGGCAAAGGCCCATGCAGCTTTTTGTCAGCCAACGTAAAACACAGCAGCCCACAGCTGTCTGCTTTATCTGCTGAAAATGAAAAATACAGCTCTTCCGTATGCATTTTTTTCCATTATTTATTTATTTTACACACTATCAAGCTAGTTGCCATACACTATGTATAGCAACTAAACCAGACACCAATACAGATTGTGGGAATGCTATCTGAGTGAACAACCAATCACAGAGAGTGAGCGTCTGTGATTGCCAGTGCAGTGAATATTCATTAAGCTTAATGGGCGTCCCCGGAATCAAGCAGTGGTAAACTGGTAAGATCAATCTATCGGTCTAGCTAGTGAGACCCGCATGCTCAGTAGGCATACTGGATCTGGTGTTAGCGGATCCTGCCTGATTCGGTAAAGCCGGATCCATCGCCTATTCATTTTTATTTTAATTTATGCTGGATCCTTCTGGATGCTGTTAGTGGCATTTTTTTGTCGACCCCAAAAAATGCTACATGTTACGTTTTTAAGGTCGGCAAAAATAACAAATGTAAAAACGATCCTGGAGAAATAATATAATGTATATTTACCTATCCATGAGCTAAAATGTACACAGCAACCAGATTATGCAGTGACTAAGTTCAGGCTACAAGATACAGTGATGTCATCGCAAGACTTGCACCCTGACACTGACATCCAGGGTGTGCCTGCCCAAAGCACTATTAGATTTTATTTTTTCAAGATAGACTTTCAAACTTTCTCTGAAATTTTGTGAATTGACCATTACATGTTGCAGAAAGTTCCTTAGTCTTAAGGTACCATTACACGGCACACATTGGAACAATGTCCGCAACGATGTCGTGGGCGCGCGGTCGTTTCCGACATCGTTGGTGAGATGTCACACGTCTAGATATCGTGGATGACGCACCAACAATGTAGTGAGCAGGTATCGTTTGCAAACGATCCCTGCTCATTGCTGTGAATAGGCGAAGTCATCAACGACATCGTTATTGCGGTGTCACACACAACGATATACCAGGTTGGCGGATCGTTGATCATAGTGGTTTGAGAACATGTTCTCAAACCTGCAATCAATGAATCCAACAACTTATCCTTGTTGAATCTCAGTGTTACATGCAACGACGTCCTAATGATATCGTTGGAACGACTCCAAACCCGTGACATATCAGCGACATCGTTAACGATGTTGTGCCGTGTATCGGTACCTTTACTGTGTGTAGAAAGTGAAAAGATGCAGGTGGAGGCCCCTTTTGCTTTTATATTTAGCTCCACATCCTTGATGCCAATATCAGCACCACCGCCTTGATCCAATAAAGTCTGAAGACTCCACCACCCAGTACTCAAAAAATCTCCTGAATACACTGAACATACACCACACATGCTAAGGCCTGCTTCACACATCCGTGACACCACGGACATGTGAGACTAGGCCATTTGTGGGTGCGGCATGTAGCCATGTGTCACAGACGTGTGACAATGTGTGCTGTCCCATGTGCTATCCGTGGATGGCACACGGACAGCCTGTCACCGCATTCTGATCTAACTTCTGCGCCGCTGCTCCTCTCACTTCCGGTCCGCTGGCAGGCTAAGTGAAGTGAATATTCATGAGCCTAATGAGGGGCACTGGAAGTGGAGGAACTGTTAGTGCTGGAGTGAGGTGAGTATGAAATTCTTTATTTTTACGTTTGTGACTTTCGTCTGTGGTCCGTGCACACGTTTCAGGGCAAAAGCGGTCCATGTTTCCGTATAAAAACACATCTCGCCCTGTGGAGCACACGGACATGCATCTGCTCCACACGGCGACATGGTCTGTGCGGACTTACAGACATGTGAAGTGGCCCATAGGGGATCATGTGGGATAATCTGAGAATAGCATAATATAGGACCCGAGATCCTGATTCCAGCGATGTGTCACTTACTGGGCTGCTTAGTGTCGTTTTGATAAAAACACTGTTTAATCATCTGGAGATTATCATTAGCAGTCTACTTGGCCTGCTGCCAAGTAGTCTGGCATATTCACAGACTGCTAAATCTGCAATAGAGAAACCACTAATTTTATCAAAATCACAGCAAGCAGCTCAGTCAATGACACATCGCTGGAATCAGGGTCTCTATTTCTACATTATGCAGCTCTCAGATGGGATGGCAAAAACCTGGTGACATGTTCCCTTTAATATCAAGCAGCCACCTTACCCATGATTGTATACTGTCCCCACTAAGGACCCCAAGTGATAGCTCCAATCAGTGGTAAGGTGGTTGCTTGATATTAAATAACACCTGTTGGTATTTTGGCTCTTTTTTTTTTTTTTAGAGCTGGGGCATGTTAAAGGGAATCTGTCAGGTCAAAAATCCATATGTAACTGATATAATTTTCTAATTCCTCCCTCTAAGCTCTCTCTAGTCATGTATTTCTTTTATTTATATTTCCCTCCTATCCTTTGTAAACTTCAAATAACGAGATTCATTCCATCTGTCAATCACAGTGAATGATCATTTACTTCTCTGCTGTCCACTCCCCATAGGATGAATATTCATGTCACTTATTCACATCACTGCACTGCACCGCACAGGAGATCAGTAGAAATCACCAAGGCTGCCTTCACATTTGCGTTCCCCTCCGCAGCGTTCTGCGGAGGGGATCCGCAATGTGACTGCAGCACTGCAAGCCCCTATCTTTATAATGGGAGCGCACGGTACTACGCTTGACTGCGCATGACCGTGCACACCCATTCACTGCCATATGTGATCTGTACGCAGGTGGATGCCTGCGCACAAATAACACTCTCGGCTGCACCCTGAACGCGACATGTCTTTTTCACTTTATACCTCAGTGAGTGAGATGTGGAATTATGAGATTCTAACTTTATTTCACTTATAAGAAATAGCGACTTATATATACAGCACAGCGGTTCCAGTACCATAGGCTGACACCAGAACCAGGCACAGCTTTATTCAATCTCTTGGTAAATACCTAAATAATCACTGTATCCCCAAATCACATAAAGTTACTTAACAGTATACTTAACTTGGAATATTTTCATACATAGAGAGATTTGGAATAGCACGCCCATATTATACCTGGACCCATAAAGCCCACTACAAGCCGCTATTTCCATCCATACAGGTATGCACTAAAGTACCTGGCACTTATGTGAGACGGAGAATGGGCTCCTATTAGGGATACTATTTGTCTCTATACATATGGGACTCTTCCTTTATTATTCAATTCTTTATCCGCATTATTCATTATATCGTCTAATACATCTTCTCACTGGTCCTTTTCACTCTCCTAGGGGACAAACCTCCCCATGAGTTACTATGTCTAATAAAGACTGTACCTATGATTAATCATGCGAATACCCTTTTCTTGCTACCGGTACTGCCTCAGGCGATTATAGAAGGCCAGGAGCTCCTCAATGCTTGGGATTCCTATAGAGTGTATAAAAAAATATATGTGTTTTGCTGTGGGTATCATAATTAAGGGACGGTAATGTACATATATACTTACGGTTTGGCTCCTCCTCCCCTTGAGTAACTTACGCCCATTCTGAGAGGCTCCCCGGAGAGAGTGGAGCTGCAGAAAACATGTGTAAAGGAAACAATTGATTAAAATTTAAAAAAAAAAGGACACCATGAATGTAGTTGTTGCACTTTAGTTTTAATATGACCAAATACATTCCACACATTTTAGCCACTTACCATTAGCCAACAGAACACACTGGCCAGATGGTTCTGGCGGTGAAAACTGGCCTAAAGGTGAGGAAGGCCTCGATGCCAGATCAGGGTCTGGGCTTGCTGCCGCTGGTGGTGTTGTGTTGGATGGTGGTGAAGCTGCACCATCAGGACTCCTGGGCGCAGATGGTGGGGTTGGAGGTGGCGAGGATGCCGCCCGCCGATGATGCCCTATACATTTGTACAAACACAAGAAACAATGGTTAAATGGACCACACACAATAAAACCAAAATTACAAGTCCATTGTTTTGCACTCACAATACCAACAATTATGTGGATGCCACATCTTTGGCACGTAGGTAGGAGTTATGACATTTGTATGTTTGGTAAAGTAGAACAAGCAAGGGGCTTGTTAGCACATTTTATACGTTCAAACAAGCACACTGGTGGGGACCATAAGCAGACAGCTTGAAGGGCAGAGAGGCCTCCAAGACCAACATGCCAGATGATGGTACTGCTTAAAAAATGCTGCTTGAACACTAGCCTGGGGGGCCATCTGCCCCCATTGACCATGGGACTGGCAGCCTCCGGTAACGATGATATCTATGGAAAGTGCCCGTTGGCCTAATTAGGTGGAAGAAGGGTGTAAGTACTGACCATATCATTTGGGTAATGCAGATATAGAATGTTGGGCAACATCTACATACAGTTGACGTTGTAGAAACTGTTTTTTTTTTAAAAGCAAACATTCAAAGTATTACATGGCTCCACATCTTACAACATTAACATGAATGCATGACAAACAACATTGCAGACATAGTGTCTCTTCAGTAACCATGATGACACTACATATTGTCAGGATGCATTCAAATAAACATAATTTTTAAAGTCCAGAGGTAGGGCCATGTGATTATTGGCTAATGAAGAGACAAATATAGCCATGGTCCCAAAAAATATGGCCGAGAATGTGTAACCATGGAAGAAGATGTGCCCATTGGAAGTGTGTTTGTGCCCTTTAAATACACACACTTTGGCCATGATGCCTTCATCCTAGATGTGTGATTTTGTGGCCTGCTTACACTACAGTGGAGAGGGACTACAATGCAAGGGGAATTTGTATGGCCTGGCCATTCATGCGCCTCTCTGCACCCCCTGCATATGTTCATAGTGAAAACATAACCATGCTTCTAATCACTAGAGTGACACCAGCAGACAGGGGACACTTCTATGTTTTTAAATTTGGTGTTAAGGTTGTAAGGCTGGTTTCACATTTGCGTTTCTGCATGCGGAGGTCATGCAGACGTAAACGCAGCCATACTGATGTGAACGCAGCAGAGAATCACCGCATGCGTTCACATCAGTATGCAGCCCGGCCAGCCAATCAGCTGTCTTGGCGGCGGCCGGGAGGCGGAGATCAGCTGTGGGGATCTTCTCCTCCCGGCCGCCGCAGATCTCCCGCTGGTGTCGGCGCGTGAGATTTGAAGAAACAGCTGATCTGACAGCTGTTTAAATCTCCCCGAAGACACCGAAGAGGTGATGTTGGTGCGGGAGATTTCAAACACAATCAGCTTTTCGGCTCTAGCTGATCTGCTGGTGTCCGCCGCTGATCAACGGCATCCACCGCGACAGATTTCAATGTGATCCGCAGCGTTCTCTTGCGCTGTCATGCGGAGGACACTGCGGATCCATTAACTTTCATGCATTGTTTGTGCGCTTGCAGATAAAACAAGCACCTGCAAACGCACAAAAAATGCAGCATGTTGCGTTCGGAGGCCGCACAAATTATGCGCATCCGAACGCAACTGCAAACGAACGCAGACAAACGCAGATACAATGCGTTCCCATGTTAAACATAGGAACACAGCGTGCCAGCGTTTATCTGCGTTCGGTATGCTGGCTTTCATACGCAAGTGTGAAAGCACACTAATACTGCATATATGTTACATTTTTGGATGGCAAAGTACTGACCCCGGTGTCGCTGAAGCTCTGCCCGGATGGCCTCTATGCGCCCCGGCAACTTGTAGCGCAGATCTGCGATTTTTTTTGCAGATCTGCTTGCTCGTCCTCTCCACCCCCATGTGCTGCAGGATCAGTTGCTGAACCTGGCGGAGGCACCACTATTTGTGCAGGACCGGGTGATCATGGTGCAAATTGCACCAATAATCACGCCGGTCCAGGATGCTGATCAGCATCTTCACATCCCCATCTCCCCAGGGTGGTGACCGTGTCGCAGCTGCCATCATTCCACTGGGGACAAACAGAAAGTAGAAGCAGAGGCCTGAGCAGGCCGCAATATCATGACGTCATGACGCACATTTTTATGCGTGATAAAGCTTCTGTGTCGTCAGAGTAGTTGGCCCCTTTGTGTTACCACTGCTGCGGTATGAAATGTATTTAGGGGTACGCTTGTGCGGGGCCAATGTATCAAGATGCCTTTAAAACCAAAAAATAAAAAACACATACATGTCTGAAATTACATATGGTCCACACATGTGGCAAGCAACTTGGGAAGCGCATGAGCGTTTAACAACGCCTACACAACAGTGAGGGCGACTTCCATCTGTCTGCTTGGTTAATTTAAGTTAGCTTTCAATTTTACCAACTTATTGACACACAACATCCAAGAACGGATGATCAAATATGGCGCCATGGGTTGGACAACACACAACAGCCAATCGGAACGCAAGCACAACCACCAATTGTCGCTCAGCGGGCGCGGAAACAAGAACGCCAAAGCATGCCTACAGAATTGATTTCAGGATTGCTGAAGTTGTGAACGACATCGATTATCGTGACGTCACACACAACGATGCAGCAGGTTGACAGAACGTTAATTGAACGACGAACGACGGATTTGAGGTCCGGATCACAAATTTTGGATCAGCGATCCAACTATTTATCATTTCAACATCGTTCGTTTACACGCCACGATGCACGATAGTTCGTTTGAACTATCAAAAAAGGTGACGTTTCAGCGATATCGTTACCGATATCGTAGCGTGTAACGGTACCTTTACTGCACTAATGTAAAGGTGTAAGGTTTTCCCAAAATAAATGATATATTGTGAGGCCACTAGGGGTCCTCAAGGTTCAAGGAAAGTAATACTTTCTATAATAAAGAGGAAAAACCAATATGGCGATATGTAAAGTATGTATTTGAAGGATGCACAATAGTTGAATGTAAATAATATATCCTGCACCTATTCCCTATATGTGTGAGTTATTGCACAGATCCAAATACTGATTGAGAAATAATCAATAAAAAGAAAGAGCAAAAAAAGAACAATAAGTAGAAAGAAAGACCAACAGATACCTCCTCAGATTGAAAGAAATTCACATATATAAAGTACTATTGCATCTAGCCTATAATTATTGTCTATAGATTGCATATTATGGGCTTGATGTAATAGCACTTTATACATTTGACATTTCTTTCAATCTGAGGAGATATCTGTTGGTCTTTCTCTCTACGTATTGTTCTTTTTTTGCTCTCTATTTTTTAATCAGTATTTGGATCTGTGCAATAACTCTCACATATAGGGAATAGGTGCAAGATATATTTATTATATTCAGTTGCTACACATCCATAAGATATATGCTTATATATTGGTACAAGATCATATCTCAATATGTAGTAGGTGAAATAATAGTAATAATAATAGTAATAATAATATTAGCAAATCCCTCCAGTAAACAATGTATTATATAAACCTAAAAGTACCTAACCAATCTGTGCACCCCAGAATCAGGGGGCACAAGATGGCAGGAATAAAAGGATCCACAAATATATATATATATTTTTTATGTGTTAAATTGATTATGATCTTAAACATAGATACTGTCGCAATATGTGCTCTCCCTTATAAATATTTAACTGTTCTGTGTTATGGTACCCCTGGTATATTTCTAATTTTAGGCTATTGATTGTGTATATCCATTGAACGCCCTTACTAGTCTCATTTGTATCCTCAGTCTGGTGTCATGCTTGTCACTGTGGTGAGATGTATATAATCATGGATTTTTAATAAAGCACTTTTTGCATTATATATATTTGTGGATCCTTTTTTCCTGCCATCTTGTTGCCCCCTGATTCTGGGGTGCACGGACTGGTCTGGTACCTTTAGGTTTATATACATTTGGTGATCCATTGGACTTAGAGTCCTATATTTAGGTTATAAAAATGTATTATAGTTCTCCTGATTAGCTATGTCACCAATCCTTATGCGCAGGACATTGCAGCTTAGGTATCCATGGTTATGACCACTCATATAGTAGCGACAATTAGATGCTAGTGGTCGTATCTATGGATACCTAACCTTTCCCACATAAGGTAAGTGACATAGCTAATCAGGAGAACTATACTACATTTCTAATTAAAGATATTTGATAATATTATTATTATTACACTTAGTACACATTGGGATTGTCACACTGGGGGGGCCGAGATACCCAGAAGTAGAACGGAGCTGGGCATAGGGAGTCAGGAGAGCCTGCTCTGGCCCTGATACTGGGGTCCCTGACCCTGTACTCGGAGGTACTTCTGAAGGTGAGGAGGTCCGAGCCGCCAGCCTAAGACCCTAAAACTCCTGAGAGGCCCTAGCATAAGCCTCTACCTCCACGCACGGACCACAGAACCCAGCAGCTTCCAATGGAGAAAGAAACAGCAGCTTCTGATCAGCGTCTGCTCAAAACAGGTCACAGTTCAGAAGTGAACTGAACCAGCGACATCAGGTGGATGTGAGCTGACCCATTTATGGCTAAGGGATGGGGAGAAACCAGCCCAGCACGCCCCTCAGCTCACCGAAGCATGAGTCATAGTCATCACACACACCTGCTACAATCCGCTCCGCTCATTAGCTTCTCTCTCCACACTGAGAGCAGGGAAAAAAAGGCTATCATTTAAATCACAGCAGCAGCACTTCCATACTGCAAGGCAGTCAATACGTGACAGGGATAGGATCTTGGAGATGGGAATATCCCCTTCAGTTAGTAAATTCTTGCTGTTTGGTATCAATATTAGAGCATTGGAGAGAGTATTTTATGTACAGAGATTAACAATATGTTGGTGCCATATGACAAGGTAAGTTATAGAAGGTCATTTTGATCCAGTAAATGATGACATTACCTTCATGTCCTCAATGAGGCTGTGGAATACAAGTGACACCTTAAAAAGTAGCTAAATCATTGATTTTATTCTTTACCAAAGTTGTTGTAGTCTGATACTCCTGTTCATCCCAATTAACTGCTGATGACTTGAATCCCCACAGTACGAGCTGTCCGACTGTATTGGATTATTTATGGGAAATGTTACATACTCCGTGTCTGGAGCTCTTACATAATGATGCAATTAGCACAATGTCATTGCACTTGCATAGTGATTGCTTATAGTTCCTCTGTTCTGAAAATGTCTCTTTTTTAATATGTTAATTAGGCCAGTGCTTCTTTATAATTCTTTCGGACATAGGATTGGATTTAGCCGGGTCAGACTGCAGTTAGATTTATGGGAAAAAAATACAGTTGTGGCCAAAAGTAATGACACCCCTGCAATTCTGTCAGATAATACTCAGTTTCTTCCTGAAAATGATTCCCGTATCTTCATTTAATTTGTCTTCAATGAAAAGACACAAAAGAGAATGAAGCAAAATGCAAAACATTGATCATTTCACGCAAAACTCCATAAATGGGCCGGACAAAAGTATTGGCACCCTCAGCTTAATACTTGGTTGCACAACCTTTAGCCAAAATAACTGCGATCAACCGCTTCCGGTAACCATCAATGAGCTTCTTACAATGCTCTGCTGGAATTTTAGACCATTCTTCTTTGGCAAACTGCTCCAGGTCCCTGATATTTGAAGGGTGCCTTCACCAAACTGCCATTTTTAGATCTCTCCACAGGTGTTCTATGGGATTCAGGTCTGGACTCATTGCTGGCCACCTTAGTCTCCAGTGCTTTCTCTCAAACCATTTTCTAGTGCTTTTTGAAGTGTGTTTTGGGTCATTGTCCTGCTGGAAGACCCATGACCTCTGAGGGAGACCCAGCTTTCCCACACTGAGCCCTACATTATGCTGCAAAATTTGTTGGTAGTCTTCAGACTTCATAATGCCATGCACACGGTCAAGCAGTCCAGTGCCAGAGGCAGCAAAGCAACCTCAAAACATCAGGGAACCTCCGCCATGTTTGACTGTAGGGATCGTGTTCTTTTCTTTGAATGCCTCTTTTTTTTTTCTCCTGTAAACTCTATGTTGATGCCTTTGCCCAAAAAGCTCTACTTTTGTCTCATCTAACCAGAGAACATTCTTCCAAAACGTTTTAGGCTTTCTCAGGTAAGTTTTGGCAACCTCCAGCCTGGCTTTTTTATGTCTCGGGGTAAGAAGTGGGGTCTTCCTGGGTCTCCTACCATACAGTCCCTTTTGATTCAGACACCAACTGATAGTACGGGTTGACACTGTGGTACCCATGGACTGCAGGGTAGCTTGAACTTGTTTGGATGTTAGTCGAGGTTCTTTATCCACCATCCGCACAATCTTGCGTTGAAATCTCTCATCAATTTTTCTTTTCCGTCCACATCTAGGGAGGTTAGCCACAGTGCCATGGGCTTAATCTTCTTGATGACACTGTGCACGGTAGACAGAGGAACATTCAGGTCTTTGGAGATGGACTTGTAGCCTTGAGATTGCTCATGCTTCCTCACAATTTGGTTTCTCAAGTCCTCAGACAGTTCTTTGGTCTTCTTTCTTTTCTCCATGCTCAATGTGGTACACACAAGGACACAGGACAGAGGTTGAGTCAACTTTAATCCATGTCAACTGGCTGCAAGTGTGATTTAGTTATTGCCAACACCTGTTAGGTGCCACAGGTAAGTTACAGGTGCTGTTAATTACACAAATTAGAGAAGCATCACATGATTTTCTAACAGTGCCAATACTTTTGTCCACCCCCTTTTTTATGTTTGGTGTGGAATTATATCCAATTTGGCTTTAGGACAATTCTTTTTGTGTTTTTTCATTGAAGACAAATTAAATGAAGATAATAATACCAAAGAATTTGTGATTGCAATCATTTTCAGGAAGAAACTGAGTATTATCTGACAGAATTGCAGGGGTGTCAATACTTTTGGCTACAACTGTATGATCATTTTTTATTTATCATTCTATGAACTTTTTTTTAAATCACAAAAGATGGATGGAAATGTAAGATTGGTGAAAGTAAAACCATGTTTTTGTGTCTCCAATGAACCTCCAACACTCACTTATTCATCCCCTCCTTTATCAGCTGTCTCTTTGCACTATTTAGTAGACACGACATCCCACTCCCCAGCAGACACAGCACACTCCCTCTTCCCAAGTAACCATAAGAAGCCACACATTGCCCATTAGTTACAGCCGTGCACCCACATCATCAATATACCTCCCCTAATCCTTCTTTTTCTCACCAAGCAGCAAAGGACGTCTTCCACTCTTTCACTACTTGTCAAGGTATGTGATTCACCTTGAAGGCTATGCCATCTACTACAGCTACTCTACAATAAAACATCCTTATTAGTGGAAAAACAGAAAACACAGTGGTGCAAAAGGAATGAGAAAACCCTCGGATCATGTTCTGTTATGAAGACCATGGGACAATGGGGAACCAAAGTGCCTGATCTGTCTCTCAAGCTAGTCCTGTGCTATCCCTGTCTCAGGGGTACTCCTGATGGTGGAGAGGCCTGAGACGCCTTTCCTATCCCTGCTCCTGACCAGTCTTGATCTGACTACCCCTCCTTCAGCAAAACACTCAGTGTGCACGTTACCTTACTGGATTTTTTTAATGAGGATTTTGTTTAGGATTCTGTTGGAAAAACTGCTTTAAATAGTCTTTGAATTAGCTTTCTACTGATTTCAATGGCAAACCATCCTATAATAAATAAGATGCTGTTTATTCCTCAAAAAACTTTGAGCACCTGCCAGTTGGAGTCTCTGGTCATATCGATGTATGTCAGACTTATTCGCATATTTTTACAGTGTGTCATTTACAAGAATGTAACAGATACAACAATGGTGACACATTTTGAATCCAGTTACGTAAAATTGTTATGGGTACTACCAAAAAAGAATTTATCTACAAGTCACAAGTCATGCCCCAAAAAGTCATCTTATTCAAAATGGAAGAGGTCAGGGGTAAAAATGATATATTTTGTGCATTAACTGAAGTAAAATAAGACCCAAAATTTCCCTGGAACTTTTAGAAATTAAATTTTGGGTTCTGATTTTATCCAACTTGAAAAAAAGAATTAAATAATGTCCAAAATATTCTTTAAAAAAAGTTGACTCAGTTATTCTAACTGTAATAATAAAAATGGCCGGTGAATGTGACAATAAGGCTGCTTTCACATCACGGATTTTGCATTTCCGATGCTGTCCGATCAAAATCGGACAGCATCGGATCCGAATTTGGCCTCCATGCAGCCCTATGGGCATCGGACCGAATCGGATGTGCACTAAATGCCATCCGATTTGTTCCGATCCGATTCTGTCAGATTTTATTTTCGGTGCAAAAATCGGAGCAGGCTCCGATTTTTGCACCGAAAATAAAATCTGACAGAATCGGATCGGACCAAATCGGATGGCATTTAGTGCACATCCGATTAGGTCCGATCCCTATAACATGGGGCCCTATGGAGAAGGGTCCGAGGAAACATCTGATGTCTCCTCGGACCCCGTTTTACTTTACTGAGCATGCTCAGTACAGTAAAACTGCTCCTAACTAGGAGCACAAGGGTTAAAAAAAAAAAAAAATGTTATTCTCACCTCTCCACGAGCCCCCGCCGTCTCCCGCCGTCTTCCGCCATCTTCTTGGAGGCTCCCGGTGGCTCCCGCAGGCTGCCGGTGTCAGCAGAGGGCTTCCTCTGCCTTATAGGACCTGCAGTGATGTCACAGTCATGTGACCGTGGGTTACCATGGTGAACCCGCGGTCACGTGACTGTGACATCACCGCAGGTCCTATAAGGCAGAGGAAGCCCTCTGCTGACACCGGCAGCCTGCGGGAGCCACCGGGAGCCTCCAAGAAGATGGCGGAAGACGGCGGGGGCTCGTGGGGAGGTGAGAATAACATTTTTTTTTTCTTTTTTTCACCCCGCAGGGAGCGATTTAATGCCGGAATCGGGTGCCTATTTGGCACCCGATTCCAGGCATCAGAAGAGAGAAGATGCTGTCCGATTTATATCGGACAGCATCGGCTCCCTATAAATCGTTATGTGAAAGTAGCCTAACACTGTTCCAGATAAAATTGGCAAAAATAGTCCAAAAACATTTTTTGAAGCAGTAATTAATAGAGCTTTTAAAACGACTAATTGACTCAAGCTTAATTAGAACAATCTAGTAAGAATTACAGAAAAGAAAGATTTCTGCTGTCATTTTTTGTCTTCTTTAAACCGCCAGAAATATTTCATAGAAGTATCCACCCTTCATTTTTAATAACCTCATTTAGAATATATCATCCCTTCAAAACTATCATCACTTCCACAGATCCAGCACCAACAAAAATGTCCTGGTATCCGATCAGTGGTTCAAAGACGACTGGAAAAATTAAAGAGAAGTCGGAGCAAGTTACAAAACCTTCAGTTTGCTAAAGAAAAACTATAATCTGCCTCTATTATTCATTAAAGTGAAATAATTAAATGAAAGAAGCTTTCGGCAGTACATAATGTAGCATGGATTATATACAGATGTGTTCCTTAAATTGCATTAAAGACTTAGGAAAAAAATGAAAATGACATGTTAGTGGTCATCTGTTGTCAAAAAAGGCGCATAAAATTTAGTCTGTAATCTTCATTCCTTCATTCATTTCCAGATCCTGCAATATGCAAATTGCAAACTGCTCTTGTATCAATTCTGGAGCGACTTCTCTTTTATATACTCTTCTACTATCCTCATTATTAAAATATTATTATTATAGTGCCATTTATTCCATGGCACTTTACATGTGAAAAGGGGTATACACAATAGAGATAAGGTCAATAATCATGAATAATACAAGGCACAGACAGGTAGAGGAGGAGAGTGGAGGGCTCACAGTCTACGAAGGGATGGGTGAGGATACAGTAGCTGAGGCGAGAGGACCCTGCCTCTGAGGGCTCAGTCTAAAGGGGATGGGTGAGGATACAGTAGGTGAGGAGAGAGGACCCTGCCCAAGAGGGTTCACAGTCTACAAGGGATGGGTGAGGATACATTAGGTGAGGAGAGAGGATGCTGCCTGTGAGGGCTCAGTCTACAGGGGATGGGTGAGGATAGAGTAGGTGAGGAGAGAGGACCCTGCACAAGAGGGCTCACAGTCTACAAGGGATGGGTGAGGATACAGTAGGTGAGGAGAGAGGATGCTGCCTGTGAGGGCTCAGTCTACAGGGGATGGGTGAGGATAGAGTAGGTGAGGAGAGAGGACCCTGCACAAGAGGGCTCACAGTCTACAAGGGATGGGTGAGGATACATTATGTGAGGAGAGAGGATACTGCCTGTGAGGGCTCAAGTCTACAGGGCATGGGTGAGAATACAGTAGGTGAGGAGAGAAGACCCTGTCCACGAGGACTCACAGTCCACAAGGGATGGGTGGAGATATAGTTCATGAGGGAAGAGCTGGTTATACAACAGTTTACTAGACTGAGGGTTACTGCAGGTTGTAGACTTGTCAGAAGAGGTGGTTCCTCCGGTTCTTTTTAAAGGTTTCCATGGTGGAGTATGATGTTTTGGGGCTGAGAGCACCAGAGCATGGGGAATTCAAGGAGAAATTTTGTGTGCAGTTGTGTGCACAAGAGATAAGAGGGGGAGGAGAAAAGGAGATCTTGTGGGGATTGGAGGTTATGTTCAGGTAAGTACTAGGAGACCATGTCATAGATGTACTTAGGAGACAGGTTGTGGATGGCTTTGTATGTTAAGGTTAGGGTTTTGAACCAAAGTGTTTAGGCAATGGTAAGTCAGTGATGGGATTGGCAGAGAGGAGAGGCTGGGTAGTAGCAGGGGACAGGTGGATTAGTTGGGCAGCAGAGTGTAGGATAGATTGTAGGGGTTTGAGAATGTTAGAACATGGGTCAAGGAGCAAGAAGTTGCAGTAGTCAAGGCGGGAGATGATAGGGTCATTTACTAGTCTTGGAGTTTCTTGGTTAAGGAATGTATAGATATGGGAAAACATTTTAGTTGGTGTTAGCTGGAGGTGGAAAGGGCTTGGATATGTGGCTTGAAGGAGAGAGCACAGTTTAGAGTTACCCCAAGGCAGCAACCATGCGAGACTGAGGAAAGTGAACAGCCATTGAGTTTGATGGATAGGTTTGTTGGTGGGGTCAGTGAGGTGGAGGAAAGATGATTAATTCTGTTTTATTCATGTTAAGTTTTAGAAATCAAGCAGAGAAAAAGGAGGAATTATCAGACAGAAATTGTAAGATTCTGGTTTGTAAAGAGGTTCTATTCTGGTTCCATTTTTATCTGCCCTCCCCATAATGTAGACTCTTCCCCCCCCTCTCTACACTCTGATCTGGTGTGTACAATTGCCTCCTTAAAACTGAAAGAAATAGAAATAGAAAGAAGAGGGAGCTGGTAAAATTAGGAATAGTTCTCTTAACAGGTTTTTGTCCGTTTTTGCAAGCCAGCTATCTAGGTAATTGATTCTGAATCTTCAAAAATAAATCAGTGGAAATGTGTAAATGGTTTGAAAGTTATACAATTTTTCACATTTTTAGGTGTCTCTAAAGCATGTCTATTGTATTCATTATTTACAAAAATTATATTTTTAGACATTTTTTCTTCAGCACTGTTTTCCACAGCATTTTTTGGGGATTTTTTTCATTGCAATTTTGATTTTCTTCATGGATAACACTGGGCAACACGATTTTTTAGGAGTTACGTCAGACAACTGTTCTAATTAATTTTTGGATGCTGAATCCAGAAATTGTCTCAGTTTTTCTCTATCACGTCAAGTTTTTGAACTATAGGATTTTTGTCTTCTCAAAAATATGTAAACTGAGGGCGTGGTCTGGAAGCTGATGGCACCAGTCGCATCTCCCTGAGCTCCCGGCTGAAAACCGAGGAAAAGCGGCACCCTGAGACACCTCAGCTGCAAACACCCGACTCACTGACCTCGGAGGAGTGCAGGTGGTCCCGGAGATGCCTAAAAGCCAGTCCCGCAAACGTGTGGAGGCTTCCAAGGTGACGGATTTCTTCCCACCAGAGAGGCCCCCTGTACCTTCCAATATGGCACCGTCTTCCCCACACTCTGCAAGTGCTGCTCCCTCTCCACCCCGCTCCTCCCACTGCTGTGAGAGCCGTCTGGTGGGGGCTGAGGGGAAGCCCTGGTCACAAAGAACTTTCTCACTGAGGTTCTGGGCTCCTTAAGAAAGTCCATCCAGGAGGACATACGGTCCATAGTGGGGGAGATGAGAGAAGACCTGGCAGCCCTAGGTGAAAGGACCCTTCATAGAGAGGAGAAGATGGCAGAATATGCCACTGCTCACAATGAATTAGCAGATGATTATACCTCCATGGCTGATGAGATGAAGCAGCTCACGCTGAAGGTGTGTGATCTTGAGGACAAGGCCAGAGCAGGCAGCCTGCGTTTTAGAGACTTTGCTGAATCTGCAGATGAGGATTTGCATGAGGTGATCTTACCTTTCCTGCAGACTCTTCTACCTGACTCCTCTATTAATGCAGCTCACTTTAGCAGAGCTTTTCGCCTTCCTAAACCTGCGCATATACATCCCTCTCTGCCCAGGGACATTTTAGTCTCCTTCTCTGCTATGACCACCAGGAACCTTGTCATGAAAAGGATGAGACAAGACTTGACCCCCCCTGACCCATATACGGGCATCTCGGCTTTCCCTGGCCTCTCCCCTGGGGCCCTTGCCCGCGGGAGAGAATTTGCACCTCGTTGCGGGATTCTGAGAGACAAGGGGATTGCATACTCATGGGGAACCCCTGTGCGTCTTGAGTTCCGTTATAGAGGGACAAACCACCTTTTCCTCTCCCCCAGTCACCTGGGGAAGACGCTCCGGCAATGGAAACTGATTGGGGAGCAGAAAGGATCCCCACACCACCCACGAGCCCGGGATCGTGCCTCAACCTCCCCTCCTGAGTTAGTGAAGATTGGCTGAATGTACAGAGATCCGGTGGCTAACTGGATTTCATGCAAGTTCTAGGGATGGGCGAATCTACTCGCTAGGACTCGTTACTCGGCGAGTAGTAAGGGACTCGCAGGACTCGGTAGTCTGCGAGTTTCCCAGTGATTACTCGCACGAGTCCAATGCAAATCAATATCAATCCTAGTTTTGTCAGAAACGCTGACAAAACTAGGATTGCCATTGTTTGCATTAGACTCGGCTACTGTGCCAGTGATAGCAGGGAAACTCGCAAAGTAACTGCTGTTTCTTTGCGAGCCGAGTCCAGCTGTCTTCTCTGTGCAGCTCCAGGGTCCTAGAGCCCGCCTGCTGCCTGATGTAGCAGTGCTGAGATTGTTCTCAGTCTGCTCATTCTCTGTGCATAGACATCTATATTTATGCACAGGGGATGTAGCAGAGAGGACATCGCGTTTTGGACTACGTCGGATGGAAGAGGATTTTTTTAATTAAAGATGGAGTCCCTAATGGCTTTTTATTTTATTTCAAATAAAAACTTTTCTCTGTGTTGTGTTTTTTTAACCCTTTATTGGAGATTCTTAGTGGCTGGGTCAAACGTGGCCTGACATTAAGAATCTCGGGCTTAATACCAGCTTGTATAACAAAGCTGGTATTAACCCCTTTATTACCCAGCGTGCCACCGCCACCAGGGCCGCTGGAAGAGCGGGGTTCAGCGCCAGAGGATGGCGCTTCAATGAACGCGCCATCTTCTGGGGCGGCTGCGGGCTGCAATTTGCAGCGGGGGGTGCCCAGAAAGCTTGGGCATCCCTGCGCTGCGGATTCCAGCCCCCAGCTGCTTAGCTGTACCTGGCTAGACATAGAAATTGCGCGGAGCCCCACGCATTTTTTTTTTTATTATTTAATGAATTTCAGAGTCAGAGGCTCAGAGTCAGAGTCTCGGAGTCGGAGTCTCCTCAGAGTCGGAGTCTCAGAGTCGGAGTCTCAGAGTCGGAGTCTCAGAGTCGGAGTCGCCTCAGAGTCGGAGTCGCCTCGGAGTCGGAGTCGCCTCGGAGTCGGAGTTGTCTCGGAGTCGAGTCGGAGTCGAGTCGGAGTCGTCTCGGAGTCGGAGTCGTCTCGGAGTCGGAGTCGTCTCGGAGTCGGAGTCGTCTCGGAGTCGGAGTCGTCTCGGAGTCGGAGTCGTCTCGGAGTCGGAGTCGTGTCGGAGTCGGAGTCGGAGTCGTCTCGGAGTCGTCTCGGAGTCGGAGTCGTCTCGGAGTCGGAGTCATCTCGGAGTCGTCTCGGAGTCGGAGTCGTCTCGGAGTCGGAGTCGTCTCGGAGTCGGAGTCGTCTCGGAGTCGGAGTCGGAGTCGTCTCGGAGTCGGAGTCGTCTCGGAGTCGGAGTCAAAAAAATGCGTGGGGCTCCGCGCAATTTCTATGTCTAGCCAGGTACAGCTAAGCATCTGGGGGCTGGAATCCGCAGCGCAGGGATGCCCAAGCTTTCTGGGCACCCCCCGCTGCAAATTGCAGCCCGCAGCCGCCCCAGAAGATGGCGCGTTCATTGAAGCACCATCCTCTGGCGCTGAACCCCGCTCTTCCAGCGGTCCTGGTGGCGGTGGCACGCTGGGTAATAAAGGGGTTAATACCAGCTTTGTATTATCAGCTGGCCCTAAGCCCGAAATTTATGGCGGTCACGCCAATATTAGACATGACCGCCATGAATTTCTATTGAATTGTTTTAAAAAAAACACAACACATAGAAATTTTTTTATTAGAAATAAAAAAAAAAAGCCATTAGGGACTCCATCTTTAATTAAAAAAATCCTCTTCCGTCCGACGCAGTCCAAAACGCGATGTCCTCTCTGCTACATCCCCTGTGTATAGATATAGATGTCTATGCACAGGGAATGAGCAGACTGAGAACAATCTCAGCACTGCTACATCATCTCTGTGCACAGACATTCATGTCTGTACACAGGGAATGAGCAGACTGAGAACAAGTTCAGCACTGCTACATCAGGCAGCAGGCGGGCTCTAGGACCCTGGAGCTGCACAGAGCAGACAGGACTCTTCTCTTATCTGTGCAAGTTTCCCAGCGATTACTTACAAAGTAAACGAGTCCAATGCAAATAAATGACAAAACTAGGATTGCTTCAGGCTGAAGCTTCCGAGACACATCTGTGATTTGTAAATCTCACACTACTCGCTATTACTCGCTTCCCCATTCATTAACATTGGACTCGCTAGACTCGCAACGAGTAGCGAGTCCTGTGCTCGGACTCGCTAGAGTTAAGCGATTCCGAGTAATTTAGGATTCGCCCATCACTAGCAAGTTCTTCACCCTCCTTGGTCTCCTCCCGGGATCTCGCAGGGGACGTTCTTCCTATAACTCTCTCTCTCTTTTTCTCCGTTGAAGAGAGTGTTCTAACAGCCCTGGCATGTTTGCCGTTGCTGTGAACAGCAACGTGTGGCTCCCTTTTTGGAGCTGGCTGGCAGGAGTCTTTTTCTCCTGCGTTTACTTGCCCCCCTCAGACGGAGAGGCCTCATGTGGGCCTGTGCTTTTGTTCCAGTTTACATATGTGTTTTCTGTTTGATTGAATGCTGTTTTTCTGCTCTTTCTCCCCTCCTCATCTGATTCCCCTCCTTTACCAACTATCCCTTCTTCCTTCCCTCTCTCCCCCCTCCCCTTTCCCCCCGACTCCTGCCTCCCCCCTCCCCCGGGTACTTGTCCATCGGATCCCGCCTTATCGTCGCTCAGGTAAGCAGCAACATACTCCTTCTTAATTATTATGAAAATTGTCTCCTATAACGTTAGAGGATTGAACTCTCCCTTCAAGTGTTCTCTCCTTTGGAGAGATGCCCAGAGGTTGAAAGCTGATATCCTCTGTGTGCAAGAAACCCACCTCCTCCAGGAGGATAACTGCAGGCTACAACACCGACTATACCCGGTGAGCTTCTGTGCCAATGCGACTGCAAAGAAAGCGGGTGTGGGCATCTTTATTAGGCACTCAGTTGATTTCCAACTCCTGCATGTTTTGTCGGACCCTGCGGGCAGATTTATTATCTTATCCTGTGTAGTGGCGGGGAGACCGCTCATTTTGGTCTCTCTCTATGCCCCAAATGATGGTCAGTTACAATTTCTCCGTGTTCTATTAGATAAGGTGTCTGCTCCCTCCCCTGGTTACAAGATTCTCTGCGGTGACTTTAATCTGATCCCTGATCGGTCTCTGGACTGCTCCAGGGGGACGCTGGGGAGACCCAAGGAGTCAGGACCTGTACTCCGGGAACACCATCTACATGACCCTTGGCGTTATCTTAACACCACTGAGAGGGACTACTCCTTTTATTCGCACAGACACAGGTCATACTCTAGAATAGATTAGTCACAATGTAGAATATGAACACTGGGCACTACCCGTGTGTAATAACCGGTTAAAGGTTCAATGATCCTTGCTGACTGAGGGTCTCCAAACACTGGTGGTGCTCACTTGGCGTGAGTGCAAATACAAAAACGAAGAAACAAAGACAGTGGCACTCACCAGGTCGATCTTCAAATTTTATTGCCGTGTCCAAAGGAACATTCCAAGGGAGCGGGTCGTTGGGGAGGGAGGTGCGGGAGCGTGGACGACGGCCTCCCCCCTCCCCCGGGTACTTGTCCATCGGATCCCGCCTTATCGTCGCTCAGGTAAGCAGCAACATACTCCTTCTTAATTATTATGAAAATTGTCTCCTATAACGTTAGAGGATTGAACTCTCCCTTCAAGCGTTCTCTCCTTTGGAGAGATGCCCAGAGGTTGAAAGCTGATATCCTCTGTGTGCAAGAATTCCACCTCCTCCAGGAGGATAACTGCAGGCTACAACACCGACTATACCCGGTGAGCTTCTTTGCCAATGCGACTGCAAAGAAAGCGGGTGTGGGCATCTTTATTAGGCACTCAGTTGATTTCCAACTCCTGCATGTTTTGTCGGACCCTGCGGGCAGATTTATTATCTTGTCCTGTGTAGTGGCGGGGAGACCGCTCATTTTGGTCTCTCTCTATGCCCCAAATGATGGTCAGTTACAATTTCTCCGTGTTCTATTAGATAAGGTGTCTGCTCCCTCCCCTGGTTACAAGATTCTCTGCGGTGACTTTAATCTGATCCCTGATCGGTCTCTGGACTGCTCCAGGGGGACGCTGGGGAGACCCAAGGAGTCAGGACCCGTACTCCGGGAACACCATCTACATGACCCTTGGCGTTATCTTAACACCATTGAGAGGGACTACTCCTTTTATTCGCACAGGCACAGGTCATACTCTAGAATAGATTACTTTTTGGTTGATGATAAAACCTTGTCGGCCTGTGCCTGTGTGGAGGTGGGTACCATCACGTGGTCCGACCACTCCCCCGGTGTCCCTCGGACTTGCATTGGACGTCCGACCATCCCCCCCGTCCTCCTGGGCACTCAACAGGGCCCTCCTCTCTGACCGAAACCTTGTGGAAGATGTTAATGCTCAACTTGTTGAGTACTTCCAAATCAATGATAACGGCATGGTCGCGGAGGAGACTCTTTGGGCAGCCCACAAGGCGTTTGTTAGAGGGGTCTTTCTTCAGAAAGCTGCGCAGCTGAAGAGGACCAGGGAAAGGGAGAGAACTGACCTAATCTCTCTTCTTCAGAGCCTTGAAACAGCGAATAAACATAGCCCCACCCCCCAACTGTCCACCCAGTTAACAGCCACTAGACTTAAACTCCGCACGTTACTTCTACTTCGTCACCAAAACAGCTTTTTATGAATCCGGAGACAAGGCGGGGGCATTACTAGCTAGACGACTGAAGAGAAGAGAGATTCGCTCCGCCATTGTACAGTTGAAGGATGCGTCTGGCCGTACAGTTAGGAACCCTGGGGAGATAGCTAAGATTTTTCAGGTGTTTTATTCCAAACTTTAAAATCTAAGAGATGACCCGGACACTCCACAGCCTTCTCCCGCGCTGGTGGCGGGTTTTCTCGAGGACCTGGGCCTACCTTCAGTCTCCGCTTCAGATATGGAAAACCTGAACCTTCCCTTTACCCTCACTGAAGTTCTCCAGGCTATCAGATCTACTAAACTACACTCTGCCCCTGGGCCTGATGGTCTACCGAATGAATATCTCCGCACTTTTGCGGACACTCAGGCTCCGTTCCTCTTGAGAACCTTTCACCAGTGGCGGGAATCGGGCTCAATTGCCCCTGCCCAGTTACAGGCTACAATTGTTACTATACCAAAACCTGGGAAGCTCCTGGACCTCCCTGAGAGCTACCGCCCTATCTCCTTATTGAATTGTGATCTTAAAATATATGCTAAAATTCTTGCTGTGAGATTGGCGGCGGTAGTTCCCTCCTTGATTAATCCCGACCAGGTGGGGTTTATGCCAGGCAGACAGGCGAAGGACGGGACGAGGAGAATGATTGATCTCATTAGGACCTTGGAGCTGAAGGGGGCCCCAGGTGTATTCCTGTCCTTAGACGCGGAAAAGGCATTTGACAGGGTGCACTGGGGCTACCTGGAAGCTGTCCTCCGGAAGTTTGGCCTCTCTGGCTCATTTCTTTCGGCCATTCTCTCCTTATACTCAAACCCCAATGCCAGAGTTCTTGCCTCTGGCTTCCTTTCGCCTGTCTTCCGGATCACAAACGGCACCCGCCAGGGCTGTCCCCTCTCACCAGTGATATTTGCCCTGGCGGTTGAACCCCTGGCGGAAAAGATAAGAACCTCTCACGGAGTAAGGGGGCTTAGGGCTGGTGGAGGGATCCACACCATTGGCTTATATGCTGATGATATAATCATCACGTGTTCCGACATCTCAACTTCGCTCCCCTTAGTAATGTCTAATGTCATGTTACTCCATGGTTTCATACTACAAGCTGAACACTTCCAAGTCAGAGATTCTCCCCATAAATGTCCCGGAAAAGGAGATTTTGGACCTGTCTGCTCGGTTGCCGTTCCGGTGGGCACGAGGAGGAATCACGTACCTTGGTATAACATTAGCTTCCTCCACTTCCCATATGATACGGCTTAAATATAACAATCTATGTACCAAAATAGCGAAGGATGTAGGTTCATATACCTTCTCTACCTTGTCATGGATAGCAAGATTGCACGTTTTGAAAATGATGCTTTTGCCCAAAATCATTTACACTTTTCGTTGTGTTCCCCTCAGGGCCCCAGCGGATTTAATCTCTAGACTCCAAAGTATTGCGAATAAATTTGTATGGGGGAACGGGTCGCCTCGAGTTGCTCGGGAAATTATGTACCTGCCCCTCCATGCTGGTGGGATGGGCCTGCCTAACTTTCTCCACTACCATAAAGCAATAATCCTGGAAGAGGCTAAGTCCTGGTGGCACTCCCCTCCTCATCTCCGCTGGATCCCCATTGAGTCCTACCTACTTGGGGGGGGCTCACTGCGGGATGTCCTGATTGCGGAATCTCTGCGCCCGTCTGGGTGAGTAGCCCAGTCGGACGCGGCTCAGTCCCTCCTGTATTATTGGAGGCGAGCTCCGCATGCCTGGACAAGAGTTCCCCCAGGAGATGTTTCCCTCAGCTCTTTACGCCTCTTGCTCCCCTCGATAAATGTGCAGACTTGGGAGGAGGCAGGGGTGGTATCTCTGGCGGACCTTTTATGTGATGGGCTAATGCCCACCTTTGAGTCGCTTTGTGACTCCCGCCCTGGGTGCCGTCCCGCCTTCCTCCAATTCTTCCAAATTGGACACCTCCTCCGAGCGTCTTCTTTTTTTAAGAATTTTTCTGCCCCAGGGGACGTATCTAGTCTGTTGAGATTTATCCTCTCAGACCCCCACAAGACCAAAGGGCTGTCGACTATATATAAAGCGCTATTGACTAACGAGGTGGATTCGAAATTGCCCTATATGCTGCGCTGGGAAGGTGATCTTGGGTTTACCTCACAGATCGAGGATTGGTACTATGCCTCCTCGGAGGTGGAAGGTCCACTAGATGTGTTAATCATGTAGAGAATCTCAAGAAGATACATCTTAGGTGGTATCTCTCTCCGGATCGCCTCTCCTGCTTTGCGGAGAGTCAGTCCCCCCTTTGCTGGCGACAATGTGGAGTTCGGGGGACTCTCTCCCACATGTGGTGGACCTGTCCAAACATATCCCCGTTCTGGTCCTTGGTCTTTGGCCTGGCTAGGACGGTCACGGGTATCTGTCAGGATCTCTCCCCACAGTTGGCTGTTCTGAACATAGGAATCCAGGAGTACCCTCCAGCTATTAGAGGAGTCCTCTCCTTCATTCTAATCGCGGCTCGGCTATGCCTCGCCGCCCATTGGAAGGATTGCTCCCCTCCTACGTATTCGGAACTTGTTCAGAAGGTCAACTGGATTTTTCACCAGGAATACTACCTTGCTCTTGACAAGCCAACTAAAGTATCAGTTTTGCAGAAGTGGGAGTTATGGGCTTCACATCCCCAAGCGTCCCCCATCCCACAGGAGATGCGGCGTTCCACCTACTCTCCCTGGGGGGGACCCGGCTCCCCGCTGGGACTCTGAGCGCCTCTTAATTTGTGGAGCTACCTTACCTGTTTGACCGCCTCTTGGGCCGCACACACGTATGCGTGGATGACTTGCCGTTATGATTTTACCTGTTGCAGGCGACACCCGAGTGGACAACCCAATCCTATCCTACCCCTTTCCCCCCCTTCCCTCCTCCCATTCTCCCCCCTCCTCCCCCCCTCCCACTTTCTCTTTCTTTTCTTATTGTTAAATTTATGTATTTGTTTCTGTGGGCCGTAGAGTCCCCCTCCCCCACCTATGCACTGCGTTTGCTTCTCTGTTGCTCCGGCCTGCGTGCAGGGAGATGGATATCTAATTTAACGGCATCAATGAATGCTCACTGTGTATGTCTGAGTTGATAACTTGTTCAATAAAAATTTATTGTTAAGAAAAAAAAAAAAAAATATGTAAACTACTGTACCTAAAAAGTGTTTTTTTTTTTAATAGTACAAATATGAACAAAAAATGAAATATATAAGAAATAGGCATGACAAATATGTTTTTTAACACTATCATGTGTTTTACAAAGGATATATATCGAATTGTAATCAGATAACAAGTCTTATTACAGATATCAGTGCAATTGTGCATCTCTGGCAGGTAAGTTGTGGAGGAGAAACTTGACGTGCTAGAAAAAAACTGACTACATTTTTGGAATCAGCATGCCAATTTTAGTATAAATCAGCTCAAAAACCGAACTCAACAGAAATTTTTTTTCAAATTGTTCCCCAGTGTAATTATACTATACTAGATGGTGGCCCGATTATAACTCATCGGGTACTCTAGAATATGTGGGTGTGCGGTGGTGTGGGTGTACGGCGGTGCAGTTGTGCATGGTGCGGGTGTTCAGCGGTGGCCCCCTCAGTTCTCACCTGCCCCAGGCTTCTGTCCAGCCGCCTCTCACCCTAGCATGTCTTCTTCTTCCTCCAGTATAGATGTCAGCAATTCCAAGGCCTCGGGGCCGAGTTAACAGGGGGCGTCATAATAGGCGTGTCCAATAGCATAGCCCTGATGTGGTGGGCGTGCCCTTGTACACAGCCATTACGACACCCTCTTTGGTAGCTCCACCCCCATCGCCGCGGCCTTTTAATTTCTGGAGTCTATGCCACGAAAAGAAGAAGAATGGCGAGGTGAGTGGCGGACTCACGTCACACTCTGTCCTGCACTCACGTCACACTTAGCCCTGCACTCACGTCACACTCACCTTGCACTCACTTCACACTTAGCCCTACACTCACCTTGCACTGACCCCACACTTAGCCCTACACTCACCTTGCACTCACGTCACATTGTCTCTAACGGAAATCCCGCATCGCTGATTTGTTGTGCCCAGCCAGCCGCGAACAATCATCGACGCGGGTTTTGCGTTAGAGACAGTGATGTGAGTGCAAGGTGAGTGCAGGGTAAGTGTGAGGTGAGTGCAAGGTGAGTGTAGGGCTAAGTGTGAGGTGAGTGCAAGGTGAGTGTGAGGTGAGTGCAGGGCTAAGTGTGACGTGAGTGCAGGACAGAGTGTGACATGAGTGCAGGGCAGAGTGTGACGTGAGTGCAGGGCAGAGTGTGACGTGAGTGCAGGGCAGAGTGTGACGTGAGTGCAGGGCAGAGTGCGACGTGAGTGCAGGACAGAGTGTGACGTGAGTGCAGGACAGAGTGTGACGTGAGTGCAGGACAGAGTGTGACGTGAGTGCAGGGTAAGTGTGAGTGGTGGGTGAGTGTGAGTACAGGGTGAGTGTAGGGTGTGTGGGTGTAAGTGGTCTGCAGTACCTGGATCCTGGTGCTGTGTGCGTTTAGCTTAAGGACCTCTGGTGATGTCACAGCCATGTGATCTTGCTCCGGCCAAGATTGTGACATCATCAGAGGTCCTGTAAGTATAGAGACCCCGTCACACATAACGACGCACCTGCGATACCGATAATGATACGACCTGGCCATGCATGCTGGTGCGTCGTTTTCACATCGCTTTTCATGTCAAATAGCGGGACGGGAAAGCCGACAGTGAAGTCGGCTTTCCCGCCGCTATGTAAGTGTAGCGCTGTTGTCTCTGTCACGGCAATCCCGCATCGCTGATGCGTCGCCAGTGCTTTTTTTGTAAAAAAACATATTTGTCGGTACACATTTCAGATTAATTTCTCCTATGCACAGGGGTGCAGAAAGGCTCTCTGCTGCCTGAGTCTAAGTGAGGATCGGGGGAGGGGGGGGTTGCTGTCGGCGGCCGCGGGTGAGGAGCGGGGAGGGGGGATGCTGTCGGTAGCTGCCACTGGTGATTTTACCTTATAAAAACTACTAGAAAATAAGCAGCATCAAAAAACTTACCATATATGCCAAAAACAGAAACCAAATGCACTTACAGGAAGCAGTCAGAGCCCAAATGTGAAGCAAGCCCAGGTGCAGGCTAATAAAAATCACCTCAACCAGCAAGGTGTCGGAGGCGACTTGCCATGCATACAATGGGCCTGCATAGAGCACCATTCACATTGATGCACATGATGCAGAGTGTCTGAAAGCTACCCAACCGCTCTGCCGCCTGAGCATTGGGCTGCACAGTACGATGCTTCTACACCACTAGATGAATGGCGCCCCTAGGGGCCCAACTGCACCCTGGATGGATAAAAAAGTGCAAAATGTTTTTTATATGATAAATAAAAAACTTTTATAAATGGGATATTGGTTCACGTATTGGCCAAGACATTAAGACATTAAATGGTGCTCTATGCAGGCCCATTGTATGCATGGCAAGTCGCCTCCCACACCTTGCTGGTAAGTGCATTTGGTTTCTGTTTTTGGCATTGATGGTATGATTTTACCTTATGCAGCCGGCACACGTCACACAGGGAGCCGGCTGCATGGTGCAGGCACCGCCCCCTTCTGCTCCGCGGCTCCCCCTGCCTCCTGAGCCTAAAGGCTCATATTGACCATTGGACAGTGTGGCCCTGCCTATGCATGGCACATGTCCCCTATGCATGGCACATGTCCCCTATGCATGGCACACGTCCATTATGCATGGCACATATCCATTATGCATTGCACATGTCCATTTTGCATGGCACACGTCCCTTATGCATGGCACATGTCCATTATGCATGGCACACGTCCATTATGCATGGCACACGTCCCCTATGCATGGCACACGTCCCTTATGCATGGCACATGTCCCCTATGCATAGCACTCGTCCCCTATGCATGGCACTCATCCATTATGCATGGCACACGTCCCCTCTGAATGGCACACGTCCATTATGCATGGCACACATCCCCTATGCATGGCACACATCCCCTATGCATGGCACATGTCCCCTATGCATGGCACACATCCCCTATGCATGGCACACATCCATTATGCATGGCACACATCCCCTATGCATGGCACACATCCCCTATGCATGGCACATGTCCGTTATGCATGGCACACATCCCCTATGCATGGCACACGTCCCCTATGAATGACACACATCCCCTATGCATGGCACACATCCCCTATGCATGGCACACATCCCCTATGCATGGCACACATCCCCTATGCGTGCACACTCCATTATGCGTGGCACTATGTCCCCTATGCGTGGCACACGTCCCCTATGAGTGTCACACATCCCCTATGCGTGGCACACATCTCCTTTGCGTGGCACACGTCCATTATGCGTGGCACACGTCCCCTATGCATGGCACACGTCCCCTATGTGTGGCACACATTTCCCTATGCGTGGCACACATCCATTATGCATGGCACACGTCCCCCTATGTGTGGCACACGTCCCCTATGGATGGCACATGTCCCCTATGCGTGGCACATGTCCCCTATGCATGGCACACATCCTCTATGTGTGGCACATGCCCCCCCTGTGTTAGATATTGCCCCATGCTTCTCTATTCTTCCCTCCTCCAGCGCTGATCTCCCGGTCTCCCTCTGTGCAGCTGTGATCGGGCAGAGATGATGCTGCAGAGCTATTCCACTTCCTGGTTTTGGTTCTGTGCGGTCATGTGATCAGCACAGCAGAAAGTGACATCATCTCTGCATGCGATCACAGCAGCAGCAGGGAGACAGGAGAGACACCGGGAGATCAGCGCTGGAGGAGGAGCCATGAGGTACAGTTTATTATTTTACTATGGCAGCAGCATGGGGGCCATATCTAACATGGGGGGGCATGTGCCATCACAGGGGGGCGCAGGACCATATAATATGCGCCGCTCCCCCAGCCTATCACCGCAGTGTGGTTTCAGCACCATGGTGATGGAGAGCGGCTATGCATATTATATGAGCGGAGCAGAGATCTCCCACTCCCTCCTGCAGCCTCCCCCAGCTGACATTTTCCGGTACACACCGTACCGTCGCAAAAAAGGCACTGTCCGTCGCTGTCGCCAGGTTTTGAATGTGCATAGTCTACGCTCATTGGTGGCCGCCTCCAGCGGCCACCAATGAGCAGCCTCTGTCTGCCGCACGATTTCGGCTTCAGACAGACGCCTTAGACAATTATACAGTAGATATAGTTTATTATGCTGTGTAGATGCTTCTAAAACATGTCTATTGCATTTATTACTTACAAAGTTAATATTTGTGTGATGTGTTTTTCAGCACCATTTTCCGCACGGTTTTTTTTTATGGATAATCATACTATATATAATATATTATATATTATTATTATTATTATTTATTCATTTATATAGCGCTATTAATTCCATAGCACTTTACATACATCAGTAATGCTGTCTCTCTCTTGGAGCTCACAATCTAAACATCCTATCAGTATGTCTTTACAATGTGGGAGGAAACCGGAGTGCCCGGAGAAAACCCACGCAAACACGGGAGAACATACAAACTCCTTGCAGATGTTGTCCTTAGTGTCCTTGGGGGGAATTGAACCCAGGACCTCAAGACCCCAGCGCTGCAAAGGCTACAGTATATATAGGTGCTTCTAGAGCAGGGGTCTCAAACACGCCGCCCATGGACAAGTTCAATATGCCAGCGGTACAGTGTATGGGGAAGCCGCAGTCCCCGCTGTGTTATGACTTCCGGCTGTGGGACTGACAAGCTTTGCCGCTCATCAAGATCAATACAATCCGCCAGCCAATGAGAGGCCCTCAGCTGCCGTCAGTGTATGATGTCACATGTGGGCCTTTCATTGGCTGAAGGCTTGCATTTATCTTGATGAGCGGCAGAGCTTGTCAGTCCCGCGGCCAGAAGTCATAACACAGCGGGGACCACGGCGGCCCAGCTGCACTGTACCGCCGACATGGTGAAGGTTAGAAAAGTCTGTGTGAGAGTATCTGTGAGTGTATGAGTGTTTGTGAGTGTGTGTTTGTGAGTGTGAGAGTGTTTGTGTGAGAATGTGTGTGTGAGTGTGAGAGTGTGTGTGAGAGAATGTGTGAATGTGAGAGTGTGAGTGTGCGAGAGAATATGTGTGTGTATGTGAGAGTGAGTGTGTGAGAGTGCTTGTGAGTGTGTGAGAGTGAATGTGTCAGAGTGAGTGTGCGAGAGAATATGTGTGTGTATGTGAGAGTGAGTGTGTGAGAGTGCTTGTGAGTGTGTGAGAGTGAATGTGTCAGAGTGAGTGTGCGAGAGAATATGTGTGTGTATGTGAGAGTGAGTGTGTGAGTTTGTGAGTGTGAGTATGTGTGAGAGTGAGTATGTGTGAAATTAGCAGGGTGGGGACATTACTAAAAGAAGATGATCAGGATTTGGATATTGCTAAATTGAGCAAAAAATGCTGCTATTACTAAAAATGACACTTAGTCCTGCAAGGAATGCGACCCCCGACATCAATTTTTTCTCTGTGCAGCCCACCAACCCAGCCGAGTATGAGATCTCTGTTCTAGAGCATGTGTATTGTATTCATTATGCATAAAATGTATATTTTTAGACAAGGTAAAAAATGTTTATACCGTGTTAGCCTGCCTTCAGACTTGCAGATGCATCTGCAGCGTTTTGCAGATGCATCTGCATGCAGACCGCGGCCCCTATGTTTATAATGGTGCGCACGGCGGTCTGCAGATGCTTGCGGACCGCCGTGCGCACCCATTCACTCCTATATGTGATCTGTGCGCAGGTGGATGCCTGCGTACAGATCACACACTCTCTTCCGCCCCACGGACGCGACATGCTGCGTCCCGGGTGCGGACGCGGGACACCGGAAGGAGCAGATATGGTCCGCATCCGCACCCGAACGCAGCAAACGCTGCCAAACGCAGGCACTATGCGTTCCTATGTTAAACATAGGAACGCAGTGCGCATGCGTTTGACTGCGTATGGGAACGCAGCATACGCTGCGGCGCCAAACGCTAATGTGAAGGCAGCCTTAGCCAGTAGATAGAAAAACGTTAGAGTCTGAGAGTCCTCAGTGGTTGATACCATTTAATGGCTAACTGAAAAGATGGTAAGAAAAGCAAGCTTTCAAGACACTATGGCCTCTTCATCAGACTGATAATGACACAAATTCTGAAGACACACACAGCCACCCTTCACGAGTCTTACTATAAGGTCCTCTCACGATGGTACTATACCCCTATCAAACTATATCATATGAACCCCAATCACGACCCATCTTGCTGGAGAGGCTGTGGAAACCTGGGAACCCTCTCACATATTTTCTGGCACTGTCCTGTCCTGACCAATTATTGGAGAGATGTCAAATCTCTAATTACAAACGTCACTGGGATTCAAATAAACTTCACCCCAGAATTAATATTACTACTGATTGGCACAGAGGACCTCCCTCACCACATACGCTTCTTAACATCCCACATTATTTTGACTGCTAGAGTCCTGATAGCCTCGAGGTGGAACAAACCAGAACCCCCCACAGTGGATGACCTGATTGAAAGAGTGTCGACTCACTGTACTTTCGAGTACAACTTCGCTATACGCGCAAACAGGTTCCCAAAATTCATAGGGCGTTGGGAGACATGGTTGACAATTTTTTCCCCATCCCTCCTGCAATAGGCCGCTGACGTAAAAATTGATGATTTGACTGTTTCTTCCCCACAATGCTTTCAAGCTTGCATTACGATTTGCGACAAAATGCACAGAGTGTGTTTGGACTATTCAGTATTCGGATATTCATTTGTACCTTTCCAATTTTCTCTCTTTTTGTACGAGCGCTGTATTTGAATTTGCATATGTACTTACGACTTGTACCGTTCATGTTATTTGTTGGTTTGTTTACTTGTTACGTTTATTACCCTTCCCCTCCCCCCTCCCCCTCCCTCTTTATTTATGTATCTAATTCCCTCCCCTCCCCCCTCCCTTGAAATTTCAATAAAGATATTTGGACAACTGAAGACACACACATACATACATATGCAGGGTGGGATGATGCAGTAAATACGACAGGTGACATAAAGCAGAGTCAGTTTTGGGAAGGGAAAATCAAAATTGGAATTTGGAATCTGCTTGTCGTATTTACTGCATCATCCCACCCTACTTATGTATATATATGTGTCTTCAGAATCTGTGTCATTATCAGCCTGATGAAGAGGCCATAGTGTCTTGAAAGCTTGCTATGTTTACCAACTATACAGTTAGCCATTAAAAGGTATCAACCACTGAGGACTCTCGGATTCTAATATTTTTCTATTTTTTGACATGTTTTTCAGCACAGTTTTCCACTTTTTTATGATTTTGTTTTGCTTTAAGGATAATTATACAATATATATTCTATTATGCGGTGTAGTTGCTTCTAAAACCATCTACTCTATTCATTATTTACAAATTTATGTATATTTTATTTTTTGTCATCTTCCTGCTACAGTGTTTTTACACCTTTCGACTTATATATGTGGTGTAGTTGGGAATGTTTATTATTCAGTATATTTATATTATTATTATTTATTGATTTTCCTTTATAATCCAGACATTACCATATATTGTTAGTTATTTGATCTCGTGTTCCATAGTGGCATTTTTTTTACTTTTCTACGTGTTGTATACTAGGGGATTTTTTTCCAAATCATTAATTAATTGTCAATTGATTTCACATGTGTTAGACCTGTTTGAAGCTTCAGTATACACGGGCGATCAAAAAGAGGACACATTTCCTTAATGTTAAGAATATTGTGTTGTCCTATGTGAAAATATCCTAACATGAGTAAAATAGCAGAATTTTAAGATTATTTCATAAATTTAAAATATTCTAAAGCACAGAATAAAAATGTAAATGAGACAAATAAAAAAGAACACTGATCAAAATTAGAGAACACTTTCCGATGCCTGCAAGTTATTGGTGTTAATCTGGCACCTGGTGCTGATTTCCTTAATTATCTGACAAATCCTATTTAACTGGCAGCCTAAATTTCCAGTTTGCACTCACTTTACAAAAATGGTGTGCCATTCCAAAGTGACTGAAACCCTCTGGCCTCAGGTTGCCAGATGAAGGCCAAAGGGGTAGTCAGTAACCAGGCCTGTGGTTGCTTGGGAGGTCACGGTGGCGATGACCCGGCTTCGTGGTCCTGGGCGTGCCGATATGGGGATATATTTAGAGCGGATAAGTTTGTGATGCCACGTGTGGTTACTCTGGTCAGGGTGACCAGCGCTGCTATCGGACCTCTGGGGCCAGTGGAATGGCAGCCTGGATGGTACTGCTCCCCACGGGTAGAGCATGGCCCCAGGGTTAGTGGTAAAAGTCTATGAAGATGGTGATGGTGCCTGTGAAGTGGTGCAGGAGAGTGCAGGGAATAATTGGAGGAGACCAGGGTTGCAGTTCTTTACCTTTACTTGGCAATCACTGAAGTCCACCCAGCCGGGTGCTGTGCTCCTCCGTGGCGTAGCCTGGCCAGCTCTCAGATGATACAGGGCCACTTCACCAATACACCTTTCGTGAGCCTTTCCTGGCCGTCTCCCATGCTGGCTACTCTCCTTTCCTGCATCTTCGTGCGACAGGGTCTGAATCTATGGGCTGCGGGTCCTGTCAGGCAACTTCAAGATGTCCCCTGACCCTATATGGCCACCGTCTTGTGGAATGTCCACTGTTGTGGCTTCTGCCCATGCAAGCCAGCAGCCTCCGGTTTTACTAGTGAAGGCTTACAGTCATTTCACTAGATCGGGGCCAGTCCCCTCTGCGACCTGTCCCTCTGCCCAACTCGGGTTGGGCCAGATTCGGGGCACACGGGTGGTTCCTCCACTCCCATGTCCACTAGGTCTCCTCTTTCCTGCAGGCCTCCTGCCTGCTCGACGTCTCTCTTCTTTCTCCTAACTCTCCATTTTCCTTTTCTCTCTCCCCACCCCCTCTACCTACTCTCTCCTTCTCCCTGCAGATGGGGCCCTCCCTAAGTAGGGAGATCCCCAGGCATGGAGTTGGGTGGTGTTGGGTGTAAGTGCATGTGTCTTGGCTAGGCAACCCCTCTCACCTGAGAGTGGTTACACCACACCTGTGGAGTAGGTGTAATGTTACTGTGGCGACCAGTCCGCAGGGGCGCCACATAAAAAAGTCAGTGAAAGGTGGTGGAGGAAGTGCCATGGTTTGGGGAATGTTTTCTGCTGCAGGGGTTGGACCACTCATACAGCTACATGGAAGAGTGAATGCAAGTGTGTATCAGAACCTTCTTCAACAACACATGGTTCTTTACTTGCGTTCAGCACTCAATCAACCAGCAATTTTCATACAGGACAATGTCCCCTGTCACACAGTAAAACGGGTAAAGCAGTTCTTTCAAACAGAAAACATTGAAACAATGAAATGGCCACCCAGAGTCCTGATCTAAACCCAATAGAAAACCTCTGGAAAAACCTTGGTGACAAAGTTATGGCCAAGAAACCCACAACAGTCACAGAACTGTTAAAGAGACTAGAAGAAGAGTGGAGCAAAATCCCCCCAGAGCAGTGTGAGAGACTAGTGATGTTTTGTAGCCGCAGATGTGCTGAACATATTCACAGCAAAGGCCTGTACAAA
Source organism: Allobates femoralis (assembly GCA_033576535.1). Taxonomy (NCBI): domain Eukaryota; kingdom Metazoa; phylum Chordata; class Amphibia; order Anura; family Aromobatidae; genus Allobates; species Allobates femoralis. The sequence continues at coordinate 114,652,667 of JARQOC010000003.1, read as the reverse complement.
GTAAAGGCCTGTACACTTCCTATTGATTGGTGACTGTTGTAACTTTCATAACATTAGTTTTATTCTTTCTCACTACAGTCATTGCTGTTCTCTAATTATGATAATCACATTTTGTGTAAAAAATAAAAAAATAGAGTTTAAGTTGATAAACTTTGGTTATTTTGTAAAACCTGTTCTAGTGGCATGGTGTACCCCTTACACTAAAACCGCCAAATGTTCATCAATGTAGATTACATTCTGTCTGAACAAAATCAAGTGATCATACATTGTTCTCTCATTTTTATCGCCAGTGTATATGTTTTCTCTGACTTTGTGCACTACATGCCTATGATTAAGGAATCCTAATTAAGAAAAGAGTCAGGCGTAGCCCTTATGGGTACTAATTTTTTTGTTTTTAATGTTGTGTATGAAGATTAAATAAAGGTTGATTTTTCAGGATAATTTGGAAGCGGTTTTCTCATCTTTTTCTTGTTACAACAATTTGGAAGCGGTTTCTCATCTTTTTCTTGTTACAAGTGATTGCCAGTCACCTTACCGGATGTCCTGGAATCCTGAGGACGACTTTGGTGAGCCACATTTCCCTTTCCCCCTACATTTACTTTTTCAATTTTCATGACACCAATTTAATATAATTATGTCCCGTCTAGTTGGATATGATAAACATACACTTTTTCTTAATATGGGAGCCTATCAGTGACAGCTGGATTTATGTCATCCATTAGAGTTATCTATCATAGTTATCCAGTAAAAACGTAAATCTTTTTTTTAACATTGGTGCCTAAGAGTGATGGATGGAAAAGGCATAAATAAGATGTACATTTTTTCATATTTGTTTCACATCTTGGGATATATTGAGTTTAGAGACAAGTTAAAGGAAACCTGTCAGGTAAACAAAAAACACTATTAACCTGCAGATACGGGTTTATCTGCAGGGTAATAGTGTTCTGATGCTGCCTGGTGCCAGGACCAAGGGCCCCTCTGTCGGGAGGAAATTATCTTTATACCTCTTGGCAAGCTCGGGCTTTCAGTCATAGGGGTGGGCCGGCATTGTTTCAGTTACTGCTTTTGATATAGTGTGCAGTGGCTGTAACCATGTGCCTCAATCACTAACTGACTATAGGATCAGCATTAGAACCGGCTGCCAGTCAGTGTCGGAGGCGCAATTATTGCCACCACTCACTATACACAGAGCAGTGACTGGAACAACGCCATTAACCATCATGGGCTACGACAGGTAAGAAACCAGGAAGAATATGAATCAAGAAGAAAACCATGTCAATATCTGGGCTAGTGGTCCTGAAGCATGAAAGAAGGGTAGGGATAAAACTATAAATGGAAACTGTATGCTTGAAACAAACTTTGAATAAACTGAGAGTACAACTGAATATAAGAAACTTTGTGAAACAATTTACTTTCTTTCTCCACTTATCAGCCACTTCATCTCTTCCCTGTGCCTCCTGAACTTATCATTCACTCTGAAACAGAAAACAAGCACTGTGTAGTGTCAACTTACCAGGCTTATTGAAGTCTATGGATAGGGTAGGGGGAGAGAGGAGCAGAGTGGGAGGCAGAAAAAATTGTGCACATTCTAGGTAGCTTATGTCATGCTTGGAAGGTAGGGAAACAGGTAACAGGTAGGTGAAATGGGCAAAGGGGGTCCGGAGAGCCTAATATGACCCTGATGCTGGGGTCCCTGGCTCGCTCTGATCTCGGAGGTACCTCTGATGGCGAGGAGTTCTGAGCCGCTACATTGTACCCTAAAACTCCTGATTAGCCCTAGGCTGAGGGCGCCTACCTCCACCCATGGGTCAGGAATCACAGCTTCTCCCAAGAAAAGACTTTAGCCCAGAAGCTAAGCATCAGCACAGCACCAAGACATAGAGCAAATAGCTATTAGCAGCACTTGACAGAGGAGAGGGAAGGCTATTTAAAGCCAGGGGGAGGGGATTCCAGGTGAGTCACCCATTAACCGCTCAACCAGCAGTTGAATATAATAGTGAATGCAGTTCTGGAGCACAACACAGGAGGCAAAGACCATGACAACTATAAACCAAGCAGCTCTTAAACACAAACAACATACACAGCAGCAGCATCCAGCAATGTCAGCGCAATCTAAGCGTGTGACAGCTTAACCCACAGCTGCACTTACATCTACACTGCTCAGTACTGCTATACAATTTCCTCCATGTTTCTGCTGTTTGTATGTACGTGTTACCAAAAGAGAAAAGAGCAATAACCCATCATGCCTCCATTTCTTTTCTACAGAAAAAAGATTGACAGAAAACATTGTACATACTGTAGATTCTACAGAAAACATTGAAAACATGATACCAGTTAGTCTCCACCCTCAAGCCAAGAGTCAATGGCAAATTAGTGACAGAGAATGTAGTGGAGAGGACAGCGGAGCTGGTGAAAAATGCAGGATATGAGTTATCCAATGCTAAGTAAAAGTGTTATTCCACATGTTAGCTTATTCAGAAAATTTATAAGAATATTTCCCCTTTAAGGAAGAATACATCTGTTATATGTAAATGAACTAACAACGGACCAATTATAACTGTATTCTGTACCCTGTTAAAAAATGGACAGAGGAATCGAGTGCTCTTATGCAAAATATAAATGTTAAATACGTATTACCAAACACAAAGAACACAAGATCCAATCCATTGTACAATAGGTTACATAGGAAGGAACAGGCAGTTGTGGGTAGACAAAGACACAGGAGGTGCGAGGATCCACCAAAAACCTCAATGGGCAAAATGTACAAATAGTGGTGACATCACAAGGGTAGACACAGTTTTAAATGGCATTACAAGTGATAAAGTATATAGCAGCTGGTTTCCATGTTGTGTACAATACAATATAGGTAAAAGTGCAGTCATAGTTTTCACCAGGGGCGGACTGGCCCAGGTGGGAGGGGGGCAAGTGCCCCCCAGGCTGGTGGAATTGGCGGCTCTGCTTTTCCGCTTTGCGGCCGCAGCTGCTTGTGTCTCAGCAGCTGCCATAGGACGCGCCCGCTGGAAGCATGGTGAGTGTAGTGCCCCTCCTCTACCCCCGCTCCTCGTCCTCGTCCAACAGCACCCCCCCCCGCTCCTCACCTGCGAGGGCTGGAAAAACATACTGCCACCTGGAGCAAAGTGCACCAGCCCGCCCCTGGTTTTCACGTACACATGGATCCAACTTATTACGATCACAGACTACTTACAGCATTCCCATTTTGTAAGAGGTGATCAACATAACCACAATAGTCAAAATTGCATACCCAAATGAAGTAGAGGCAGCACCCACAGTGTTGGGGTGACGGCTTCTCCTCACACCTCCTGTGTCTTCGTCTTCCCACAACTGCCTGGTCCTTCCTATGTAACCTATTGTACAATAGAGTGGATGTTGTTTTCTTTGTGTTCGGTAATATTTAACTTTTATATTTTGCATAAGAGCACTCGATTCCTCTGTCCATTTTTACCAGGGTACAGATTACACTTACAGTTGGTCTGTTGTTAATTCATTTGTTATTGATTGTTGTACCCGTGTCACCTATGAGGTCCATAAAACTCTCTGCTAATTTGTTTTTTATCTATTATATGTAAATTATTCTTCCCATGTGCTCATTCATGTTAAAGGGATCCTGTCACCTCCAAAACGCCTCCTAAGCTATCAAAACGTGTCCCTGCAGCATCCCATCACTAATCTCACACTCCTTTTGTCTTCTAAAAGCATCCTGTGAAAGTGGAGAAAAAACTTTTTAATACTTACTCATTAGTGATTATAATTAGCAGGGGTTATATTCTTTAGTCACCAGGGCGGGCTGTTTTGCAGCTCCAGGATCAACCCTCTCTCTGTCTGTGCTGCTGTGATGTGCAGCTGAAGGCAGGACTAATGATTTGCATTCTGTCAGTGACAGAGAGGGGGGAGGGCAATGCCTGCACAAAAAGAGCAAACAGACAGAGAGAGGGTGGATCCTGGAGCCTGCAAAACAGCCCTCCTTGGTGACTAAAGAATATAGCCCCTGCTAATTATAATTCCTAATGAGTAAGTATTAAAACGTTTTTATGCACTTTCACAGGATGCTTTTAGGAGACAAAAGGAGTGTGAGATTAGTGATAGGATGCTGCAGAGACATGTTTTGCTAGCTTAGGAGGCGTTCTGGAGGTGACAGGATCCCTTTAACTTTTCCTCCTTGTATCTGAATTTGCCTTTGTTGCTGATTAAAAATCTATAAAAAATGTGTTATATGACTTATTTAAATCAGAGAAGAAATGTCTTTTCTTGCATAAGGGGTAAGCTTTTCTTGTGGAGAGTGACATGCCAGCAATGAGGATACTTAAAAACCGCAATGCTCCTCTGGGAAATAAAATATGCAAATTGTTTAGTGAGGAAGAAGACCTGAACTCTAGTGCCACCTATTGGAAATAGGAATGTCCTCTTTGAAGAGATAATTTGCATATTTTATTTCCCAGAGGAGCATTAAAGCTTTCAAGTCTCCTCATTACTGGCATGTCACTCTCAACAAGGAGAAAAGCTTGCCTCTTAGACCCCACTTAGCCTCTCATACAGCCAGATTAGATCTCATACTTTGCACTGATGAAGAGCAATCACCATGAAACACCGTGTCTGCAATTTGAAATTCTGGTCTAGTTTTAATCCTAAATCATATGACAATGCTCGTAAAATGATCGATATTGACTTTCAATATTGCTACTTCCAATAGGTGTTGCTAGAGTTCAGATTCTCTTCCTTAATTTGCATATTTTCTTGCATGAGAAATTCTAGCATCTGAAGCCACAATTATGACTACCGTAGTTCACTTGTTAAAGATGTTCAGAATAAACAGGTTTCACCACTTAAAATGGCCATAAATATTACTATTATAATCTACGTATATAATTGGGAGTTGGGAATTCGGGCGTTGTAGCCGAATCCCAGACTCCTTTGCGCGAGCCGTCGGCCCCGCAAAGCAGCTCAGGGACACAGACCCGGGGAGACAGAAGAGCCCCGGACCCGCACCCCTGCACATCCGCCAAGCCGCTCAAGCACACAGCAGACCCGGGGAAGACCCGCACAGACCCGGGGAGACAGAGGAGCCCCAGACCCGCACCCCTGCACATCCGCCAAGCCGCTCAGGCACACAGCAGACCCGGGGAAGACCCGGGGAGACAGAGGAGACCCGGACCCGCACCCCTGCAGCTCAGGGACACAGGACATTCGGGCACAGACAGAAGCCCCGGACCCGCACCCTGGAGGTCACGGACACAGGACAGGCGGGGCTGCAGCCTACTATCACCTCTCAGCCCCCCCGCCCCTCAACTAGCACCAGCCGCCCGCTCGCCCGGAGCTCTGTGATTGTACGCTGCAGAGCCGCCGGGGCTGCAGCCTGCTGTCACCTCCCCCCGCCCCTCAACTAGCACCAGCCCCCTCTATCATCTCCTCCCCGCACAGCCCCCTCTATCATCTCCTCCCCGCACAGCCCCCTCTATCACCTCCTCCTCGCACAGCCCCCTCTATCACCTCCTCCCCGCACAGCCCCCTCTATCATCTCCTCCCTGCACAGCCCCCTCTATCACCTCCTCCCCGCACAGCCCCCTCTATCACCTCCTCCCCGCGCAGCCCCCTCTATCACCTCCTCCCCGCGCAGCCCCCTCTATCACCTCCTCCCCGCACAGCCCCCTCTATCACCTTCTCCCCGCACAGCCCCCTCTATCACCTCCTCCCCGCACAGCCCCCTCTATCATCTCCTCCCCGCACAGCCCCCTCTATCATCTCCTCCCCGCACAGCCCCCTCTATCATCTCCTCCCCGCACAGCCCCCTCTGTCATCTCCTCCCCGCACAGCCCCCTCTGTCATCTCCTCCCCGCACAGCCCCCTCTGTCATCTCCTCCCCGCACAGCCCCCTCTGTCATCTCCTCCCCGCACACACCCCTCTATCCTCTATACTCTGCTCCCCGCACACACCCCTCTATACTCTGCTCCCCGCACACACCCCTCTATCCTCTGCTCCCCGCACACACCCCTCTATCCTCTGCTCCCGCACACACCCCTCTATCCTCTGCTCCCCGCACACACCCCTCTATCCTCTGCTCCCCGCACACACCCCTCTATACTCTGCTCCCCGCACACACCCCTCTATACTCTGCTCCCCGCACACACCCCTCTATACTCGCCTCCGCGCACAGTCCCCTGTATACTCGCCTCCCCGCACAGCCGCCTGTATACTCTGCTCCCCGCACAGCCGCCTGTATACTCTGCTCCCCGCACAGCCGCCTGTATACTCTGCTCCCCGCACAGCCGCCTGTATACTCTGCTCCCCGCACAGCCGCCTGTATACTCTGCTCCCCGCACAGCCGCCTGTATACTCTGCTCTCCGCACTGCCGCCTCTATACTCTTCTCCCCGCACAGCCGCCTGTATGCTCTGCTTCCCGCACAGCCGCCAGTATACTCTGCTCCCCGCACAGCCGCCTGTATACTCTGCTACCCACACAGCCGCCTGTATACTCTGCTCCGCGCACAGCCGCCTGTATACTCTGCTCCCCGCACAGCTGCCTGTATACTCTGCTACCCACAGACCCGCCTGTATACTCTGCTACCAACAGAGCCGCCTGTATACTCTGCTACCAACAGAGCCGCCTGTATACTCTGCTCCCCGCACTCTCGCCTGTATACTCTGCTCCCCGCACAGCCGCCTGTATACTCTGCTCCCCGCACAGCCGCCTGTATACTCTGCTCCCCGCCCAGCCGCCTGTATACTCTGCTCCCCGCCCAGCCGCCTGTATACTCTGCTCCCCGCACAGCCGCTTGTATACTCTGCTCCCCGCACAGCCACCTGTATACTCTGCTCTCCGCACAGCCGCCTGTATACTCTGCTCCCCGCACAGCCGCCTGTATACTCTGCTCCCCGCACAGTCGCCTGTATACTCTGCTCCCAGCACAGCCGCCTGTATACTCTGCTCCCCGCACACACCCCTGTATACTCTGCTCCCCGCACACACCCCTGTATACTCTGCTCCCCGCACACACCCCTGTATACTCTGCTCCCCGCACACACCCCTGTATACTCTGCTCCCCGCACACACCCCTGTATACTCTTCTCCCCGCACACACCCCTGTATACTCGCCCTCCCGCACACACCCCTGTATACTCGCCTCCCCGCACACACCCTGTATACTCGCCTCCCTGCACACACCCCTGTATACTCGCCTCCCCGCACACACCCCTGTATACTCGCCTCCCCGCACACACCCCTGTATACTCTGCTCCCCGCACACACCCCTCTATACTTGCCTCCCCGCACAGCCCCCTGTATACTCGCCTCCCCGCACTCTCGCCTGTATACTCTGCTCCCCGCACAGCCGCCTGTATACTCTGCTCCCCGCACTCTCGCCTGTATACTCTGCTCCCTGCACAGCCGCCTGTATACTCTGCTCCCCGCACAGCCGCCTGTATACTCTGCTACAAACAGACCCGCCTGTATACTCTGATCCCCGCACAGCCGCCTGTATACTCTGATCCCCGCACAGCCGCCTGTATACTCTGCTCCCCGCACAGCCGCCTGTATACTCTGCTCCCCGCACAGCCGCCTGTATACTATGCTCCCCGCACAGCCACCTGTATACTCTGCTACCCACAGAGCCGCCAGTATACTCTGCTACCCACAGAGCCGCCTGTATACTCTGCTACCCACAGAGCCGCCTGAATACTCTGCTACCCACAGAGCTGCCTGTATACTCTGCTACCCACTGACCCGCCTGTATACACACAATTCATTTCACCGCGCTCCCGATGCAATTGCATCGGGCCTTTTTACTAGTGATATTATATTCTGCTATGTGGAAATTCACTGAAGACTTGATTGATTTGATAAGGAAATCACAAGACAGCAACACGTCAAAAGGTTTGTCTGGTTTTAGCTAAAAAACCCTAATTATTTTTTTTTAGCTAAAACCGAGAATGTTTCTTCCCCTGGAGAATTGGGCATGTCTCTACGCACAGACCACTGATAGAAGGTTGCTGGTTATTGAGGATTCAAACACTGGATGGCAGGTTTTAATTGTACAAAATTTTTAGCTAGAATTTAGCAAAATAAATATTTTATATGCAACACTGTGGAATTCTATAAAATGAATATGTAACATTGAAAGGTGAGTGCATTTTTTATTTAAAGAAATGGAAGTGCTCATAAGTGCACAAAACTTACCATATACTGTGGACTATAAGATGCACCCGACCGTGAGATGCACCCCAAATTTAGAGGAGGAAATAGGAAAAAAACTTACTGTGAAAATGGAGGGCATCTTATAGTACAAATTTAGCTTCCCAGGATTGTAACGGCTGTGGAGGAGGGTCACAGGAGGCAGGAGTGGGGTGATGCTGTGGGCCCTGGGCTGGCAGGAGGGTGTGTCCTGGTGGTGCGATGCAGGAGCCATTGATCTTCCATCTGCGGGCTTCAAGGAAATATCAGTGGTGTGATGCAGCAGCCAATGATCTCCTGGCAGTGAGTTTCAGGAAAATGACTATGGAGGCAGCGCATGCACAGGTTGAGATCTCAGCTCGTTATGGAGCCAAGATCTAAATCTGCACTATTTCTCTGAAGTCCACTGTCAGCAGGGCCGAGGCAGGATCCATTGATTTCCTGGCAGCGGGATTCAGGATAATGGCACCGCATGCGCAGATTGAGATCTCAACTCGTAACTATGGATACGCTGCCTCCAGCACCATTTCTCTAAAGCCCAATTTGTGAAGATCAATGGCTCCTGTGTCGCACCGCCGACATTTCCCTGTAGACCATCGCTGGGAGATCAGTTGGTCCTGCATCACTCTGCCAGGACACCTCCTCCCAGCAGAGGACCCGCAGGATCACTTCACTTGAGAAACCTCCTGCAGAGGCGACCCTGCCTCCTGGACCTTCGCCCCTTGTAAGCTACATCTGGATGAAAAGATGCACCCTTATTCTTCTCCGAATTTTTTAGGGGGGAAAGTTAATCTTATAGTCTGCAAAATACAGTATACTCATCAAAAAAATAAAAATGTAAAAAATACATATACCATTTCATGTTTAGGGAAGCTGCAAACACATAGGGCCTGATTCATCACAGCTTTATTGCAGAATTGTGGCTGAAAAAGCTTTAAAAATCATAACATTTTGGCATAATGTGAGGCTGCAATAAAATTTTGAAATTATTGGCGGTCTCTCGTGATTTTTGTTGTTCTTCAACAAAGTGGGCCTGTATGAGGGACGGCAACCCCAGCTCATCAAATTCATCATGAGTGATGACTGTAGTAAAATTTATGATAATAATATGTATATAGCGCTATTAATTCCATAGCACTTTATATACATTTGCAACACTGTTCCCATTGGGGCTCACAATTTAAAATCCTATCAGTATGTGTTTGGAGTGTGGGAGGAAACCCACACAAATGCGGGGAGAAAATACAAACCTCCTTGCAGATGTTGTCCTTGGTGGAAATTAACCCAGGATCCAAGTGCTGCAAAGGCTGCAGTGCAAATATTGAGCCACCGTGTTGCCCAATTTATATGCAGAGCACATAAAGTGCCCAGTACTCTCAAACATGCTGGTTTCAAAAAGATAATCTGTCAGCAAGATTTGCTATGAATTTGTGACAGCATGAGGTAAGGCCTTGTCCTCCATAATGATATCGTTAGAGAATCTCTCCAGCGATGTCGTTATGTTTACACTTCAGCGTCAGCCCATGCTGGAGGTCGCTGATCGCTGCAAATGCTGCGGGTCATTTTCTCGATCGTTGGTTTCCCGCTGCTCACACACATCGCTGCGTGAAACACGTGAGTACCTAGCGACAGTGACGCTGCAGATACCGGTAACCATGGTAACAGCGTCTCTGCTTAGCACGCCTGTAAGCAGGGAGGACGCTGGTAACTATGATAAACACCGGGTATCCAGGCAGCGTGCGCTGCCTGGATTCCCGCTGTTTGTCATAGTTACCAGCATTCTCCCTTCTTAGCGCTTCTAGCGCGCAGCAGGGAGGACGCTGACATTGCCTTCAGCGATGTGGTAGGTGGCTCCCATGGCCCTGATCGCTGGAGAGATCTGCCTGTTTGACAGCTCCCCAGCGATCAGGTAACGAGCTCAAGCGATCCCGGCAGGTCAATATCGCTGTCAGGATCGCTGAAGCGGTCGTTATGTGAGACAGGACCTGTAGGGGCTGAGACTTGGATATCAGGGATGTGTTACTTACAAGGCTATGGCTGCTTTCACATAACGATTTTCGGTCATCCGATTGTATCCGTTTCAAAACGGATACAATCAGATCCGAAATCATATCCCATGTTCCCCTATGGGAATGGATGGGATCGGATGTGCCACTATTGGCATCCGATTTTGGCACCATCCGATTCCATCCGATTTAATCACGGGCACAAAATCGTAGCCTGCACGATTTTGTGTCCGTGACTCACATCGGACAGCTCGGATCACTGCTGATCCGAGGCTGATCCGAGGCCCACAGCATGGGAGCCTATGGACATCGGATCCGAGCTTCACCTCAGTCCGATGTCGGCTCCGATATCCCCTGTCTTTCCCTGCTCCTGCCTCCTCCATCTTCTTCCCTCTCCTATTCTATTCTCTCTCCCCCTATTCTTTGCTGTGCCAGGAGGCAGGAGCAGGGAAAGACAGGGGACCGCAGGATCCACACGGATCCTGCACAGAATCGGATCGGATGGCTATTTGTCATCCGATTGCAGGGATCCGTGTGGATCCGTGCTGTCCGTGGGATCCTCCTTCAAAGTCGGATCCACGGACAGGCACAAAATCGTGGTGTGAAAGCACCTATTCTGTTGTTTCAATACAATGAGGTACTATCAGCAGGAGAGCTGCAAGCTTGTCTCCTGGTCCAACTCTACCCCCAGTATTGATTAGCAGCTTAGTGTCAATATACAATGTACAAAAAAGCTGCTAATATTGGTGTGGGTGGGGCAACTGCTGTGCCCAGTAAACTGATTGGATTCATTGTCTCTTTTCCTGTTTTACTTCTATCATATGAGGTGACAGATATCCTTAAAGAGCTGTGGACCTCTTAATGCATCCTGCGCTTCTGACTCCACCACGCCCCTTCTTCATCCCACGCTTCTGACTTCACCATGGCCCTTCCTCAAGGCCAGTATGGATGATTCAGTGTCATGATCTCTAAAATGTGTGTACACAAACACATCTGGACAAACCTGGGTCTCCAAACTAAAAACTGAAGTTAAATGCCACCCTAAGTACCAAGTAGATTAATACAGTAAGCGTCATGTCCAATTATTAAAATTCAATAAAATCACATTTAAAAAAACGTATAAAAATACTATTAGTCTTAAGTGCTATTTTTCCAGAGACTCCAAATTACTTAGTTGGCAGAGTTCTGCCCATCATTGACAGATTTCCTCTAGAGTGGCGCAATGCCAAGATCTACTGCATCATGACACAGGGGATTTAGCTGAATGAATGGGCAGCATTGTTGACAGTCTCTTATAACTAATGGAGGATCCTTGAATTTCTTTTAGCTATTAACAACTATTGATAACTATTGATATTTTAATGCAAAACATCACAGAACAAAATAAATTAATGACCACAACAAGACTCGGGCTCAAGTGGCAGCTGCTGGATTTAAAGGTGTTGTCTCATTTTGACCACCTCTTTCCTTATCCCTTATTATGAAATATGGACATCCTAGAGGGGTCGCCCTTTAGGCCCCTTTCACATCAGCATTTTTTGCCGAATGCGGCAGATCCGACTTGTGGTGCACCTGTGGCAAGCCCCCATTCATTCTCTATGGGGCTTGCGGCAGGTGCGGCAAGTGCAGTTTTGCCGCAATGCGGCAAATCCGGCAGTTGTGGCCGGGCAAAAAAATGCGGTTTGCTGCGTTTTTTTGCGCTGCCGCAAGTGCCAGATCACGGCAAAACCACACTTGCCCCAAGCCCCATAGAGAATGAATGGGGCCTTGACACAGGTGCACCACAAGTCGGCCATTAGGCATGTGTATTTGTATGTTAGCATGTGTATTTATTTCACAATGGACGACTTGTCTGGATTTCTTTTTGTAGTCTGTTTAGACATTTGATCAATTCCAGCCAATAGCTCCATACCAGTGATCAGTCACAAAATACACTGAAGTGCAAAAGGGCAACAGTGTTTTGAGCTTTTGACTTTCAGGATCCAAATCTCACCATCCACTACAGTTCTGAGCATGAGACTACCTTCATTTTCTAGACAATCATCTTGGCGATCTCATACATAAATTTGACTTCAAACTGTGTAGATTATGATTACTTATGCATATTCTTGTCATTGTAAATGTTTTGCTTCTAAAAATCTAAGTTTACATTTTTATTGTTTTGTTCGTTTTTTGTAAATCCTTCTTTGGCTTTCAAACACTGCCTGAATGCTTCTGGGCGGCTCTCGATCAGATTCAAGCATGTCTTGATCGAAATCTTATCCTTGGTCTCTTCTACATGGTCCTGTGTTGGTGCACACTGGTCGACTCCCTTGGGTATGTATACAGGTTTTTTTCAACTCTACCTCAAGTGCTGAATTGGGTTGAGGTCTGGGGACTGTGGGGGCCAATCCAGCACCTCTACTTTATTTTCATTGAACAACTTCTCCAATCTCTACATATTTTTCGGGTTGTTGCCATCCTTTTCATTCCCATAGCACTGAGTGTACAAAGTAACTCATCTTGTAGGATACTCACATATAGCTCAGCATTGAGACCCCATTAATCCTGGGCAACTATGTAATGCCTTTGGCTGGGAAACAACCCAATATTATCAGGATTCCTGCACTGAACTTGACAGTTCCTTCAATTTCTTGATCTGTTTGTCAATTTTCCCCTTTCTTCTTTCAGACACATTTGCACCCATAAGAACCTCTTCCAGCTATGATGGTACTCACATGATGCAGTTTGGCCGAGAGATTGCTATCGATGAGCTGGATGATGCTGTTTTTTTTCTTGAGAATTCTTCATGGTTGCTACTTGATTCAAACCAATGACCTTTCACTGAAAATCAATCCTAATAACACACTGAGCTATTAGGGAATGTGAGGACAGTTTGCACTTTGTAGTATACAGAAAGAAAAATATTTTTCCACCACCAGAGCAAATCAGTAACAATGCAGTGACATGACAAGAATCTGCATAATTAATCATATGCTAAACAGTTGCAAGTCAAATTTATGTATGAGATCGCCAAGATGATTGTCTGTAAAATGAAGGTAGTCTCATGCTCAGAGCTGTAGTGGATGGTGAGATATGGATCCTGAAAGTCAAAAGTTCTAAACATTGTCACTTTTTTTTGTCAGTATAAATATTGTGTGATTTTTATAGGATGTTTATCCGGATTTTTTAAAAGTTTTTTTGTGTGTCTCTCCGCTGCTGTCTGTAAAGTGTTTAATAGTATAAAACAATGATTAAAGAAAAGATACTTCTTATCTTTACTGGTGCTACTAAATTATAAAAAAAAGGAAAATTGAAAAACAGTAAGGGGCCTTTCACATCAGCATTTCCGGCAAATTTACCGCATCTGCTGCGTAACGGCCGCTCTTGCAGCCCAGATCCGGCGAGCCACATGCATTGTGTATGGGTTTTGCGGTCCGGTGCAGCAAGTGTGGTTACGCCGGATTGTCCGGATCCAGCACTTGCGGCAGCAAAAAAGAAAAGCTGCAAGCAGCGTTTTTCTTTTGGCGGCATAAGTGCCAGATCTGCCGAATCCAGCAGAACCACAAACCGGACCACAAGTCCCATAGACAATGCATGTGGCTCGCCGGATCTGGACTGCAAGTGCAGCCGTTAGGCGGCCGATCCGGCAGCTGCGGCGCCACCTGCCGGATCAGCCGCTCCTAGCGAAAATGCTGATGTGAAAGGCCCCTTACTCTGTTTTTTAGATTGTGGAGCTCCATTAGATGCAAATCGTGGCAATCTCAGTTCCTGAGATAGTTACTAATTAATCAAAACACAATACTGTACAGATACTTAGCTTGCCATGTAGATGCACTTAGTGTGTGTGGGCACCATGATATACGTATCCATTGACTTTCTATAAACCTGAACACTGCCATATGTGTACTTAGGCAGCAGCTGGAACCCCCACTTATCTGCCAGACATTTAGGGAGTACCAATCAATAAAGATAAATATGGTAAAACATTAAAGGTAGCGGACTTTGTTGATATCGCCGATTTTGTCATCCATCTCCCAACAGAACAGATGATGTTTCATGAGAGAAAGATCGAGCAGTTTGAATACAAATGTCTTAAGAGTCTGAAAGTCGATTCCTTCATCTTCCCATATCAATGCTCAACTGTCTAGAAAGATGGTTATGAGCTGAACAACCATTCATCTGACCGCAATCTAAAGCAGGGTTCACACAGTGTTTCACCCTATGTTCAGTGGGTCCTTCAGGGCTTAGGCTGAAGGCACACTGTACGAGGGACTCGCTTGAGTGCAATGCGAGGGAAACCTGCATTGCACTCAGACCAGTGTTGCCCTATCAGGCAGGGCACACTGGTGCGAGTCCCCCGCACTCAACTCGCATTGCGAGTCAGAAGCGAGTGCAGTCGCAGCATGCTGCAACTGCACGCGATTCTGACGCGCGTGAAGGCAATGCAAGTGTATGGGTGTGATATTCGCACGAGTGTCCTGCCCAAATTGCTTTAAACTCGCCGGTTGTCAAAGCCGGCAAGTTTAAAATGACCGCTTTCCCAGTACAGTAATGAATCATCTTGCACCGCTGTGTGAGCCTTGCAAGATGATTAATAAGCACCCACATAGCTCTGCATATGCAGCATCTGTGGGCTTATCTGCACAGATGCTGCATATGCGGTAAATAACCCCGATAATAAAGGGTTAATGTGTGCAAAATATGTTGGCACCATGTCTCCAGGGAGTGACCACCCTCCCTAGAGACATGGTGCCTTAATTCATTGGTAGTTCAGGGGGTAATTGCTAAATATCTGGCAATTGTCAGCTTTGTTAGTTCACATTCATAAAATCCGGCCGCTCCTGTCAGTGAGCGCGCTGGTATGCTACGCAATTAGCATAAGCACATTGCTGGCCAGCGTCCTGAATAAGGAGCTGTCCCAGGTACTTACGCTAATTGCGTACTGTACCCGCCGCTCTCCATGGTGCTGAAGAATTCAGCATCAGCTTCATGGCCAGGGCACATTGAAACTCCAGGGTTTATTCAGGACGCTGCCCAGCAATGTGCTTACGCTAATTGCGTAGCATATCAGCGCGCTCACTGATAGGAGCTGCCGGATTTTTGT
The DNA here is from genome assembly GCA_033576535.1 of Allobates femoralis. NCBI lineage: Eukaryota > Metazoa > Chordata > Amphibia > Anura > Aromobatidae > Allobates > Allobates femoralis. Next base: position 114,637,391 of record JARQOC010000003.1, on the reverse strand, counting down.
TTTTTGTCAAAATCATTTTTATTGACATTTTCCAATAAAACATTATAAAACGAAATAACAACAGAATGTCATCACTTCAGAAACCCAAAATAACCTTATCCCATTTATTATCAGTAAATCGAATCGTGACTTAATAAGATATGATTTATCCCATTACCCCATTTAGTCAAACACCTTAGCACCATCCTTAGATCTTTCCCCAAAGTACCTTTCAAATCTTCTAGTAAATACCAGGGAGAATTTGTAAATGGAGAGACTGTATTCCTCAATTCGTCTGAAGATAGACTTGATGAAATAAAAGCTCTCCATGTACTGTAAAATGTATCCGTCAATAGATCTTTATTTCTTTCGGCTTCCAACCTCTCCGTTAGCATAGTGTCCTTCAATATAGATATCATGTCAGAGGATGTGGGGCCCATTTTATTCAACCACTCTCTCAATATTAGTTACTTTGCTAACATCGCCATGATATGCAGGGGTGCATCAAGACTCCCTGCTGCCTGAGAGCCAGGTGAGGAGGCCGCGGGAAAGGGGGGTGCGGCCGCGGGTAAGGAGCGGGGTGGGTGTTTGGGGGGATGCTGTTGTCACTGGCGGCCGCGGTGCTATCACCAGGGCGGCCGCGGATGGGTGAGTGATACCTTACTGCACTGCAGCCGGCGGCCGTGAGTCTGGAAGCCGCTGTGTAGTGCTGGCGCCGCCCCCTTCAGCACTGCCGCTCCTCCTACCTCCTTGACGCCTGAGCCTGAAGGCTCAGGTTGTTGAATGTACGGTGCGGCCCTGATGATATGTAATAATCTGGCTGATTTCCCTCCCCAAACTTTCCCCACCGGGAAATGGAGTATCCATGTCAAAGGCTCATGGTTTAGACTATCCATGTATATATTCTGTGCTATATTGATCACCTGACCCCAAAACCCCTGGACGACTGAACAAGTCCACAGGCCATGTATTATGTCCGTTTTCGGGGTCCCGCATTTAGGACAACTTTGTAACCTGTCTGGTGCCTGTGTTGTTGGGATGGTAAAGCCATATATTGCTCTATGCATAATACGGAACTGCATGTCCCTCTGTGTGGCCCACTGGGACGGGGTACTCGGTAACGGACCGGGAGTAGCACTGGGGGATGATCACGGCGGTCTTGGTCCGGACCGTGTCCCGGGCCCCACAAGTAAAAGAGGAATTATTTACAGGGACGAAGTCGTGACGCCGCCCATGGTATGTGGTCAGAGTGACCACCGCTGCTGCAGAACCTCTGGGGATGATGGAAGGCAGCCTGTGATGTAATGGCCCTCCACGGGTAGGGCCAGGTCCCCGGGGCAGTTGTCATGGAAGTCTATGGATGATGTAGGGCAGGGATGATGGTAAAGAGGTTAACAGTTTGTGATGGAGAGTAGGGCTCGAGCGCAAGAATTAAACAGACTCACGTTTCGGAAGTTTTCCAAGGCTTTACTGTAGTTGTTGTTCAGCAAGTATTGTCCACGGAGTCTGTACAGGGGCCGGGGTGGCTCCCACCCTGCCCGGGTCCTTGGCTTCCTACTCCTGCGCCTTGTGTGTGGCCCTGCTGCTGCTTTACCTGAGCTGCCGGCCCTGTCTGCCCTCACGGGTACCAATCTGCTAGGCAACTTGAGTCTTGTATTAGTATTTCTGACCCCGCCGTGTTGCTTCGCTGTGGTCCAGTGAAGATATATACCCTCCACTAGTCCGGTGTTTACTGTGCTGCTGGTGTCAGGCACAATTTCGGATCCGGTATCCATACTTTGCGCTTCTCCGGGGTGAGTTATGGGGTAACTCAGTTTCCCAGGTATGCTCCTCTGTTTCCTTCTAACTCCTCTCCTCAGACCCTGGCTAGGCCTGGAATTGGGCAGCGGACCGTGAGGAAGCCTGAGGCAGTTCCTTTACACCACAGTCCTTCTTCCTCAGTTCTCCCAGGAACTGAACTGAACTCTCCACTTCCCCTCCACACCAGAATACATAGGGGAGCAGCTTTAGCTCCCTCTTCTGGCCTGAAGGTGCTAGCGCAGTGTTCAGTGTTGTGTGGGGAGTTAACCCTTCGTGTTGTTACTGTGGCACTTAACCCCTGGGGTGCCACACCTCCACTTTCTTACCAAATCCCAACCTTGAAGGATTTTGTCTTCCAGATCTGGATCAACTTTTCCCAACCCTTGAATCTTTTTTCCCCCATTCTCAAATGATGTTATGTCTTTCATTCTGCTATATAAATAAGAGGTGTTTAACTGTTTATGACATCAATATCTGACTCCACTAGACTATCCCACACATTAGTGATACCTTCATTGGAGATATTTTTTAAAGGGATCCTGTCACCTTCAAAACGCCACCTAAGCTACCAAAACATGTCCCTGCAGCATCCTATCACTAATCTCACACTTCTTTTGTCTCCTAAAAGCATCCTGTGAAAGTATCTAAAAATGTTTTAATACTTACTCATTAGGTATTATAATTAGCAGGAGCTATATTCTTTAGCCCTTAGGGCGTGTTTGTTTTACAGGCTCCAGGATCCACCCTCTCTCTCTCTCTGTTGCTTTGCTTGTGCAGGCTTTGCCCTCCCCCTCTCTTTCACTCACAGAATGCAAATTAGTCCTGCCTTCAGCTCCACATCACGGCAGCACAGACAGAGAGAGAGGGTGGATCCTGGAGCCTGCAAAACAACACGCCCTAAGAGCTAAAGAATATAGCCCCTGCTAATTATAATCACTAATGAGCAAGTATTAAAACGTTTTTATGCACTTTCACAGGATGCTTTTAGGAGACAAAAGGAGTGTGAGATTAGTGATACGATGCTGCAGGGACATCTGTTAGTAGCTTAGGTGGCGTTTTGGAGGTGACAGGATCCCTTTAACTGATTCAAGATATGGAATTGTAGTTGTCCATATTGTAGCATCTGCATTGCCAACAGTCCGTACTTTTCTAGTACTTTCGATCCACGTAACCATCGTCTTTCTGTCACAAGCAATAATTCGCCCTTCCTCAGAATGCCCCTATCTCGCCATTCTTTAAATAATATATTCTGTCTTCCCACTTTAAATCCTACATGTGCCCAAGGGTTTAAGTACTTCGATATTCGCCACGACAGTTGGAATTTCTTTCGGACCGCTTTCCAACACATTGCTATGTCTCGATATATCAATGAATGTCTTAAAGATCGCGGGACGTCAGACCAAGAGGCGTGGAGAAGACTGAACGGCTCCCATGGCCTACATAGCTCGGCCTGCTGCCAGATTTTATGAATGTGAACTGGGAAAGCCAACAGTTACCAGCTTGCCAGATATTTAGCAATTAACCCCTGAACTACCAATTAATTAAGGCACCATGTCTCTAGGGAGGGTGGTCACTCCCTGGAGACATGGTGCCAACATATTTTGCACACATTAACCCTTTATTATCGAGGTTATTTACCGCATATGCAGCATCTGTGCTGATAAGCCGCACAGATGCCGCATATGCAGTTTAACCCTGAAAAAGACAAAGAGGTGCCCAGCAGCTGGGTGCTTATTAATCATCTTGCACCGCTGACACAGCGGAGCAAGATGATTCATTACTGTACTGGGAAACTGGCACATTCATACTCTGCGGCTTTGACAGCCGCAGAGTTTGAATATGCCGGTAAATGCTGTCCACGGTTCTGAAGTTTGCTTCAGGACCGTGGAAAGCATCACACTCACACGCAATCACACAGCACACTCTCATCACACTCGCAGCACACTTATATACAGGCATGCACATTCACCCACTCGCACCACACACACCAAAAACACGCATCACACTCTCATCACTGTTGTGCATCAAACACGCTCCGTGTTTAATGCACGACAGTATGCCTTCAGCCTCATAGCTAAATACTGGAAAAATGGTATTTCAGCATATGACACAAACAGAATCACATTTTGATTTGTTGTGCATAATTTTTGCCTTTATTCGTCTTCTGGAGGCAGGTAGCGAGATGTGGTCTTGGACCCGTAGAAGCGTCTGTGTGTGAAATGGTGCTGCTGTCCACCCTGCTGTCTCTCCACTGCACAATGTAACCCCTGAAGAACCTATTAAAGTACACGCCTGAAGTAAACCGGTGAGTGCCGTCTTTCTCTACTTCGTTAAAAATTATTAAGACTTCCAGACTGAGCAACACTGGCTTCTTGACTCATTCGGTTCATTTTCACACTGAAAGAACGACCGTTCGTGTTCGTTCGTGATAATCTTTCAGTGTATACACACTCCATTGCCCTATTGTATTGGCAAATTGCAAGGACTTTTTAACAAACTGGTTGACGTACACTGAAGATTAGTCATATAGCACTTTTACAGTAAAGATCGCATAGTATGCACATTAAATCTAGCTTTTTATGTAGTGTGCTACATAATTTATTTTCATTGTTGTTTTCCATAACAGGATGTATAGCCACAAATATCATATACGTTCCTCAATTTCAGATTTCCCAGATTATCTACCTGAGATGTGCTTGTCAGGGATTCCTCCAAATATATAAACTATATGTACCCCCATAAAATGTACTCACTCAAGGTCCTGCAACAGTGCCATCCGCAGATGTCCTCTAGGGTCTTACTCATAATGACACCCTACAGTGCCTTAGATATTAAATTGTTTGCTATGGTAGCAAGCACCACAGATATCCAAAACCCAGCCTATATTTATATTGTTTGTTAAGCTTTTTTACTAGGTCTTAGGTACATCAAGTTCGGTACCATTGTTGCAGGGTGTTCTGCAGGACATCTGCTGTAGCTGACTTATTTGCCCTATGATGATCAGAGAGGAAAACATGGTCTGCAATGTTTTTTGGTGCTTTTCAAAAAAACGCTTGTGTTTTTTTAACATGGGAGTCTATCGGGAACGCATGCGCTAAAAATGGAAAAATTGCCATGCACAACATTTTGCAGGGATGCATTTTTTGGCTAAAAAACAGATCCTCTCAAACAATGAGCATGTCAATTTGTGTGGCGTTTTTCTAATCTATTTTTCCCACTGACTCCATTGTCTATGAGCTCAAAAAAATGCAGCAGTAAAAAACGCAGCAAAGGCAGATCAAAATAGGTGACGCGTTTTCAGGGGCGGACTGGCCCAGGTGGCAGGAGGGCAAGTGCCCCCCAGGCTGGTGGTTTTGCCCCAATGTAGGGCTGCCCCTTTAATGAAATGGGCCCGTCGACCTTGGTTTGCGGCTGCAGCTGCTGCAAAGACACAGCGGGAGTAGTGCGCGGTAAGTGTGTGAAAGACCCCTCCCCGCTCCTCACACGGCCGGACTTGATAGCACTACCCCAGCCCCCTCTATTTCCCCCCCCGCTCCTCCCCCGGCCAGAGCTGACAGCACCCAACCACCCACCCCCCCCTTGCTCCTCACCAGGCACCTACTAAGGGCTGCCAGGGTCAGGCATCCACCCGGGATAAGTTCCACCAGCCAGCCCCTGTGCATTTTATGAAAAAGCTGAGCGGTTTTGCTTCTAAAAGCAGATGCTCAAAAAACGCATCTGTGTGTGAATGTGCTTAATTATTGTTTGTTTGTTTGTTTTTTAACAGCCAGCTCTATGGTCCAACACAATGGAGGTCAGTGGAGTGAATCACTAAAAAGAACTATTCTTGAGGATACAAATTTTTTGTAAAGTTCGAGTAAAATCCAATTCCACTTGAATAAACTCACCCTTCTCTAGGGATTATGAAAATAATCCTACATTGAGAAATGATTAAAGCACACAAGAAAAAGCAATTTAATTGAAACCCGTCTTTTTCTCAGTTTTAAATATACCTTTGCAGAATGGAAATACGGGAGTCGCCACATTCCGAAGAGGAAGAGCTGCGGCCGCTATGTATTGTAGCAATTACGGTAAATTACGGTGCAATAAAAATGAAAATGGTTTGGAGCTGTTCTGTATATCAAATCACTAAGCTTATAGTCCCTCTGGAATAAAATAAAATCTAGTTATTCAAATTGAGAAAATCCTGCTTTAAAATATCAATATCCCTGGTGTGATGTCATGGATCCGTCAAGGGAAGGGGTCTGAGCCGCTGAATGGGGGGTTAATATTCTGTGTTTGGGGTGAGGATATTCCTGTCTCCAGCTCGGTTCTGGCTTCTGTCTGTAGTCTAGTGAAATGCATGCGAAAAAGAATTCCCGGCATCTCCCTGTCAGCTTTTTAGTCCAATAAGGAAGCCTCAGATATACAGCACATGCTGCAGCCTCTCCAGCCTGGCTGCTTTCTGAAGGATCAGGACATCTGCAGTTACAGGAGAAGCTTGTGTGGGGGCCTTGGCTGCCTCTCCTCTGCAGCCACTATCACTGTATACAAACCCCCTCATCAATGTGAGCCGAGTCCGAAATCCACTTGCTGATCCGTGTTATAACGAGGCAAGAACAGAAGAATGGCCTCGGGAAAAAATCAGCATGGCATGTATAATGGATCCAAACCGAGCCCTCTGCTATCGCAGGAATACACTCAAGACCTGCATGTTAAGATGTGTAAGAAAATCGCTCAACTAACTAAGGTAAGATACCAAAGCATCCCATCCGTCATGCCACCCAACATGCCGAAAATCCATTAGGTTGAGGTAGGATATGCCAACACGCTCGTATGTCAAACCCCTCTCCATCCACTTGTATTTTGTGATTATCGTTACTTAGTATGCTTATTGGATACACTCGAAGACGCATGAATACTTCATTCAACGTCCTTGAAGAGGTCTAAGACTTCCGTCTACGTTTCCCGACTAGTAATTCATATCATACAGGTCATTTACCAGGAGGTACATCGCCCAGGAAACTTGTTTTCCTCTTGTAATTTGTTCTTTATTGGATTGTCAAGGGCGTAAATGTATTTAGTATGAATTTTTGGGGGGTTAAAAATACTTGGTGCTAATGTATTATCCATATTTAAAATGGTGCAGTGGCAGTGCAGTAGAATATACCGGAGGTGATAAAATAATAGCCTGCCAAAGTCATTATATTTAATGTGCATGATTGAGGAGCGGGTTAAGTAGTTGTGTGCCGATATTGAAATGTCACTGTACAGACATCAGATTCAGTCTAAACGGAAAAATATTTAGGAAAACACTAATATTTTACATTTACGATTTACTGAATATAAATCGAACTGGTACAATAAATCGAAGGGCTGAACATCTCTGGTCATACGTCAACTGATTCAATATCTGCAGAAGATTTATGGATTTCATAATGTTTTGCATCTTATATAGAGTTGGTCGTCTCTCAATCACATTGACATACATAGGAGACAGAGTAGATTGTGTTCGTTTTCTATTAATATTGCACACACACTTAATGGACGTTGTTCAGCGTGAGTCATAGGAATAGTAGATGCTAATTTTATTTCAAGATCCAATTCCATATATCCAAATGCTTGAAAAAGATTTTCTAACGTTACCTAGAAATAATGTAAGGCCGCCTACACACCATGGTTTTTCGGGTGAACGGATAGACCTGGATCTGAATTTGTCCCCCATAGATCCCTATGGTGCTGGATCGGCCTTATTTGGCATCCGGTTTGGGGCTTTTCTGGGAGGATCCGGTTTTGCCCGATTTTTACATCGAACACAAAACCGGAGTCTGCAGCATTTTTTGTGTCAGATGCAAAAATCAGACAAAGCCGGATCCAGCACCCATAGCATGGGAGTCTATGGGCGCCGGTCACCTCGGATCCAACAAAAAATCGGACCGGTTCCTGGGTCCATGGTACTGTTGAACGGCAGCTGTTGAAAAGCAGCTGTGCTCATTTAGCACCATGGACAGAGCTCCACAGCTGAAATTTCAGCACCATGGCCAGCACCCCTGCACTCGCAGTGCTGAAATTTCAGCACTGGACAGCGGCAGAATGAAGCTGGCAAAAAGCAAGGTCGGAGGGCAGATTTGCCCTCTGGTTCGGCTCATGTGGTGCTATCAGGTTGTCTTCAGTGTATCCTGCAAAACACCAGACACAACCTGACAGTGAAAAACTGTGGTGTTAAGCCAGCCTAACACTTAGGGCCCCTTTACACGCGGCTACATTTCTTGGGTGGCTACAGGTAACTTACTGGTTGCAGTGAAATCATGGAGAGATTATTCCATTTGTACACAGCAACACGATAGAACCTTGTCTCCATGATTTCACTGCAACCAGTAAGTTACCTGTAGCCACCCAAGAAATGTAGCCGCGTGTAAAGGGGCCCTTAGGGCTTGCTCACACGAGCATATGACACAGACCAGGGCTCTGATCATTTATCGGATAGCCCTCGGACCAGTTGTATGATATGGGGCAGTGCTGATATTTTTTCTTGTGCCAATTCGGCATGAGAAATCGGAATGAGAAACAACACGGTGCAAACCAATTCAAGTCTTTCGGTGCGTGCAAAATATTGGACTGCACTCGGGTGTCATCAGTCTGTGGTCCGATATATGCCCACACAGACAATGGAGAAGTTGCAGAAATTAAGTTCTACGTCTTCTCACCTGTGCTATTGTAATGAGGTGTACAATTCAGATTGTATTATCGAAATTGACAGTGAAATGAGCTGTGCACAGTCCGCCACTGCCCCCTTGTGGACAATTGCTGAAATGACTGCAGAGAGAAAAAAACAGCATTGATTGCTGCTCCCCTCCCCCAACAGCCATGTGCTGAGGAGGAGAGAGGGCGGGAGATGAGTACAGACACAGAGTTGAACAAGAGAACATCTACCTGTGGATGTCTGTTGAAAGAGGGCTACTTTGCAACACCTTGTCGGAGAAATCACCCCGCAGAAGCCCCTGTGACTGATCCTGGGCCACTGGACTTTGGTGCTGTGACTCTGGCCGCTCTGCAAAACCTTGCCCGCCGAGCACCCGGATTACATGTGCAGGGGCCGTGACCGACATAAGGGAGCCATTTGTGCTGCTGTGATCTCCCTTCGGCTCCTCTGTGTGCCCTGAGACTGGGAGAGACAGACTGTTACCTGCAGAAGGAGACCAAAGAAGAGTGAGGAGATCCCCAGGCCTGCTACGTGGGAGCGACATCTTCTTCTGTGATAAGACTGGTACGTGATTTTAGGGAAAGTTAGGGAAAGATACCTTCATTGTTGTGTTTTCTTTTCTTGCTGCGTACCCGGAAGAAGTGAAGATCCAGAGACTCTAATATATACAAGTGCGCATATAGTTCGGTTGACTGTGAGATAAATATGTTTTACAGTAAAGAAATGTTATTATCGGTTAAACCTGAGTATGGGGATTCTGTTGAGAAAGATCATACACACACACCCGCGGCCTTACCACCGGTCGCTACACTATGATCACAGCAGAGTTTGAGTCGAGCACTGGCGGTCACAGACAGAAAAGGGCCCCTGTGCAAGAATTTTATTGAGCCCCTTTTGCAGTCCTACAGCTCATCAAAATACAGAATTCCACCTGTTTTGCATGTGGAAATGGGCCCCATAACCTCTTGGGCCCCTGTGCAGCTGCACAGGTTGCACCAATGATATGTCCACCCCTAAAGTCGAGTGTCATAGGCATAATTAATCCAATTCTCTTATATGAGATATGAGAGACCCTACAGCTGTGTGACCCCAGCCTAATCTTTAACCTGGAATAGCCAAATACTCCAGAATTTCAGGGTCCAAATAATAACATTAATATGAAAATAATAAAATAAAACACCAGGCCGGTCGTCAGAAACATCATAGATTGCATTTCTACGAAAAGCACAAGTATTACGGTAACTGTAGAAATTTCTGCATCTCTCGGCAGGAAAAACGTCATGGAAAAAATGCATTTTTGCTGTATGTTTATTGTGTTTTTGATGCTTTCTTTTACAAGTATTTTTGGTGCAGATTTTTCACTTTCATTAATATGAGAGAAATCTGCAGCAAAAACACTGAAAGAATTGACATGCTGTAGATTTAGGCCCTGTTCCCACTGTGCTTTTTTTTCCTTGCATTTTTGGTGCAATAAAACCTGCACCAAAAACGCAAGGAAAAAATAGCACCGTTGGCATAGCACTTCTGAACTCTCATAGACGTTGCTGGATTAAGGATAGACATGCAGATTTTCTCAATTCTCAAAATCTACATAAATAAAGCATCAAAGAATGCATCGTCTGCACAGGGCCTTAAGGTACCGTCACACACGGCAATTTTGCAAGCAATTTCACTGGCAATTTGCAGGTTGCAGTGAAATCATGGACACATTGTTCCATTTCTACACGGCAACAAAACAGAACAATGTATCCATGATTTCATTGCAACCAGCAAATTGCCAGTGAAATTGCTTGCAAAATTGCCGCGTGTGACGGTACCTTAAAGGGTATGTGCCAATGTTGCTTTTTTTGGTGCAGAAATTTCCTGCTGCAAAAACTGCGCCCTGCAGGAAAACGCACCACAAATTGCATGTTTTTTGGTGCCTTTTTCTACTATAGTCAATGGCTAGGAGGGCTAAAAAACATAGCAAACAATTGACATCTCATTCTTTTGTCTTGGCCACAATCCAGACCTAGCCAGCAAGAAAAACAATAAGCATCGTGGTCACAGCACTTCAGAATTCTCATAGACTTTGCTAAGGGAAGAATAGGCATGCAGGTTTGTGATAAAAGGTGACACAAAAATGCATCAGCCGCAAGGGCGAGGGTACTCCACCATCCGGGGTCAGCCTGATCGATGTCACAATGGCAGTCCCGGAGTTCGTTGCCCTGGCCGAACATATAAAGGGAGGGGGGGAATATATACAAGGGAATAAAGTTTATAGAATTTTTCGTTACACTGTCTGTGGTACCTCTGTCAGGGATGACCAGTGCTGCTTGTAATGGTCCCAGGGAATAGGTGATATGGCAGCAGCTGGATAGAACACTCCCCACAGATGGAGAAGGTTCCTGGAGTATAGGTGTAGGTGATTAGGTAGATGATGATGGTTATTGTGGTTGGTGCAGAAGGGTGCAGGAAGGAATGGACAAACACAAGGGTTGCCCAACCCCAGTGCTGCACACATCAATCACATGCTGCCCTCTTTTCCAGGAGTTTTATAACACTATTCTCTGCAATCAAACATGAAATCATTCAAGTAAAAGTTTAGTTGCATTCAGCATCCCAGTGCCTGTTAAGGTACCTTTACACGCCGCCACAGGAAGGCAGAGACTGCCAGGCACTGGGGACAATTGTGCCTGTTTCCATGAAATCACTACGAAATGGCGGCGTGTAAATTGGGAAATTCCTCCCTGTGCCCTGCAGTTCCTTCGGATACCTATTTCTGAGCCATGCTCAAAAACAGGAAGGCACAATACCTATGGTGGTGGTGTGTAATCGGGGCACAGGCAAGGTATTTGCGTGGCCTAACGAATTCCCAGGGGCGTGCCACGGCGTCATGGATACCACACCCCATCAGCGATCATTGGTGGAAGCTTCTGCGTTACGATTGGTTGTCCCTTCACAGGGCGCCATATTTGAAGAGCTGTCCATTCACAGTCCACAATTGCAATGGCGTCATGTATTAGCCAGCCTTCCTGCGCAGGCTGGCCAATCATGATGCTATTGCGTTGTCCAATCACCGTACGATCGTCACGTAATACACAAATCTGTCACACCTATGTACGCCCATATTTCTTTGTGGTAGCGGCGTGTAAACCAGGGAAGGTATTCAACAGGAAGTAAGCCGCAGGAGCTGTCGGCACTTCCGGGGAACGCAGATACCTTCAGTGGAGCACCCAGTGGCGGCGTCTATATACGGCATCAGCGATCGGTATCCACCGTTAAAAACGTGCACGTGCACGTGCGATGGATACCTGTTGCTACCCGCTGTAGTGGCGTGTAAAGGTACCCTAAGGGTACCTTTACACGTCGCAACATTGCATGTAATTTCACTTGCAACCTACTGGTTGCAGTGAAATCATGGACACATTGTTCCATTTTGTTGCCGTGTAACAATGGAACAATGTGTCCATGATTTCACTGCAACCAGTAAGTTGCAAGTGAAATTGCATGCAATGTTGCGACGTGTAAAGGTACCTTCAGGCACTGGCTTCACTTTATAGCCCTAAATCCTGCTGGTTGGTACCCTCACAACAGGATAACTCCTTTAACATTACATTTCAAGGCCTGGTTGAATATAAAGTACCACTCAAGTTTTTTGTTTTTTTTTAATTTAATTTAATCATTAGATAGGTATCATTAACATATGTTCCCTGTGTGGAAGAAAATACTTATTGATGGCCATCTTCTACTGTTACTGATGCTGCTTTGGTCCCTGTCCATCATCTTTTGACCACAACTCTGACTGACCGGAAAACACTGCTGTTACTTACTCTTTTAGGGTGCATTTAGACAACCGTATGAATCCAATCGAGATTGGAGCGCAATGCTTGGACTGTCTGCGTCTCTCCCAACCTGAGCATGCTGACTTCATAAATCTCTATGCTTGTCATGCTCGGATCGACAGACAGACACACAACCAGTCTGTAAACACGAGTGCATATATTCTTAATAAAGACTGACCGACAAGCTAATATGTTTAGGATAGCACATCATTTTGCCCTGACATACTGCATGCCACAGTGAGGAAGAGTGCGGCGTGTGGTGCAACAGGAGGGGAAAACCAAATAGAAGGTAAAAGTGAGACTCCAATCATAGGGAGAGGGTAAAGGAGTCACCCCATAACACTTAAGGTACTGTTACACGCGTCAATGTCGTTAAGATATCACCAACGATCTCCAGGCATCAGTAGCACCCCCCCCCCCCCCCCCCGTAATCAGTGCCGCGGCTCAGGCGGCAGTGGGGCTCGGTGCACCCCTGCGTGTAACGGAGCCTTTACCCTGAGCTCCCTATCATCCGTAGATGAGTCCTTCTCCCCATGCATTATACTACACTGTGTGCAGAATTATTAGGCAAGTTGTATTGTAGAGGATTATTTTTTATTATTGATCAACAACTATGTTTTCAATCAACCCAAAAGACTCAAATATCAAAGCTTAATATTTTCGGAAGTTGGAGTGTTTTTTTTTTTTAGATTTGGCTATCTTAGGAGGATATCTGTTTGTGCAGGTAACTATTACCGTGCAGAATTATTAGGCAACTTAATAAAAACCAAATATATTCCCATCTCACTTGTTTATTTTCACCAGGTAAACTAATATAACTGCACAAAATGTAGAAATAAACATTTCTGACATGCAAAAACAAAACCCAAAAACTTAGTGACCAATATAGCCACCTTTCTTTATGATGACGCTCAGCAGCCTTCCATCCATAGAGTCTGTCAGTTGCTTGATCTGTTTACGATCAACATTGCGTGCAGCAGCCACCACAGCCTCCCAGACACTGTTCCCAGAGGTGTACTGTTTTCCCTCCCTGTAGATCTCACATTTTAGGAGGGACCACAGGTTCTCTATGGGGTTCAGATCAGGTGAACAAGGGGGCCATTTCATTATTTTTTTCTTCTTTTAGACACTTACTGGCCAGCCACGCTATGGAGTAGTTGGATGCATGTGATGGAGCATTGTCCTGCATGAAAATCATGTTTTTCTTGAACGATACCGACTTCTTCCTGCACCACTGCTTGAAGAAGTTGTATTCCAGAAACTGGCAGTAGGTCTGGGAGTTGAGCTTCACTCCATCCTCAACCCGAAAAGGTCCCACAAGTTCATCTTTGATGATACCAGCCCATACCAGTACCCCACCTCCACCTTGCTGGCGTCTGAGTCGGAGTGGAGCTCTCTGCCCTTTACTGATCCAGCCTCTGGCCCATCCATCTGGCCCATCAAGAGTCACTCTCATTTCATCAGTCCATAATACCTTGGAAAAATCAGTCTTAAGATATTTCTTGGCCCAGTCTTGACGTTTTATCTTATGTTTCTTGTTCAAAGGTGGTCGTTTTTCAGCCTTCCTTACCTTGGCCATGTCCCTGAGTATAGCACACCTTGTGATTTTTGATATTCCAGTAACGTTGCAGTTCTGAAATATTGCAAAACTGGTGGTAAATGGCATCTTGGCAGCTTCACGCTTCAAAAGTTTGGCAATTTCAAGACTGCTGCATCCCTCTTCAAGACATCTCACAATTTTGGACTTTTCAGAGCCCGTCAAATCTCTCTTCTGACCCATTTTGCCTAAGGAAAGGCATTTGCCTAATAATTCTGCACACCTTATATAGGGTGTTGATGTCATTACACCACACCCCTCCTCATTACTGATATGCCCATCATCTGATTTACTTACTGTATATACTCGTGTATAAGCCGAGTTTTTCAGCCCAAAATTTGGGCTGAAAAGTCTCCCCCTCGGCTTATACACGGGTAAATATGGTAAATGCAATGGTGGGGGCTGTGGAGGCTGGAGGAGGCGGGGGGAGGCTGCTGTATGAGCGGCCCCGTCACGTGGGGCCGCTCATTATATATGCACTGCTTCCCCCTGTCAATCAGCGGCAGGGGGAAGCAGTTCATATATGCCCCCCAAAAGCTGGCACTGTCCCCCCTTGTAAGGGCCCCCCCCCGCTGCTTATATATTACCATCCCGGTGTTCTGATCGGCGCCGCTCCTCGGTGCTGCTTCTTCATCCTCCCGTCCTCGCTGCATCCAGGATCTCCGGCCGTCGCAGCGATATGACGTCATCGCGCGACGGCCGGAGAACCCGGATTCAGCGAGGACGGGAGGATGAAGAAGCAGCACCGAGGAGTGGCGCCGATCAGAACACCGGGATGGTAAGAGAAGCAGCGGGGGATGGGGGGCCTTAAAAGGGGGGCGAGTGCCAGCATTTTGGGGCTGCTGGGTACCCCCTGGGGGCTGTTGGTACCCCCAGGGGGCTGTTGGTACCCCCAGGGGGCTGCTGTGTACCCCCAGGGGGCTGCTGGGTACCCCCTGGGGACTGTTGGTACCCCCAGGGGGCTGTTGGTACCCCCAGGGGGCTGCTGGGTACCCCCTGGGGGCTGCTGGGTACCACCAGGGGGCTGTTGGTACCCCCAGGGGGCTGCTGGGTACCCCCTGGGGCTGCTGGGTACCCCCAGGGGGCTGTTGGTACCCCCAGGGGGCTGTTGGGTACCCCCAGGGGGCCGCTGGGTACCCCCTGGGGGCCACTGTATAACCCCTGGAGGCCGCTGTATAACCCCTGGGGGGTGCTGTAAACCCCTGGGGGCTGCTGTATAACCCCTGGGGGGTGCTGTATAACCCCTGGGGGCTGCTGTATAACCCCTGGGGGCTGCTGTATATACTGCTGAGGCCTGTATACCACTGGGGCTGCTGTATATACCACTGGGGCTGCTGTATATACCACTGGGGCTGCTGTATATACCACTGGGGCTGCTGTATATACTGGTGGGGTCTGTATATACCACTGGGGAGGCTGCTGTATACCACTGGGGTTGCTGTATATACTACTGGAGCCTGTATATGCCACTGGGGAGGCTGCTGTATACTACCATTGGGGGGCCTGTATACCACACTGCTGGGGGCTGTACACCTGTGCTGGGGTCCACCCTCGGCTTATACACGAGTCAATAGGTTTTCCCAGGTTTTGGGGGCAAAAGTAGGGGGGTCGGCTTATACACGGGTCGGCTTATACACGAGTATATACGGTAATTGGTATTTGGCTCTCAAGCCTATAGAGCTTGGAGTAGGACAACATGTATAAAAAGTATCATGCGATCAAAATACTCATTTGCCTAATAATTCTGCCCACAGTGTACACAAACAAAGGAACTCCACAAGTTCTCCAGAAAGTGATTTCACAGTTTCAACTGGAACAACTTCACAAGGAAGATCAGTATAGAAGATCTATAACTGGCATAAGAGAGAGCTAGAAGTGAGTTTATATAGAGGAAGTGAATGGTCATAAGGTTCAACAGCTGAGATTAAAGCTACAAGGATTTTCAAAAGAAAATCTTAACCCCTTCAGAACTGAAAGATAATAATTATTACGCTTTACTCATGATAATTGCCGGGTGAACGGGTTCTAAAGTAGAATTGAGATCAGCTCAACGTTGTTACCTTCTGATCCCCAGATACCCCAGACGTCTCAGCAGGGTGTGGCACCCTCATGACGCAGATGGATGCTCTTTAGGAAGTTATTCTCTTTGTCATGATGCAAACCTCCCTCCCTACTTATTTCTAGTGCAGGACTTTTTCAATGTCACCTGTGCATTCTTTGGAAAAGATCTGTAAAATGCAGACAAATTCCCAATTTATCTGTGTGTGATATATATAGAATACTAATGTGAAAATGTAACATGTCTTTGTATTGAAAATGAACTTGATTGCAAAATACTGTTTTGACAGAACTATAAATGTATCTCTGAAGATAGAAGTGCACAGAATGACAAACAGCTGAGTCACAATGAGCAATTATCCTATTATTCCTCCTCAGTGGACAGAGCCCCTTCATGTATTTTTTATATTCCAAATTATTGCTGGATGAGGTATAATATGTAGATTTGTTTTTCCAAATATGAATTTAAATAGAAGTCAGACCGTCTGATTCTAGCAAACAAAACAAAAATTGTCATGGAACGCTACAATGATTTTCAGGGATTGGATGCATTAGAGGATGTGAACACAATGTCTTTTTCAGGCGGGTAAACTCTGAAACTCGATGAAGAAAGCACTCAGAAAACACTTTAAAGAATGAGCATATGTATGTCTTAGTAAGAATGACTTGATGAGCATATGTTCAGGCTTTTGAGCATCTTTAACCCCTTCAGATTTCAAAAGAAGTGAAGTCAATGGAAGGCTCAGGAGACACCCAGGCATTTTTGAGCGTTTTTTCATTGTTGAATAGAGGGAAAAAAAACCTCGGAAAACACCAGTACAAAAACTGATTGAAAAACTCTGGAAAAACATTAAGAAATGTCAAGGCGGCCGTCACACGCTGAGATATCTATAGCGATATTGTAAGCGATCACGTGCACGCGCGATCGCTTACAATATCCCTCACATCGCTGGTGAGATGTCACACAGACAGACTCACCAGCGATGTGGAGCCGCGATCTCGCTGGTAGCTATGGTACACATCGGGTAACTAGGCGCCGCGCGTCGCTTAGTTACCCGACGTGTACCATAGTTACCATCTCCCAGCATAGACTCTGCGCTGGGAAATCGCTCATCGTGGTGTTATACACCACGATGAGACAGATCGTCAAATCGCTCATCGCTCATCGCTAGATCTGAGAACCGGAGCTCAGATCAGCGATGTCACGATCAAGCGATTTAACATCGTAAATCGCTTGATTACATGCAACGATTTCTTGCCCGATATCGCTTAAGCGATCAAAAAGGAGATCGCTTAAACGATATCGGGCAAGAAATCGTTCCGTGTGACGGCCGCCTAAGAGACATCATATGCACATACCCGTAGACGAGGGGTGGGGAACTCGAAGCCTCAAGGCCCACTAACAGGTCATGTTTTCCGGATCGCCTTAAGGTACCGTCACACGTAACGATATCGTTGCCGATATCGTTCAAAAGTCACGTGTTCTGTGACGCTTGAACGATGTCGAAACGACATTGTTGCGTGTGACACTACAAACGATGAACGATCAGTCAGCTGATCGTTCATCGTTTGATTTGAGGACAGAACCTCAAATCTATCGTTGGTCTCCTGGTGGACACGCAGCATCGCTGCGTGTGACACCAGGAGACGACCGATAAGCCAGCTCCCAGCGCCTCTCTGCAAGCGCTGGGAGCTGGTATCCAAGGTAAACTGCGGGTAACTAGGCAGAAGTATACCTTGGTTACCAGCCTTCTTCGCTCACCGGCTGGTATCCAAGGTACACAGCGGGTAACTAGGGACCCTAGTTACCCGCTGTATACCTTGGATACCAGTCGGTGAGCGGAGAAGGCTGGTGACCAAGGTATACATCGGGTATCTAGGCAGCGCGCGCTGCCTAGTTACCCACAGTTTACCTTGGAGACCAGCCTGCTCCTGCTTACCGCAGCCTGGCAGCGGGACCAAGACATCATGGAAACGATATTTAAATGGTTTCCACGATGTCTCTGGTCCATTGATCACTGGTGAGTCTGGCTGTGTGACAGCTCACCAGTGATCTGAACGATATGTTAGAGATCGCACGTGCATGTGATCACTAACAATATCGTTCAGTAAATTGATGCTTGTGACGGCACCTTTAGTATTGCACAGGAGATAATATAATCACCTTCCCTGGTGAGGATTCCAACCACTTTACCAGGCTAAGGAAATCCTGAAAGCATGACCTGTTGGAGGCCCTTGGGGCCTGGTATTTCCCATCACTGCGGTAGACAATCCCTTCTTTATGGAAAAACCGATCATAGGATGTTCTTCTGCAGTGATCTCCAGAGATCAGATTATGTCACGTTCTCCTGCAGTGCCACTGGTAAAATGAGGCATTACATGAGGCCCGATGTAATGGTTTATAGCATTCAGACATACCAGGTCCTCCAGAGTGACAGACCCTCTTTGTAGCTACTATCTAATGCAGGGGTCTCAAACTCCAGGCCTCGAGGGCCGCACACAGTCCAGGTTTTCAGGATTTCCTTAGAATTTGACAGTTGGTCATTTGATTACCAACTGTCAAATCCTTTGGAAATCCTGAAAACCTGCACTGTGTGCGGCCCTCGAGGCCTGGAGTTTGAGACCCCTGATCTAATGGAACTAATTTGAAAAGTTCCTTTATGAACTCAAAATTTTCTAATAAAGAATATAATGTGAGTTTCTAGATCAGACAATTCCTTTTATGTTTGGTTCTTTAAAACCAAGGATAATCTGGATATTACAGTCATGATGACTGCAAAAATCAAATCAGGTAAGAACTCCAATAACACTGGGGAACAATTTGAAAAAAAATTTCTGTTGAGTTAGGTTTTTGAGCTGATTTATACTAAAATTGGCATGCTGATTCCAAAAATGTAGTCAGTTTTTTTCTAGCATGTCAAATTTTTCCTCCACAACTTACCTGCCAGAGATGCACAATTGCACTGATATCTGTAATAAGACTTGTTATCTGATTACAATTTGACTCATATAGAGCTACGTGACATATGATAGTGTTAAAAAACATATTTGTCATGCCTATTTCTTACAGTCATGGCCAAAAGTATTGACCCCTGCAATTCTGTCACATAATACTCAGTTTCTTCCTGAAAATGATTGCAATCACAAATTCTTTGGTATTATTATCTTCATTTAATTTGTCTTCAATGAAAAAAACACAAAAAGATTTGTCCTAAATCCAAATTGGATATAATTCCACACCAAATATAAAAAAGGGGGTGGACAAAAGTATTGACACCCTTAGAAAAATCATGTGATGCTTCTTTAATTTGTGTAATTAACAGCACCTGTAACTTACCTGTGGCACATAATAGGTGTTGGCAATAACTAAATCACACTTGCAGCCAGTTGACATGGATTAAAGTTGACTCAACCTCTGTCCTGTGTCCTTGTGTGTACCACATTGAGCATGGAGAAAAGAAAGAAGACCAAAGAACTGTCTGAGGACTTGAGAAACCAAATTGTGAGGAAGCATGAGCAATCTCAAGGCTACAAGTCCATCTCCAAAGACCTGAATGTTCCTGTGTCTACTGTGTGCAGTGTCATCAAGAAGTTTAAAGCCCATGGCACTGTGGCTAACCTCCCTAGATGTGGATGGAAAAGAAAAATTGACGAGAGAATTTCAACGCAAGATTGTGCAGATGGTGGATAAAGAACCTCGACTAACATCCAAACTAGTTCAAGCTGCCCTGCAGTCCGAGGGTACAACAGTGTCAACCCGTACTATCTGTCGGCATCTGAATGAAAAGTGACTGTATGGTAGGATACCCAGAAGACCCCACTTCTTACCCCGAGACATAAAAAAAGCCAGGCTGGAGTTGGCCAAAACTTACCTGAGAAAACCTACAACGTTTTGGAAGAATGATCTCTCTTTTTGGGCAAAGGCATCAACATAGAGTTTACAGGAGAAAAAAGAGACATTCAAAGAAAAGAACACGGTCCCTATAGTCAAACATGGTTCCCTGATGTTTTGGGGTTGCTTTGCTGCCTCTGGCACTGGACTGCTTGACCGTGTGCATGGCATTATGAAGTCTGAAGACTACCAACAAATTTTGCAGCATAATGTAGGGCCCAGTGTGAGAAAGCTGGGTCTCCCTCAGAGGTCATGGGTATTCCAGTAGGACAATGACCCAAAACACACTTCAAAAAGCACTAGAAAATGGTTTGAGAGAAAGCACTGGAGACTTCTAAGGTGGCCAGCAATGAGTCCAACCTGAATCCCATAGAACACCTGTGGAGAGATCTAAAAATGGCAGTTTGGAGAAGGCACCCTTCAAATATCAGGGACCTGGAGCAGTTTGCAAAAGAAGAATGGTCTACAATTCCAGCAGAGTATTGTAGAAACTTATTGATGGTTACCGGAAGCGGTTGATCGCAGTTATTTTGGCTAAAGGTTGTGCAACCAAGTATTAGGCTGAGGGTGCCAATATTTTGTTCCGGCCCATTTTTGGAGTTTTGTGTGAAATAATCAATGTTTTGCTTTTTGCTTCATGCTCTTTTGTGTTTTTACATTGAAGACAAATTAAATGAAGATAATAATACCAAAGAATTTGTGATTGCAATCATTTTCAGGAAGAAACTAAGTATTATCTGAAAGAATTGCAGGGTGTCAATACTTTTGGCCAACACTGTATATATTTCATTTTTTGTTCATATTTGTACTATTTAAAAAAACAAACACTTTTTAGGTACAGTAGTTTACATATTTTTGAGAAGACAAAAATCCTATAGTTCAAAAACTTGACGTGACAGAGAAAAACTGAGATCATTTCTGGATTCAGCATCCAAAAATTAATTGAGAACAGTTGTCTGACCTAACTCCTAAAAAATTGTGTTCCCCAGTGTTATTATAACTCCTTGACACCATCCACTGTAACTGCAGACACCCTGGCGATGAGTCTCCTATGCGAGAGAATCGGGTACTATATGGAAATGACATTCGGCTCAAACCCTGCTGCAAGCATGAATGAGTGTCATCTACTGTGATCCGATTCTGTCACATGACAGGTGCAGAGAAGATGGAGACATTAATTTCTCCATCTTCTCCATTGTTTGTCTCAGTGTATATCGCTCTGCAGTAGGATTATATCCAAGTGCAGTCCGATCCTTCACACACAGCCATAGACTTAAATGGGTGTGCGCCGTCTGAGATACACTGCCTATCGCAGCAATTTCTTTTTTCATGACAACTCAGCATGATCAAAAAAGTGGTATTGGCATTGGTCCATAGTGTAACATTAGGCGGAAAGCTATCCGATAAAACATCAGCTAGCCCTCAGCCATGTTATACTCCAGTGTGAGCAAACCCTAAATTAGCATCTAGCAGTGCAATCGAATGTAATCACAAGTAGTGGAGGTAGCACTGAGTGACATCCTTCATCCTAATTTAAGATATTAACTGCTTAGATGCTGAGATAATGATGTACTGCAGTATTTAAGTTGTTAGAGCAGAGACACACTATGAAAGATGCAAGTGAGATACTCGCATGAGTCTCACATGACTCATATGGAATGGCCCCTGCCTCTCTGGATGGGATTGCGGAGCTGCATAGAAACACATACAGCTAACGCGCTCCCATTCAGAGAGGCAGGTGTCGTTCTGGGTGAGTCATACTAGACTCATGCGAGTTTCCCGCATGCATCTCACATAGTGTGTCTCTGCTCTTACACAAAGGGAAAGCTAATCTGTTTCTCTTTGGTGTTCCCTACAGCATAACTATAGGGTGCCTGTGGATTGTCATGCAGCCAATGACTCAATCAAGTACCCACGTCTATCATGATTGTGAACCCATTGAGTTCTGTAAGCACAAGAACAATGCAAAAACAAAGTATTGATAGAGAAGAGCAAAATGATTTGTAAGACCCTGGTCCAGTGGCCATGTTAGTGGCTAGACTGGGGCCCTGTGAACTTCCTCCTACCTGCGGAGGGCTACACTTTATATTTGTAGCCCTTGCATGTCTTCATTGTTGTGACCTGAGGCATAGCGTTGTGCCTACTAATCAAAACAGATGTCAGGGACACCAGCAAGTATGAAGTGGTTCAAAGGGCTCCCATCAGAAGGCCACAGAATACTGACATGGTCACTGGACCAGGGTCCTGTGAATCAATCCATTCATCTCTAAGTACTTGGGTTGAACTGCTTCCTTCCTGCCCCCCTGTAGTTATTCTCCTCTATATAATTTACCCTAAAGTCCACAGTCACATTTTTTTTTATTAATTTGTTGCCTGTTTGAATTTCCTTATTATGGGACTGATGTTATTCAATGCAGTAATACCCTCGGGATGTCCCATTGATTTCTATATTTGCAGCCTTAAGAAGTCAATGCACATAAATAAGGACATAAATAGAGAGAAGCGACAAAGCACTTCGTCATAAGGCACAAGCTATATCACCATCATGAGCCACTTATGAAGGCATAATATACATTTAGAAACTGAAATTTCTACCCAAAAAACTATATATAAATTATAAACTATATAAAGTTAGGCTGGCACTTGTTTAGATTTGGTTGTGCAGCTAAGGACTTACGAGCGGTAATAACTACCTTCCTGTTCTGCCTGACGATGATCTGTTCTGGCTCAAAGAGTTAATGGACCTCTCCTGACAGTGATTCTCCATCTTCAGGAGATGGTCACATCAACAGAGCAGTTTCTTATCTTTCGCTCTTTTTTGTTGATGGGGTGTCATTGCCAATATCATGCCGCCTCTGTGGAACATTGTTGCAGGGCAGAACATTCCTGTAGTCAGGAACTAACTACCTGCCAGTAAGTTCTCACCACCATTGCACCCCCAAGAAAACAAAGTCCCAGGTAACTCCGTTCATACTATCATTCTGTCCACATACATCATGTATATTAATGGGACCGCATGACTTGTACACCTAGCCTTGTACTGTCAGCAACGGTAAATTGAGGGCCTTAATGAATAATTGAATCTGATATTGGATCATTGCTGTCAGAAGCATATTGCCCCATGTAAAAAAGGGGATGTGGTGCTGACAACAGTTATTTTAATGGTCCGCAAACATGATCCAATCAGTTGGGAAAGTAGCCTTTTACCCGTCCATTGGCTGGTCGTTTTATGTGATGATTGGGAATGAGTGTTTTTATAAATGCTTATTTGCCTATTTTCAGCCTAAAAGCTGGCCCTATATGGCACTTTATATATGCCACACCTGAGTAGTAGGGTACAGAGGCACTCATAGGCCCAGATGTAGGTGCTGAGTGGTGGCTATTCTGTGATCTTGTGCAGTTTGGGGTGTGACGGTTCTCCTACCTGGTTCCTGGTGCTCCACACCTGTTCCCAAGGTATATCTAGTTGATTTAAATGTAGATAGGTAGGAAGAAGGAAAGCCAGACCTTGGTCTGAACAGTTCAAGTACTTTACTGGATAATAGATCAGTGATTCACAGCTTCTTCAGCATTTAGTCGCAACACATTGATTTGCCATACAACATCCAGCTGCAAGACAACTAGACTGATACTCTAATATGGCAAATCTATGGCCGAGGGTTGGCCATGCAATGATAGTTTTGGGGTCTCTAGGGTTATACTATTGATCTCGTTGACTACCCACTATAGTGTGCAGGATGCTATTTTTTGGCTCTGCTTTAGGGGTGAGCTGCATCTCCCAGATTCTATCCCTTTTTTCATTCATTTTAAACAAAAAATAAAAATCACTGTTTTATTGCAATATACTCCAATGTTTCCTCCTGTTTACTAGTATATCAGGGCATGAATGAATCCACAGGCTCCTTTGAATACATTTCTAATAGCCCCTTCTGGGTCATTACATATATTTCTTGCAATAGAAGAAATAATATATTATTATTATTTATTTATATAGCGCTATTACGGTAGATTCCATGGCGCTTTACATATGAAGAGGGGAGAACATGGACAAATACAGTAAATTTGGACAATCAGCTTTTACAGATACAGGATGGGAAGGGACCCTGTCCATGAAGGCTCACAATCTACGGGTATATATAGATTATTGTGTAATAAATCCATGTCCGTCTGTCTGCTTACTGCTCACTTTTACATCAGGGGAGCCAGCAGAATCAGGTATTGTGGTCTGAATGTGATTTTATCCTCTGCAACCCTTTGGTTCTGGTTTCCACCCCCACATAAAACCATAATGATTTCTATATATGACATGGTTATAACCTCAGTATTCATGCTTGTGAAGAACTCAATGTTTGCCGTACCTAATACAGATTTGTGATTTCTGTGCTTCCAGTTCTCTCTATTCCAGACTGCCCCAGTTCTGTTGACTTGTTTTCCTTCTGATCAAAGAACATATATACCATTGACTTTAACACTAAGTATTCTGGAAGTATCATAGCCCAGGACGATTACTTACAGAAGTAAAAAGTGTATTAGAAATGGCAAAATGTCATCTGTATTAGAGGGACCTGTCAGCATGTTCTTACATATGGAAAGTGATGGTATTGCTGTATAGGCTCCTGTCCCCCAGTAAAAATAATACAATTTTGTAGAGAGGTACTAGTCAGGAGAAATCATATGTTAATCAGGCTAGAAGTGAACTGGGGACGTTTGGAAGAAGCCTAAGTGCCCAGATCACCACCAGTGCACCTCCAACCTGATTTGCCTATGGCCTGTACTACTTTATCACTGGCAAATCTAATATCTAAAAAATGTTCAGCTGGAACCCTGCACCCTGGTCCAGAAGCCATAAGACCAAAGCTCTGCAAACCTTGTCCTACCTACGGGTGTAACGCCAATGTCACTAGGTGTGCTGCCGCCTCCCTGTGGCAAAGATGCCGATTTACTTACTGCTACAACCTGACCCAATGCCTCCTTCCCCCTCCTTGGCCGTCCATGTGGTCTTCTACTGTTTCTCGCTCCCGGGGCCTGTGCATGCTGCACATTCTCCCAGACGTGCACCTAAGGTGCGCAGCCGCGCCCTTGCCCTGCACTTAAAGGGCCAGCACTTCATCACTAGGAGGTGCGACTCAGCCTATGGATGAGTGGCACTGGTTATATAAGGCATCCTCCCATTAGGGGAGGTGCCTGATCAATGCCTTTAGTTAGTTTAGTGTTGTCTTACTAGCTAGTTGTCAGGTCTCCTGTGGTGTCTGCTCCCCGGTCCTGTGCTCTACATTGCCTCCCGGTCTTCCCCTGCCAGGCCTTGTTTCAGCCTGCTTCTAACTGTTCTACCATAGACTTTGCTTGCTGTTCTAGAGACTGTGTCCACTACTCCAGAGAGTGTGCTTGCCACTCTGCCTACTACAGCTACCTTCGGCTGCACCTGTCTACGCCTGCTGTGACTGTGCCCTTGTCCATCCCTGGGCTATCAGCCTGCTGTACCAGAGACTGTGACCAGGTCAACCCCAGAGTCCTTCTCTGTCCTGGGGGGGTCAGCTGCCACAGTTCACTCTGTGGACCAGTTGGACCATTCCCCTTTGCTCGCCTCCTGTGAGCATTACAAAGGGCACCCCTGGCATCTCTTCTGATTAGTAGACCTGGCACAGCATCGTCATTGCAGTATGACACATTAAGGATGTCACACTTTGTCTGCTAATCAGCACAAATTCTGGTGCTACTGGCAGGGCCCTGGTCTGGTGGCCGCAGATTACCAAAGTGGCTCCTGGACTAGAGTCCTAAATTCTTTATGCTCAACTCTACATCTCCGTACCGCTATTTCCATATGTAAAAACGTCATCACTGGTTTCCCTTAAGGTACAGTCAGACGCGGCAATATTGCTTGCAATTTCACTGGCAATTTTCTGGTTGCAGTGAAATCTTGGACACATTGTTCTATCTTGTTGCTGTGTACAAATGTAACAATGTGTCCATGATTTCACTGCAACCAGCAAATTGCCAGTGAAATTGCAAGCAATATTGCCGCGTGTGACGGTACCTTTAGTAGTGCTGCCCCAAATTACTCTCCATGTTCTGTAAATTTAGTGCCTACGTTTCAGCCGATTTTCTTTCCAATTTTAAAGCATGAAGTTCTCCAGATAGACAAAGACACAGGAAGGACACTGTGCCGCTACGAAGCATAATCATAAAATACTTCCTTAATATAAGACACAATTACCTCTTGAAAGCTTTCAGGCACAGGATCACATATTGATTTTCATTCAGAGCACAAATAATGTATCTTTAAAGTAATGACAGTATAATATACGGTGTCCTTGGGTTTGGGCAGTTTTTTAACATTGCAGATGTGAAGAGAGAGAAGTCTCTTTTGAAGTTTGATATGTTCTAATACGCTCAAGGCCGATTTATCCCACCTCGAAGAATGCAGAAGAAAGGAGAATTGACTGCATTAGGAGTTCCTTAATACACTGACATTAAGCAGAGGTAGTCCGACCTTTCAAGACATTTGTGCCTAAAGTAATTACTTAGAATTTTTCTGTGTCACAATTAATGGAAATGGTGCTAAGAATTGATGCCGATGTTGGATTATGTATGCAGAGTGTAAGCAACTAATAAGCATGACAGCTCGTAATGGACAATTGCAATTCAGAGCAGCTATAATATCACATACTTACCCAGGGGAGATGCCTAGTAGCAGCTGGAGGGGCTGCACATCATAGATTAGCTTTGAGATGAGCAACGCAGGTGGACCGGGCAGTACACAGAGCTAGGCAACCCAATTCCTAGTAGCTCTGTAGTACAGAATTTTAATGCTGCATTAATTAAAGTGGTTTTCCCACGAATAGTTAATTTTAAAGTTCATTTTAATCAATAGATCCTGGATGGAATAAAAATAATAATTTCCACTATTAGATGGGTTTAAAAATAATGTTCATGCATGGTCTGATCATATCACATCTCCGGGGCAAGCGAGGACGGAAAAAAGAGTATACAGACATTATTAGAACGGGGTCATAAATAATAAAAATAATATTACTTATCACTTATATAGCACTATTAATTCCACAGCACTTTACATACATCAGCAATTTTTTTGTTAGCACTTGCTACAAACTGGAAAAAATATTTATTATAAACAGAGAGCTTTTTGTGTGATTCTTGTGCGGATTTTTTGCACTGATTTTTTTGCAGATTTTCTGGTGGTGGATGAATGCGGTTATTAATCGCATTCATCAGTGTTGGACTACTCATTATTGTTTGGTGAATGTATTTCTCCTGTTCGCAGGAAAGGGAAGTGACCCACCCTTCCCCTATGAGTAGTCCACACATAAGCTGTTTCACAGGTAAAAAGCCCACAGAGTGGAGTCCTGGCTGGAGCCTGGATTGAGGTATTGTTCACACACTCAGGTTTTAAATGCACACATCAGCTAGGGACTGCCTCGGTCAGGGCAACCGTGACGGAGGTGAGGCAGATTGCATATATTTTTTGCAAAAAACGTACAGACCAATAGCCCTGTTTTTGATACTTTTTTGATAGCACTTGCTACAAACTGGAAAAAATACTTATTATAAACAGAGAGCTTTTTGTGTGATTCCTGTGCGGATTTTTTGCACTGATTTTTTGCATACATCAGCAATACTGTCCCCGTTGGGGATTTGGAATGTGTAATGAAACTGGAGGAAACCCACAAAAACAACATACATACGTTTTGCAGATGTTGTGGGATTTGAACCTGGGACCCCACTGCTGCAAAGTACCAGTGCTAACCACATTTCACTGACGGGTTTTAAAAAATGTTTTACCTCAAAGAAAGAATTATTTATGATCCCGTGCTGTAATGTCTGTATACTCCTTTGTGTCCCTCCCCCCTTCCCAGGAGATGTGGTATGATCAAATCATGTCCCTGTATGGTCAGACACATCCATTACACAGTACATAGCAGGGACACATATATAGGATTATCTCAGCACAGGAGATGTGGTATGATCAGACCATGTCCCTGTACAGTAAGACACTGCCATTACACAGTACATAGCAGGGACAGATATATAGGATTATCTCAGCACAGGAGATGTGGTATGATCAGACCATGTCCCTGTACAGTCAGACACATCCATTACAAAGTACATAGCAGGGACACATATATAAGATTATCTCAGCAAGGGAACAATTTTTTTAAACACATCCAATCGTGGAAATTATTATTATTCCAAGATCTATTGAATGAAATGAACTTTTGGAAAACCCCTTTAAGGCAGAATTTTATTAGTAAAGGTGTCAAATCCTATTATTCAATATGTAAATAAAGGAAAGAAAAGAGCGCTACAGTGAGGACCTGGGGGGGATGGTATAATCAATGTTTGCAGGCTCACTAACCTTGACCAGTTGTGCACAGACCCTGCACAACGGAGGTAAACGCCTGAACAGTGAGAGCCTTCAGGCTGGATCACTGCTGGTCACAGCTTCCTGATTCCAGGGGTTGCGGTAATGTGACTCAAACCATGTAACCGGGTGGGAGTTCCTCTATGACATCAAGGCAGGTCCTTCCGCCTGGAGCGGCTTCCACTGTTCTTAGTGAGTGGATTTATATAAACAGCTAATAGCGGTGTAAATGAAGCACTGAGGCGAAGGGGTAAGGAATAAAATACACACCTTTAATACAGCTTTACACTCTCCCAACCGTGACGTGTTTCGATAGCAAGCTATCTACCTGAGGCAGTCCTGCCTGAGGAAGATAGCTTGCTATCGAAACACGTCGCGGTTGGGAGAGTGTAAAGCTGTATTAAAGGTGTGTATTTTATTCCTTACCCCTTCGCCTCAGTGCTTCATTTACACCGCTATTAGCTGTTTATATAAATCCTATTATTCTGCTATGTTTGTAAAATAAGGACCCTAGTATGGTTTTACAAAGGCAGTATTTTTGATCATAGTCTATTTATACTGCTTTGGGGCGAGTTCTTTGTCCTATTATTTCCTTGATGGACCCACTTCACTTTATAGGGAATGTATTGTCACAAGATGACCTATTATTGAAATTAGGTTTTTGTGTTTAATGTATTTATAAATGTATTAAAAATAAAATATAGAAGTCTTATCATTTTCACACTGGCCACAAGTTTCTTTAGCCTCTAACTTTTTGTTGTTTCAGGAAACAATACATGTACATTAGCCACAATGATTATATGATTATACTCCAATCCCATGTTTTGTATTAAAGCATCTAAAGGTCATTGAGACAAATTGAAAAGGGAGAGAGCTCACCACGCTAGTAGTAATTGAAAAACGATGGAAAGTGCGGTGGATGCTATCTCCAGCTGGTGAAGCACAGTAATAAGTAGGCAATTTTGAAAGAGAAAATCAGCACTTCCATCCGGATAAATAAAACATAGTAATCCTTTTTATTGGTTATCCATTAAAAACAGCATGCAAAGGATTCCACAGCATCAAAAATTAAAAACACATTCTAACGAGTTTCTGGCAACAGTGCTGTTAGTCATAATAGTGTTTGTAGGCAGCTGTGTAATATTACCCTATGAGCCGCACCCCCTTAGTAAAACACAAAATTAGCACCATATACAAAGGCCTATAACTTTGTAACCATATAGCAAATATAAAAATAAAACTCCAGCAAACTCAGGGGAGCAGCAGTAATAAAGCAAGAGCAAAAACTGGCACTTTTGATGAGGTAAGTGGTCCACTTTATGACAGGGTCAGCTGTGACGTCACCTATTGGGATGGGATCCTATTAGTGATGGGCGAATCCTAAATTACTCGGAATCGCTTGACTCTAGCGAGTCCGAGCCCGGGACTCGCTACTCGTTGCGAGTCTAGCGAGTCCAATGTTAATGAATGGGGAAGCGAGTAATAGCGAGTAATGTGCGATTTACAAATTGCAGATGTGTCTCGGAAGCTTCAGGCTCTATCTGCTAGGACTCGTTACTCTGCGAGTTTCCCAGCGTTTACTCACAGTAACGAGTCCAATGCAAATCAATGCCAATCCTAGTTTTGTCAGAGACTCTGACAAAACTTCGATTGCAATTGTCTTGCATTGGACTCGCTACTGTGCCAGTGATAGCAGGGAAACTCGCAGAGTAAGGGTACCTTTACACGCCGCTACTGGCGGGTGGATACAACCAGCTACTTCACGTGCACGAGCACGCACAAACGGTTACAAACGGTAAACGCACCACCTTTACACGCCGCAACAAGGTGCGCTACGCTACGTTACATCTATCTCTGGATACACCGCCGGGTGCCACAAGTAGCCATCTGTAGCTTACCTTACCTCATTTACACCGCTACAACAAGCTAATATGGGCGGACCTGGTGCAGCAGGGACAGCACATAGAGGTGCCACAATTGTGGATTACGAGACGTCCGTACGCTGATAGGACAAAGCAAGAACATCATGATTGGCCAGGCAGCGCAGGAGGCTGTTTAATACATGACGCTCGAGCAATTGTGTAGTGTGACTGGTCAGCTCCTTAAATATGCCTCCCTATGCAGGGACTACCAATCGTAATGCAGGAGCTTCCTCCAATGATTGCTGATGGGGCGCGGTAACCCGGAGCCTGTGTCACGCCCCAGCTACATACCAGGTACATAGCATGGTGTAGAAACAACCCTTCTGTTCCTTCTTTACACGCCGATACAGCTCGCTACAATCGCCTGTGTAGCCACCTGTTTCAGGGCAGTGCTCGGAAACAGATGCATCTACTGCCGGGTGCCTCCTACCGTCTTCACACGCCGCTACTACGGGGTACATTGCCGATGCAAGCTACATTTGTAGCATGTAGCTGGTTGTATCCACCCGCCAGTAGCGGCGTGTAAAGGTACCCTAAGAGCTGTCTGCTCTGTGCAGCTCCAGGGTCCTAGAGCCCGCCTGCTGCCTGATGTAGCAGAGCTGAGATTGTTCTCAGTCTGCTCATTCCCTGTGCATAGACATCTATATCTATGCACAGGGGATGTAGCAGAGAGGACATCGCGTTTTGGACTACGTCGGACGGAAGAGGACTTTTTTAATTAAAGATGGCTTTTTTTTTTTATTTCTAATAAAACATTTTCTCTGTGTTGTGTTTTTTTTAACCCTTTATTGGAGATACTTAGTGGCCGGGTCAAACGTGGCCTGACATTAAGAATCTCGGGCTTAATACCAGCTTGTATAACAAAGCTGGTATTAACCCCTTTATTACCCAGCGTGCCACCGCCACCAGGGCCGCTGGAAGAGCGGGGTTCAGCGCCAGAGGATGGCGCTTCAATGAAAGCTTGGGCCTCCCTGAGCTGCGGATTCCAGCCCCCAGCTGCTTAGCTGTACCTGGCTAGACATAGAAATTGCGCGGAGCCCCACGCATTTTTTTTAATTATTTCATGAAATAATAAAAACAGAGGGCTCGCCTATATTCTTGTGTCCGGCCAGGTACAAATAGGCACCTGGGGGTTGGGGGCAGCCCGTCGCTGCCTGCTGGATCCGGCTGGTCCCAGAAATACGGCGAAGCCTACGTCATTTTTTTTCCTGAAAAATCAATAAAACAATCCTAAAAAAGGGACTGCATCTTTATTAACCCCTCGCCCATGGTCCAGGGGTTAATAAAGATGCAGTCCCTTTTATTTACATTGTTTTATGGATTTGTCAGAAAAAAATTTGACGTGGGCTTCGCCGTATTTCTGTAACCAGCCGGATCCAGCAGGCAGCGACGGGCTGCCCCCAACCCCCAGGTGCCTATTTGTACCTGGCCAGACACAAGAATATATGGGAGCCCTTTTTTTTTATTATTTCATGAAATAATAAAAAAAGAATGCGTGGGGCTCCGCGCAATTTCTATGTCTAGCCAGGTACAGCTAAGCAGCTGGGGGCTGGAATCCGCAGCGCAGGGAGGCCCAAGCTTTCTGGGCACCCCCCGCTGCAAATTGCAGCCCGCAGCCGCCCCAGAAGATGGCGCGTTCATTGAAGCGCCATCCAAAATTGGCCAATTACTTATGCTGCAAGCGCAAAACGTCAATTATTAGCGATCCTGGAGGGCGCCGCTCCCTTGGAACGCACGCTGCCACCGCCATCATCCCTATCATGGACCGCACGCATCACCGGAAGTGACGTGACGCGCATGCGTAGTGACCACTCGGTCCCAACGTTATCCCGCGCATGCGCGCTTGCCGCTTGCCGCTTGCATGTCTCATTCAGTGCGGCTGCGCACATTAGAGAGATGGTAGCCAAGGCAACGCACACACCATAGAAGCAGGCAAAGCCCCTGCCATTGTCCCCAATATCGGCGTTTACTTGCGCACTAATGTCATTTAGCCCATGGGAGGCCCATAAGTGGTTATAGTAAGGAGTGGGAACGCATATCTCCCGCATTCATTAAGAAACATCTCAATATAGCAGGGCCCCGTTAGGTGAGATCACAAGTAACTAATGGTAATGCCAAAGCACACAATTTGCACTTAGATATAGAAATATCAATAAAC
Organism: Allobates femoralis; assembly: GCA_033576535.1. Taxonomy (NCBI): domain Eukaryota; kingdom Metazoa; phylum Chordata; class Amphibia; order Anura; family Aromobatidae; genus Allobates; species Allobates femoralis. The sequence goes on along the minus strand of JARQOC010000003.1, from coordinate 114,605,099 downwards.
TACTCATACAAACATGTTATACCTTTTTGCAAGGGAAGCTGTATACAGATCAGATGTTTACAGAAAACAAGCATAAGACAATTGCTCGTTTAACCCTTTTGGGGTCAAGGAATCAAGTCTGAATATCCACTTCGTCTCCCTTTTTAAGATGTTCAGATCATGGTTTCCTCCTCTCGGACCAGCCCTCACCACCTCTAAGATTCTAAAAGTCAGTTGTTTGACGTCACCATCATGCTTCTCATTCATATGCCCCGCGATCAGGGTGTCCCTATTATTCCTAATGTCCCCAAGGTGATCCATAATCCATAATCCAACCGGCATGTGAACGTGGCAACGTACACCACCCCGGCGGTTTTACAGTTAGAAAAGTCCCGTAGGAAGAAAGTTTTATTATTAGCCACACTACAAACAGATTTGCATGGTGTCATATTCCCACAGAAACTGCAGTCTCCACATCTGAAAAAACCTTTCGGTTTAACCCCCGACCAGGTAGATCCCGCGTTGGGTGGCCTGTAATAACTATGTACCAATCTATCTGATATAGAGCGGCCTCTACGAAAGGTGACGCTGGGCGTCGCAGAGAATATCCCCTTTAAGTCAAGGTCGGAAGTGAGGACATCCCAATACCTACGTAGCACATTCATGATTTTGTGATTCTGACAGTCAAAAGTGCCTATGAGTCTCGTGATACCGGTGTCCTCCTTCTGTCGTTTCCCACACTTCTGTAGCAGTTCCTCCCTGTTCTGATTTTCTGCATGTCTGCGTGCTGCCTGCAGCACCGAACGTGGGTACCCTCTCTCTAAGAAACGTCTCGTCAAGTAGTCCGCCTGTGTTTTGAAGTCACGTAAACTAGAGCAGTTCCTTCTCAATCTCAAATATTGTCCCTTAGGGATGCCCCTCTAAGGTGGTACTGGATGGTGACTTTCCCACCTCAGGAGGCTATTAGTTGATGTCGGTTTGCGATAAGTCCTAGTTGATAAGGACCCATCGGCCTCCTTCTTGATCAGGACATCCAGAAAGGCAAGTTCGGTAGAACTGCTCTCAGACGTGAACCTCAGACCTATTTGGTTGATATTCAGACATCTGACAAACTCCACGAAACTGTCCTCTGGTCCAGACCACAGCAGAAATACATCATCTATATATTTGGACCAGAGGACGATGTGGGTCTCCCACCAATTGGTGCCATCCCTAAACACGGTGATTTCCTCCCACCAGCCCAGGAACAGATTGGCGTAACACGGGGCGTACGACGATCCCTCCAGGATCGCTAATAATTGACGTTTTGCGCTTGCAGCATAAGTAATTGGCTGATTTTGGAGGTTTGACCCCAATTTTATCATACTTTGGTGTCTAGATAACTGGTTTATGAGGGAGGGGGGAGTGGTCAGGGGGTCACAGGAAATGGGCGGCCTGGAAGCACAAGGTACTAGATATAAAGGGGTTGGAGTCAGGTTTTACAACCCCCTCCACATCAAGATTATGTGTACTTACACTAAACACATGGACAGACAACATCAAGCCTCCTGATGATGAGAAACGCGTTGAGGCGCGTGGGGGCGAGCACACCATCCATTTAGCTAAGTATCTCTATATTCCTATACTTGTGATACCAATCATGGATGGTCTGATTTCTGGATTTGTGACCACTTTGGTATATGGTGAGGGATACACAGTATAGGGGTACTACATCATTTTATTATCTAATCGTGTATCTGGCTGTGAGAACTAGCTAATCTAGTGGATGGTGACACTCTGTTTTTAACACTAAGACACAGAACTAGACCGGTCAACCAGTTATACCTATGACCTGGGGGTTATCATCATAGGGGGGAGCACTACCTCCTGACTTCCAGGGCTAGGTTAGGATTTGACAGGGTCAGCCGCCGACGAGTGGGGGCGCCACTGCGTTATCTAGGGCGCCGAACTCCGCTGGTAGGCAGGTGTAAGGAGGGAGGCATGTACTAAGGTCAGTTTGCTTCCTTCACACTTCTCTGTGCACTTAGTTTTTATCTATGTACGGTGTGTATTTTTTGTATAAGTTTATAATAGAAGCAGGTGTCTGGAGGTGAGATCCCCCGGCGGGTGTGGGGGGACATAGATAAAGCAAACTAGTGGATGTGACTAGCTTAGTTGGTGGGTGTAGCGGGGCAGCCATCTGCGCACTGTAATCGATCATGCAAGCTCACCGCTTCTATTATAAACATGACCACATGGACTTAAAAATTAACATCTATTCCTTCCACAAAAAGAAGTGCCGGACCCTCCGGACCAGACCTACCACCCAAGCTGCTCGCACCTTACTAAGGCTGGCTTCACACTTGCAGATGCATCTGCAGCGTTTTGCAGATGCATCTGCAAGTATCAGCATGCAGACCGCGGCCCCTATGTTTATAATGGGGCGCACCGCGGTCTGAAAGCACTCATTCATTCCTATATGTGAACCGTCCGCAGGCGGATGCCTGCTTACAGATCACACACTCCCGCCCGCACCATGGACGCGAGATGTCGCGTCCATGGTGCGGGCGGGAGTGTGTGATCTGTAAGCAGGCATCCGCCTGCGGACGGTTCACATATAGGAATGAATGAGTGCTTTCAGACCGCGGTGCGCCCCATTATAAACATAGGGGCCGCGGTCTGCATGCTGATACTTGCAGATGCATCTGCAAAACGCTGCAGATGCATCTGCAAGTGTGAAGGCAGCCTAACTTCCAGCCATCCCTTCTAACTTTTTTTAAGTTTTACAAAAATCCAGCTCTCACCTTTACTCCTGTCTTCATGGGGCACAGACTACAGTCCTGCCATGACCAAATGGTCCAACACATGAATGAAAAAAGCAGATTCCAGCTCTTAAACATGAAGACTTTTATCTTTTTTCCTATAAAGTGCATACAGAAATGACAACACCAATTATTTAAGAACTAGTGAATCATTCAGGCCAGTAGTCATAAGTAACAATGCACACAGGATTTGAAACGTGTTGACTGAGGTCACGCTATCATGCATTGTCATTTCTGAATGCAGTTTATATGGAAAAAAAATCTTCATGTTTAAGAGCCGGAATTGACTTTTTTCATTCATTTGTCTCTTCTACACATATGCCGGAAGTCCAGAAAGTTTTTTCATTTTTTGCAAGACTTTCCGTAAGATGCTGGATTTTCTTTTCTTTCTTTTTCATATGTCCAATGTTTATTACACACCGACCTGGATTATATCCATGCACCACCTTCTCTAAAGGCGCCAATATTACGGCATTACAGGAGGCTGAATATGAGCTTTCCTTCCCTTATTCTTTAATAAAGAAATACATGTAGTACAAAACCTGAACAACAGGTCATTTTCTGATGACAGCCTCCTATTAATTCACGGTGGTCCATAAGAATTTGTCTGTGTGTAATTGAAAAAGAATCCATTATATCTCCAATATCGATAGAAGCTATAACACTATAGTGACTACAATCCCAGTGATGCCCATTGTGTGACAGTGAATTTCCATAAATACCAATGTACATGGGATTAATAGAGTATGCTATATTATTCTATGTGCTCTGTAATTAATTCTCTGTTCGCTCACTGGGACATAGGTTGCCCTCGATGATTTATCTTTTACAATGCTCCTGAGATACATTGACTTATCTGCAGTTTTATTCAGCCCTGGAGTGTTCATTACCAGTAACAATAAATATGTGACAGTGTATCTGCATGAAATCTTGGTTTCAGAAATGAGCCTAAAAGACGTCATGGCTGGGAGGCAGCTTTGCTAGTAAGCTTTGTATAACCGATGTAAATATGTGTATTGTATTACTCCTCTCATTGACTACAAAAAAATCCATCTAACTTGTACCAGATGCAGATGGTACTAAATATGTTTGGAAAATGAAGTTGGTTCAGAAATAAATGATTACAATATACAGAAAAATGGAGAATTCTGTTTCACACAAGTGTTTCCGTCCTGGTACGGCTGCTTTCACATCTGCGATTGTTGTAATTCGCGGCAGATCCAGCGGATGTCGCCGCATTTGCCAGATCTGCTGCGTAATGGCCGACTTGCATCACCGATCCGGCAAGCCCCATTCATTCTCTATGGGGCTTGCAGTCAGGTGTGGCAAGTGCCGTATTACCAAATCTGGCAGATCCAGCACTTGCGGCTGCGCAAAAAAAGCGCTGCTAGCAGCAGATTTTTGCGGTGCCGGATTCAACATCTACCGGATGTATCTACCGGATACAATAATCGCAGATGTGAAAGGGTCCTAACATAGCTTAGAAGGGTGGTATAATTCACCAGTCCACTCTTTTAGCCTGCTTTTCTGCAATGTTGATCAAGAGGAATCCAAACCCCCCATGATTCCTTTTAGGAAAAACATCCATCTAGCAATCAGAATAAGGCCCTGGGTTAGAAGCCTCTAAAGAAATTTAACAAATTCAACTACTAATATTATTATGCTCCAAAACAGCATCACGGCCTCGGTTGGTGAATTCACCACAACACTTTCTCTGGCAAAGAGTTCTATCGTATCACTGCTATTACAGTAAAGAATAGAGATGGGTTCAGCAGATCTGGCTGGACATTTTTTTTAAAGTCCAGGTTCGGGACTTGACCCGAACTTGAGCCCGAACCCCGAAACCAGACTTTATAGTTATAAAATGGTGGCTATGGGGGTTGTGGGATATTAAAAAAAGCAAAACAGTGATTAAAGCAGCAGCATTATACTTACCGAGGACCGCACGCTTGTAACACCACCTCCGGGGCCACTCATTAACTTCAGTTTATTTTCTGGACTTGGACTCCAACAGCCAATCACAGATGCCCACTCTCTGTGACATTATCTGTAACTGTTTGTTGCGCCCCCACCCATCTGTGATTGGTTACCATTGGCAATGAACTTGCCATCATAGGGGTGTAAAAAAAAATAAAAAATAATTTGCATAGGGGTTCCATGTATTTTTGATTCTCAGTGCAGATGCAGCCACCCAAAGCTGCGTGGTTTTACCTTGGCTGGCAATCAAAAATATTGTGGAGCACATTAAATTTTTTCAAAATTATTTAAATAGATAAATAATAAGAAAAAACGTAGGGCTTTGCTCTATTTTTATTTGCCAACCAATGTAAAACCAGGCAGCTGTGGGCTGCCTCAGCTTGGTGAGGCCCACAGTAATTGAGACCCCAGGCTACAGTATAGCAGCCTGCAGCTGCCCCAGAAATTCACACGTTCATTAGAATCGTTAATTCCTGGCGCTGTACCTGAGTTTTCCCGATACCCTGGTGTGGTGGCATCGGGGTGATAGAAGAGGTTAATGACAGCTGAGTATTGACAGCTGTCATTAAGCCCTAGACTGATAATGTTCACATTTATACAATACCTGCCCATTATCAATCCTGTGAGTAAATAATAAAAAAAAACACACAGAGAAAATGCCTTTATTTTAAACAAACATAACCCTCTTCTACCCATTTCTTAACCCCAAACATACCTTCCGGGGAAAACCCAGCGCAATGTCCAATGAAGCACACTTGGCTCTGCTACATGTGGTGAGCATAGACATTAGTGTGCCAATTGGAGGAAAGAGGTGGATGACAAATCCGCGCTGCTATTTGATGAAACGTAGGACTAAAAAATATATATGTAAATCATAGGCGGTTTTATTCAATGCATTTTCAAAGTGCTTTTCACCCTTCCTACTCAGGAAACCAGCCAAGTGACAAAGATTAACAGCTGAGCGGTTTAAATAGGCACAAAAGAACAACCGAAGACGCACATGACAAAGACAAGGTTCAGGGGGTCTGAGAGGTTAACATTGTATCACTGCATTACAAAACTTGTATAAAAATCTAAATAAGATAACAAACTAACATTGAATTTCTTCCTTTAATAGTTGTATTTAAAATCCAAAAATACAAAAAAGGCAGAAGGACATCAGAAAGAAAAGGGAAAAGAGAAATCTATATGTCAATATATTGAAAAAATGTGACACTGGGCAGATCAAAACCCGCAGGAATCATCAAGGAACTCAATTTTGAGAAATCAGCATTTATAGAGATATGTGTTATTTGCCTTCAAGAGGCTATATATTAACTGGATGCACTTTTTGTATTATTAATATAATTGTATCGGTAGCAATTATTAACGGGAATCTGTCACGTCAAAAATCCATATGTAAATTATATCATTACCTAATTACTTTCTCTAAGCCCACTCTATTAATGTATTTCTATTATTTATGCTTCCCTCTTATCCTCTGTATATTGCAAAATAAAAGATTCAATCCATCTGTCAATCACAGTGAATTCTCTGAGAGCTGCCCACTCCCCAAGGAATGAATATTCATGCATCACCACAGACCTCTGCACTTCTGTGGCCTGTATGTTGTGTGACTCATTGCAGACAGAGGAGAAAGGAAGGGGGAGGAGGTGTGTGCTCTTACTCTTAGCTACAGCTTCTCATGTAATTGTGTTTATCTGAGACATATGTGCAGTGTGCAGTCTGAGATATTTCTATGTAATAATAAGAACATTTGATCATTTGCTCAGCAGATATACATATTACATGTATATAGGAAAACCAAAGTTCATATAAACACATAGAAATCTCTTACAGACACCATACAGTACAGGGCAAAACATCTCCCCCCTCCGGAGCGCAGAGGGGAGGGACAGAACTCCAGCTTGGATAGGATTGGATGTTTAAATAATATTTACATAGAAGGACTAATCAGTTGTGAAAGTAATGGAGCTGGACTAATGAGCCAGCTGACTGCAGGGTGTGAAAATGCTTCTAGCAAGGAAACTACAAAATGTACAATAATGATTTTACATGTTTTTAAAAGTTCTGTTCAAGCACTATTCCAGGGTAATATTAGTATCTTACTGAAAAATGACCTGACAGAGTCCCTTTAAGAATAATTATTAAAGAATACTAAAAAAGATATTGTATGATAAAAAATAAATAAAATTAAAAAAAATATATAGACAATACAACATAAGAAACAGAGTCACACTAACCGGTACTTCAGGCTTTTTATTTTCAAGCTTTCATGTCACAGAGACATACAAGGTATCAGTAGTGAGGGGGAAGGGAGGTGTGCAAGAGGCACGGGTCCACCAAATGGACCCATTGAAGCACTAGCCATCATCCCGTGCTTCCTGCACACCCTCCCACCTTGTTGACGACACCTTGTATGTCTCCATGACGTGAAAGCTCGAAAATAAAAAGCCTGAAGTACTGATGAGTACCACTCTGTTTCTTCTGTTGTATTGTTTGATGATCTTGTGGCTTGTCAGCGGAGAGAAGCATCCAGGTGCTGGTCCCAGGGAGTCAAAGCTGACTGATTGGTGGTGGGTGCAACTGTCTGTAATGGTACCGTCACACGCTGCAATCGCGGCTGGGAATCATAAAGGCAATATATCGCATGTGGTAGTTCCACAGCTCGGTTCCAGTAACCGGATTATTGGGAGAGTTAGGGTAACTTTGCTGTCCATGAGAGGTGCTTTCCTCCTGTCCTTTGGCCCCAATTGCAAGGGTCTCTCACTCGCTGGGTGTGCTGGTTTGGGCCTGGTGTGGCTCCAGAACCAGTGACTGCACACTTCCTGCAGCTCTCCTAGCGTCTGCACACTCTGGTGTTTCTCCCTCCAGGACCCTATTTATAGGGGGAACTGGCTTAAGGTAATCAGTGGAGCTCCCCCTAGAGTCATGGGGTGAAACAGGTGTTAAAAGGTGTTGTAAGTGGTGAGTGCTGCTTGCTGTGTTCATTCCATTTGTGTACCAAGAGTTCTGTGGTGCCCCAACCAGGGTGCCAGGGTGCTACATTCCTCCTTAGTTAACTTCAGTTCTCCCGGACTGAGCAAAAAGTTTTCTTTACAAATTAACCTCTAAACATTTTATAATATTTAATAACCGGTATTTACAAAGTCTTAATGAAAAATACAAAAATCACTGAAAAAGAAGGGGAAAAAACGGGAAAAATATGAAAAGCAGTCCATACGGCACTAGTCCATTCGCCGCAGGCTGGAAAAAGGTGAGTTTTGGTCACACAAGTCCTGTGACAATTGTCCAAGTTTAAGAAAAGGGAAAAAGGGTAAAGTCCAGCAGTAAAGTCTCTGATGGCTTAAACACATACACGGGTACACATTTTCAAACTTTATACATTCCCTACGGGTGTCTCTGCTTGGGTGGTCGGGTCTAACCCTTCTTTCCCTACCAGGCACTTTCTGTCCCCAACTTAATTTACTTGGGACAGAGCCCAGTTCCTCCACCCTTCTGTATACTACTTTTTACAGTTTTTGAACACGGGTACTATTTACATTTTACTAACAGGTAATATTATTCCACTACATCCTAAACCCATTCTCCATATTTGTTTGGGGTTTGTCCAAATGTACTACGTGTGGATTTGCGTAGTGTGGGTGTTTCAAAAGCTGTGTCTGTAGTGTACAAACTGGTTGTTGGTCTGTTGCTCCTACGTGTTTCTGTAATACTGTAGTAAGTACGTAGTCTGTCTACTGGACTATCCTCTGTTAAAGGTGGTAGTGTAAGTAATTGTCTACGAGTACTTTGTCTTACTGTGAGACTAACAGGTTCACCGATTACAGGAATCTCAGGTTCCAAGATAACAGGTTGCATCTCTTGCATTTGAACTTGTTCTTGTTGAACTGGTTGTATAGGAATTGCTGGTTGATTTTCTACAGGCTGGTAGAATGAAATAACTGGTATGATGAATGCACCATTGCATTGTGGCCAGTCGGCTGGTAAGTGTCCAATTTCTGTATGGACGAGATTTTCTTTTGGTTCTTCAACTGTAGTTACTGCAGGGTAACTGGTTACTTGTGGTATTAACTGTTCTGGACATTTCTTCAAATGGTCTCTTGATACAGTTGTAAAGGTATTTCCTTGGTCTTTGCTGATAACACAAGTTTTAGAATTGTTATATTGTGATGGCATAATTGTATAGGGTTCAGATTCCCAATTGTCATCTAATTTGTTTGTTTTTCTCTTTCTTTTTAGCACTAATTCACCTGTGGCTAGAGGTTCTGCTGAGGCGTGCTTGTTAAAGTCTTGTTCTTGTTTGGTTCTGCTGATGTTCAGGTTTCTTTCAACACTCTCTTGTACTTTCTGGTACTGTTCATGGCGTTGATTAATCCAATCTTCATCAGAAGAATCTGGTGTTGGTTCAATGGTTCCCGTCTGTAGATCAACTGGTAATTTACCTGGTCTTGCTCGCATCAAGTAAGCAGGTGTGTAGTTAGTTGAACTAACAGGTATGTGGTTGTAGATGTCCACAAGGTCTGGGAGCTTTTCAGGCCATTGATTCCTTTCCTCGATTGGTTAGGTTTTGAGCATGTCAATTACAATGTGGTTCATTTTTTCACATAAACCGTTGGTTTGGGGGTGATAAGGTGTGGTTCGGATCTTCTTACACCCATATAGCCCTAGAAATTCTTGAAACAGAGCTCATTCGAAGGCTGGCCCTTGGCCAGTCAAGACTTGGTCTGGATACCCATGGGGGCGACAGAAGTAACTCTGGAAGGCTCTGGCCGCTACCTCTGCAGTTAACTCCTTAACTGGAACTACTACCAGGAACCTTGAATAGTGATCAACAATGGTGAGAGCGTAAGTGTACCCGGTTCGACTTGGGGTTAGCTTCACGTGGTCGAGAGCAACTATTTCAAGGGGTTTCTTGGTAACAATTGGTTGCAACGGAGCTTTCTGAGTTAGATGGTCTTTCCTTCGAAGGTGACATGGTCCACAGTTTTTACACCATTTGTCAATTGAGCCTCGCATACCGACCCAGTAGAAACGATCTTTCAGGAACCTTTCCAGCTTCTTCCAGCCAAAGTGTCCTGCATCGTCATAGTATGCTTCAAGGATCATTTGAACTTCAGTCTTGGGAACCACGATCTGCCAGATGAGTTTGTGTGTTCTGGGATTCAGATACCTTCTGCATAGTTTACCTTGATAGACGAACAACTTCCCCTTCTCTTTCCAGAGGCGTTTTGCGTTTTGGGAGGCATCAGGGTCCATGCTGGCGTGCTCTTGAGTTATCAGCTCTCTTACCAAGCTGACATCGGGATCGTTAGCTTGAACTTCCTTCCAGTCATGGTGAGGTAAAGGGTTTACGGTCCTCTCTACTCGTCTCTGGCTCGCCTGGTGACATGATGCCGTACCCGTACAATGGAAAGCAGGTAGTTCTATCTCCTCCAGGTCATCTATGTCTTCCCCTCTTCAGGAAGATTAGGCATTCTGGACAGGGCATCAGCATTGCCGTTCTTGTGACCTGCCCGGTATTTTACAGTGAAGTCATAGTTTGAGAGTCTTGCTACCCAACGTTGCTCTAGAGCTCCCAGCGTTGCAGTCTCTAAGTGGGTTAGAGGGTCGTTATCAGTGAAAGCTGTGAATGGGGCGGATGCCAGGTAATGCTTGAAACGCTCTGTAATTGCCCAGACCAGGGCTAGGAACTCCAGTTTGAAGGAGCTGTAGTTCTCCGGGTTCCTTTCTGTGGGACGGAGCTTTCTGCTGGCGTAGGCTATCACCTTTTCCTTCCCTTGTTGACGTTGATATAGGACTGCTCCTAAGCCTTCATTGCTTGCATCAATGTACAATAAAAATGGGAGGTTTTAATCAGGGTAGGTTAGGATCTCTTCTCCAGTTAAAGCATCTTTGAGCTTCTGGAAGGCCTGTCCCTGTTCTGGTCCCCAGTGGAACGGGGGTCCCCTGATCTTGCCATTTTTATATTGACCTACTAAGAGATCTTGCATGGGTGCTGCTATCTTGGTATAGCGTTTGATGAATCGTCGGTAGTACCCGACCAGTCCTAGAAATTGATGTACCTCTTTGTGAGTAGTTGGTGCTGGCCAGTCCTTGATGACGGTTACCTTGTCCATGTCAGGTGCTACGCCTTCGGCACTAACCACATGTCCTAGGTATTGGACCTTGGGTTTCAGCAGGTGACACTTGGACGGCTTCAGTTTCATCCCGTACTTGGACAGTGACTCGAACACTTCACTCAGGTGCTGCAGGTGGTCTTTATAGGTCTGAGACAATGACATCATCAAGGTATAACAGCACAGTCTCAAAGTTCTTGTGGCCCAAACAACACTCCATCAGTCTCTGAAATGTTCCTGGGGCATTGCACAACCCGAATGGCATACTGTTGAACTCGCAGAGCCCCATAGGTGTCATGAAGGCTGTCTTCTCACGATCCTCCTCTGCAACGGAGACCTGCCAGTACCCACTAGTAAGATCTAATGTGGAGAAGTAGTTGGCAGATTTGAGTGCAGCTAGTGACTCCTCTATGCGGGGTAACGGGTATGCATCCTTGTGTGTGACTTTATTGATTTGTCTGTAGTCTACGCACATCCTCATACTACCATCTTTCTTTTTAACCATGACCAGTGGAGCTGCCCAGGGACTACAGCTATCCCTAATGACCCCTGCGTTTTTCATGTCCTGAAGCATTTCTTTTGCTTTTTGGTAGCGTGTGGGTGGTATAGGCCTGTACCTTTCTTTGATAGGTGCATTGTTGCTTGTGGGGATATGGTGTTGTAACCCTTTAATCCTCCCAAAGCCAAGTGGATGTTTGCTGAAGACTTGCTCGTACTCCCGAACTACCCAGTAAACTCCATGTTTCTGATGAGAGGGTGTGCTGTCAGTTCTCACACTGAGCTCCTGACACCATTTCTCTAGCTGATCTTTGGAGTGAGGGGTTTCGTCAGTTACTGTTTGGGAAGAGGATTTTACATAAATTACAGCATTGTTTTCAACCCGGTACAATTTTGCGACAGTTGCATATCTTGGCAGTCTGACTTCATCATCACCATAATTTAATATGCGTACGGGGATTCTCCCTTTTCTTACATCAACCAACCCTCTGGCTGTGAAGAGCGTAGGACTACTATCAGACATTACAGGTTCTACTACAGCTTGGTAGTCCTGCCTCTGAGGCCCATGGCGGCTCGACTCCAGATCATCATTTCACTTCTGGGTGGTACCACAATTGGAATGGGATCTGTTACCCGTACTCTGCCAATTTCACCATTTGACATTTTTACCTGTTGTTGATATACCAGAGCCCGGATCTGCTTTTGGATAGCTCTCCTCTCTCTTGGTTTACCAGCATCAGCACTCTGTTGGAGTAAGAATAACACTTCATCGAGACATTTAACCATAACATTAGTACCCAGTATTACATGCGGATCCCTCTCGTATGGTCTGTCCTGAACCACTATGATTCCCTGGTTCTTCAGCTGCACCCGCCCCACCTTTACTGTAGCTTCCCATTGTCCCTCTACTGGAACTATCATACCATTAGTGGCTTCAATGTTCAGATCAGGGTATGGGGGTTCTAGCTTAACATCTGGCCAGACCCGATTGTAAAGGATAGGTTGTCACCTGGGATCCAGTGTCTATCAAGGCTGGAAGTAGCGATGCCATCGATGATGATTGATAAGTACGGACAGTCTCCTACATACTTATACTCCCAATTGGTTGGGCCCGGATGGTCTACTCCTGGGGTTGGCCCTTCTTGCCCAGGGGTTGCTCGTTTAAAAGACTGGATTGGAAAGTGCATCCTTCTTTGTCGCTCTTCTGGCTGACGCGGCATCTGTCAGGGCTGTGGCGGTCTACAGGTTATCCTCGCAGCGGGTGTGTCTTTCTCTTCATCCACGGGACGTCATCAGGGCTGACAGCGAGCTAGATCTTGTCCGATGACCTTGCTTCTGTCTTGGGTCTTCTCCCAGCTTGGAGCTTGGCCATGTCTTTCATCAGCTGCTCTACATTAGCACACAGTCGTTCAAACTGGTCAGGTGTTATAGTCTGTGCGCTAGACTGAACCGTAGGGATTGGAGATGCTGCTGCCGGCACGGAAGGGGTGTCAGTATACTGCGGCTGTGAGGTTAAATCGGGCACTGTAGGGAACTGCTATCCCCGCACTGTTAAGTCTCTTAGAGTGTCAAACTCTGCGCCAGGATTTTGCAGGGCCCACCAGCTTGCCTGTTTCTTATCATCAGGTAGTCTAAGTCCCACAACAAATTGTCCAATTAACGCTTTGTTCTCATCTCTAAAACTTTCAGGATCGACTTGTTTTAACAGTGTCAGTGTTTCTTGTAAGCGCAGTGAATAGTCTAGGACACTCTCCTGTGCCCCTTGTTTACAATGGTAGAACTGCAGTGTCAGCCCGGCTTCGGTATGATGTTCAAAAACCCGGTTTAACTTAGCAAATATCTGCTCCACAGACTCCTGAGCTTCTATAGACCAGTTTCGGCTCTGTAGCTCTGCTGCGTCTGTTAACTGTCCCATTATAACTGAAGCTCTCTGCTTACCGGTCATGGTGTACATATCCAGCGCCTGGCATATCTTCCGTTGGAACGTATCCAGGGTACCGGGGTTTCCGCTGTACTTTGGCAACCAGGCCGAATTCGGGACGTACGGAAGAGTTATCAGCATAATCGGAGCGGGTTGTTGCGGCATACTGCCGAAGGGTGGCTGACCTGCCAGAGGTACGTTTGGTGGCCCCGGTGGATGAACCGGTGGGTTCACTTGCGGGGATGCCGCGTTGCTGGGACCCGGATCACTCATCCTCGCTCCCCCTTTAGTTAAGCACGGTCAGCCCTTTTTGGTTTTAGCGGAACTTGTCGGCCTCGCGGTGAGGAGTGAGGCACCACGGGAGTTTCCGGTTCCTGCTGCGTTAGGTGGAAGTCGTCAGAGCGTGGAGGCGGGGCCTTTCTTCGCGCCCTTTGCACAGTAACGCCCCTTCTTTTCCCGTCTTTCGCGCAGCAATGGCGGTTCAAATATACAGTTCGGTAATCACAGTCATTAAAATAGCACACAATACCCGTTGGGAAACGGGCCTGCTCGCATCCTGTTCGTGACGCCAAATTCTGACTCACCGTGGCCAGATCTTCACGTCGCAGGCGTAGCTTCTCCTGCCACGGTTCCGCGCCTGCGGCTGTGGGGCCCGGTGGTCCAGATTAATAGGGGATGGCTGAATGGATAAGGGGTTAATTATTCTTGTTGTGACGCCACCTGAGGGAATTCCAGTGATATCACCGGCGCTGCTTGGGCCTCCAGGGGATGTATGGCAGCAAGATGGGACGCTCCCCACAGGACGAGCGGGAGTCCCCGTGGCCAGGAACTACACTTGGTGGTGTATGGCAGCTTTTGTAGTGCTGCGTGGTAGATCCAGGAATAATGCACACACAAAGTCTTTTAGGTACCTTTACTGGTGGCAACAGGTACACTCGGACCGGGTGATGAGGTTGACACTCCTGGAGTTTCCACAGCAAGCAGTGTGTAGGCTTCCATCTCTATTTGTCTGGTGGGGTCGGGTGGATATGGAATACTGCCGGACCGGGTTGCACATTCGGTGTAACGTGGTTCACCTGGGTTAACTGCACTGAGGGCACTATTAAAGGGATTAAGGTCATGTATCTTCTTCCCTGGGCTCTCATCCGTGGGTGCTTCAGGTGTACAGGACTCCCTGGTTGCGGTGCTGGTTCTCTGTGGTTTACGTGGTAGTTCCACAGCTCAGTTCCAGTAACCAGATTATTGGGAGAGTTAGGGTAACTCTGCTGTTCATGAGAGGTGCTTTCCTCCTGTCCTTTGACCCCAATTACAAGGGTCTCTCACTCGCTGGGTGTGCTGGTTTGGGCCTGGTGTGGCTCCAGAACCAGTGACTGCACACTTCCTGCAGCTCTCCTAGCGTCTGCACACTCTGGTGTTTCTCCCTCCAGGACCCTATCTATAGGGGAAACTGGCTTAAGGTAACCAGTGGAGCTCCCCCTAGAGGCCTGGGGTGAAACAGGCGTTAAAAGGTGTTGTAAGTGGTGAGTGCTGCTTGCTGTGTTCATTCCATTTGTGTACCAAGAGTTCTGTGGTGCCCCAACCAGGGTGCCAGGGTGCTACATATGCATCACCTCCGCGGCCATTTTCTGGAAGTCTCAACCTCTAGCAACCATTTGCAGCTTGGGCATGAATCCAGGCACATAGAAGATGGCTACCGCCTCAACTCTCCACCCACAGCTCCAGTCCTGTAGTTTTGTCCCCACCCTCTGTGGTCCCATGAAACCTGCTCCGGCACACCTGCTCCACGACCACGCCCTCCAACCCACCCCCCGGTAAGATGCGTCTTATGATCCAAAAAATACGGGTAAATGCATATAAAATTGACAAAAGCGAATATGTCTGATATGCAGTTGTGCACTCATGTGACTTTTTCACTCATTTATTCCATCAATTATTCCACCTTGTACTATGCGACAGTTATCCACGTTATCACAGAACGACACAACTTCACACCTGATAAATTCATTTTGATCATTCATTCATTCTATTAATTATCTATCCATGTCATATTTATCCCACTTTGTTCTATGTAGCAGTCACTCAGAATATCACAGTACTGCACACTGTTTATCATGTTCATTTATTCTATTTAATTTTCTATCGATTTAATAATACTAGTATAGTAATACTCCACCTTGTTGTATGCGGTAGTTACCCACATTATCACAGCACTGCACATTCCATATCAAACTAATTCATTTTGGTCACATTCTTTTAATTTTCTATAAAATTGTTAGCAGTTTTATCAGTTATTTACTCCAGATCATTCCATGTGTTATTTACCTGCATTTTCACAGTACTGCACAACTGCACAGTAAATATACCGTATACATTTTTGTCATCAATTTTATATGTATTTATTTTAGTTAGTTCCAACAGTTTTTTTCAAATAGTATATCCAGTTATTGCCTTATATATCCTCCGGAATGGACGTATAAGACATATCTCTGTGTTGCTCTTTGTAGATGCTGATTTCTTGAAATTCGGTTCCTTGATGTTTCCTGCAGATTTTGGTCTGCACAATGTCACGTTTTTCAATATATTGACATATATATTTCTCTTTTTCTTTTCTTTTTTAATATTTCTGTTTTTTTGCATATTTATCCAATTTTATCATTTTTCACAGGGATTAGACCCACTTAATCTTTATCCACAGTTTCCTTTTGATTAGAGGAAAGAGGGAGACCCCTTTCTCTACAAGCAGATCGATGCCGCTGTCACAATTGGCTGTGGCATTAGAGGGACTCAGCGCCCGCTATCAGTGCTAGCATCGATTGTGGCATTACTGCAGGCTGTCAGCTATGATGCATAGCTTAACTAGGTGGCCAACTTAAGAAAAGTTAAGGAAGGAGTCAATATCTTAGTGGATAGATGCTGCGGTTTTACCGTGACGTTCCTGTTACGGTCTTTGTCCCTTTTGGATATTGTTTTTCAATATATTTCTCTGTATTATCCACAGTTTATCCATTGGGTAAAATGAATTTAACAACTCGTGATGAGTCATAGACTACCCAACTTGATGATGCATATCGAGATAGTAGCAGTACTGGTTGTGGGGGAATGCCTGATAGTGGCCAACTTAATAAAGAGTCAGTAGACTCTATTGTGGATAGCTGAACACCCGCTAATGATTTTGCCAACTCTCCTTGTGAGCCGGTGCGATCATAGTGTTGAACCCAGGCTTTGGGGTACTCGGGTATCAGGCTGCAAGGGGTTAACGCTCCTGTTGTCACGGGGAGTGGTGGCCGCGCCTGATCCCGTGTCCTGGGTATATCTTCAAAAAGGGGATTATATTTACAGGGGATTATATTTACAGTTTGTCGTGACGCCACCTGTAGTTCTTGGTGAGGTGTCACCAGCGCAGCCACAGTCCGCCGGAGGTAGATGGTAGTGCAGCAAGTTAGCAAAGTCCCCTACAGGTAGGGCTGGACCTCTGGGGCAGCGTAGTGCAAAATAGCAGTGTGTAGTAGAGCCGTAGATGGGATGGGGAGTGTTGGAGCAGTCTATGAGGGGTACCGGGAACGGAGGGGAATGATACACGCACACAGCAGAAGTCTCTTTTACCTTTTACTGATGTTACGGCAGGTAAAGATGTCCAGGGCACTGACAGGTGACCAGGTAGCACAGTGGGTCCCCACAGCAAGTGGGTGTAAGGCCTCCTCTGTTGCTCTGTTGTTGCTGAAGCCCAGCCTGCATGCAGCCTGACTTGCCTCCTCTCTCTTCCTGACTCTGATGTCTGTCTCTCCTCCTGTGCAGTCTCTGGGTTATCCTCTTTAATCACTGCGGTGGTACACTGCTGTGTCTGGCTCCCTCTCTTGACCCACAGGGGGACCAGGTGGCTGAAGCCTCCACGGTGTGACGGGATCCTCTGTGGACCTGGAGTATCCCACAGGTGCAGATCCCCGCTGTCCGGTACGTCTTGGGATGAACTCCCTCAAGTTCCTTGCTCCCCTCAAGCTGTCTGCTCCTTGCCTTCTGTCCCCACTTAGGCTTGCGGGACGTCAGAAGGGCCACTCTGGGTCACTGGCTCGGGCCTAACTGCAGCACCGACCACCAGGACGTCTTCGCAGCTCTCCTAGCGTCTGCACACTCTGACTAACTCCTACCCTAGCAGCAGTATTTATAGGGGATCTTGCCTAAGGTCAGCAAGTGTGGCTCCCACTTCTGTCGGGGTGGAAGATGTTGCATGTAGTAGGTACCTGCTGTGGAAACCCAACTGTGCATTAGAGAAGTCTGTGGCTAACTATGTGAGCAGGGTGCCACAATAGCACAGTACACATAGGACGGATTGTGGAAATCCATTTCCCACAGCACCATACATATATGCTGTTTGTTGAGAAGGGGTCAATTAATTTTCCATCTGTGTTACAGACCTAAAAGAGCTGAATGTAAGACCATAAATCTCACCTGAAATGTCTATTTTAATAAATATTCACATTTTCAAGAAATAACAATTTTGAGGCATCTTCTTTTATAATTCTGAACAGTGCCAATCCTCTGTTATTCCTTGCAGAAATGACAAACAGCTGGATATTATCAGTTGGGGTTGTGTCTCTATACATTGCATGGCTTATAAGTCTTTTTCTGCCAAATTGACCCTCACCACATGGAGAAGCTTTACCCTTGAAACCCCCTGTCAAAGGCATCTCACCCATCCAAACCAACTCTGCTACTTTGAGAGACAACCCCCACCCCTCCAAGAAACAACAACAACCAACAAAAAACCCTATACATGTCTGCAAAAGGAACTTCTAGTTTGTCGTCTTATCATAAGTCATGTGCCAAGACCCTTTAAATGGTTGATATTGACTTCTAAAACTGCCTCATCCAAAAAGTGGTACCAGGTTCCCTTTCTTCTTCTTCTCTGAAGATGTTATTTGCATCTTTAAATAGTCTTATTCAAGTATTAGTGTTATTTTAGTGTTAGTGTTCCTTTTAATATGATGAATAGTTGTCAATTTTCAAGTGGAACGACGGAGAGTTGTTAGAAAACAACTTCAGGATTGTTATTTTATGTATTTACTAAAACAAACATGTTAGCAGTGGTCCATGTTCTCATTGAAGACCATGTTCATCTTGGTCTTATTTTATTTTTCCTGAAAATAAAAATGAATAAACTTTACAAATATTCTTGATATATTTAACATTCTACTGCTTTGTATACAGCTCCTGTGTTTCCATAGTGTCAGACTACAAACAAGTCTTGTGTAGTCTGACTCCGTAGTCACATTCTGCTCAATAGGTCCTCTTCTTGCTTACCTACCATTATGCTAGTAACAAGTAGCGGCTTCAGACTTATGGAAGAAAGGAGGGCTGCGGAATCAGACTACCCATGTGTCACGAGACAGTAGGAGACTTGTGACAGCTCTAGGCTTTGTTGATTTTATACGTCATTAATTTCTCTTGTACCAGTAAAGGTTAATGCCATTTTTTCCTTGCTAGTAGCTTCTGCTTAGTCTAGGTCAAATGATGCTGGTAGGTGACCACACCCACCTCCCTTTATAAAGTCACATGACCTGTCACTTGATGCCCGTTATAGATTCAGTCTATGCTGGCCATTCCTGGAGTATCGAGATCTCTTGTTGTTGCTGGAGACCTGCTGACAGGAGTGGAGACGTGTACAGCCTAAGGTGTCTGGCTGCTGCTCTCAAGTTTGTTGTATCCTTATTGTCTATGTCCCCGTTTCTGATTTCTTCAGTGGTGCAGTCTAGTGTATTCACCAGTTTTGGGACTAGACAGGATGGGTAGAAAGGACAGCCAGGGACTGGACACATGACGGCGGTGGGGGGGGGGTTGGGTGAGGACCTGCATAGGGCAGTAGGGCAGCTCAGGGACAGACACAGGTTAGTGTTAGGGGGTTTGCCATCTCCCGCTCCCTACAGTTAGGGCCTTCTCTCCCAAAACCATTCCGCTGCACCTCTGTGTTACGCAGCAAGATGGGAGTCATATTTTCTGGCGTGACGCCATGATTGGTTGTAGTCTGGTGCAATGGTAACACATACAGGTGCATCTCAATGAATTAGAATATCATCAAAAAGTTAACTTTTTTTAATATTTCAATACAAAAATTTAAATGCATATAATATAGAGAGTCATTACACACACAGTGATCTATTTCAAGTGTTTTTTTTTCTGTTAATGTTGATAATTATGGCTTACAGCCAATGAAAACCCAAAGGTCTTTATCTCAGAAAATTAAAGTAGGGAGGATGAAGGGTCTGGGAGATAAAATATGACCTAAATAGGTATCAGAGGCTTCACCTTGTGTGGTTGTGAGAGTCACAACCACTATAAAAGTAAAAAATAGGGGGGGGAACAAGAGGCGCAATAGTGCCCTATCACTAGTGACACTAATGTATGCGGTGGGTATGAATTCACTCACCTAGCACAGTTGTGAGACCCACAACTGGTGTAAAAGCATTTAGCATTAAATGCAGCTGCTGCAGGACTTCCACCTTCCACATGCACGTGGGAATCATCCAGAAGTTACCTCAGGGGAAATGGTGTATCAGTGTCCGCGCTGCTGAAATCCCAAGAAAACGATCCGGAAACCATATTAGGGTGGATCAATCATCCATTTATTCCTTTCCTATGCGTTTCAACACTGTCCTAGTGCCTTCCTCAGGGATACCCTTCATCCTCCCTACTTTTATTTTCTGAGCTAATAACCTTTGGGTTTTCATTGGCTGTAGCCATAATCATCAACATTAACATAAATATACACATGGAATAGATCACTCTATTTGTAATGACTCAATATAATATATGTGTCTCACTTTATGTATTGAATTCCTAAAATAAATGAACTTTTTGATGATATCCTAATTCACTGAGATGCACCTGTAGGTCTGCATAGGAACTGTATATACAAAACATTTTTTGAGACAGGCAATGTAGCCAATAGAATAAATGTATGGTGATATACATATTACTTGTGTTTTATTGTTGCATTTTTATCACTGTACACATGCTGGCCGTGTTGTACATGACATTGGATAGATGTTGAGAACACTTTCTGAAGAAAGAATGCAAGGCATGTTATAATTATACTTGTGGTTGAAGCAAAGTGTCCTTTTGGTTTTCAGAGTACGGAATATATTTTAAACATGTATTTTTGTTCATTTATTTCAATCTATGGGTGCCAAAAATGTAAAACATTTTCATATTCCTTTGATCTTTTACCTTTTTTCCAAGCTGTTTCATATGTAGGCGTGTGTATAATGGAATACTGTTATTGTTAATATATGATTTACAGCTCAGCCATCCACTTCATATGTCAGAAAGAAACCTTTTATAAAGCAGTTACAAAATGAAAGGTTCTCTGTATTTGTGTATTTTACCTTTAGTTGTGCGTTACGGGGAAATATAAAAATGTCATATGTAAGAAGACTTTTTTTTTATCATTATATCTCTGTAGCTCCTTATATTAAAACATCATTTTGTGCAGGATGTGCAGGTGATCGCTGACAGTTGCATGTGATGTTTGGCCATTCCTGGAATCAATGCAGAGGATTACTGTCATCAGATTTCCATGTGCTAAACAGCTTCTATGACTTTCTTCTTATGTTAATTGCATTTGGAGGGAAGCTGTTTGAGTGCGTAGTCTAATTTTTGGGATAGGACGGCCCTTGCCACATAATCCAAGTTTCAGGATCCAGAGAATGAAGCCTGTTGCCTCTGACTGATAGGGATGACACCGCTGTGCCCACAATGATCAACTGCAATCGAGATGGAATCTAAGGATTGCAATTAGGTGCCAATGATAGTTCCCTACTGGACCACATTGTTAGCAGGGGTGAACAGGAATGCGTGCCATAAAATAGTTAATTTGCTAAGAAATCCCAGGCACCTCTTAAGACAAGTCTGGGTTTGACAAATGCCAGGAGAGCATTAACTGCCTCACTGCATTGTGCCAACTGTATATTTTGGTGTAGGAGGCATAATGGTGTGGGGTGTTCTTCAGGGATTGGTCTAGGTCCCTTCGTGTAGAGAAATGTTAATGCTTCAGCAAACCAAGACATACTGGATAATTGTATAGTTCCAACTTTGAGGGAACAGTTTGGGGAATGTTCTTTTGACTGTGCCATGACTCATTAAGATATTGGCTCTAATTTATTTGTCATGCTTTGGTTTCTGAAATTGATCCTGTGACCTCTTGCTATGTACTTAGTCTCCCTGTCTACTGAGCCACAGTCTGCTTTGGTCTCCGTCCATCTGCTGATGCTTCTTTTGTCTTTTATTTCCTTTCTTGATGTATTCGTCTAGTTCAGGTGTCTCAACTTCCCTATTTGGTTATGTCCTATCACATTTTGGAATGGGCTATTTATACCAACCTTTTTTGCTGGCTATATTTCCAGGTGGATAGGTGGTTAGAGTTCCAGCTTCTCAGCTAAGAGGTTATTCTGCAAGTTAATTCAACATCATACTGGGAGCAGGGAAGAGGATTAGTGGTGCCTCACTGGAATCCAGATGAAAACAGGTGCCATCAACAAGTGGCTGGATACCACTTATTAGCAATAGCAAAGGAAAAAGAAAAGTTCCAGCACCAGGCGTCTCTTCATTAAAATCTTCAGTGTTTTATTTCCATGTCAAGATTAAAACATTATGCAGGGACACAGGCCCTAAATGACTGACGCGTTTTGATCAAAGTTCTTAATAATATGCCTATGATTAACAACTTTGTTCGAAACGCGTCAGGCGTTTAGGGGCTGTGTCCCTGCTTGATGTTTTAATATTGACATGGAAATAAAACACTGAAGATTTTAATGAAGAGACGCCTGGTGCTGGAACTTTTCTTTTTCCTTTGATTCTGCAAGTTAAATCCCAGTGGTATTCCCTGCAGAGAATCTGTGAGTTTTACCACTCCTGGCAGCCCTTTCTTTTCTCTTAGTTTGGGTGTCTGGGAGATTTCTCTTATTCAGTTTCTTCCTGGGTTCTTCTTATTTTATTCTGTCTGTCCTAAGTTACTATGTAAATACGTTCCTGAGCCTGTGTCTCAGCCTTTAGTTATGCGTATTTTGTTTCATTGTTAACCCTGTTGCACATTGATAAAGTAATGGTGAAGTTAAGGACACTTAGGGTCAGATGATGTTTGGTTTGGTGGCATTTCGAGTTCGGGTGTCAACCTCCATGGTCAGGCAGACAAAAATCAGGGTCAGATTAGGGACTATACTAGTCTGAACAGTGACCTGTTGGGCACAGATGTTGTGTTTCTCCTGTTTTGTATCTATCGCGTGTAAGTTTGTGGGTACAGCTGTAACATCATTGAAGCTTTTATGCCAGTATTCTAGCATAAGAAGCTTTGAAAAGTTGACATACGTTTGCAACAACTGAAGACTTTGTGAAAACGATGTGACTATTGGCGGTCTTGTGCCATTTTTGACCAGGTCTGACAAAGTGGTTGGAGCTAAAGCGAGCTGAGGGCTTGACGACCACTACTCATCAAATCTATGATGAGCAGTGGCACAAATTTTACTCCAGCAGGATATGGAGTAGGATTTGGGGTGAGGCGCATGCCGAGATATCTTCATGAATCAGGTGTTTTTGACTCCAACATATCTCCTAATCAAGACACTGTAAACAGGCTGCTGGAGTAATGATAGGCTTCCGTTTGTAGCAATGTGAATAAATTCTGGGGCCACTGTTGCGATAAATTCTTTATTCTCGTTAAAGTGAAATTAAAAGGATCACAGATGTCCCCGAAAGGTAACGCTATACACGTTTCAGAAATAGTTCTCCTTAATCGTTAGCAATTAACTGAATACAAACACAAACAATATGTACATACCTAAAACCATTACACCTGTGAACAATCAATAGAATAACTAGAAGAACATATTAACTCCTATCTTGCCAGTCCCGAAGATTAATTTTTATGGACTTTGTAGCTGTATTAAATCCATTATTAGTCAGTGTGAGGCACCGCCGGCGTGATCCTCATGGCCGGGGCGCGTCACATGCAGGATCGAGGTATGATCCTGGGCACACTGGCCGGTTTGATGATAATGCTGTGTGAACCAACCTGAAAACAATGAGTTCATGAGCCTAATGAGCGGCAGTGAGAGTGAGAGGAGTCCATGAGGAATAGGATGTGATGAGTGAGTGCTGACAACCCGGAACACAGGGAGTTAACCTGAGCTGTGTGGAAGCTGATGATTAGCAGCTGAGGGGGTGTGTCCATGTGGGAGTGGCTGGCACGATAAGAGCCGGCCACCTGAGTGATTGTGAGATAGATTCATGCTGGAAGCTCAGATTGATGCTGGAAGCAGAGATAGAGTCTGGAAGCTGAGACCAGCCTGAGAGCTGAGCAGAGCCAGTCTGTGTGAGGGACTGGTGACTGCAAGTGCATGCCGCCATGATTGAGATGGTGAAGGGAGCATGCTAGCTCCATGCCGGTGCCGAGGGCCGGGGTCGTGAGCACCTGGTGGGGAAGCCGTGGCTGAACCCGGTGGAGACTGGTCCGGGCGTGGAGGGAACCACGTCCGGGAAAGGAGCCTTGGGGGACGCTTGGTGGACCCATTATACAGGTAGCGAGACCCGGATCCGTGCCTGGTAAGACAGCGGTTCCCGTGTAACGGAGTGAGCCGTGTGTGATTAATGCCAGGCGGGCATAGACCGCCTTTAGGTCCGAGTCAGAGTGCTCAGTTAAAGGACCTGATGAATCTGAACGTGTTTAAACTATGTGTATTAGGGCTTAGGTAATGGCCCGGAATGAGAGATGATGACCTATGTAAGACCCATGTATAATCATGTGGAGAGACAGTGACCCAGCTGGTATGGATGATGTTGGAGGCGTTCCGTCCTTGGGACGAGAGGGAGGCTTGCCCTGCTGCATGCAGAGGGTACCTGATCCCTCAACCACGACCTCTAATGGTGTGGGTGTGCCTGTGGTGCCAGAGACAGGGGTAATAGGGCTCCTAGTAGGTATCGGATGTGGTTCCCGTGTACTATGGTTTGCCAATCCCTGTAATGGGCCATGGAGGGGCCACAGTCCATGGATGTGGGCTGTGTGCAGGTGTGTGATCCATGGACGCTGGAATGATGGATCACATACGGTATGTAAGGTCCCGGTCAGGCAGGATTCCTGACTACGGGTGAATGTATATCATCATGCTGGGGGACTAAAGCCAGGCGGCAGGTACCGCCATTGGGACCCACAGGGCCCGTTGAGGCGTATGTAATGAAGGTCAGAAGAAGGGGTTAGAAGGGCTCCCGTATAGGGTAACGCGTGGTTAGGCCGGAGGCCGCAGCCCCACGGGTTACTAGGGTTTGCCAATCCCTGTCATGAACCCGGAAGGGTCATCATCGTACTGTAACGTATGTATAGTGTGAGTAGGCCGGAGGCCGTAGCCACCCTGGGAGCTGTTAGTAGAGCTCCAATAGGGACAGAGATGGTTACAGGTCCCGGGTTACTATAAAACGTTATGTGCAATATAAGTGTTATGTGATGTTAAATGTAAATGTATGGTGTATTTATGTAAAGTGTTGTTAATCAATGTGATATGTGTCAAACATGCTACCCGGGTTATGTGATTAATATGTGAAAATAAACGGGTAGACATTGGTTAACTTAAACACGTGTTCTTGTCGTTTTGCAAGCGGGTTCCCCGGTTGCTACCTCACATCAGACATACTATCAATTCATACAAGTATACCAGCTATAAGTCTCAATGGTATTTATCCTGTTAGAGAAAATAAATATATTAATAAAAATACAACAAGCTATTCCTATAGTCTAAACCATGCGGAAACCATGCATCTAATATCAATATCCAGTTTTTCCTTTTTATGGATACCTCCTCCCAGTCTCCCCGCCCTCCCCCCGGTATGGACGGGGCACTTTCTCGATGGCTTTTATTTTTAATGATTGGATGTATAAGTGTGGGGAAAATAGATGTAGTATTTGCAGATATATGGACTCTGGTTCAGAATTCCACAATTTGCGCACCAACAGATGATACCAGATTGAAATTTATATGAATTGTAACAGCACACATATAATTTACATGGCTACCTGTGAGGTGTGCTTAAATTATTATATTGGGTGTACAACCCATGCTTTGCAAACTACAATAGTGGAGCACATCACAGCTGCAAAACCAGAACCAAAAACAATAAGATCAGGTATCTCTGGTCTGTCTAAACACTTTAAAGAGGCTCATTCAGGGAACCTCCGATCATTTTATTCTCTGTATCCCTCCTCCCTCTCACAGACATACCCTCCGCTGGTGACATTGACATTGCCACCACCCTATACAACACCACAATAATGAACGCCCTTGACCTAGCCGCCACCCTCACGCTCCATGCTCCACGCATTAACAGGCAACCCTGGCACACCACCCTCACTAAAAACCTGAGACGGGCGTCCAGGGTCGCCGAGAGGACACGTCCGACCACTTTGCTCTCTTCAAACAATCCCTCACTGACTTCAAGACGGCATTTGCTAATGCCAAGCAAGCATTCTTCTCATCCCTAATAACCTCTCTGTCCCGCAACCCCAAACAGCTCTTCAAAACTTTCAACTCCTTACTTCGCCCGCCTGCTTCTTCCCCTTCTCCCCTCATCTCTGCTGAAGACTTTGCGACCTTCTTCAAGAAGATCGACAAGATCAGAAACAGCTTCGGCCCACTATCCCCACAACTCCCCCTCCCACCTAAACTGCCCTCCTCCTCCATCAGCCACTTCCCACCCATAACTGAAGACCAACTCTCCTCCCTCCTGTCAAAATCACACCTGTCCACCAGCGCCCACGACCCGCTCCCATCCCACCTCATTCCCAACCACACCTCCATTTTCATCCCAGCCCTCACCCACCTCTTTAACCTATCACTTACCACTGGTGCCTTCCCCTCGGCCTTCAAACACGCCCTAATCACGCCCATCCAAAAAAAACCTCACTCGACCCCACCTCTGTCTCTAACTATCGCTCCATATCTCTTATCCCATTCGCCTCTAAGCTACTTGAACAGCACGTCCACTCCATACTGTCCTCTGACCTCTCCTCGTGCTCCCACTTCGACCGCCTATAGTCCGGCTTCCAACCCCTCCATTCCACCGAAACAGCCCTGACCAAAGTCACTAACGACCTACTGACCGCCAAGAACAAACACCTCTACTCCATCCTCCTCCTCCTTGACCTGTCTGCCGCCTTCAACACGGTTGACCACTCCCTTCTTCTCCAGATCCTGGAATCCCTCGGCATCACCCACCTTGCCCTCTCTTGGATCTCCTCATACCTAGCAGACCGGACCTTCAGCGTCTCCCACTCCAACACCTCCTCCTCACTCTGACCCTTTTCTGTCGGAGTCCCCCAAGGTTCGGTCCTGGGACCCCTACTTTTCTCCATATATACTCTCAGCCTAGGGCAACTCATTGAGTCCCATGGCCTCCAGTACCACCTCTACGCCGACGTCACCCAAATCTACCTGTCCGGCCCTGACATCACCTCCCTACTCTCCAAAATCCCACAATGCCTTTCCGCCATCTTATCCTTATTCTCTGCTCGCTTCCTTAAACTCAACATGGACAAAACTGAATTCATAGTCTTCCCTCCAAGAAATTCCCTCCCACTTCTTAACCTATCCATCTGCATCAACGACTACGCCCTTTCCCCAGTCCTCCAAGCCAAGTGCCTTGGGGTAATCCTTGACTCCTCCCTATCCTTCAAGCTCCACATCAAGGCCCTCAACACATCCCTCTGGCTCCAGCTCAAGAACATCTCATGGATCCGCTCCTTCCTCACCCACGACACTGCTAAAACACTCATTCATGCTCTTATCATCTCCCACCTTGACTACTGCAACCTCCACCTCACTGGCCTCCCGGCTAACTCCCTCACACCTCTCCAATCTATCCTCAATTCCGCTGCCCGACTAATCCACCTGTACTCCCACTACTCCCCTGTCTCCCCCCTTCACTGGCTCCCCGCCTCCAAGAGATCCCAATTCAAAACACTAACCATGGCGTACAAAGCCATACACAACCTGTCCCCACCATACATCTCCGACCTGGTCTCCCGATACCTACCCTCACGCAACCTCCGCTCCTCCCAAGAACTCCTACTCTGCTCCCCCTCATCACCTCTTCGCACAACCATGTCCAGGACTTCTCCCGGGCATCTGCCATACTCTGGAACTCCCTGCCCCAATACGTCAGACACTCTCCGACCCTGAGAAGCTTCAAGTGTCACCTGAAGACTCACCTATTCCGTCAAGCCTTCAACCTGCCATGAGACCCAGGCGACCGCCCCATACCTGACATTCCCCCATCCTACTGTATCCCCACCCGCCCCTCGTAGACTGTGAGCCCTCGTGGACAGGGTCCCTGCCCCTCCTGTACCTGTACGTCCCGATCGCCTAGATTTAGTATACTTGTGCTTGTCTCCCTTATTCTCATGTAAAGCGCCATGGAACCTAATGGCGCTATATAAATAAATAATAATAAAAATAAATAAAAGCCATCGAGAAAGTACCCTGTCCATACCAGGGGGAAGGGGGGGGACTGGGAGAAGGTATTCCATAAAAAGGAAAAACTGTGGATATTGAGATTAGATGCACGGTTTCCGCATGGTTTAAACTATAGGAATGACTTGTTGTATTTTTAGTAATATAATTTTTTCTCTAACAGGATAAATACCATTGAGACTTAAATCTGGTATACTTGTATGAATTGATAGTATGTCTGACTGATAATGGATTTAATACAGCTACAAAGTCCATAAAAATTAATCGGGTTTCTACCGGATTGGCAAGATAGGGGTTAATATGTTCTACTGGTTATTCTATTGATTGTCCACAGGTGTAATGGTTTTAGGTATGTACATATTGTGTGTGTTTTTATTCAGTTAATTGCTAACGATTAAGTAAAACTATCTCTGAAAGGCGTCTAGCGTTACCCTTCGGGGACATCTGTGATACTTTTAATTTCACTTTAACAAGAATAAAGAATTTACCGCAACAGTGGCACCGGAATTTTTTCACATTACTACAAATGAAAGCCTACCGTTACTCCAGCAGCCTGGGAGTTTAGTGAGCATTGGGTGGTGGAGCAATCCATTCCACTTTTCCTTTTACACTGTAAACAATGCCAGTCTTGATACGTTGGGTACATTGTTTGGCTACAATCACACGGTGTGATTTCGCACTGTTTTTGATGCGTTTTCCACTATTGCAGTGAAAATGTAGTGAAATGCAGTGATGTTAGCTGTGCCAGCCAAGTCAATGCATTTCACAATTTGGCATTCAGCGTCTGTGTTTTTTATGCATCCGTTCTTGGGCTTAAGAACAGATCTGTAAAAAGAATGAGTTTGTCAATTCCTTTTGCGTTATTTGCTGCGCTATTTACTCACCTCCTCGCACTCCCATGGTAATATCCAGTGATATCCTCTCAACCTGGAAGCTGCAGGACCTGTGAGAGTTGTCTGTTTGGGGCTCAAGGACCTGGTACTGCACCATGTGACTGAGCGGCATCACTCACATGCACGGGATCCTAGAAGCACCGAACACTGCAGCCTCCAGGAATAAGAACATCGCTGGAGATCACCGTGGGAGCATAGAGAGGTGAGTAATTAGCGCAGCAGAAAATGCAACACATTCGCACACACACAAGGCTGGGTTTTGTGAGGATCCATTTTTGGTGCAGTTTCTGCACCAAGAGCAGAACCTCACAAAAACGCTGTGTGTGAATATAGCCTTTTGTGAGTGTAGAGTGGAAGAACTGGCCACATAGAGACCTGATCCCAGTCCTCATTCAATACTGGCGGGATGAACTAGAACAGAGGTTGTAAACCTGGCCCTCTCCTCCAACATCAGTTCTGATCTCACAAATGCTCTTCTATATGAATGGACAAAAATTCTTACAGACACCAGAAATCTTGTAGACATCCTTCTCAAAAGAGTAGCAGGTACAAAGGGTCAATCAGTTCCATAAAAATGTCTATTGGTTTATAATGAGGTGTCATATAAGTTCCTGGTGTGATGTGTAGTGTCCCAGTACTACTGTCTGTATAGTGTATACATATGTATTATGACAGAACCAGTCAAAAGTGTGGAAAACACCTGTTTGCATATATTTTCCTTGTTCTTATTGGAATGTGCACATTATTGATTCAGACTGAAAGCAGCAAAAGCATAAAATAGCACATATGGAGACAAGAGGTAAAGAAACACATGTGAAACAAACAAAACCTTAGATTCTGCACATCACCCTATTTTACACTCACATTGTTATGAGTGGCATCTTTTGTAAATTAAATATGGGTATTTTAACATATAAATGATATCTGGTGATTACTGTCAGAAGACCCTAGACTGCTGCATGTGTGTTGGTATGATGACTAATATTCTAGACTTTTTATTCATATTATAATGAAGTTTTGAATCATAAAAAAAAGTCGATGTCATTATATTTCTGTAAAAATCCTTGGTTTTCTGTAGGTGTTATGTTCTGCCACCGCAAAACACTCAGATATAAAGAGATTATTTGCATTGCTGGATCTGTAACTTTTGTATTCTGCAGATATATTTTACCTAATAAAGAGCAGATATAAAGTCGTAACAACATCCAGAAATGTTCTATGCCTAGCCTTTGTCCTTGCCTTGACTGACTGTGATGTGAAATCAAAACAGAGAAAGGAGCACTCTTGTATAATACGAGTGGGTACAGAATGGTATCAGGGTATTTTCACATCTGCATTTGTTTTGCGATTGGCATGCAATCCGTTTTAGACAGCATTTGAGCCAAAAAAACGCAAGAAAATGCATGCGTTAAAACGCAACCATTGATTTCATTGAGATACGCATTGAAAACGCAAGTAAAAACACGTCATTTTCTCAAAACGCAGAACGCATGCCTTTTTGCAAAAACAGACCACAACGTGGCTGGACACGTTTTGGTCTGTGTTAGCAAAAATGCATGCGTTCTGCGTTTACAGAATATCACATGCGTTTTTACTTGCGTTTTCAATGCGTATCTCAATGAAATCAATGGTTGCGTTTTAACGCATGCATTTTCTTGCGTTTTTTTGGCACAAATGCTGTCTAAAACGGATTGCATGCCAATCGCAAAACAAATGCAGATGTGAACTTAGCATCCGCTAGCAAATTCACGTGCCTGGAAAAGTTGGTCTGCAGGCACAACTCTGTGTAAGCACGTATGTAATACTCCTCCAACCTCCTCAGTCTTGTTAGGCTAGGTTCACAATGTGTCTGTGCTGTCCATTGAACGTATCCATTGGGCAGCAACACAAACACAATGTAACGGACACAAAAACGCATCCTTAGGCTTCTATTCAACAAACGCATACTAACACATGCCAAAATAGGCAAACTAGGCATGTGTTTGCAAGTATGCGTTTGTTGAAACACACAGGCAAACGTCAACTGCAGCATTTTTCACTCCGTTAGAAAACAAACACAATATAACGCAATGCTACAGATTTGTGCAAACTCGCAGCATTGCGTTTTATTGCGTTTGTAATAGATAATAATAGAAAGATGATAGGATAGAAAAATGGATAGGATAGATAGAAAGATAAGACTTATTAAGCTCATGAATATTCACCCCACGGCCCGGAAGCAGCAGAGAGCGGGAAGACAGAACAAGAAGGCTGGTAATGCCATTCTTGCATCTGCCTATCTTTCTATCAATCCTATCATCTAGTCTATCTATCCTATCATCTATCGATGCTATCATCTGTCTATCTCATGTAGCACAATTGTTTTTGAAGTATCAAAAACATATGCGCTCAAAAATGGCGCTTTTCGCTGATTGCGGTAGATCCGGCAGATTTATCGCATCCGCCACCTAACGTCCGCACTTGTGACGCCCTTATGGCAAGCCTCATGCATTGTCTATAGTCATTGCGGCAAGTGCAGCAACTGCGGTTTTGCCGCAATCTGGCAAATTCGCCAGTTGTGGCCTCAAAAAAAAAGTGGCTAGCAGCGGGTTTTTTTCACCTCCGCAAGTGCCGGATCTGGCGAATGTGACAGAACCGCAATTGCCGCACTTGCGGCCAGTAGGTGGCGGATGCAGTAAATCTGCCGCATCTGCCGCAATCAGCAAAATCCACTGATGTTAAAGGGGCCTTAAATTGCCACTTTTGCTGTCACACAACGGAAACAGTTAACGGGACAGCACAGACATAATGTGAACCTAGCCTTAAGACCCCGTCTCACGCTTCAATGGTCAAATGATCCGATCAACGATCCGACTTGACCTAGATCGCTTGAACGACGTTCAATGATTGCTAGTGAAATGTCACACGTATATATATCGGTACTGATGCAGTAACAATTCCGTGACAAGCAAACGATACTTGTGGTCGTTAGCTCGCCTACGTCCTTCACTTCTCCATAGGCGAGGTCGTTAACAACATCGTTGTCAAGGTGTCACACACACCGATGCTGCAGGTTGAACGAATGCTAACGGTTTGGTTTAAGGCATGGTTCACAAACCTCCCATCAACGATCTGCCCGATTATCATTGATCGAATGTACATGTCACACTGAACGACGTTGTTACGACGTCGTTAGAACGACTGAAAACCCGTGATGTTTCAACGATATCTTAGTGTGTGACGGGGCCTTTATAGGGATGAATTTACAGATCCGGGCACGAATCCTGGATAGGAGTTTCTTTTCCCACTTAGTTCACCTGCTGGCAGTCAGCACAGCAGGGTATAGATGGGAAGAGAAAACTAAGGTATTAACCCCGCTGCAGCACTAAATCACTCCCATAGGAAGTGTATATGATTCAAAAATTGAAAAGTAAAAACTGGGCTTTTGTTAGGCGCTGCAAGGCAGAACTCTCACGGGAAGCAAAGAAAATCCTTTATTAGTAAAAAGAGCACAACTCGCGTTTCAGGAATGACCTGTTCCCTTCATCAGGTGCATTACAGAGAGTGGGTCAGTGAATCCCTCTAAATACACAAATCCCCACCACATTCACATAATTAATTAGTAACAGCGTTTCTCTGTGGATAAAAAAACAACAAATATATATATACATAGAATGAATAAAAAAAAATTATTAAACCAGAATATTATATGTACATAAAAAGTCTAAAACATAATAAGGGATGAAATTTCATACATAAAACCTCCATTAATTTATATGGACACTTGTCCTAAAGAATTTTTTTTCTTTTTTTACTCTTTTTTTCTATGGGGCTTAGTTTTTTTGCTTAGTTTTTTCTCTAAGGATTTTTTTTCTGAGTTTTTAAGGTATATGAATATATAGTATATAGCATAGCTATTACAATACTATACTCTAGTTATGTACTCAGGCGTATAATTCACTCATATGAAATTTCTTTAGAGGGGTATATGCAAATTTATACATATTTGTTTCTGATCCCTGCATGCTATCTTGTTGGTTTAGATCAGGGTTCTCAAACTTGGCTGGGTTGGTGGGCCGCACATAGAAAAATAATTATATCAAGGGGGGGTGCCCCCGCATCCCTTGTAGGACTAAATGACATTTTTAGTAATACTAGAATTTTTTGCTCAATGTAGTAAAGTTCAAATTCTGATCCCCTTCTTGTAGGAATATCCCCATCCTGTCGCAATGTCCGGTCCCAATATTGCAGTAATGTCCCCATCCTGGTCTTCATCATGTGGTAATGTCCCCATCCTTATCCTCATCATGTATTAATGTCCCCATCCTGGTCCCTTTCCAGTAATGTCCCCATCCTGGTCCCTTTCCAGTTATGTCCCCCATACTGATCCCTTTTGTAGTAATGTCCACATCCTGGCCCTCATAGTGTAGTAATGTCCCCCATGCTGGTCCCCTTTTGAAATGAAGTTCCTCATACTGATCCCCTTTTGTAGTGATGTCCCCCATCCTGATCCCCTTTTTTTTTTTTTTTAATCAGATATTTTTATTAAACATTTTCAAAACATCCAAAAATGAACATACATAATCGTATCTTCATGTACATCAGTATATTACAAGGTAACAATTCCCTTCCCGCCCTCACCCACCCCTCAGCAACATCATCTCCCACCAGCAGCTAATCGCAGTTATCAAAAATGTTACTATTTCACAACCATAAATTCCTTGTCAGAGGCCTCCCTATGGTATATATCATCAAAATTCCGTTATTACATTTTCAGTATCCATATCCCATCCATGGACCCCACATATGTTCAAATTTGTCAGTTTTTCCCCTTTTTTCCCATATTCCCCTTTCCATCCGAATCAGTTCATCTACCTGTTTCACAAACTCAATTCTGCTTGGAGGATCTTGCCGTAACCAGTGTCTCGCAATCAACTTTCTTGCAGTAAATAACAGCCTGGCAATAGCAATTTTTGAGACATCATCAGGAGCTACCTCTTCCACATAGCCCCAGAATTTTCCCTCAGTCCGGCTTTATACAGTAACGACGGGGATTTATAGACTCTATGTATCACATATAACTGTGACAATCTAACCGGTTCACATAGAGACAACTTAGGAACGTATTCCAGGATAGTATTCCAAACGTCATCGGACATGGGACCCACTTCCTCCTCCCATTTCACTTGTGTTGTAATAGGAAAGGCCAGTAGAAATGTATGCAGCACGCCCCTATAAATACTTGAAATCACCCCTCTTGTGATTCCTCCACTACAAATGTAGTCAAGAACTATATCTTTCCTGATTCCCTTTTCTAGTGATGTCCCCCATTCTGATCCCCTTTTCTAGTGATGTCCCCCATCCTGATCTCATTTTGTAGTGATGTCCTCCATCCTGATCCCCTTTTCTAGTGATGTTCCCCATCTTGATCCCCTTTTCTAGTGATATCCCCATCCTGATCCCTTTTCTAGTGATATCCCCATCCTGATCCCTTTTCTAGTGATATCCCCATCCTGATCCCCTTTTCTAGTGATGTTCCCCATCCTGATCCCCTTTTCTAGTGATGTACCCCATCCTGATCTCATTTTGTAGTGATGTCCTTTATCCTGATTCACTTTTATAGTGATGTCCTCCATCCTGATCCCCTTTTCTAGTGATGACCCCATCCTGATCCCCTTTTATGAAGATGTCCCCATCCTGATCCTCTATTGTAGTGATGTCCCTCATCCTGATCTCATTTTGTAGTGATGTCCTCTTTCCTGATCCACTTTTGTAGTGATGTCCTTCATCCTAATCAGCTTTATTAGTGATGTTCCCATACTGATCCCCTTTTGTAGTGATGTCACCCATTCTGATCACATTTTGAGGTGCTGTCCTCCATCCTGATCCCCTTTTGTAGTGATGCCCTCCATCATGATTCTCTTTTGTAGTGATGTCCCCATTCTGATCTCCCTTTCTAGTGATGACCCCCATTCTGATCCCCTTTTCTAGTGATGTCCCCCATCCTGATACCCTTTTCTAGTGATATTCCCATCAGAGGCCTGCAGGTAACGTCATATGCCGATGTCAGCTGCGGGCCTCTAACGGATTGCATTGATCTTGCTGAATGACAAAGCTTGTCTGAGCAGCGTCTGAAAGTCATAGCACAGCGGAGGCCGGAAGTCATAACACAGTGAAGGACTGCGTCAGCCCTCTTCACAGGACCGGTGCATTAGTACATTATCCATGGTGCCGCGGGCCACACAGTGAAGCCCTAGGGGCTGCATGCGGCCCGTGGACTAGTGTTTGAAACCCCTGGTTTAGATGATAATAGTGGTGTGCAAAGCTTAGTATGATTTTAGGTTGTTTTTTTTTTAAAAAGGACACTTGTTTAGGACAAGTGGTGTGTGGGATGTCTGTAAGGGTGTTTGTGGTGCAGACTGTCTTCCTTTCTTACCTGGCTGCAGTTCCCTATGTGGCCTCCTGGTCGCAGGGGCGTCACATTTATGCTTCCAATAGCAATGATATCACCAAGCAGATCTAAATACACGCTTTGAACCTCTGCTGTATGATGATGCATAATGTGTACTGTTATTGTCAGACTATAAGCAGAGGCAAAGCATTACATTGATCGATGCAGCACTGCTGTGGTCTCCCCTCCCCCATAGGAAAATGGTAGTCTGCAGCATCTATAGCATGGTTTATGTACACACAAGTTACAATACACACCTGTACTATCAATTATTATCTATTAAAGATAATGTGTATATATATATATATATATATATATATATATATATATATATATATTTTAATGTTCCCAATTATAGATTGTCTTATATTATATCAATCTGAATCTAGAAATATACAGTATATTCGGTATTATGGTTTATCAAGCCATGTGAAGGTACTTTCTGTTCGTGTTATAGGGAACCTGTCAGGTCATTTTTACCCCCTAACCTATCACTACCTGTCTCTGCACCTTCCTAGCACATCCCTAACCATTCCTGTCTGACCTAATAGTGTCATATATGTTCACAGTATAAGGAACAGATAAAGAAAAAATGAAACTTTGGAGTTTATACTACGTCTAACAGATGCTACAGACTCTGGATGCCTTGCCTGAGGAGTGATGATCTATAGAAGGTTTCAGGGCAAGGAAGCTACCATGTTCTTTATGAGAGAGCGGAGACCACGGCAGTGCTGAATCGATCAATGTAATGCTCTGCCTCTGCTCCTAGCCTGACAATAACAGTACACATTATGCATCATCATACAGCAGAGGATCACATCGTGTAATTATATCTGCTTGGTGACATGATTGCTATTTGAAGGGAGAACACCCCTGTCACATTACATAGGATGGCATATCAGGGGGTGGATTGTAGTATGGGAAATTCTACGTGTCACGAGGGATGGGGAGAGCAAAAGGGCAGGTATGATTTTATGGAATTATAAGCGATCTATAGATCCTAGAACTGCTTCATCACGTAGGAGGGCAGGAACTGTACTAAAATGTTTTCTCTCCCCGGAGTTCCCCTTTAAGTATTAGATTTCTTTGTGAACATCCCCTAGGTATGAGGAGTTCCTTCCTCAATTTCTAATCTTGCAAGGTTCAACATCCCAAGCCAAGTTCTATTTAAAAGCTCCATGTTGTATTAGGAGAGCAGCTGTTACCAGCGTTCAGGCAGCCACAACACACAGCTCAGTATGCAACGCACTGAAATATTATCCTGTAAACAATAACTAGTTATTTAGTTATGACACGTCCAGGACAAGTACTCAGGCGTCTCCGTGCTATAAAGAATTCTCCCCGTCTGCATGTCTAAGAATGTATCTTAAAGGTATTGTCCAAACATGATGGGTTTTTTTTTCTGGAAATAACTTAGATGTCATAGTCACCTTACAGATCCTCTTGTCTGCCATTTCTGATGCTATCAGGTCCTTTGGTGGCCTCCATACCATATGCTCCAGAAGTGACTGACGCAATGATGTTACCACCTGCATGTGAAGGGGGCGCAACACTTTATAAGGAGGAATATAAGATGGTATGCCTTTCAGGGATGGCGGATTTCAGGCGTACACATGTCAATTCTACTTTATTTACAAGGCGACAGAGAGCTTAAATTGTTTGTCGGGGACTTTAATATTAATGATTTATCCTTAGGATAGGTCATCAATGTCTTATTGATACGGATGCGATACACAGCATCCACGCCAGTCAGCTGTTCCTGATGGTCTGCTGGACGGAACTACTCAGTTTCAGAGCTGCAAAGCACAGCCCAATAACAGAATGGTGGCCATGTCCAGGTACTGCACATTTGCCCCTATTGATTCAAATGGGGGGGGGGATATGCAGAGCCAAGCTGTGGCCATTATACAGTTGACACATCTGTGCGGCACCAGGAACATCTGACCAGCGGAGGCTCCCAGTGTGACCCCCCCACAGATTAGACATTGGTGACCTATCCTAAGAATAGTTCATCAATGTTAAACTCAGAGACAACCACTTTATTAGTTTCATATAAGGTAAAAAGTTGACTTGAACAGAAGCAAAAAGTAGGCACTTATGATCGTTAGTTGATACGTATGGTTTCTTAGAGGCTCCATTGTCACGCTAAAACAGCTTCTAAGCGACTATCTCAGCAGCTAAGCTCACACTCTCTTATGGTCACCTTTCAGTGGCAGTAATAACTGGCAGTTGCTAGTCAGGTCACTTTACACACTTTTGCTGTCTCCTCTTCATAGTCAAAGCAACAAAGACCCTAACAGGACACTATAGGTGTGGCATTCAGCATTACCTCTCAGACTCAGTAGGTGTCTCCTTGCCCCTCTCTGGCAAATATCCTCTCACCCTTTAAAGGTGGATGCTCTCTTCACAAACAGGATTAAAGGGACACTGTCACCAGGTTTTTGCCATTCCATCTGACAGCAGCATAACGTAGAGATAGAGACCCTGATTCCAGCGATGTGTCTTTTACTGATCTGCTTGCTGTCACTTTGATAAAATTACTATTTTCTCTACTTATTACTGATTTAGCAGTAAATGACTATGCTGGACTATCTGATTAGTCCTACAATGTTAAGCTCCAACTGATTGAACAGTGATTTTATGCAAACTACACTGAGCAGCCCAGTTAGAGACACATCGCTGGAATCAGGGTCTCTGTCTCTACATTATGCTGCTGTCAGATGAGGCGGAAAAAACCTAATGACAGTGTCCCTTTAAGCTTTACTGCTCCCCTCTGTTGTGACAATCCTTGTCCTCAACAAATGGTGTCTCTCTCTTAAAAGGAGGGGTCGTCTCCTCGATTTTGGCCAAACTATATTCGTTGCAACTAGAGCTGGATTTCATTACACCTCTATGGCCTTTTATAAACACTAGCCTGAACACCTTATTAGCAATTGATTATTCCCCTTACTCTGATAGCTAATTACGGTATGTTGCTTCAGTTCTCTCAGTACAACCTCTTTCAATGTCTTCACTCTCCGAGGATGCACATTGGGCAAACTCATGGCCCAATCATCTCACTTGCGGCTTAGGTCACATTTAAAGCATAACCGCCGTTTAAGTTTTTATTTAATAATAATGTAGAGCAAGTGATTATAATAAACTTTTTAATGTACTTAATTAGAAAATTCTGGTTGCAAATCATTCATAAACCTACAGAGTCTCCCAATTGCACTGTGTGTGAAGCAGACATATGTTTATTATCAGTCAG
Source organism: Allobates femoralis (assembly GCA_033576535.1). NCBI lineage: Eukaryota > Metazoa > Chordata > Amphibia > Anura > Aromobatidae > Allobates > Allobates femoralis. The sequence goes on along the minus strand of JARQOC010000003.1, from coordinate 114,566,727 downwards.
ATCTGTCTTCAGTGAATACAGGCATGTAACAATGTTTCAGATTAGGCTGAGCTTACAGCACAGTTACTAAGCAACGTCAGAGTTCAGAATCAGGTCAAACTAGTTTGTGCCAGAAAGATCTGTCACAATCTCTGTTAACCCCTTGTCTACTGGCTCCACACAGCTCAGGATCTCTCTTGTCCCTTTCTCTGCTGTCACTTCACATTGCATGCCCCCTATCAGCTGTTGGCCACACCCACACAGCCATAAAATGCAGTTTTTAAAATAGCACAGAAAAATGAAAGAAAATAAGTTATATAGCAGAAAAAAAACATTATCTTAGCTGCTATGTGACCCATTATTAAGAACCAGAGCAGTATTAGGATTTTTTTTCAATGAAATGACGTACACACTTCAACTTTTAAGACATGACCCACATCTACTACGGTACTAGGGGTACCTCGTACTTTTACCAAATACCCAGCAACACTGTACATGAGGCTTTTCATGACCCATGGCTGTAACATTACCTGACAATAGTACTCTGCTCGCAGTTCACAGCACAATATTGCGTTCCATAACATTACATGACACATACACACATGACATGACCTTGGTAACCAGCAGGGTCATAACAATCGGAGGTGCAGAGGTTGCATTTGCGGCCAACAGTATCATGTGGATGCTCTCTTAATTCCTTAATGCCTACTGTTGCATGTTCACATCATACCAATTCAATTCATTTGTATGCACAGGCAATAAGGGATTAAAAGGAATCTATCACCAGGTTTTTTTACACATAATCTGAGAGCAGCATAAGGTAGAGAAAGAGACCATGATGCTTGCTGTAGTTTTGATTTAAAAAAATCATAATTTTATCAAGAGATTTTGACCAGAGGACTAGTAAACCTGCTGTCAAGTAGTCCTCCATACTCATGAGATGTGTATAACCCTGCCCCCCACACTGATTGGCATCTTTCTGCCTATGCACAGTGTACACAGAAAGCTGCCAATTAGTGGTGGGGAGGGGTTATACAGCGCTCAGCTTTCAGAGAACAGGAGGATCTCCAGCACTAAAGTGTAGCAAGCAGTAAAGAAAGTGATGTATCGATGGAATCAGAGTCTCTGCCCCTACTTCATGCTGCTCTCAGATGAAAAACCTGGTGGCAGATTGCTTCTAAATGCAGTCAATCACTGGATATATATATGTTGAATAAATAGAGAAGAGCAATATATTTAATAAAAAATATATATAATTACCTAATTTTTGATGTCACTATCATGTTTGGTTTACTGTCCTTTATACTTTATGTTAATTTTGATGGATATCCACTTTGGTAAAATGAGTACTAGTTATTTGCATCGGGACAATTTTGCTTAGCAGTAATTATGTGCTGCATGTCAATATTATTTAATGTTCTTCCATTTACAGGCTATGTATACACATACAAGCAAAAGAGTAACAATGTTTCCAACTTTTTACTTTCAGGCTCTATATCTCACCATCCACTATAGCTTTTAGCGTGAGATTATCTTCATTTTATACAATCATCTTGGCTATTTCAAACAAAATTTTGACTTCCCACTACTTAGCATGTTAGTACTTGCAAATTTTTGTCATGTAACTGCATTGTTACTGTTTTGCTCCTGGTGTTTAAAAAATCTTTTTTTTCTGTATACTACAAATTACAACCAGTACTCAAAGTCTCTAATAACTGTGTTAGGCTGGGTTCACATCACCATTTTGGAGCTGTCAGGTGTGTCAGCTGTGTCCAGTGTTTTGCAGGATGCACCGGACACAACCTGAAAGCTCCAGACAAACAGAACCGGAGGGCAAATATGCCCTTCAATCCAGTTTTCTCCCAGAATCAGCACTGCGTGGCTGCTGCTGTTGTCTAGCGGGAAGCTAGCCGCGGTTCTGAAATTTCTGACGGGAGTTCTCCAGGCGCTGAACTTCAGCGCCGGCCACCGCTGAACTTCAGCACCCGGCGTCCGGGAACCGGAACTATTTTATGTCATATCCCATGTTAAGGGGTGCTGGATCCGGGAGGTTCCGAATTGATCAGATTTTTGCCCCAGAAACAAAAATGCTGCAAGCTGCAATTTTGTGTCCAGAAACCAAAGAATATGAGTCTGCACACATTGGAAGCAGCAGTGTGAACTGCGACCAATCCCCACCAAAAACATGAAAAAACAATGCAAAAACCGTATAAGTGTCACACAAAAGGCGCTCTGCTGTAAAAATTATAAATAGCAAGTGCTGTGACAAAAAACAGGGCCTTTTGGTTTATACGTTTTTGCAAAAAACGTACAGTAAGCTGCCTCACCAACTTCATGGTGGGCCCTGGTAGAGACAGTCCTAACTCTATCCCTAGATGCTACGTTAAAAACCTGCCTGTGTGTACATACCTGTGGGCAGGGCGCGGGAGAGCACAGGAAAATCTCACCTTGTAAAGCTGTGTGGCTGGCAGCTCTGTGTGCAGACTTCATAGGGGAGGGGCAGGTGCCTCCAATCTCTGCTGGACCAGCAGGGGTGAACAATTTTGTGTCCAGGACAAAAATCTAAAGCAGCCTGATCCTTCCGGACAGGGACAAAACCGGATGGAAAATCACTGTCATCTGGCCCCATAGGAACACTATAGGGCCAAAATCGGATCCAGAGCTGACCGCTTTACACCGGAGAGCCCTGGATCGCTAAAATCATGGTGTGAAGCCAGCCTTATTAGTTTGATTCCCAAGTGAAAGGTCTTTGGTTCAAATCGAGAAGCAGCCATGAAGATTTCCGAAGAACAGAGACACCGCATCATCTAACTCTTCAAACTGCACCATGTGAGACCATGACAGTTGAAAGAATATGAAATGAAGTCCATTCATCCATTCAAAAGCCAAAAGGTGAGAGCCAGACAAAATATCAAGTTGACTCATCAAGTTCTATCAATTCTTGAGCGACAACCTTGGCAGCGGAAGCGTCTCATATGCTTCATAATAGTGAGATCACAGAGGTCCATGCAAGCACCGTACGGATCTGGAATGGTGGCCCAAAAAAGGTAAAAGAAGCCTCAACTTCAGTATCATCATATGAAGCATTGGCTAGAGCCAAAAAGTATGAACAGTGGACATCAGAAGATTGGAAACTGGTGATTTGGTGCAATGAGACAAAAGTCAATAGAAAAGGCTCTGATGGGTGGAAATGTATTTGGAAGAAAACAAGAGAAAAGACGCTAAAGGATCGAGAAATTGAAGGAACTGTCTAGTTCGGTGGAGGAAGTCTTATGACATGGGCTTGTATTACAGTCAAAGGCATTGGATACTTTACCAGGATGGATGGTGGTCTCAGTGCTGAGCTATATATCAGTATCCTACAAGACAAGTTACCTAATACACTTGAGTACTATGGGTATGAAAAGGACGACATACAGTAGTGTTCCAGCAGGCCAATGGCCCAAAGCATATGTCAAGATTAGAGAAGAAATGGTTCAATGATAATTGTCACGTCGCCATTGCACTCAGTGGCTGGTGTTCCTGCCTTGGCCACTGGGAGGCGCCGGATTCCTTCGGCTGATGGTGCCGGTGATAGGAGGCCCATGTCCTCATATAGACCTGCTCCTTTGACGTCTGCCTCTGTCGCTGAACACCGCCGTGTTTCTCCTTTGGGTGATGTTGGTTACAGAGGAGCTGGCCCTTCAGAGGTGTCTGATAGGCGCAGCCTTCGTTTTTCTGTCAGAGGTGGGGTGGTTGGTGCCAGTCGTGCATCACCATCTGGCCTGGTTCTAGGGGTGGTCCGGATGAGATCATCAGGCTGTGAGCTCCAACCTATGGGAGGTAACTGCGCCCTTCAAATACATTGGAGCCTGTCTTGCAGGCCGCCAGATATAGTCTTGGTTCCCCAGTGATATAGTGTGTGTTTGTTTTTGACTTTGACCTTTACCTGGATTTTCGACTCTGCTACAGCCTGACGATTTTGTACCTTAGCTGCCCTCTCGGTTTTGACTCTGACTCCTGACTACGTTTTTCGGGTCCTGATTTTTCCCTTCCTGGCGACCTTCCTGCTCTGCTGCTCATAATACGCAGCTACCCCCTGGGCTCCGCTGTAATTCCAGATCCCTGTATAGGGGTTAAGGGTCTCGGGGTTTCTCTGGGTGCTGCCTTACCAGCAGCTCAGCCTCAGAGCGGATGGTCGTCACAATAATGAAGTAGAGGTGCTGGATTGGCCCCCACACTCCCCAGACCTCAACACAATTGAGCACTTGTGGGTACAGTTGAAGAAAAACCTGTATACATATCCAAGGGAGTCGACCAGTGTGCACCGACTTTGGGACCATGTAGAAAAGACACGAGATCAAATTTCAGTCAAGACATGCTTGAATCTGATCAAGAGCATGCCCAGAAGGATTCTGGCAGTGTTGATAGCCAAAGATGGATTTACAAAATAATAAAAATTTTAATTTAGAATTTTAGGAGCAAAACAGTAACATTACAATAATTTGCATAACTAATCATATGCTAAGTAGTTGGAAGTCAAATTAAATATGAAATAGTCAAGATGACAGTCTATAAAATAAAGGTAGTCTCACAGTCAAATCTGTAGTGGATGGTGAGATATAGAGAATGAAAGTCAAAAGATCAAAACGTTGTTACCCTTTTGCTCCTAAGTTTATACTGTACATGGTGAGCACTGGTATGGAGCTATTGGGTGGAATGTCTCACAACATTTAAACAGACTACAAATAAGAGTCCAGACAAGACGTCTCTTGTGAAATAAATACACGTGCTAACTTTATACCCAGAATGTATACACAGAAGCCATGTGCTAGCAATTTCTGTATATTTAGAAGGTGAAATGTAATGTTCAGCAAAGAGCAATGGTCGTGGCAGGAGAAGAATTACACCAATTTCAATCACATATTTTCCACTTGTTAGTGAAGCCATAGGGAATTTTAACCCTTTCACCCCAGGCAAATTTCCGTTTAGTTTTTCGTTTTTCCCTCCACTTCTTCCAAGAGCCATAACTTTCTTATTTTTCCAGAAATATATACATATGAGGACTTTTTTTTTTTTTAATACAGACCATAATAAAAAAAATTGGTAGTCTGTGGACACAGGATATCAGAATGAGCCTCCTACGTCCTGGCGTCCTTTGCTCTTCTTTCGATTAGCCTGCCTGGTGTGACATCACATGTGCGTCAAGCCGCCTAGATGACTTTGTGCCAGGCTGGCTAATCAAAACAATGGCTGGGAATGCCAGGAGGGGAGCTAGGAGGCAGTTCTCATGGCTCCATCCAGCGACTACAGGCCTGGCCTCTGGTCTAGATCCTACGACTATTTGCACCAACTCTATTTTTATCCAATGCCGTAAGATGATTGGGTCGACCCTTGACCATGAACTAAGTATCCAGATTTAGTTAATTCTATCTTTGTGCTGTAGCACTTGCAGTTCAGTGCTGGCTTTGTACCAGGCGGCACCTCTCCCGTTCATTAACATCTCTTTTTAGCATACTGTACGTCTAGCCATGTATTTAGTACGAGCTATGTTTATGGAGTGTTAGATGCTTACAATTCAGAGTTGTAATCAGTCTTTATAATAAGTATGTATATATAACACACATCACATTTGATGCTACAGTGCGGGACGTTATTTTTTTAATCAAGAAAATGTGTAATTTTTTATTTGATGTGCACTAATGCAATAAAGTAAAGAAAATAAGTTGCACATGTGCAAATACTGTTTAACCCCTGCCTATGTGAATGACCAGGCTTTCATTTAACAGAGAAACCTCTGACGTCATTGATGATGTCATGTTATTCCCTATGACAAACGACAGATGAAATGCTGAGAAAACATAATCTGTGTTTTCGTTTTAAAGGGAACCAACCACCAGGATTTAGCCACCCATAAAATAGGTGCTGCAGGTGATTGACGTGTGCAGCATGACATCACATTTTTTTTTATTCCTCCCCTGTGGGCTTGTCTTTCTGCTGTAAGCAAACCTCCCTTCCCCCCTTATCCTGGCAGGAGGGTGGGTGTTGGCAAAGCAGCAGGGATCGCGCTGTTCCCCACATGTGATTGGAGGTCCCGTGATGAGATTTGTTAACTGCCCAGCCCGGGGTCCTCTGATGACCACGGAAGCTGTATGGAATCATCTCCCAGTGAGGTCACCGGCAGTGAGTGATCATTAAAAATTTTTAATCTTATAATTTTCCACTTGACATTTGGTCAATTTTAGAAAGAATTTACAGAAGGTTCCTTGTCACCACAGCCAGGATTACAATGACAGATAACACCACTACATACAACTGAGGACCAGGGACGGACCTACCGCGGTGCAGCTGGTTCAGCTGCACCAGGGCCCACCCGGGTAGGGGGCCCCTCAAGCCTGCAAGGGGGCACCCAGCCGACCCCCATGTCCATGAGTCAGAGGAGAGGGGGTTAAGTGAGGGAAGCTTTCTGCTTCCCGCAGCTGATCCCGCCCCTCCTCTCCTCTCCAGCCCCGGCACCCAGATCTACAATGCGGCGCACATAAGAGCCGCACACTCCCCCCTGCCAGCAGCCCCCTCGCTTCTCACCACCAGCAGCCCCTCGCTTAACGCTGCCAGCACCCCCCGTCCCCCCGGTCCTCGCCCGACGACGCCAGCACCCCTTCCCTTCGGTCCTCGCCCAACGCTGCCAGCCCTCCCCTCCCCATTACTCCCCCAGTTCTCACCTAAGGCTGCACCAGGGCCCGGCAGGCTGAAGGTCCGCCACTGCTGAGGACACAGACTCCATTGGTGATATCACAGCTCTCACTCCCTTCACATTGACTTTTGCACATACTCATTAGATGCTTCAATATAAAAGAGTGGGTCTGATTCAGTCTATTGCTGATAATGTACTAGCACACCTCAAGGAATTAGAATATCATCAAAACTCAATGTCTTATTGCCATGTTTCAGGGCATTTCTGGGAGCCCAGGAACACGTTGACCAATAAATCAATATTATATTCACCCTTTAATATCTTGTGAAATATGGCAGCAAGTTTTTTAACCCATCATCCTCTGTACTTTAATTTTCTGAGATAATGACCTTTGGGTTTTCATTAGCTGTAAGCCATAATCATCAACATTAACATAAATATACACTTGAAATTGATCACTCTGTTTGTAATGACTCTATGTAATATATATGTTTCACTTTTTGTATTGAATTACTGAAATAAAACAACTATTTGATGATATTCTAATTCATTGAGATGCTCCTGTAGATGTAGAATTCTTAATACAGGAAGAAGGAAAATAAAAATAAAATGAAACAGTGGCCAGTGTGAAAGTTACTACATTTCTTATGTTATTTTTATCTCCTTAATGCCTACTGTTACATGTTTGCATCATACCAGTTTAATTCATTTGTAGTCATGTGTGTGTATTTTGGGGCTTGGATTAAGTCAGGCAATAAGTGGTTAAGACAGAAAAAAATTGCAATTTAAAAAAAAAATGCTTTTAATATTAAAACTTAATTTAAAATAAAAAAATATTTTGATGACACATTTCATTTAAAATATTGCACTGGCATTGTTTCCTACAAATCTATCAGTAATGGTACCTTTACACGCCGCTACAGAAGGTTAGAAACAACCGGGTGTCGGAGACAATTGTATTTTGCACCGTCAAAACACCGCGAGGTAGCGGCGTGTAAATCAGGTTGTTGCCACCGTTCAATGTCGACACCTGTTTTACAGCAGTGCTCAAAAACAGGTAGGTTTCAACCCGATGGTAGCAGCGTCTAAATGAGGAACAGGAAGGTTTTTGCGACAGTGAACTCCCTGGGGCGTGACACAGCCTCCGGGATACCGCGCGCTCATCAGCGATCATTGGTGGAAGCTCCTCCATTACGATTGGTTGTCCCTGCATAGGGCGGCATATTTAAGGAGCTGACCAGTCACACTACACAATTGCAATGGCATCATGTATTAGCCACCCTTCCTGCGCTGCCTGGCCAATCATGATGTTATTGCATTGTCCAATCACCGTACGAGCGTCTCGTAATCCACAACTCTGGCACGCCTATGTGTTGTCCCTGCTGCCCCAGGTCCGCCCATATTACCTTGTGGTAGCGGCGTGTAAATAAGGGAAGGTGCTCTGCAGAAGGTAACCTGTGGCACCCGTCGGTGCATCCAGGGATAGAAAAAACCTTCTGTAAAGCACCTTGTAGCGGTGTGTAAATGCTGTATCGGGTACTGTTTGCAACCGATGGAACGTGCTCGTGCACGTGAGACACCCGGTTGTTTCTAACCTTCTGTAGCAGCGTGTCAAGGTACCATCAGGTGTATTTGATAAATATTGAGATTTGGAGATAAATGGTTGGCGCTAACCAAAGTAAACTTTGGATGAATTGTTGCCATTGTGTAGTGCTATGCTGCCTTCACACCACGGTTTTTGCCATCCTGTTCTGTTCTTTTTTAAAACAGGATTGTTTTTAGCCCCCTTTGTATCCCTATGGTGCCGGATTGGTCATAAATGGCCATCTGGTTTTGTGAATTCAGTCCCAGATTCATTTCTGTCTTGTTTTTTCCAGGCCTAGTGAAAAAAAATCAGACCAAACTGGACAGAAACGAATCCAGGGCGATCTGGCGCCTATAACATGGGAGTCTATGGGCACCGGATCCGGGAAAAATTCAGATCATACTAAGTACACTAAAACTGCTCTGTTCCCGTAATTTCACTTTAGCAGTGTATCTTCATACAGTGCTTAAGTGAAACTAAGTAAAGGAATTGTTAAAAATAAAAAAATAAATTCTCACCTGTCCGCCAAGTGTCCCACAATGCATCCACCTCTGATGGCTAAAGGACCTTAATCAGCTGACTGGGAAGGGATGGGGCAACCCGATCAGCTGATTGGGCACATGACTGCATTAGTGTGGTTTAAAGATTTAAACCGCACTAATATGGTCATGTGACCAATCAGCTGATCGGGTTACCTCGCCCATTCCCGGTCAGCTGATTAAGGTCCTTTAGCCATCGGAGGTGGATGCATCACAGGACACTCGGCGGACAGGTGAGAATTTGTTTTTTTATTTTTTACCATTCCTTTATTTAATTTCACTTTAGCAGTGTATGTAGATACACTGCTAAAGTGAAAGTGAACAGCGCCGACACCACTTGCCTGCGCTTTGCAGGCTCGGCTCCCCCAGCTCTTTCTGTGTCCGGATGTGTAAAAATCCCGGATCTGGACACAGAGATGGCATCCGGAGTTTACAATCCAGGCCTGTTTGTTCCTGTCCGTGGGGTCCTGCAAAAAACAGGATCCCATGGGCAGGAACAAAACCGTAGTGTGAAGCCAGCCTAAGTGCATACAGACATTTTGGTTTGGTTGTAAAGGTAGCAGATCACAAGTAGGTATCAATACTAGGGTGGGCTGTTGGTGGGAGATTCTACATATTAAAATTTTCCGATAGCACAAGGACGTAGTTGCGTTTTGGTTATCTTAATAATAAATGAATTCCTTCTTTGTCCTGTGTTCTCTTTCTTTAGGTCATTTATTCTTTGAATCTCAAGATTGATGAATATGAAGTGAATATTCTCACTCTAAAAGAAGCCCATCAGCATGAGATTGACCTCATTTCAAGCGATAAAAAAGAAAAACTTCTCCAATACGAGAACTTGGTAGAGGAGGAAAGGATCCTCAGACTACAGATACAAAACCTTGAGGAGTCTCTGGAGAAAAATAACGTGATAAAAGAACAAAGCTTAGCCGATCTTGTCATGTATAAGAAACAGTCGGAAGAAAGGGAGCTTAAGAGCCAGTGTGAGCAAGCTGAAAGGATGGCGGCCTTGTCCAAGGAAATGCTCTCCATGAAGACTGATTATGAACAGCGTCTGCAGGAGCTCACAGAGGAGGCCGATGCTCTGAGAAAGGAACGAGCCTCCAGTGACCAAGAGAAGTCTGCGGAAAAACTGAACGAGAAGCTGAAAAAGGAAATCCAGGTGCTAAGCAAAGAAATCGAGAATCTCAAGACACAGAACCGCAAATTAACAGAAGACTATACGCTGAAGACAAGCAAACTCCACAGCAACTACGTCAAAGAGAAGGAAAACTTGAGAAAAGCTCTGCAGCAGTCTGTGACCGAAATGATAAAACAGCTTCAGCAGAAGGAGCAGGAGCAGAGGAAGGGCAGTCAGGCGAAGGAGGCCGCCACGCTACAGGAACTCCAACAGCTGAAGGAGGATCTGGAGGCAAAGGAGCTGGAAATCCTGGAAGCCAAGCAGCTTTCTCATAAGATGAAAGACATGGTGCAGGTGAAAAATGGAGATTACTGGCACTGTCCAACCATTCCTCTGCTGACTCCAGAACTTAACCACTTCAAGTCAGGACAATGTCCTCCCTTCCTGACCAGGCACATAAACATGTTTACTTAGTGGCTGGGAAAAAAATGATTTTTTGGATATTCAAATATTTGTCTCTTTTTTTTCCCCGGATATATGGGGCTTCATTTTTATATCATTTTTATATTCCTTATTTTGATTATAGAATAACAGTCTATTTCTAGCATTTTTTTTACAATCACTGTCAACTAATAATTATATTAATTTGTGATCCCCTTTTCGTAGAAATTATTTGTATATATTGTACTTTTTTTCATTGAAGGTCGGGCTTTGGACAGTAATGTAGACTTACGACCGCTTCACACTGCGGCATGATCTGGTTCAGTTCTGTCCGGGAGGACCCAGACAGCCGCGGACCGGATCTGCACAAAGGACTGGGGGGCTATTATGCCCTCTGGTCCTGTGTGCGGCACACGCAGCTGCAGCCGCTGACAGGTCAGGACCGCGGCACCCGCGGTCCTGTCTTATCAGCAGAGGCAACTGCGTGCGCTGCACACAGGACCAGAGGGCATAATAGCCCCCCAGTCCTTTGTGCAGATCCGGTCCGCGGCTGTCTGGGTCCTTCCAGACAGAACCGAACCGGATCATGCCGCAGTGTGAAGTGGCCCTTAGGGTACCGTTACACGTCGCAACATTGCATGCAATTTCACTTGCAATTTGCTGGTTGCAGTGAAATCATGGACACATTGTTACATTTGTACACGGCAACAAAATAGAACAATGTGTCCATGATTTCACTGCAACCAGCAAATTGCAAGTGAAATTGCATGCAATGTTGCGACGTGTAACGGTACCCTAACAGTATTTTTTTCCTTCTTTTTCTAATCTTCTTATTTATTTCAAACACTCTGCCTCCCTAAGGTCTGAAAAGGCATTTGAACATATTAATACATTATTTTCACTGCTGATTTTAGCCTTCTGGCTGCATAACAGAGCTGACTGGGTCTCCTAGGACCCTGCAGCTGCTGCTCGACCAGCATCACATGATCACTGTGGCCAGAGGAGGAAGCACCGTCAATACTTCCTAATCTGCAGTATGAACACAGCGATCAGAAAGGCAGACACAACAATTAATCATGTCTGCCTTCTCTGTTGGGAGTCTGGCTGTGTCTGGTCCCACATACAATCAGGATTTGGCAATCTGCTGATAAAGTATGTTCAGTCCAATAAAACCTAGGGAATATGTCATGTCCCAAACACTATTAGCATGCATGTGTAGGCTTAATCTGTAGGTTAACAGAGTTTCAACGCTTCCTGGTTGCATTATTCAGAAATTGTATAAGAATAAAGTAGCAATAATTATTATTACTATAATTATTTTTTGTTATGCTCTTAAAATGCTACATTCAAATCTCCTGATTTTGCAGCAGATCGCAGCATTTTTCTTGCATTTTCTCAGTGTTCTGGGGGTGAAGATTACAGATTACTTGTGCGATTTGTTCACAGTACTTGTTTAATAAAATTAGTTTGTTTTCACCAAAACACTTCAAAAACGCCATGAAAAACAGCAAAAACATTTGAGTTTTTCTGGAGTATTTTTCTTCAGTTTCTCACTGCTTTCTATAGGTGAAAAAATGCTTGAAAAGAACTAAAAGAGATGACATGCTGCAGATTAAAAAAATGCTGCGGATCCCAAATTCAGTCAGGTAAAATAAGAAAAACAAGTGTGTGCATGAGATTTCTAGAATCGTCTAGCTTTTGTTGGGGCTGTATAAAGCAGCCCCAATAAACCTTTAATTGCCTATAAAAATGTGCAAAAAATGCTGCATGTGAACATAGCCAAAGAATTTAGGCTGTATGCCGACACTGCGTTAATGCTGCCTTTTTGTGTCACCTTTTGCCACAAAACTATATGTCTATCCTTACCAAAGTCTATGAGAATTCTGAAGGGTTGTGCCCATGATTCTCATTTTTTCCTTGCAGTTTTGGTCCAGATTGTGGTCAAGACTCAAGACAAAAGAATGAGCTGTCAATTGTTTGCTGCGTTTTATAGCCCTGCCACCCATTGAGTACCGTATACTAAAAAAATAAAATGCATGACCACAATCTGTAACTAAATTGCACAAAAAGGCATGCACTTTGTGGTGCGTTTCCTGCCACAGGGGGGCAGTTTTCCAGTGTTTTTGCTGCATAAAATCTCTGTACCAAAAAAGCAGCATCAACACATAACCCATATTGTTCTACTAATTATCATAGCTGCCATTCAAGGAGGAGTCTATGTTCACATGTAAAGTTTTTACAGTGTTATTTTTTGCTTTTTTTATGCATATTATTGTCTGCTTTTTACAATATCACCAAACGCTTTGAGATAAAAGTAGGGAAAAAGGCCGCAAGTCGCACATTTTGAACTCAACATTTTCACTGCCAAGAGGGCAGGTTTTGGATGCAGAAATAAAAGTCTGCGCGTGGGCATAGCTAAAAGATCATTTTCTCCGGGGAGCCACATGTTCACTTAGGCTGGTTTCACACAGCCATTGTTAGGAATCCGTGTGATTCCAGCTTACACTGGATGGACCTGCATCTGTTTTCGGCTCCTTTGATTGTCAATGGGACCACAGGAACTTGCAGATGTATCCAGTTCTTTTCATGTCGCCCTGATCCGGGTGTCCACGTTTTTTTCACTGATTCCAAAATGGCTAGATATTGTGATTCTGGTGTCCGTGTGAAAAACTGTGAACACCCGAATCCGGGGCACGACGGGTTGAATTAAAAGGTGGCTCTATGTAACCTGAATCCAGCGGACTCTGGATCCCAGTGGATCTGGATGAGAGATCCATGTTTTTCAAATGCGCATGCCCAAAACGCAGTTCTAAATGACACACCTTGCAGGGGGCGTGTCATTTTCCACCGGATCCTGGATGCTCCCCCACCAGTTTGTCTCAGTGATAAGACCGATGCGGGTGCATCCAGTTGCATCATTGAGAGGGAATCCGGGGGATTCAAGTCTTTCCCGCATTCCCCTGGATTCCAAAAACCAGCCTAAGGCAGCTGGACAGGATTAAAGCTATATTAATCTGCAGATTAACCCTATATGCATGGGTAAATATCGTTTGGGGACATGACAGGTACTTTTTAAATTGAAATGATAAAAAGAAGACCTTTTTCTCCCACAGGATTTGGAAGGCCAGCTGAGACAGAAAGAAGAGGAGCTGGCCGAGTCCAGAAGTGTTCAGAGAAATGCTACAGAGGAGCTTTCTGTAGCAAAACAGAGAATATTACAGCAGGAGAATGAGATCCAGAAGCAGACCGGTAGTACACGTTAACCCTTCGCACTGAGCTCTGTATCTCCTTCTGGCTGCAATGTGGTAAATCAATAATGCATTGTTTTGTTTTGACAGAACAGATGAAGAGTATCTCAAGTGCACATAAAGCAGCTCTCACTGAAATCACTGAATTAAAAAGTCAAATAGATCAACCGCAGCAGAAACCGGTGCGGAAAACTCCTGCTAGCAAGCGAGACGGCAGCGACGTTGTGAATTCTAAACAGGTAAGCAGGTATTGTACTAAGAATGCAGAGAGGAAACAAATCCAAGACGTCAGATCATGTAGAACATAATGATGAGACATCTGTTTATATCAGGGATGGGAGGATCAAAACTCCACATTCAAGATTACCAAGGATTAAGATTTGAATAATCTATTACATTTTTTTTTTTAGCCCATCCACATAGCAGACATATAAAAATATTAGACCTCAAAAAGAAAACACTGTATTTGTAATATATATATATATATTGTATATACACACACAGTGGTGTTCAAAACAATACAAGTCCAATATGACTAACCAGATTATTAACTGTATTTGGTATAAATTATATTACCACGTCAAGCAATTTACCAGTTGTTCCAGTAGATTCTTAGGCTGACTTCACACCAGTATCAGGTTGTGTCCAGTGTTTTGCAGGAAAAATATGCAAAAATATGCCCTCCGATCCTGTTTTCTGCTGGAATCGGCATCTGCAGGTGCTGAAATTTCAAGATCATGGCTAGCCGCAGTCCAGACATCTCAGGCGGGGAGCTCTCCAGCTGCTGAAGTTCAGCAGAGCTCGCTGCTAAACTCCAGCACCCAGCGTTTGGGAGCCGCATCCGATTTTATATCAGATCCAGCGTCATAGACACCCATGTTACGGATCTTGCCGGATCTGGGAGGATCCGATTTGTGACAATTTTTGCCCCGTACAGAAAATCGCAGCATACTGTGATTTTGTGTCCCAGAGAAAAACCCACATTCTCCCGGATCCACCCAGACAGATGGAAGCCGGATGGCAAATGACTACCATCCAGCTACATTCCAGCTTAGGAATACTATGGGGCCGAAATCGGATCCGGGGCTGTCCGGTTCACACCGGACAGCCCCGGATCCTGAAATTCGTGGTGTGAAGCCGGCCTTAGAGAACCAATAGACTGAGCATTCATGATCTGCAGGTTTTTGAGTCTGTGTATTTGAATAATTAATTGAAAGTGGGGGTGTTCAAAATAATAGCAGTGTGGAGTTCAATTAGTGTGGTTAATCATTTTGTGAAGAAACAGGTGTGAATCAGGGGGCCCTTATTTAAGGGTGAAGCCAGCACATGTTGTACATGCATTTCTCCTTGAAAACCTGAGAAATATGGGTCATTCGAGACATTGTTCAGAAGAACAGCATACTTTGATTAAAAAATTGATTGGAAAGGGTACAATTAATAAAGAAGTGCATACAATGATAGGCTGTTCAGCTAAAATTATCTCCAATGCTTTAAAATGGAAAGCAAAACCAGAGAGATGTAGAAGGAAAAAGAAGACTCTTATTCAAATGGATCGCAGAATAGTCAGAATGGCAAAGGCTGAGCCAATGGTCAGCTATAGGATGATCAAAGACAGTCTCAAGTTACATGTGAGGACTGTGACAGTTAGAAAACACCAGTGTGAAGATAATTAGCAAGAAGCCCCACAAAGTCCCACTGTTAAAAAAAATGACATGTACTGAAGCGGATACAATTTGATAAAGAACACATCGACTGTTCTAAAGAGAAATGGAGAAATATTTTGTGGATTGATGAAAGTAAAATTGGATCCAAGGGTCGCAGACAATTCATCAGATGACCCCCAAACTCTGAATTCAATACACAGCACACTCTGAAGAAAGTGAAGCCTAATGGTGAAGCATCATGATATGGGAATGTTTCTCTTACTATGGTGGCGGGCCA
The DNA here is from genome assembly GCA_033576535.1 of Allobates femoralis. Classification (NCBI taxonomy): domain Eukaryota; kingdom Metazoa; phylum Chordata; class Amphibia; order Anura; family Aromobatidae; genus Allobates; species Allobates femoralis. The sequence goes on along the minus strand of JARQOC010000003.1, from coordinate 114,551,201 downwards.
ATTTACCGCATACCAGGGATCATGGACCAGATTACATACAATAAAATACTTGAAGAGGTCATGTTGCCTTACACTGAAGAGGAGAAGCCCTTGAAATGGGTGCTTCACAAGACAAGGACCCTAAACACACCAGTTAACAAGCAAACTCTTGACTTTCCATTCCAACTAAATTGAGGTTATGGACTCACCAGCCCAATCCCTGGACCTTATTCTAATAAAACACTTGTGGGATGACATCAAAAATACCATTTCTGAGGCAAAGCCAACAAATGCACATAATTGTGGGATGTAGTCAAAGCATCCTGGGCTGGAATAACAGTTGACAAATGCTAGAAATTGGTTGACTCTATGCAACATAGATGTGAAGCATTTCTAAAATTTGTGGTTATGTAACTAAATATTAGGTTAGTGATTTACAGGAATGCTAAATCCAAATAAAAAAGTACTAGTATGTTTTAAAGTGACACTGTCAGGTCATTTTTCAGTTTAATACTAATATTACCCTTCAATAGGGCCTGGGCACACTTTTTAAAAACATGTAAATTTATGATTGTACCGTTTGTAGTTTCCATGTAATCAGTATTGACAGACCCTGCAGTAAGCTCCTGGATTAGTTCTCTCCATTTTAACCAAACAGGAATAGTCCTGTGCTCTATAAACTGTTATGTAATTTGCACTCCCTCTCATCAGCAGTTCTCTCCTCCCTCTGCTAACAGTGCAGTGTCAGGTTTCAGTAGCTTCTGTTCTGATGACAAGGAGGGAGAGAGCTATTGCCGATTTGACATATCTAGACTCCATTTGTTTTTCTAAGCAGGTATCCCTGCTGTGACAGTTTTTGTGTTGTATTTCACCTCTTTCTTGGCTGCAGGCACAAAGAGCAGAGGGGAGAATAACCCCACCCACATACACACTGATCTCCTGTGCTGTGCTGTGATGTGGTGTATGTCACATGCATATTCATGCTATGGGGAGTGGACAGCAGAGAACTAAGTGGATCACCCAGTGTGAGAGACAGATGGAATTAATCTCTTTATTTGAAGTGTACAGAATATAGGAGGGAAGTATAAATAAAAGAACTACATGTATAGAGAGAGTTTAGAGTGAGGAATTAGAAAATGATAGCAGTTACACATGGATTTTTGACCTGACAGGTTTCCTTTAACACCTCTGCATATCTTCTATTTTCCACTGTCAGCAGTTTTGCAAGGTCACCATGCTGCTTTTATTTCACTCACTAATGTAGTGTTGGATACCTTACTTGGATGAATAACGTCCGTCTAACCCTCTACTTGTCTGTCGTTTGTCTTTTCATACGCTAGTACTCGAGAGAACACGCTGTACTGAAGCAGCACAAAGAGGACATCGGTAAAACAAAACGGCAGAAAGAGACAGAGACAAAGCATCTAAGAGAGCAGCATGCCAGGAGCCGAGAAGACTTGACGAAGATACATGTAGCTGAGATAAAATCTATCCGGACATCCATGGAGGAAGAGAAGAGACGACTGCAGAAAGTACTGTAGGATCTTCATCCATGTTCTGCCTTCACAGAATAAGAATGAAAATGATTCTGTTTTAGTAACAGTAAAAGCCCATGTGCACACATTGAGTATTTGGTGAGTTTTTACCTCAGTATTTGTAGCCAAAACCAGGAGTGGGTGATAAATACAGAAGTGGTGACGTGTTCCTATTATATTTTTCCTCTGATTGTTTCACTCCTAGTTTTGGCTACGAATACTGAGGTAAAATGGTCACTGTGAGCACATGGCCTTAATGACACACAGCTTGTCCATTGTACACTGCTATATTGTTCAAGTGGACCTGTCGCCAGCTCAAAAGTAGTAATTTGTTACCTCATTTAATTCCTGCTTCTCCCATAAATGTACTGTATTTTTTACCTTCCATCTGCCTCATGGTTCCCGAGACATGAACTTTTTCAATAATTGCCCTATAGAGAATATTACTTAGCCAATTCTTCTTAACCAATGGGGCGTGGCTCACAGCATTTTTTCAGTGGACATTTCTCTGCTTCTTGGTGACAGAGAAAGCCGTGCACCTCGCCTATGTCTCTAATGGTTCATTTACACGCGGCCACAGGGAGGTAGAAACCGGCAGGCATCGGACACAATTGTGCCTGTTGCCTTGAAAAGACCACGATATGGCGGCGTGTAATTCAGGACTTTCCTTCCTTCAGGGAAGACACAGGAAGGAAAATCCTGAATTACACGCCGCCACATCGTGGTCTTTTCAAGGCAACAGGCACAATTGTGTCCGATGCGTGCCGGTTTCTACCTTCTTGTGGCCACGTGTAAATGGACCATAAGAATACCATTTTTATTAAGGGCACACTTATATAGAGAACTGTGGGCTGGAAAAAAACAAAATCATCCTCAAGGGAACGGCAGGGATTAAATGAACTAATATTTTCTCCAATTTTACTTCATGACAGGTCATCATACAGGGTTGCCAACTGAACAGAAATTCTTAGATAATTCGTAAACATTTCACATTTTTCTTCTGAACTTAATTTTTTTGATGTGTCCGTGTTTTTTTTTTAAACTGGAGATACAAGTACATATTTTTATTACCACATTTATCACCGTTTTACAGTTCACAGTGAATACAGCTAATGGGTTAATATAGGATTTATTGGCTGTAGATATGCATCTACTTACATTCTTGTGCTGTCCCGTCTCTCACTTCTGGCCTCCCGATGTCCTCCTATCACGCGCCTATGACCTCAGCCATATTTGCATGCCCGCGTGATGGGTGTGAAAATATGGCGCCCACTGACACATTGCAAAGTACAACCAGCAGTGCCGCAGCCGCCCGCAACCATCTCCACATGAACCTGCCACCACTGACACTGCATTACCACCTGGGTAAGTGCGTATGTGCATACCCGATGCGCATGCACCCTTACTCAGGCAGCCGCCATCTTTAGACCCCTGGGTATACAAAGATGGCGGTGGAATTACCTGGGCGCACATGCGCACTTACTCATGCGGCTGACATCTTTGGATACCTGGGTATACCAAGATGGCAGCAGCATGACTAGAAATGCATGCGCACTTACTCATGCTGCCACCATTTTTGGACACCACAGGGGGAGAGAGCACAAGGGTGCAGAGACAGCCCACAGAGGGGCAGATACAGAACCAGGGGAAAAGAGAGCTCACAGGGGGGAAAGAGAGTGCACAGGGGAGAGAGAGAGTGCATAGTGGGGAGACAGCTCAAAGGAGAGAGTACAGAGGGGAGAAGACAGCATGGGGGGAGAGAGACCGCACAAAGGGGGGAGAGCACACATGGGGAAGAAAGCTCAAAGGAGAGAGCACATGAGGGGAAAAGACAGCGCGCGGGGGAAGAAAGCTCAAAGGACAGAGAACATGAGGGGTGAAGACAGGCATATGATGAAGGCAGCTGAAAGGAAACAGCACAGAGGGGAGAAGACAGCACTGGGGGGAGAGAGACAGCACAAAAGGGGGAGAGAGAGTGGACAGGCTGGAGGGAGAGAGCGGACATGGGGGAGACCACACCGATTGGGGAGAGACAGCAGGTGCCCCCAGCGCCACAGACCTCGCCCTCATCATGATGTCAGCACCCTCCCAATATGATAGCATCGGACACCCATCTAGTCACTTATAACCATAATGACGTACTATCTTCATCTCATGTGTCCTTACAAAAAAGTTTTGATTTTTTGAGAAGCGGTCTAGAAAGGATAAAAAACGAGAGAAAAAAATGTACCAACATAGGTTCCATGGTTCAGGCTGTCAGTACAACATACAGTAGGTAGAGATGAATAAACCTTTCTGGGGCATTAGGTTGGGTGTTTTAGGTATCCAAAGCAAAGTTATCAACTGTAGTGTATTTAAAATAAAATAAAAATGACAAAACTCTTACTTTCCGCCCCCTGAAGTGGCTTGCTTATGGCTGGCTGTATGTGGGTGGAGAGACAAACTGTCCAATCAGTCACTTCAAATGGGGTTCTGGTCAAGTTTTGGTCCTACACAGACTATTAGAAGAAGTACGGCAGAACCACCAGAACCCATACTTCCACAGGTCCGCTCATCTCTAATTGGATTGATTTTAAACAATAACCTAGTTTTAAAGAGTAATAGTCGTTTTCACTTTTTTCATAGATCAATACTACATGTGAAAATAAAATCTATGTTATATATTTTTTCAGAGAAATCTGCTTATTTCTCTTGCTGGACTGGCCTTTATTCTCAAAATTCTCAATACATGGTAATAACCTGTCTCCAGCGAATACAGATTTTCCTATTAGAATATGACAGTTTGTTCTCATAAAATTCTATGGACATTGCAGCAGAATGTCTGTGTCTGACTTTACTTTCTCCTCTCTTCTCCACAGAATTTTCAAAGCACCGACTGTCATCTCCTACCTCTGTAAGGGCAGAGACACATTATGCAAGATGCTTGCATGAGTCCACCATGACTCACCCAGAAGGTCACTGTCTCTCTGGACTGGAGCACATCAGCTGCATAGAAACACAAGCAGCTGACGCGTTTCCATTTAGAGAGGCAGGTGCTGTTCCGGTTGAATCATGTGAGACTTCAGGTGAGTATCTCGCACGCATCTCACATAGTGTGTCTCTGCCTTAATGGGAATATCTAAGAGATAAGAAAGGGAGGGGTTCTCCCTGTGGGGAGAACTTGGTGGGCTAGTGGGGGACAGATTAAGGGTGAGTGGCAGGATCACCTCTCACCTGATGAGGTTGTGCACCTCTGCACAATCTCACTGATGCGTGTCTCAGGGGCTCCAGGCGTTAACACATGCTCCGATGCCGCAGTCTTCCCGTTCTTGGCTGGTCACATGGGTCTCCGATTATGTGACCTGCGTCACAGGAAGTTACGTCACTACAGGTCCTGCAGTCCCAGGCCGCTTCAGATGGAAAAGTCAGTGGCACCAACAGCTCCAAACCACGTCACCCAGATAGGGTGAATTTGCAAAGGAGAAAGATATAATATTATGTGGTTATCTGGGGAGGCGCTGAGGCACATAGACAAAGGGATTCCTTTAGGATTAACAAACCTCTTTATTAAGGCACTACCACAAAAGCGTTTCAACAATGGTCTGTTGTAAATCTACCTGAGGAAGACAACAGACCGTTATTGAAACGCTTTGTGGTAGTGCCTTAATAAAGAGGTTTGATAATCCTAAAGGAATCCCTTTGTCTATGTGCCCCAGCGCTCCACCAGATAACCACATAATATTATATCCTTCTCTAAGGCGGCCGTCAGACGCTTCAATATCTTGAACGATATTGTAAGCGATCACATGCACGCGCGATCGCTTACAATATCGTTCACATCGCTGGTGAGCTGTCACACAGACAGACTCACCAGCGATGTTGGCCAGATCGCTGGTAACTATGGTACACATCGGGTTACTAGGCGCCGCGCGGCGCTTAGTAACCCGACGTGTACCATAGTTACCATCTCCCAGCATAGGCTCTGCCGCTGGGAGATCGTTCATCGTGGTGTCATACACCACGATGAAGCAGATTGAACAAGCTTTTTATCGCTTGATATGAGCTCCTGCTCTCATATCTGCGATGTCACGATCAAGAGATTTTGCATTGTAAAATCGCTTGATCGCACGTAACAATGCACAAACGATATCGCTTAAGATATTGCAGCGTCTGACGGCCGCCTAATGGGAATATCTGTCTTCAATGAATACTACAGATTTTACCCAATGAATTGAGAATGAAAGCTAAGTCCAGCAGGAGAAAGAAACAAATTTCTCTAATAATAATACAGCTTTTTACAGTATTTTTGATTTATCAAATAAAAATTATTAAACAATGCTTACTATTTAAATATGGTTATAATGACTTTTATAGTGTCCACCATTCTTTCAAATGTGTCTAGTGCTGATAAAAAGAAACTTTGGGTGCAATTCATCAAAGCATTTTACACCAGTATATTGGCCTAAAATGCTGTGAAAAGCCTCCCACTTTTTTAACACTAGAAACACTACTCCAGTCAGAGAGGTGCACCCCACTAATAAGGCCACGTGCCCACGCTGAGTATATGATGAGTTTTTTACCTCAGGATTTGTAGACAAAACCAGGAGTGGAGCAATCAGAGGAAAAGTCTAATAGAAACACCTGCACCACTTCTGGATTTAATTATCCACTCCTGGTTTTGGCTACAAATCCTGAGGTAAAAAACTCATCAAATACTCAGTGTGTGCACGTGGCCTTAGATGTGTGTAATTCATTCAGTGGCATGTGCCTCTTAATTAATTTGGCGCATTGTACTTCATTGAACCCTTCAAAAAAAGACTGACATACGCTTCATTAGTCTTAGTGAATCAGCCCCATAGTATTCCTGTGCTGAGAAAATGTTATATATGTTCCCCTGCTTGTACTGTGTAATGGATGTGTCTGACCGTACAGGGACATGGTCTGAGCATACCACATCTTTTTGGCTGAGATAATTATACAGTTGTGGCCAAAAGTATTGACACCCCTGCAATTCTGTCAGATAATAGTTTCTTACTGAAAATGATTGCAATCACAAATTCTTTGTGATTATCTTCATTTAATTTGTCTTCAATGAAAAAACACAAAAGAGAATGAAGCAAAAAGCAAAACATTGATCATTTCACACAAAACTCCAAAAATGGGCCGGACAAAAGTATTGGCACCCTCAGCCTAATATTTGGTTGCACAACCTTTAGCCAAAATAACTGCAATCAACCACTTCCGGTAACCATCAATGAGTTTCTTACAATGCTCTGCTGGAATTTTAGACCATTCTTCTTTGGCAAACTGCTCCAGGTCCCTGATATTTAAAGGGTGCCTTCTCCAAACTACCATTTTTAGATCTCATCACAGGTGATCTGTGGGATTCAGGTCTGGACTCATTGCTTGCCACCTTAGAAGTCTCCAGTGCTTTCTCTCAAACCATTTTCTAGTGCTTTTTGAAGTGTGTTTTGGGTCATTGTCCTGCTGGAAGACCCATGACCTCTGAGGGAGACGCAGCTTTCTCACACTGGGCCCTACATTATGCTGCAAAATTTGCTGTTAGTCTTCAGACTTCATAATGCCATGCACACGGTCAAGCAGTCCAGTGCCAGAGGCAGCAAAGCAACCCCAAAACATTAGGGAACCTCCATCATGTTTGACTGTAGGTACCGTGTTCTTTTCTTTGGATGCCTCTTTTTTTCTCCTGTAAACTCTATGTTGATGCCTTTGCCCAAAAAGCTCTACTTTTGTCTCATCTGACCAGGGAACATTCTTCCAAAACGTTGTAGGCTTTCTCAGGTAAGTTTTGGCAAACTCCAGCCTGGCTTTTTTATGTCTCTGGGTAAGAAGTGGGGTCTTCCTGGGTATCCTACCATACAGTCCCTTTTCATTCAGACGCTGATGGATAGTACGGGTTGACACTGTTGTACCCTCGGACTGCAGGGCAGCTTGAACTTGTTTGGATGTTAGTCGAGGTTCTTTATCCACCATCCACACAATCTTGCGTTGAAATCTCTCGTCAATTTTTCTTTTCCGTCCACATCTAGGGAGGTTAGCCACAGTGCCATGGGCTTTAAACGTCTTGATGACACTGTGCACGGTAGACACAGGAACATTCAGGTCTTTGGAGATGGACTTGTAGCCTTGAGATTGCTCATGCTTCCTCACAATTTGATTTCTCAAGTCCTCAGACAGTTCTTTGGTCTTCGTTCTTTTCTCCATGCTCAGTGTGGTACACACAAGGACACAGGACAGAGGTTGAGTCAACTTTAATCCATGTCAACTGGCTGCAAGTGTGATTTAGTTATTGCCAACACCTGTTAGGTGCCACAGGTAAGTTACAGGTGCTGTTAATTACACAAATTAGAGAAGCATCACATGATTTTTCTAACAGTGCCAATACTTTTGTCCACCCCTTTTTTTATGTTTGGTGTGGAATTATATCCAATTTGGCTTTAGGACAATTATTTTTGTGTTTTTACATTGAAGACAAATTAAATGAAGATAATAATACCAAAGAATTTGTGATTGCAATCATTTTCAGGAAGAAACTGAGTATTATCTGACAGAATTGCAGGGGTGTCAATACTTTTGGCCACAACTGTATATATGTGTCCCTGTTATGTACTGTGTAATTAAAGTGTCTGACCATACAGGGACATGGTCTGATCATACCACATCTCCTGGGGAGGATGAAACAGTATACAAACATTACAGCACAGAATTATAGATGCTTCTTTTTGTGAGGTAAAACATTTCCATGTCTGTTTTTAAGAAGTGTATTACTGTTAGAATATGTTTAATGCAACAACTTCATTCCTGTATATGAGTGTTTTGTTGCTAGGTTTGTATGTTGTAGACAAAGTTAGAAAAAAACTCCCAGAGGCTCACCCAGGAAGATCATGTGACTGTATCCAGTTTCCTGTGTCTGTGTATGAGAGAAGCAGCTGCAGATGCTGCAGATGCTGCACAGAAACTGAGACACATAAGATATGTTTTATTCCTGATCTATTAAGCTTATTATATTTGTTCCTGTTTGTTGCTGACAATGTTGCATTTCTGGTGTGGACGAGACTGGGTGATTTGTGCGCAGGCATCCGCCTGCGTACAGATCACATATGGGAGTGAATGGGTGCGCACGGTCATGCGCAGTCAAGCGCAGCACCGTGCGCTCCCATTATAAAGATAGGGGCTTGTGGTGCTGCAGTCACATTGCGGCTCCCCTCCGCAGAACACTGCGGAGGGGAACACAAATGTGAAGGTAGCCTAAGCTCTGAAGCCACCAAGGAAGAAACAGAAGATCCAAGTCAACCTCCAATCAGGAGATCAGAATGACAACAAAGGTATCCCAGTTAGACGCCTTTCGCATATGGTCAGAACCCTTCCTAAACCAGAGCCACAGTCATGGCAAGAGATGCAAAACCTACCTGTTCACGAGAAGCAGAAGTGGATAAATGCAGCTAATGAAGAGATGGAGTCCCTTCACCAACTCCAGACATGGGAGTTTATGGAGCTACCACAAGGAAAAAGAGTAGTCAGAAGCCAGAGGTGCATCAACACCAATGGATCCGTCCTATGTAGAGTTGGAGGGAGAAGAAGATCTGCTACCCAGCAATGAGAGTTACAGACAAGCAGTAGGGGCGCTTCTGTACATAGTAACCACAACTCGTCCACATATTACAGCCACAGTCAGAATTCTCTACCGACGTGTAAGCAAGCCACGCCAAAGAGACTGGAATGCAATTAAGAGAATTCTACAATATCTTAAAGAAACTCAAAGGACTGGAATGCAATTAAGAGAATTCTACAATATTTTAAAGAAACTCAAAGGCTAAATGTTAAGATATCTGCATCAGGAGATGTTACTCTCAGAGGTTATGTGGAAGCAGAATGGGTTGGAGATACAAGTGATCGGAAATCAATAAGTGGTTCAAGTTAGAAGAAAATTAAATTTGTTGGTCCAGCAGAAAACAAGTGTCAGTCGCATTATCTTCTACAGAAGCAGAATATATGTCTGCTTATGCAAGTCAAAAAGTAATTTGGTTGAGACACCTTTTGGAAAATTTCGGCAAGCCACAAGCTCAGCCAACAGATATCTATGAGGTCAACCAAGGATGTATTAAACATGCAAGCAGTGAGAGTTTAGTGCAAGGACTATGCACATTGACATAAAAGATCACCACTTACTTACTTAGTGGAATGTGGTGTACTTGAGTTTGTTTATTGAGAGTCTGATAAGATGATAGCTGATGGTATGACAAAGCCATTATCAAGAGCCAAGTTTGTAGACTTCAGAACTGCAATGGGACTAACAGGATAAGTAGTTGTTGAGTGGCGGTGTTGGAATATGTTTAATGCAACAACTCCATTCCTGTATTTGAGTTTTTAGTTGCTAGGTTTGTATGTTGTAGATAAAGTTAGACCAAAAAAAACCTCTTAGAGGCTCACACAGGAAGAGCATGTGACTGTATCCAGTTTCCTGTGTCTGTGCATGAGAGAACAGCAGCTGCAGATGCTGCACAGAGACTGAAACACATAAGATATGTTTTATTCCTGATCTATTAAGCTTATCATATTTGTTCCTGTTTATTGCTAAGAAAAGAAGCTCTGTTGTCACATGCTTGGAGAGTATCCTGAATAATCCACTGCCAACAGTTGCCTCAAATAAATAAATATTTGTAATCCCGTGCTGTAATGTCTGTATACTCTTTTGAGTCTCCCTCCCCCAGGAGATGTGGTATGATCACACCATGTCCCTGTATGGTCAGACACATCCATTACACAGTACATAGCAGGGACACATATATAAGATTATCTCAGTACAGGAGATGTGGTATGATCAGACCATGTCACTTTAAGGTCAGACAAGGCCAATACACAGAAAATAGCAGGGACACATAAATAAGATTATCTCAACACAGGAACATTTTTTTTATACACTCAAGTGTGGAAATTATTATTATTATTCCAAGATTTATTGATAAAATGCACTTTGTGGAAAAACTCCTTTAAGATCCTCCTGAATGGATGTGGCAACAAAAATCAAGTGCAAAAAAGCCAAGTGCATGAATATGCTAAAACCAAAAGGTAGCAATCCTACATTTTCACAATTTTTGTGATTTTTGTCTCCAAATTAAATTTACTCTTTTATATATTTGCACTAAGGTACCAATATTTGCTTCTCATCATTACAGGTTCATGATATGCACATAGACGAACTGAAAAAGAAAAATGAATATGAAAGGAAACTATTAGTAGAAGAACGAGATGCACTTTATGTTAAACTTCAGGACTCCATATGTAAGGTAAGTCAGGGGCTATTCATGTAATTGGGCGACAACTAATAAAACCACCAACACTGCTCCTGCACTCAGAGTTTATATGGTGCAAAGTTTAATGCTGATGATTTATCCAAGCCGACAATGTTTTATTGGTGGGATTCTGACCTATGGGGCTGCTGCTGATCATTAGAATGGAGAGATCCCAGTGTCCTCTGCTACTTCTTTATTTTTTACACTAGTAGAATATTGCAGCTCAGGTGTGAATAGCTGTACATCACAGTGGCAGGCTGGTTTATTCTATTGTTCAGTGGTAGTCCCAGCGTTAGATCTTATCAATCAAGCATTGATGTTCTGATGTCCCCTTTAAGGCTGGCTTCACACTGCAGTTTTTTCACTGATCAGTGTCCATCCAGATTGTGTGCCAAAACCAGGAGTGTCTCCAAAACCCAGAACAGGTGTCAATCTTTCAATTATACTTTCTCTCTGCAAGTTCCTCTCCTGGTCCCTCTCCTGGTTTTGGCACACAAACTGGATGGACTCTTATCAGTGAAAAAACTGCAGTGTGAAGCCAGCTTAACACCTTAAGGGTGTGTGCACACGGTCCGGAGAAGCTGCGTTATGGACGCACCTACAGCTGCTGAAGAATCAGGACCGCGGCTCGCAGGGAGCTAGCCGCGGTCCTGAAACAACAGCTGTGTGCAGTCGCAGCTGTCCGGTTCCCGGATCCTCCCGGATCGGGGCAATCCGGCCCCCTAGGCTCCCAAGTCAGGGAACACCGGATTGCCTCGGATCTGGGAGGATCCGGGAGAAGGTAATTAGGGGAGATTTTTCTCATCGGACACAAAAACGTTGCAAGCAACATTTTTGTGTCCGTGAGAAAAAACTGAATTCTCCCGGATTCTCCCAGAGAGATGGAAACCGGATGGCAGAGGGCTGCCATCTGGTTCTGTGGAGGCCCAGGCTTTGGGGTACTCGGGTATCAGGCTCCACGGAAGCGTTGCTGTGTCATGGGGAGTGGTGGCCACGCCTGATCCCGTGTCCTGGGGGACTTCTTTGAAAAAGGGGTATATTTACAGGAGATTTTATAGACAGTTTGTCGTGTCGCCACCTGCAGTTTCTGGTGAGGAGCCACCAGCGCCGCCACAGTCGGCCGGAGGTAGATGGTATCGCGGCTAGTTGGCAAAGTCCTGTACAGGTAGGGCTGGACCTCCAGGGCAGTGTAGTGTGAAGGGGCAGCTTGTAGTAGAGCTGTAGATGGGATAGGGAGTTTTGGAGCAGTCTATGAGGGGCACCGGGAATGGAGAAAAATGACACACGCACACTGCAAAAGTCTCTTTTACCTTTTACTGGTGGTACACAGGTAAAGATGTCCAGGGCACTGACAGGTGACCAGGTTGCACAGTGTGTCCCCACAGCAAGTGGGTATAAGGCCTCCTCTGTTCCTCTTTGGTAATTGAAGCCCCGCCTGCATGCAGCCAGACTGGCCTCCTCTCTCTTCCTGTGTTTGCTATCTGCTTTCTCTCCTCCTGTGTGGTCCACAGATTACCCTCTCTGATCACTGCGATGGTACACTGCTGTGCCTTGCTCCCTTTCTTTGACCCACAGGAGGACCGGGTGGCTGAAGCTTCCACGGTGTGACAGGGTTCTCTGTAGTCCTGAAGGATCCCACAGGTGTGGATCCCCGATGTCCGGTACGTCTTAGGGCAAACTTCCACTAGTTCCTCACTCCCTTTAGGCTGTCTGCTCCTTGCCTTCTGTCCCCACTTAGGCTTGTGGAACATCAGAAGGGCCACTCTGGGTCACTGGCTGGGGCCTAATCATGGCATCGACCACCAGGACGTCTTCGCAGCTCTCCTAGCGTCTGCACACTCTAACTAACTCCTCCCCAGCAGCAGTATTTATAGGGGATGTTGCCTAAGGGCAGCAAGTTGGGCTTCCCCTACTGTGCCAGGGTGGAAGATGTTGCATGTAGTAGATACCTGCTATGGAAACCCAACTGTGCATTAGAGAAGTCTGTGGTTTCCTGCGTGAGCAGGGTGCCACAGCTCCATCTGGCCCCATAGGATACTATGGGGCCAAAGTCCAGTCCGGGGTTGTCCAGTTTACACGGACAGCCATGGATCAGATCACACCTGCAGTGTGAAGCCGGCCTTATGATGTGGCCAGGGCAAGGGGTACTCGGACACCGGGGGCTCATGAGGAGGTGTGGATGAGGGGAGCTGTTGTAGGTGTTTGGTGTTCCAGTTCTTACCGCTCTGCTGAGCAGCTGCTGATGCTGAGCCCTCCAGGCACCGCAATAAGGATGACTGAGTCCAATTCAACTTTAACTCCACTTTAATGGTACCGGCAGATGGTGATGGTATACGGTACAGTCTGGTTTACCGGGGGTCTGTCACCAGTTCCAGGTTTCCCGTTATGGAGTCTCTAGATGTTCTTCCTTCTATGGCTTTCTGGGTTAAACTTATTCTTCCTCACTTCTACCACCCTTGCAGAGCTCTCCCGCCAGTCCCTGGATCTCCCACGGTGGGGCACGGTTGTCCTTTCCCGGTTCTAAGGGAGACCTGGCACTCCTACCACCAGTATTCGGGCCGTTGCCCATGTGATCTTGGCTCTAGTATTTTGGTCCTGAGGGGTGAGGTACCCTGTGGTGCTGTCAGCTACCCCTTTAGTGATGGGCCTGCAGCTCGTCGGTCTGCAGCCAGAGATAAACGTCTGACTGCTACGGCTACCCGCACTGACGATGCTTCCCCAACGTGCTCCAACCAGTCCTGGCCCATTGCCCTCTGTGCTGGTTCCCCCCTTGAAGGTTGGGGTTCCTCACAGCAGAGTTGCTGTCAGGCTGCACTAACTAACTAAACTGAAACTTTCCCTCCCACTGCTCTATCCTAGGTCCCACCCCCACCCTTTTGGGACCTACTAAATTACCGGCCCCCCTATGCTAAGAGGTGTGGTCCTAGGTGGGTGTAAAAACAGATTCCATAAGGTGAACCCTGAACTGGCAACTTTACAGGGTTAACATATTATTATTAAAGTGCAATACTACCCTGTGGCGCCTAGTCACAGGGCGCCACACTTATATTACTGCATCGTGTCAACCGTAAAGTTTGTGCTTGTTCTTCAGGTTTGTTTGCCTATCAAGACATTTTGGAAAATTGCAGCTTCCAGTTTGGTGGACTTTCTTTTCTGTTCCCCATCTGTGCCCTTGTGCTTAAATCAAGATCCATATATAAAATCACATTAGGAGGATTTTGATGTGGAAGAACATGACCGGCTGTTGCACAGTATCCCAACTTGAACCACATCCAACACCTTGAGGATGATCTTGAACGAGGTTGTGACCCCTCTCCTCAAACATCAATGTCTGATCTCACAAATTCTCTTATGGATAAATGGGAAAAATTCTCACAGACACCTCCAAAATCTTATAGAAAAACTTCTCTGATTATTGGAAACTGTAATATCTGCAGAGAGAGCAACTCCATAGTAATGTCTTTGGGTTTAGTAAAGAATGTGATAACAGCTCTTGTAGGGGGAATGTGCAGGTGTCCCGATAGTCTAGATAGTGTCGCCTATGCATTTGCTGTTTCTATTTTTATGAAGAGAATAGGAAAAATAAGCAATTGGCTTTTTTTGATTATGCTATTAATTGATAATTTGCATGTAATATTTCTGCTCCTTTTTTTTCAATCAACAGCAATATGATGTGGGAATTGGTTCAGTCATCGCTGAGGGCCGCTTCACACTGCGGTGTGATCCGGTCCAGTTCTGTCCAGGATGACCCAGACAGCCGCGGACCGGATCTGCACACAGGACTGGGGGGCTATCATGCCCTCTGGTCCGGTCTGCAGCGCACGCAGCTGCAGCCGCTGACAGGTCAGGACCGCGGTGCCCGCGGTCCTGACTTATCAGCAGCGGGAACTGCGTGCGGCTGCACACCGGACCGGAGAGCATAATAGCCCCCCAGTCCTGTGTGCAGATCCGGTCCGCGGCTGTCTGGGTCATCCCGGAAACAACCGGACCGGATCACGCCGCAGTGTGAAGCGGCCCTAAGGCTGGCTTCACACTGCGGTCAGGTCAGGTTTTGTGTTTCAAAACCAGGAGAGGAACTTGCAGAGAAAAAGTATAATTGAAAGATTGACACCTGTTCTAGGTTTTGGAGTCACTCCTGGTTTTGGCACACAAAACTTGACTTGATCTGACCTGACCGCAGTGTGAAGCCAGCCTAAGTGTATAGGGAGTAGCGGCTGTACAGCGCCCTCTACACTGACAGACAGTCGGTCACCGGTCAGTGCCAGGTGTCTGGTTACAGCCACCACTCACTGAGTGGTGAGATAAGCTGTGCCGGCACCACCTCTATGACTGGAAGCCATTTATTTCCTCCCAGCACCAGAGCTTTAAGTGCGAGCACCGGGGTCAGAGAACTATTACCCCACAGATTAACCCCATATCTGTAGTTAATAGCTCTTTCACGTGACAAATATTCTGTTTCCATCTAGATTTGTACACACGACTATAAACATGGCTCAAGTAATTCATATCCAAAACTTAAGTCAAGGGCCTCAATGCAAAGTCTATGACAGGGCCCCAGCATGTTTCTTTTATGACACGGGTATCCTCTGGCAGTTGGGATTTTTGCCCCATTAGTCCTCAGCATCCGCACTTCCTATAACTGGACTTATGGTGAGATGATAGACTTATATCTTGCATTGACCCAGGCCTTTACCTGTGTGTATTTAATGTTTCCTGTGTATGTTTCCAGCAGAATAAAGCGATTCTTCAGCAATGCGAATCCTCCAGTGGTGGAAGTAAAGAAAACAAGAGCTTATCCTCCATCTCAAGAGATATAGAAAGGTACAAGGCAAAATGTATTTGTGACAATCCAACTGCTTGTTTGAGCAAATCTCTCATGAAATGTATAATGAAATGACTTTTAATTACTTTTACCACCATTTAGCCTCGTACAATCTGTACAATACGGATGACGTATCTTTCAGATAGGACATCAAGATCAGATCTAGCACTCGGCACCCCACAATCATTCATTTACAGCTCCAGCAGTGGCCGGATATAAACACAGATAGTGAGATGTAATACTCCCTGGGAGATGATTTCTTCAGCAAGAAAGTATCTAGGTACTTCAATAAGTGCAAGCAGCTTACCTCTTGCTCCTCGTCAGTGAGAAGCTCTGACATTTATGTAGCCGTCATGTTTTTACAGATTTTGAGCAATTATAGAAAATCCATTGGCAAGGTTCAGGTTCAGATAGCTGTACCCAAATACGTTGAACTGTTGCAGTATTCAGATCTGAATGAGTTCCCCATTGACTTGCCCTGGATTTGTTACTCGTTGCTCATTCAAAGTATTCGGTTAGAGCCATCCGAACCCAAATATTTTACTACTCGCTTATCAGTATTGAGATGCCATCATTGGCTTCCACCTGAACCTTCCACAAATAATGTTTCCATGTAACCTCTGACGCACCCAGGGCCGGGTACTCAGAACTCAGGCTCAGTCTGGGATTTCATGGGTGGCTGCCTGAGGCTGTGGCCCTGGTAGTCAATGGTTAAATAAAGAAAAGTAAAGTATATAAGTTCGTGACGCCACCTGCAGTACCTGGTGGTGCTCACCAGCGCTGCCACAGTCCTCCGGTGGTCGATGGTATTGCGGCAATGATAGTGTAGTCCTCCGCAGGCAGGACTGGATCGCTGGGGCAGCAATTCTGTGAAAGGAAACAGTTTATAGGAGGAAAGATGCAGCAGAGTCAAGAAGTCACTTCACCGGGTACTTTATTGAAAAACCTTTTGCAATCATTACAGTCTCTCAGGGCAGTAAAGATGTTATAGCGACAAATGGCTACGGGTGCTGCACGTAGATGGTATGGTTGGTAGATGGATCCCTTACTGTGTGCCTTTCTTAGTCTTTCTTTCCCTTGCCTCCCAACGGTGGTGAAGTCTGATCTCCTGTAGATTAATCTGACCTCCTGCTGTTCCTCTTACTCTCCCTTCATCACGTTGGGTGAACCGTCTGGTGATTACCTCGGACGACTACCGCGGGTCTGATTTCCCTCTAGTGGGCTCTTTGGGAGTCAGGGCCGTATCTAGAGATACCCCCAGTCAACGGATTTTCTGTGAGCCTCGAAGGTTATCACAGGTGCGGGCTCTGGTACCCGGTTCTCTCCTGGGGCAAACTCTCCGGTTACTTAGCTCCCCAAACTTTCTTCTTTCTGGGATCTATTCTTTTTCTGTTCATTGGGCCCCTCAGTCGAGGTAGCCCTTTCTCCCTCAGGCCGACTGCCTGGCTCCTCACTCCTCTAGACCGCTCTCTAGATCCCCCTGGAGGTTACTATATATCCCCTCCCGGGGTCTCTCTCACCTGCTGACTAGTGTGGGGTGTGGGTTCTAGGGTTCCACCTACTGTCCATAATTCCACTTGCAGTGGGGTGACTACACCGCTTTTATGGGTGTAGTACCCCTTTGTGGCACCTATGAAGTGGGGCGCCACACCTCCAACAGAGTATCTAACACGCTTTTGTGCCTAAAAAGATGGCCACCGCTGGAATGGACACCAGAGTAAAAAGTGACTTTGCCTCATTATAGTGAATGTTTCTGTGGCACCCCACTGGTCAATGCACCACAGTAGGAGTACTGCACCCATTGGAGAGTGTGATGCTCTCCCTAAACATGCATGTACACAGAGACCTATCACCCCAGGGGAGTTAGTGGGGAGAAGCCTGTCTGACTAGTCTCCCATGCGGGTCACTCACTAGTGCATATAAAGTATGTAATTCTCTTAACGCAGAGAAAAACATACCCAGCTGAAATATATAGCCAGTTCCTGATACATGTTGCCCATGCTTTGGGCAACATGTATCCGCTGTTAGGTTCCCTTTAAAGGGAATTGAATCTGTCAGCAGGTTTTTGCTATGCAATCTAGAGACAGCATGCTGTAGGGGTAAACACAGAATTTAGCAATGGCTCCCTTGTTAAGGTTTGAGGTGTTGTTTATTTTCAATTATTGTTTTAGCAGCAGGACGTTATCATTGCTGTGATTAGCTGGCTCATGTCATGTTGTCTGACATGCCCCTACTTTAAATGACTGACTGTGAATATGCAATGTCTCTACAGAGCTTGGTGTGAGCTGGGCAGCTCTCTCAGGTTTCCTGCACTGTTAAATCTAAAACCGTTGATTGTGTAAGAATACTGCACCCTATAAACTAAGTGATACATCATTGGATGTAGAATCATTTTCCTTAAATCATGCTGCTCTCAGCTGAGTTAGCACAATACTGCTGTCAAATTCCCTTTAACTCCTTCACGACCTTAGGTGGTACCATGGTCATTGGAAGTCGGTACACTCCCGACCTTCAACGTATAGGTAGACCCCGGTGAAAATGCACCACCGTAGTCGCAGTAACCAGTATTGCGGTCCGGTGCCTGATGATTTTGTCAGCAGGGCACCGGAGCTCGACCTCTCGGGGGTGTATTTGCCACCCCCAACTAAGATCACTCAATTATGAACAGCCAATCACACCAATTCTAATGATAAAGGTAATGAAATTGCCTGAATAATTACAAACCAGCTATGGTAGGGGCTGCAACAGCCCCTACCATAGGCTGGAGCTCTGAGTAGGGTGGAGTCACCTCCCCTGCAGCCCTGATTGGGAGTGATCATGCTGTGATGCGATCATTCCCATCATTGGGCACTCCCCAACCTCATTCCATCCATGTAGGCTGAGGAGGAGCGGTCTCAGTCAGGCAGGGACGATCCCTGTGCATCCCTGGATGTTTCACCCCCTAAATGCTGTGATCGGCATCGAGTCCGGAGTAACTCTGTTGCCTCATTAGTGAATGGATCCATCAGGGACTTCACCTGAATCACGTATGTCAGAGATGTGGCTGGAAACCCGAGTGTAAGTGCTCAGCTTAGAGCGCAGGATAAATGTGAACTAATCCAAAATGTTCTGCACCCAAATCTCCACCAATAGCATTCAACTTAACCCACAAAAAAACAATTCCCCACTAAGGTCAGTCATCTGTTTATGGAAATATAGGGGACTTCCACGTTACAGGAAGTATGACCACTGTAATGTACTGGGCACTTCAAGGGCTTATTTACAATTTTTAACAATGCAACATTCACTGTGCTTGACTCAATGGGCGTTGTCCATACATAAATACATCACTACAGCCGTAGATGAACTCCCAGAGTGGTGTAATTTCCAAAATGTGGTCACTTGAGGGGGTTTCTGCTGTTCTGGCACTTATGGGATTTACAAATGGAGTCTGCATCACTATTTTAGGAAAATATAGTGCTCCAAAAATGGCGCTTCTTCCCTCCCGAGCCCTGCCATGCGCCTAAACATCTTATCCTCGTACTTGGGACAAATTGCCAACAACCAATTTTGGTGTCTATTTTATTCTGTTGCCCCTGGTTAAATTAAAAAATTGAGCCTGAAAGAACATTTTTATGGAAAAAAAAGTACTTTTTCATTTTACTGGTCAATGTATGAAGCACCTGGAGGTTCAGAGTGCTCATCACACAGCTATAGAAATCCCTTGGGGATCTACTTTCCAAAATGGTGTCACTTGTGGGTTTTTTCCACTGTTTAGGTACATCAGGGGCTCTCCAAGCGCAACATGGTGTCAGCTAATTTTCCATTCAAAAAGTTAAGCCTCTCCTTCCCTTCTAAACCCTGCCATGCGCCTAAACAGTGGTTTTCAAGCACACATGAGGTATCGTTGTGCTTAGGAGAAATGACACAACAAGTCTTTTGGGTCCATTTTCTCCTGTTACTCTTGTAAAAATGCAATATTTGAGGATAAATTAACATTTTTGCTTGGAAAAGTAACCTTTTTGATTTTTTTCCTTCAACATAGCTTTAGTTCTTGTGAAGCATCTGAAGTGTTAATACACTTCTTGAATGTGGTTTTGATCAGTTGGAGCGGTGCGGTTTGGGGAATGGTGTCACTTTTGGGTGTTTTCTGTCACATAGGCCTCTCAAAGTCACTTCAAATGTGATGTGATCCCTAAATAAAATGACTTTGTAAATTCACCACTAACATAAAGACTGATAGGTCACAAAAACAGTCTCAGAATCACTGGGATACTTTGAAGCTCCATAGATATACCGGTAACCTCATAAAGGGACACTGGTCAGAATTGAAAAAAATGTCCTGGTTATTAGGATGAAAATAGGCTCGGGGGTGAAGGGGTTAAAGGGTGATTAACATATTTAATCAAATTGAGAGATCGGGAAAGTTAAGAGATCCTCTTTAATCTGCCATGTTATTGGTAATTACAAGTTATGGAGATTGTAATAATTAATACACAGGTGTGACTTCTCTCCTTTTCAGATGTGAATGTGACTGCCATTCCTGCCTCACCACATCATCAGAAACACGGGAGGTTTTAGAAAATCCATCTGGACAACAGGTAGTTTCCTTCATGGTTATTCCTCGGTCTATTCTTTAATAGAATTACAAAATGTAGGATTCGTGTCATTATCATTAATTTTATAAAATTTAGACATTTCTGAATATTTCCTAGCCGGAAGAATTATTAGTTCACTTTCTATCCTCATGTGATTTAATGATGCTGAGATGACAAAACCCAACATTATACCATAAATTCATGCACCATTTAACCAGTTACAGAAGCATTGCAGCTTGTTATAGACAACAGCGGTCACATCATCAGAAACATCCAGTGATGCACCTGACCGCTGCAGCCCATCAGCAATCCAATGGTTTAATAAACGGCTAAGTCATTGCTTCCATCGCTAGCGAGAGACCGGCTTGTGCCAGATCTAGGCGAGCGACTGAAGGTACCGATACACGTCTCAATATTGAAACGATGTCACTAACGATCTCAGGAGCGCGCGGACGTTAGGACATCAGTTTGACATCGTTGGTGAGATGTCGCACCTCTAGATATCGTGGACGACGCACCAACGATCCAGCGAGCAGCTATCGTTCACACAACCCAGTGAACGATACTTGTTCACTGATGTGAACTGGCGAAGTCATGAATGACATCGTTATCGCGGTGTCACAGACAACGATGCAGCAGGTTGGCTGAACAATGATCGTCTGATTTGAGAACATGTTCTCAAATCTGCGATCAACGATCCAACGATTTATCATAACCATATCTCAGAGTCACACTCAACGAGTTAGTAACGATGTCACTTGAGCAACTCCAAACCCATGACGTTTCAGCAATATTGTTCACGATATCTTATCGTGTAACGGTACCTTTAGTGATTTTTGATTTTTATTTTTTTTTATAAATAATAACCAAGTAACAAACACCTTTTACCTGGAAAGCCTCTTCAATGGGAATTTACAGTTTACACAGTGAAGGCGAATTACTAGGATATTCTTTATGATATTGATGCCCCACCCACTGATTTGTACTAATTCAGAGAAATAAGGGTATGTGCTCATGATCCGGCAGCACTACGTGTTGGACCATTCCTCCGGACCAGGCAGGGAGACCGCAGCCACCTCATGATCTGTGGTGGGTGCAGGATGACTTCTCCCTGCATTCGATGGTGACAGTTTCTGACTTCACAGCATGAAATTAACATGCTGCAGAGATGCGTAAATCTAGAAACCTGCACCGCAGCTGAAAGAACGCTGCGGAGGGGAAAAGCATAGTCAGCATAGGAT
Organism: Allobates femoralis; assembly: GCA_033576535.1. NCBI lineage: Eukaryota > Metazoa > Chordata > Amphibia > Anura > Aromobatidae > Allobates > Allobates femoralis. Next base: position 114,529,754 of record JARQOC010000003.1, on the reverse strand, counting down.
TTCTTGAAATCCCATCTACTGTGCTTCTACTGTAACACACAGTGTTTTGGACATAGCGGCAATATGCTGCGTCCAAAACACTGCGTTTACTGATCGTGAGCACACAGCCTCAGGGATCGCCACATTGGTTGAGCTGTGCCTCACGTTTACTATTTTTCTTGCCCACCTGATATTGGGGAGTTAAAAGGCAATTTAATTAGGCCAGTGACAGATCCTTGCACAATTGGGTGGGTGGCCACATGATGGTGCTGAATATTCTACAGTGCTAGATTACTTTATAATAATAACTGCATTATATAACTCATTGCTTTCTTGCAGTAGACTGATCCTGTGTGGTGTGAGCACCCTCACCCAAACCATAATTGTCTGCAACATTGCTGAATCGAGGAGACCCATTACAGTGCATACTAGGTGAAACAAGAGGACTGTTAGGGAATAGAAATTGTATGTGCAGGGACTTATCCATCTTGAGACTGTATAGAAGTCTCAGGATGGTGCTCGGTAGAGTGGACAGGCCTAAAAGATGGGAATGAGGGAGGTGGAATATATATATGTATATATATATATATACACCGGTATATATATATATATATATATATATATATATATATATATATATATATATATATATATATATATTATATATAAATGTGTATGTGTATGTGTGCAATTTTACTGTCTGCCTAAAACCCCTTTAGAGGGGGATGCTGTACTAAATCAGTGCTTTGTCCTTTTCATTTTTAGGAAGGCCGACTTTCACTGATCATGGCTATATCCCAGCCATATTACTGTATTTTTCGGATCATAAGATGCTCTTTTCCCCCCCAAATTGGGGGGAAAACAGGGGTATGTCTTACAGAGATCCACATCCATTTTCTGGAAGTCTCCATCTTTAGCAACCATTTGCAACTTGTGAATGAATCCAGGAACATAGAAAATGGCGGTGCACACCACGTTCCCCCCAACAGCTCCGGTCCCGCAGCTTTACCCCCACCCTCTGTGGACCTGTGAAACCTGCCTCTGGCACCCCTGCTTCGATAAGCCATGGTGGGTCCAGGGGGGGCTATTGTGGTGCCCTGCTCACGCAGGTAGCCACAGACTTCTCAGATGCACAGCTGGGTTTCCACAGCAGGTACCTACTACATACAACACCTTCCACCTCGGCACAGTAGGGGAGCCCCACTTGCTGACCTTAGGCAAGATCCCCTATAAATCCTTTTGCTGGGGGAGGAGTTAGTTAGAATGAGCAGACGCTAGGAGAGCTGTGAAGACGTCCTGGTGGTCGATGCCGCAATTAGGCCCAAACCAGTGACCCGGAGTGGCCCTTCTACGTCCCGAAAGCCTAAGTGGGACTGAAGGCAAGGAGCAGCTAGCCGAGAGGGAGTGAGGAACTGGAAAAGTTTCGCCCAAAGACGTACCAGATATTGGGGATCTGCACCTGTGGGATAATCCAGGACCACAGAAAACCCCGTTGCACTGTGGAGGCCTCGGCCACCCGGTTTTTCCCTGTGGGTCAAGAGAGGGAGCAAGACACCGCAGTATAGCACCACAGTGATCAGAGAGGGTAACCCGGAAACCGCACAGGAGGAGAGAGAGAGAGGCACCAGAGTCAGGAAGAGAGAGGAGGCAAGACTAGCTACAGGCAGACTGTGCTTCAATCATCATTCAAGAACTGAGGAGGCCTTATACCCACTTGCTGTGGGGACCCACTGTGCAACCTGGTCACCTGTTAGTGCCCTGGACGTCTTTACCTGCTGAACATCAGTAAAAGGTAAAAGAGACTTTACAGTGTGCGTGTGTCATTCCTCTCCGTTCCCGGCCCCTCTCATAGACTGTTCCAACACTCCCCATTCCAGCCACAGTTCCAATCCAAGCTGCCCCTTCTCACTACGCTGCCCCGGAGGTCCAGTCCTACCTGTGGAGGACTTCACCAACTCAGCCGCAGTACCATCGACCTCCGGCGGACTGTGGCAGCTCTGGTGGCAACTCACCAGAAACTACAGGTGGCATCACGACAAACTTTGTACATAGTCCCCTGTAAATAAACTCCCTTTTTGGAAGATAGGCCCAGGACACGGGGTCAGGCGCGGCCGCCACTCCCCGTGACAACCGGAGCGTTAACCCTTGCTGCCTGACACCCGAGAACCCCAAAGCCTGAGCGCAACACTATGTACTAGGATGGGGGATATTTAGTATATATACACCAGAATGGGGGATATATATACCAGGATCGGATTTCATGTATACCAGGATAGGGGGAAGTCATATATACCAGGATGGGGGGCTATTTACCTGGATGGAAGGCCATGTACCAGGATGAGGGCTGTGTACTAGGATGAGGGATACATATACACCAGGATGGGGGATATATATACCAGGATGGGGGGTCATGCACCAGGTTGGGGAGGTCATGTACCAGGATGGGGGGTGCATATATACCAGGATGGGTGGCTATGTATCAGGATAGGGTATATACAGTATATACCAGGATGGGGGGGCTATGTACCGGGATGGAGGAAATATATACCAAGATGGGGGGCCATGTATCAGGATGGGGATCATACATACCAGGATGGGGGACATATATACCAGGATGAGGGGTTTTATATGTGGCATCCCTGCGGATCCAGTCACCACAGAGGTACTGCACCTCACTTAGAGGTGTAGTACCCCACTCTCAGGAAAGGAAAGGGGCACTGACAGATATCCAAGCAACCAGACACCACGGACCACTCCAGGTCAGGGTCTGGGCGAAATTGCTCCTACAGGAGATCACAGTCCCTGATCCTGGCTGGAGAAGAGGAACCAGGATAATGGGGATGGGCAGAGAGTAGGGTTTAGGGGAGCACTCGGGAAGAAATGAAGCTGGGAAGTGATGTACCCCCAGGCTATGGGGTACTCGGGAACCGGCCGGCGCTGTCTCTCTGGGGTATCACAGTAGTCGTGACCTAGTCCCGTGGCCTGAGATCAGTCCAAAAAGGGGTTATTTACAAGGGATTTTGTCGTAACGCCACCCGGGGTATGTGATTAATAGAACCACCGCCGCCGTATTCCTGCTGGGGACGATGACGTGGGCAGCATGGATGGTAAGCCCTCCTCGGGTAGGGCTGGGGGTCCCCAGGGCAGGTGTAGTAGTAGTGGAAGGACGCAGTGAGGGTTTGTGCTGGGTACAAGTCACTTACTTTGGCGCTGCAGCTCTCCAGCCAGTATGCAGGGATGACAGTCTGTGGCTCCTCAGACGGGACTTTGCTGCGACGCTGGAAGTAAACAGACTTAGGCAGTGATGAGCTTACTGGGTACTTTACTTTAGGTCTTTCCAGGACAACAGTTCACAGTTTACAGTTCTTTCCGTACAGTTCACACAATTTACACTGCTCTGGATAACTCAAACTGTGCAGCTAAGGTAGCGTTTCTGGGTTGTTCCCTCAAAATCCTTTCAGGCCTCTCAGTCTCAACGTAGTACCTCACCCACGGGTTCAGTCTGGTTGTCGCGGACTCACGGGTGAATGTTTCTCTCACAGTCAGCGTCACCAGTCCTAGTATGATGGCTGTGTTCTTAGTCCGTGGTGGAAAGTTACGCTGCAGCTCATAAAGCACCTGCCCCACACCGGTGTGTCTTGTGATTAGGGTCTGGATTATCCCCGGTCACCTCTTCAGAGCTGGTTCTCTGGTCGTAGCCTAGCCTCCAGTGTCCCAGGTTCCGATATTTCGGCACACCAGGCTCCTTCCGTATGTCACTGTTTCAGCTCAGGGTTCCTCCGGTCAGCTAAGATGTGTGCGGCTGCCGGGCCCTTGTCCTACCAACTTCTCAGCTGTGCGGTGTCTTTCAGTCTCTTTCTCCTTCCCGTTACTTCCAGGCTATGGAGAGGGCTTTCTCTCCTCGTGGCTATGCCTCACGGGATTCTGCGCCTCCAGGGAACCAAAACCTCCTGGGAAGACTCTCTCACTGTTCTGTTCTCTCTCTCCGTCTGTACCCATTCTAACTATGTGTTCCCGGGTTTTTATTGTTAGCCTCTCCACCCACTTGTCAGTGCTCACCTACACTCCACCCACTTCTCTTAACACCTGCTACCCCTTGCCCAACCTAGAGTCATAGGCGTAGGGTCGGTGTGTGCATCTGTGTGGGTGTTTTGTCAACCGTCTTGCCTTACCTGGCTGCACTTCTCTTTGTGCCCGCCTGGTCGCAGGGGCGCCACAGAAGGACACACGTAGATGACATGGGACACGTGACAGACCTTATAAAAGGGTTGACAGAAACATCTAGACGTTAGTTGGTAGTTGATGGAGAGTCTTTGGTGAGAGCCTGTGAGGGCCACAGTGTCAGTAGAAGGGTAACATCTGGAAAGGGACACGCAGGGGACTGAAGCCAGTGGAAGCTCGCCCTGTTGCAGAAAGAGAGAAAGAGAACACGGGTGCTCCAGAAGACAGAAGGGGCTCCAGGGGACCGGGTAGTGAGCAATCCACCTAGGGACGCCCGCATCCACTGTGATTGTAATCGTGTGGAGGGACCAGGCCACAGAAGGGGAACCGAGCCCCCAGACAAGTGGAGAACAACCAGGTTCAGCTAGCAACTTGGAGGCTGCAGTGCCTCCAAGGTGCTGCAGCCAAAACCGCACACATCCACTTAAAAGGTGGCATACAGGGTTCAGGTACAAACTACAAAGTAACCCTAGGAGGGACCCGTGGTCACTGGCTCGGGGCACCCTCCCTCATCACCAATCCCTGAAGAGTCCCCTTCCCCTTTTCGATTGACTGCTCCGGGGCCACGGACCAGGTCACGCCAGTGTAGCATCCCCAGCAACGTCCACGGGCCCAGCTCCGAGTACCCCACGGCCTCCACGGGGTGAAACATATACTGATTATAAGACTGACACAGGCATTATAAGAAGGACCCAATTTAATATTAAAAATATTTTTTTTCTCTTTTCCTTCAGCAAATTTGGGGTGAGTCTTATAAACCAGTGCGTCTTATAAAGAGAAAAATACAGTTATATGGCTTTAACAAGAATAATTAGGACTTTCACAAGTTCTTTCACAAGAACCTTTCGCTATTTTTCTTCAATCCTTACATTATTGATGCTCTATAGGTATTCTCAGACTCCTATTGTAACTCATGTAAAAGCAATTTATACTTGTGTAACCCAAAAATGACTTGTACCACATGACTCAGAATAAGTTTGCCGCACATAATACATTGCACATAGCTGAAGAATTAATTGACATCCATAACTGGGGTAATTGAAAAGGTTGTGAGTTCCTGCTGTCACCAGGCGCCCTGCGCCTCTCTGTGAACATTGTGACATTTAATCATAATTGCCAATGTGATGTAATTTGCAGAGGTATCTACAATACATCTCTGGAACATATCGTGCTTAGAAATGGAACAGCTTTCAATTAGGGGAAATAACGAACAGCAATTACAATTTTGAGAAATGTCATATGTTTCTTTTACTTTCATAAACCTGTTCACTAGTATCTTTCAATAGAAATTGATCAGGTATAACTTAAAATACTTTTAGATAGATTAAAACAAAATTGGAAAAGGATATGTATATATAATAAATGTAGACAATTATTACAGGGTAAAGTACAATTACCAGCCACCAGGTGGCGACTGTGTTTTTTCTATGCGAGTACCGTAAATTCTGCTTTGTTGATATTGTTTTTATTTTTTCTACTCCACGACGGATCAAAAAAAAGAAAACACAAAAAACGTGGAACTGATCAAAAGTAATTGTTAAGCCTCACTCAGACTTCTGTTTCTCCTTTGTGTTCTATGTTTCCTACAGATACAACTGGTTTCCATTATAACTTATGGGGCTGTTCACATGTCTGGGTTTTTGTATAATTCTGTTTCTCTGCAAAAAAATCACAGAAATGACTATTTGGTATCTGAGTCTATGGGTCCATGAAAACCACGGACAGCACACGGATGGCATCAGTGTACAATCCTGCCTGCTGTACGTGATTAACTTCTTCATGACATATGACGACCATATACAACCCCTGGCAAAAATGATGGAATCACCTGGCTCGGAAAATGTCAATTCAGTTAATTTTGTAGAAAAAAAGCAGATCACAGACATGACACAAAACTAAAGTCATTTCAAATGGCGACTTTATGGCTCGAAGAAACACTTAAAGAAATCTTGAAAAAAAAAATATGCTAGCCAGTAACAATTACTTTTGTAGACCAAGCAGGGGGGAAAATGATAGAATCACTCAATTCTGAGGAAAAAATTATGGAATTATGACAAACAAAACAACACTCCAATACATCACTAGTATTTTGTTGCACCACCTCTGGCTTTAATAACAGCTTGCAGTCTCTGAGGCATGGACTTAATGAGTGACAAACAGTACTCACCATCAATCTGGCTCCAACTTTCTCTGATTGCTGTTGCCAGATTAGCTTTGCAGGTTGGAGCCTTGTCATGGACCATTTATATTGAACTTGGAGTAGTAGTCTGTGGATGATGGTGGTAGTTATTGTAGTGTACGCAACAAGAAGGGCAAGGGAAATAAGCAGAAGGACACAAAGAGTGCAGTTCTTTCACCTTTACTCGCAGTCCTCAGTGGTACCTGACCAGCTGGAGCACCGTGTCCTTTGGGTCAGAATCCAGTCAACTCCCCAGCAATCCAGGGCCACTACACCAAGGCACCCTCTTATATCCCTTTCCAGGTTGCCCTTTCTGCGCTAACCTTCTCTACCTGTGCCCTGCGCCTTCGTGCTACAGGATGGCTGCGAGTCCTGTCGAGCAACAGCCAGCACATTCTCTTGACTCTAGGCCTAGCCACTGTACCTGGGACTGTCCACGGTAGATGGCCACTGCACATAAAGTTCAGTGACCTCCGGTTTCCTGGCTCAAACTTGCAGTGTTGTTGCCAGATTGGGGTCGGTCCCTTCTTGCAACCAGTTCCTCCACCACAACTCAAAGTTGGGGTGAATCCGGGGTTCACGCTGGCTTGGGTTCCATTGGCGACCTACCCACTGGTCCCCACTCCTCCCCAGTGCCAGAGTTCCCCTACAACTCCATCTTTCTCTGTCTGCTCTCTAACTAGAACTTCTCCTCTCATCTTGCTACTTCTACTGCTGCTCCTACTACTCTTTTTTTTGTTCTCACTAACTCTTCCCTCCCACCCCCTTTTAACCTGTTCCCTCCTCCAGCCAGCAATGGAGTCTGCTCAGATAGAGTTTCTTCCGCCCTTCATCCCCTGACCTGTAGTTAGGATGGGTGTTGGGTGCAAGGTGTGTGTGCCTCGGTATTGTGTCCCCATCTTACCTGTGAGTGGGATACCACAACTTTGGATTATGTGCAGTACCTCTGTGGTGACCAGACCGCAGGGGCGCCACAAACCTACCATCATAGTAATGTAGAAATAAATAATTTTAAAAAAATTATGTAGGGCTTCACTGTATTTTTGATTCTGAGCACAGATAAAGCTAACAGGTATGGGCTGCCACCCCGAGCTGCCTGACTTTATCTCAGATGGCAATCAAAATACAGAGGAGTCCATTTTTTTTAACTATGTAAATTTAACTATTAAAAAAATGTGTTGGCTTATCCTTATTTTTGATTGCCAGCCAAGGTAATAACCAGGCAGTTGGAGGCTGGTATTCTCAGCGTGGTGAGGCCCATAGCTATTGGGCCCCCCAAGCTATAGAATAGCAGCCCGCAGCCATCCCTGAAATTGGTGCATTCATTAGAAGCGCCAATTCCTGGCGCTTTAACCGGCTTTTCCTGATGTCCTGGTGCAGTGGCATCAGGGTGATAGAAGGGGTTAATGCCAGCTGGTATTCTAAAGGTGAACTATATTATTGTATTGCTCTTAGCTTTTTTCTATTAAAGATGTGTTCACGGCTTGAAAACTATTTAAAAACTGATGTTGCCTATGATATAATTTGGTGTGAAGACATTAGGTATTTTGACATAATTTTTTTTTTTTACTTTTGATATTTCTAGGAAGAAAATTCCCATAACCAGTTAAAAAAATTAACTACCAAATTGGAGAAATTTGAAAAGGAAATATCCCGACTGGAACAGGAGAATGCAGTCTTAAGGGGTTCAGTAGAACTTCTAAGTAAGGAGGTCACCATATCCCAACAAGAAGCACTGGAGCTAAATGAAGAGCAAACCAGGTGCAGTAAAAACGACACCAAGAGTAAAAGCTGTGCAAGAACCGATAGTACCTACATGTCACTTAGTCTGACAAGTCATCAGAATAGTACAGAAAGTACACAGGGCAGGTAGTGCACTGTGTCATAACAAGTTAGTTTCAATCCACATTTATTTTCAGATCCTTGCTAATGCAGTTTAAAGCCTGATGCTTGATCCAAGATTCAGATACCACCTTTTTGGGAGTGTCTCTCCCAGTAATATAGGCCGGATGTGAGGTCTGTGTATATCCAGGGTGCTGCTGTCTTCATTAGTTCATGTATCTGCACAGATCCATTATTTTCTTTCCATGTACTCTCCTTATTTAAAGCCTAATTTCTTTGTCCTCCCCGAGACTGTAGATGCTTTCTTTCTTTCCACACTGTGGAGACCTTTCCTTCCTTGCTGTTATCTCTAGCAATGAGATAAGGGAGGATAAGTGCGGATAAGTGCTGAGACAGCCGACACAAGCAGGAACAGGAGCTGTAATGGATTAGTAACACTTACATATACTCTGCAGCAGCAAAATGGTAGAACATTATTCATAAAGACTATTCAGAAAGTTTCTGAACTTTGCATTTTCAGAAGCAAATGAACAGTAAAAATGTTCTGTATGAAGGTGCATGGCCTGTTTATATGAATTGTACAGTTTTAGCAATTATCTCTGTTGTGAGGGAAAGTGTTGCTCAAAAATGGACATTATTTAAGGTTTTTCAGTTTCGATGGTATGGAGTCGCAATGATAATGCTTCCTCTCCTGTATCGCAAGTTCCCTTCTCCACCCACGTCAGTGTTCACATCCTAATATTAATAGTCATGCCAATTATCATGTGATCTTAGAGGTTCATGGTGATGTCGGTCCAATGCACCTTTGGCAAAGCCGACCTTTAAGACATAAGACAGGGTGTGTCGTCATGGCAACATGAGATATGAGGGTAACGCTCCCCCAACCTCTTCTTGTCCTGTCAGCAATGATTGACAGGTTGCTCTGCAGGTAATGATGCAGGTGATGATGGCTGGCATCAGTTAAGCTTCATGTTTCCATGACAACAAGGCCTTCACGTATATTCTGATAACTGCTATCAGCCAAACAGCACAATGTATGTTGGTGCCATCAGGGCTAATGAACCAGATCTTCCCCATATTATTACCCCTTCTATCAGCAGCACAGTGTGACTACTGTTCGGAAAAGATGACTTTCTCCCCTAGTTTATGACAATTTGTATGGGCAAAATGGCATGGACAATGAGGTATATTAATAAATTTATATTTTGTTTTTCTTGCATTTCACGTTTATTTATTTTTTCATTTGCAAAGACATCGGGAAGAAATGAAACTGAAGCAAAAAATGGAACTGGAGCTTCTGAGACAAAGTCACCAAAAGGAGATCCAAGCCATGGTGTCCAAGTTCAGCAACGCCCAGTCCTTTCTACAGGCGAAGGTTGTTGCATTAGAAGCTGAGTGAGTTCGTCAACATCTATAAGGCTCTAGATGCCATTTCTACCTTCTGCCAGTAACAGTGCGGCCGCAGCGGTGCCCAGAGCACATCAATGGTTCAACGCGGCAATTGTCCATCAGATTGGCCAGAATCTCTACAACATGCAGACAGCTGCACCGTATTAATATAAACTAATTATGTTGTCCAGCAATCTTTCCCTTACTGCCCCTAGGCCTGTAAAGCACCACTCCAGCATTCTGTTTTTTTTTTTATTTACCACTGCAGTGGTGCTAATATTCTGACCCCTGGTCTTATGCTGCCCCTTTGGCATTTTTACCTTTTATCAGCACTGCTCTGGTTGGTCTAAGGCCGGCTTCACACTGTGGCACGATCCGGTCTGGGGCTGTCCGGGAGGACCCTGACAGCTGTGGACCGGATCAGATAAAAGAAGGGGGGGAACAAGAGGCGCAATAGTGCCCTATCACTATGGCACTGGGTGCAAAAGTGGTGAAAAAAGGAATTCACTCACCTGGGGCAGTTGTGTCACCCACAACTGGCTTGAAGACGTACTCAATAGTTGTTTCTAGGTAGCTGCTGCAGGACTTCCACCATCCACTCAAGTGTGGAGATACATCAGATTGTAGGGAAGAAAATGGTGTGTCACGGTCCGCGCTGCCAAAATCATTTACTCCAAAGAAATGCACATGAAGATGGAACTTCAAAAGAACTCCTTTATTGCCTTCTACGCGTTTCGGTGCCCTTCCCTGAGGAAGGTGCCAGGAGTGCACCGAAACGCGTAGGAGGCAATAAAGGAGTTCTTTTGAAGTTCCATCTTCATGTGCATTTCTTTGGAGTAAATGATTTTGGCAGCGCGGACCGTGACACACCATTTTCTTCCCTACAATCTGTGGACCGGATCAGCACACAGGACTGGAGGGCTATTATGCCCTCCGGTCTGGTGTGCAGCGCACAATACAGAGGCAATACAATGTGTCCAAAATGCTGCAATTCCTGATTGTAAGCACACACCCTTAAACATTGTGTATCCCCCTTACCTCCATTTGAAGCCAATTCTGTGCTCTTGTCCAGATGATACAAATATTTCCATTAAAGCCCTAACATGTATGGTACAAGCATCAAAGGTTGCATGACAATATGTGCAATGGAACCCTCACCATCCGCTGTTTGGAATGGAAATTTGTGATAGTGTACCTTCTTGAAATATTGTTGGCAACGGATTATTCAGGATACTGTCCAAGCGTGTGACATCAGAGTTTCTTAGTTCAGCAACAAACAGGAACAAATAAACTTAATAGATCAGGAATAAAACATATGTTATGTGTCTCAGTCTCTATGCAGCATCTGCAGCTGCTTCTTCTCTCATACACAGACACAGGAAGCTGGAAACAGTCACATGCTCTTCCTGTGTGAGCCTATGGGAGTTTTTTTTTTTTTTTTTATTCTAACTTTATAGACAACATACAAATCTAGCAACTGAACACTCACATACAGGAATGGAGTTGTTGCATTACATATATTCCAACACCCCCGCTCAACAACTACTTATCCTGTTAGTCCCATTGCAGTTCTGAAGTCCACAAACTTGGCTCTTGATAATGGCTTTGTCATACCATCAGTTATCATCTTGACAGACTTGCAATAAACAAACTTGAGTACACGACGATCCACAAAGTCACATAAGTGGTGATGTTTTACATCAATGTGCTTAGTCCTTTCACTAATCTTCTAACTGCTGGCAAGTTTAATACATCCTTGGTTGTCCTCATAGGTAACTGTTGGCTGAGCTAGTGGCTTGCCAAAATCTTCCAAAAGTTGTTTCAACCAAATTACTTTTTGACTTGCATAAGCAGCAAACATACATTTAGCTTCTGTAGAAGATAAAGCAACTGACATTTGTTTTCTGCTGGACCAAGAAATTGAATTGTCTCCTAACTTGAAAAGTAACAGTCACTTGCTCTTCCTGTGTGAGCCTCTGGGAGTTTTTTTTCCTAACTTTATAGACAACAAACAAATCTAGCAATCTAGCAACTGAACACTCATATACAGGAATGGAGTTGTTGCATTAAGCATATTCAAACAAACCTAGAATATAGTTGAAGTCTTCTTTATATAGACAATAAGCCCATAATTCTACTGACATAAACAATATCGTCACTAGATAATTTTTATCTCACAATGAAAAACTGTAAAAACAAAGCCTAAAAAGCTATGATGGAATATTATGGCATTTTGTTTGCCATTTCACCGGATTAGTAATTTGTTCCCAGTTTTCCAGTGCATGGTGTGGTAAAATCAATGGTGTCATATATAAAAATATGATGACTCTTGGAAGAGAGGGAAGCACACAAATTAAAATGATCACAGTGGGTTAAGCATCCATGAGAAATTATGAGAAAAACAATTATTGAAACTGGTTCTTATAGTAGATGGGTCTTTTCTTTCATGGTATAGAGCTGTAAAGTTCATTGGGTTTGGAGGAAGGAATCTTAGACTCTTGATTATGAGCGTATTTCATTTTTCTAAAACACAGGCTCCGAGATATAGAAGAAAAAGGAAATAAACCGTCTCGTCCGGAGGATTTACATGTCATAAACTGCTTACAGGATAAACTGACTGATAAAGATCAGATCATTAAGCATTTACTGGTAAGATGACTTTTATTCTAAGATTTTACAATTTTTAACATTGAAGGTTATCATGCTTTCCTTTCATCTTTGTAAAATAGATTACGGTTATTAGGATATATTTTATATAGGTAGCCCTAGAGTTCAAGTCCTCTTCCTCTCTGAAGAGGCAATTTGCCTGTTTAATATACTAGAGGAGCATTGCATGGCTCATAAGTCTCTTCACACAGGTATGCTAGGCACAAGGAGAAACATTGCCCCTTAAAGGGGTTTTCCTACGAACAAAGTTGCTTTTAAAGTTTATTTTAATTAATATATCTTGGAATAATAATAATTTCCAAAATTGGATGTGTTTAAAAAAATATTCCTCTGCTGAGATAATCTATTTATATAATCCGCAGTTTGGGATTCGGGCGTTGTAGCTCAATCCCAGAATGCTTTGCGCCACTGCGAGCGATGACGCGTAGCGTCATCGCGAGCCGCAGCCGCAGTGCACCTCCGGGACAACAAACCCCACACACAGACACAGGAGACCCGGCCAGAGAGAGAGGGAGAGGAGCTCCGGCCCCGCACACTCCATCCCCCGGCAACCCACACACAGCAGCTGACAGCCGCAGCCGCACTGCACCTCCCTGTGAACTACCCCCCGCCTGCACACCCCCGCCAGCCATACACCCCCACCAGCCGTAGATCCCCCACACCACATCTCCTGCTGATCCGGCACACTCCCGCATCTCTCTCTGCTCCGATCATCTTCACTACAAGGCAAAAGGACCTTTGGTGATGTCAGAGTCATGTGATCATTCACATGACTCAGACATCACTGCAGGTCCTCTATTAATCGATCACAGCTGGTAAGAAGGAAGAAGCCACACAGGGGGCAGGGCGAGTTAAGACACTGCAGGGAAAATAGAGCCCAGGGGAAACAGGGGGGGGGGAGCCCATTCTGCCCCTCTACAGTCTACCCCTGCTCTGCTTCGGCCCCACACCCTGCACCTCCCCCACACACAGCAACTGAGAGACAGAGAAGAAATCCGGGGAGAGACACACCACAGGGGACAAAACCCCCCACACACAGGACGACTAACCAGCAGCACAACATACACATATACATACATACATACATACACTCTATATACATATACACTATTTCAACATGCACATTTAGATATAGGGTATCTACACATACCTTATATACACATAAATCTATTGATATACTGTATATACACATAGATACACACTATATACACATATATATATAGATATACAGTATATACACATAGATACATATACACTATAGACACATATATATAGATATACAGTATATACACATATATTGATACATATACATTATATACACATATCCATACATACACACTATATACACATCTCTATATATATTTATATTCAGTATATACACATATAGACATACACTATATACACATATACATATACAGTATATACACATAGATATACAGTATATACACATATATACACACAGATATATATATACAGTATATACACATATATAGATAGATGTACATATACTGTATATACACATATATAGATAGATGTACATATACAGTTTACACACATATCTACTTATATAATTACCAGTTTGGGATTTGCCTGTTGAAGCCGAATCCCATAATCCTTTGTGGCACTGCGAGCGATGACGCTTGCGTCATCGCGAGCCGTAGCCGCACTACCTCACACCACCGCCATCCTGCCAACCCTTGGCCCCGCCGCGAAGTCGACGCTGCACGGATGCCGCCAGTGCCTTCCGCCCCTCGCTCACTGCTGGGGCCTCGCTGCTGCTGGACTTGCGGTGTAGGGCCTGTGGCCGCCTGCCGCGACCCACTGACGTCGTCATGTGCCCGGCGCCAGCCAATGGGAGTGAGTGGGGCGTCTCTGCCTCCAAAGCCTCACACGCCCCGCTCACTCCCATTGGCCGCCGCCGCCCCTGCAACCGGATTGGGCTCTGTGTTGTAAACACAGCACGCCCATCCAATTGCCCAGGACTCAGTGTCCTGGACCAATCGGATGCCCCTCCAGCCCAAAGCCGCTTCTTTACTCACCCCTCCAGCCCAGAGCCGCTTCTCTCCTCACCCCTCCAGCCCAGAGCCGCTTCTCTCATCACCCTCTAGCCCAGAACCGCTTCTCTCCTCACCCCTCCAGCCCGGAGCCGCTTCTCTCCTCACCCTTCCAGCCCGGAGCCGCTTCTCTCCTCACCCCTCCAGCCTGGAGCCGCTTCTCTCCTCACCCCTCCAGCCCAGAGCCGCTTCTCTCCTCACCCCTCCAGCCCAGAGCCGCTTCTCTCCTCACCCCTCCAGGCCAGAGCCGCTTCTCTCCTCACCCCTACAGGCCAGAGCCGCTTCTCTCCTCACCCCTCCAGGCCTGAGCCGCTTCTCTCCTCACCCCTCCAGGCCAGAGCCGCTTCTCTCCTCACCCCTCCAGCCCAGAGCCGCTTCTCTCCTCACCCCTCCACCACAGAGCCGTTTCTCCCCTCACCCCTCCACCACTGAGCCGCTTCTCTCCTCACCCCTCCACCACTGAGCCGCTTCTCTCCTCACCCCTCCACCACTGAGCCGCATCTCTCCTCACCCCTCCACCACTGAGCCACTTCTCTCCTCACCCCTCCATCACTGAGCCGCTTCTCTCCTCACCCCTCCACCACAAAGCCGCTTCTCTCCTCACCCCTCCACCACAGAGCCGCCTCTATACTCTGCTACCCACACAGCTGCCTCTATACTCTGCTACCCACAGAACCGCCTGTATACTCTGCTACCCACAGAGCCGCCTCTATACTCTGCTACCCACAGAGCTGCCTCTATACTCTCCTACCCACAGAGCCGCCTCTATACTCTCCTACCCACAGAGCCGCCTCTATACTCTGCTACCCACAGAGCCCCCTCTATACTCTGCTACCCACAGAGCCGCCTGTATACTCTGCTACCCACACAGCCGCCTGTATACTCTGCTACCGACAGAGCAGCCTGCATACTCTGCTACCGACAGAGCAACCTGCATACTCTGCTACCGACAGAGCAGCCTGCATACTCTGCTACCGACAGAGCAGCCTGCATACTCTGCTACCCACAGAGCCGCCTCCATACTCTGCTACCCACAGAGCCGCCTCCATACTCTGCTACCCACAGAGCCGCCTGTATACTCTGCTACCCACACAGCCGCCTCTATACTCTGCTACCCACAGAGCCGCCTCTATACTCTGCTACCCACACAGTCGCCTCTATACTCTGCTACCCACAGAGCCGCCTCTATACTCTGCTACCCACAGAGCCGCCTCTATACTCTGCTACCCACAGAGCCGCCTCTATACTCTGCTACCCACAGAGCCGCCTGTATACTCTGCTACCCACAGAGCCGCCTGTATACTCTGCTACCCACAGAGCCGCCTGTATACTCTGCTACCCACAGAGCCGCCTGTATACTCTGCTACCGACAGAGCAGCCTGCATACTCTGCTACCCACACAGCCGCCTGCATACTCTGCTACCCACAGAGCCGCCTGTATACTCTGCCACCCACAGACCCGCCTGTATACTCTGCTACCCACAGAGCCGCCTGCATACTCTGCTACCCACAGAGCCCCCTGTATACTCTGCTACCCACTGACCCGCCTGTATACACACAATTCATTTCACCGCGCTCCCGATGCAATTGCATCGGGCCTTTTTACTAGTCTTATATATGTGTCCCTGCTGTGTACTGTGTAATGGGTGTGTCTGACCGTACAGGGACATGGTCTGATCATACCATATCTCCTCTGCTGAGATATTCTTATACATCTGTCCCTGCTATGTATTGTGTAATGGATGTGTCTGACTGTACAGGGACATGGTCTGATCATACCATATCTCCTGTGCTGAGATACTCATATATGTGTCCTTGCTATGTACTGTGTATTGGCTGTGTCTGACCATACAGGAACGCAGCAGCCATATAAGCAATCAAAACTGGTTATGTGTAAAACATCCAGCCCAGGTGAGCGAACTCAGTATATTATCTCTGATTTTTCTTAGATAAAACCCTATGTACTCTCCTTTTTATCCACAGTTCTATTGTATTATTTACTAACAGTCAGAGAAACGCTTTACTTCCCCCCAAAAAAATTATTTGCGATCCTGTGCCTTAATGTCTGTATACCCTTTTTCATCCTCCCCTGTCCAGGAGATGTGGTATGATCAGACCATGTCCCTGTACAGTCAGACACATCCATTACACAGTACAAAGCAGGGACACATATATAAGATTATCTCAGCACAGGAGATGTGGTATGATCAGACCATGTCCTTGTATGGTCAGACACATCCATTACACAGTACATAGCAGGGACACATAAGATTATCTCAGCACAGGAGATGTGTTATGATCAGACCATGTCCCTGTACGGTCAGACACATCCATTACACAGTACATAGCAGGGACACACATATAAGATTATCTCAGCACAGGAGATGTGGTATGATCAGACCATGTCCCTGTATGGTCAGACACGGCCATTACACAGTACATAGCAGGGATGCATATATAAGATTAACACAGCACATGAGATGTGTTATGATCAGACCATGTCTCTGTACGGTCAGACACATCTATTACACAGTACATAGCAGAGATATATATATATAAGATTATCTCAGCACAGGAGATGTGGTATGATCAGACCATGTCCCTGTACGGTCATACACACTCATTACAAAGTGCATAACAGGGACATATATATAATATTATCTCAGCACAGGAGATGTGGTATGATCAGACCATGTCCCTGTACGGTCAGACACACTCATTACACAGTACATACCAGGGACACATATATGATTATTTCAGCACAGGAACATTTTTTTTAAACACATTCAATTGTGAAAATTATTATTCCATGATCTATTGATTAAAATGAACTTTAAAATTAACTTTGTTCATGAGAAAACCCCTTTAGTCTGAGGCCGGGGTCACACTGGCGTATAGCATCCGATGTGAGAGAATGCTTTAGGGTCATTCCATGTCAAGTGAGCCAAAGATTATTACCGTATATACTCGCGTATAAGCCGAGTTTTTCAGCCCAAAAATTGAGCTGAAAAGTACCCCCCTCGGCTTATACGCGAGTCAGTGCTGTATACCGATGTATACATCGGTACATACCGATGTATACATCGGTATACAGCAGCCCCCGTAATGCAGGGCCCCCCCAGCCTCGCTCCGGTCACCTGCAAAGGAAACTATACTTATCACAGTGCCGCTGTCCGCGCCCGCTCGCACCCGCTCGCAGCTGCCGTACGCGATCCTCCATCTTCATGCGTCTTCTTCCTGTTTCTGTGCTCGTCGCAGGCAATGACGTCATTCCCTGCGACGAGCACAGGAAACAGGAAGAAGAGGCATGAAGATGGAGGATCGCGTACGGCAGCTGCGAGCGGGCGCCGACAGCGGCACTGTGTATGATAAGTATAGTTTCCTTTACAGATGACCGGAGTCAGGCTGGGGGGGCCCTGGATTACGGGGGCTGCTGTATACTACCGCTGGGGCTGCAATATACTACCACTGGGGCTGTATACACCACTGGGGCTGCAATACCACTGGGGCTGCTGTATATAGGGGCTGCAATACCACTGGGGCTGCAATACCACTGGGGCTGCTGTATATAGGGGCTGCAATACCACTGGGGCTGCTGTATATAGGGGCTGCTGTATACACCACTGGGGCTGCAATACCACTGGGGCTGCTGTATATAGGGGCTGCAATACCACTGGGGCTGCTGTATATACCACTGGGGGCTGCTGTATATCATACTGCTGGGGCCTGTATACCACTGCTGGGGGCTGTATACCTGTGCTGGGGTCCACCTTCGGCTTATACGCGAGTCAATAGATTTTCCCAGGCTTTGGGGGCAAAAGTAGGGGGGTCGGCTTATACACGGGTCGGCTTATACACGAGTATATACGGTACCTCTATATTTTTAATTCTTTTGAGATTTTGTTATTTGATAATAGCATGTCAGACAATGCAAAATGTGAAGAGAAATTTTTTTAAAAAAATTTATTTTTTTTTAAAATGATTTTCAAAGTTCGGAAAAAGTGCGAATTTCGCTGTTGCCTGCCTTTACGTTTCTCCTCATAACTAAGGCTAGGAATAAGATAGAGAGACAAAATGAAGACCATTCTACTCAGAACTATACAGGCTTTCACCAGATATGTCACAAGAGGATCTTTGTTAATATTTTACCCATCTGATCGCAAGCGCAAAACTTTAAAACGCATTTCCGAAAAATTGGCGCGCTTTAAATATTTCAAAAACTTCCCATGTGTCTGCTTTGCTCTTAGCCACATCTGTACCAAATTTCAAGTTGGGATCGCGATGGGATCATATTTTAAAATATTTTACTATTAATAGCGTCAATGGGTCATTCCATATCAAGTGATCTAAATATGAATATATTTTTTTACCTGACGTCTTTGGATTTTTTTTTTTTTTTCCTTTATGAAGTACTACTTTAGTTAATTACAAATTAAAAGTTTAGAATTTTTTTCTTCATCAGTTAATTTTTTTTACAGATTTTTAAAGTTTAAAAAAAGTGTGAATTTTGGCCTGGTATGACTTTACATTTTTTTATCTTGGGCTAGAAATAAGATAGAGAAACAAAATAAACACCATTCTACTCAGAACTGTCCAGGCTTTCACCAGATATGTCACAAGAGTATATTTGTTAATTTTAATTTTTTACCCATGCGAACACAAACGCAACATTTTGAAACGCATTTCCGAAAAAACGTTTTAATAAAAATTTTCCAAAACTGCCCATGTGTCTTTTATGCTCTTAGCCACATCTGTACCAAATTTCAAGTTGGGATCATGATGGGATCATATTTTAAAATATTTAACTATTATAGTGTCAATTCAAAAATCTTGAATTCAGATCTGTTCAACCTGTGGTCTAAAAGCGTGGGGTCTATATTTATCAAATCCATTATTTTTAGACATTACTGTATTATTTTGATATGTTACAGCTTAGAAGCAGGAGAGGACATATAGGAAAAAGCTTTGTTAGGGCTCAACCTGAGAAAGCACAGGGATAGACAGTGAATGCAGAGCAGATGATAGGCCAGCAGCTCTGTCAATCATGTTAAAGTGTCTACCCACTGCTTTCAGGAAGTAAGACAGCTCGTTCAGACCTTTCATGTCCTGACATGTCTGGACATCTTCACTCCAGAACAAACAATAGTCTGTACAAAGCCATCAAGGCTGTGTACTAAAATATGGGTGAGTAAATATATTAATATAGTTTAATGCTTTTATTATTAAGGGCCAATACACACAGTGCTATTCTTAGGGATCATCATTCAGAAAAACAGCCCCATTGATTTCTATGGGGTTCACCACATGCAGTGTTTTTGGAAACACTCAAGAGTGAGTAAATCACTGCTTGAACTACTTTTTAATCGCTGCAATAAACGCAGCATTTATCATTTACATAAAAAAAAGCTGCCATTTTTTTCACTAGCGATTAAAAAAACTAACGCATATGTGGTAAAAACTTGGTAGAAAAACAAGCTGCCAAAACTGCAGCGTGTATCTGCAGACAGAAAAAACTGTGCGCGCTAGCTCTAAAACTCACTTTATAGTAATACAGTTCTATCTCAAGTGTACTGTAAATCTTCATTTTTATTAATATAAAAATAACTCCGGCACTCAGTTTAGAGATTGCATGAAACAGTTTTATTTTTTGAAAAATTTGTGATATTCCATAAATGAAAAAAAAAATTTTCTGACGTTTCGGTCACTCAGACCTTGTTCACAGAGAATATCTACATAAAATCAAAAACAATAATATCAGGAATAGAATACATGACATGACAATTTCTTGTTCTGATACAACAGATGAAAAGAAGAAGCAATAAGAATACATGGCAATTTCCTTGTCCAATTAACACCAAAATTATATAAGTAATCATGGAGTAAGCCCTTTTTCATTGAAGTGCATGTGAATAAAAGGGACCCAATCAGAGTCCTCAAAGAAAAAGAAAAAAGAACGTGTTTACCTTATAGCAAATTTTTCAAGAGAAAACAATGATGGCTGTATTTATACTGTGTCTGTCAGCTGCAAAATGAGAGTAGGAATCAATATATTATCACTACTATATGTCAGGCATGTAACAGAAAATAAATATAATCACTACCTGTTGTTTAATACAATGTGTATCACTAGGTACTGTGACGTCCCATATATATATAAAGGATCTGGTAAATCCTATGGATTGAACAGCAATTATTGATAACACATAACTGCACATGTATTTGATATTTAACACCCCTATAATCAAGAGGAAAAACATATTAGGTGTCATTACCTTTAAAGTTTGATACAGGAAATGTGGTAAATAGGGATTAATTCTCCCATGTATTGAATAGGGGCCTTATCATGGTCCGTGTAATCAAAATACAAAACAAATTCTGTTGAATCAATGTAAAAAACTCACATAAGAAATAAATTAACTGACATGATAACAGGCTTTCACATCAAGTCTCCCCATGACTGACGGGTGTTAATTGCCCTTTAAATACACGAAGATTCCTCTCTTTCTATTTGCAGTATATTATGCATATGTAAGGGCCCTTTCACATCAGCGTTTTTTGAAAATCGCGGCAGATGCGGTGAAAAAACCGCATCTGCCGCGATTACTGCATACCGGCTGCACTTGCGGCGGTTGCGGTTTTTGCCATGCAAAGTATAGGCGTACTTGCGGCAGGTGCGGCAAGTGCGGTTTTGCACTTGCGGCAGGTGCGGCCGCAAAAAAAACCGCGGCTGACCGCGGTTTTTTTTCGCGGCTGCACCTGCCGCAAGTGCAAAACCGCACTTGCCGCACCTGCCGCAGGTCCGCCTATACTTTGCATGGCAAAAACCGCAACCGCGCCGCAAGTGCAGCCGGTATGCGGTAATCGCGGCAGATGCGGTTTTTTCACCGCATCTGCCGCGATTTTCAAAAAACGCTGATGTGAAAGGGCCCTAAACAATGTTAAGTACAACAGGTGTTCACTTTAGAGTGAAAAACACCTCAACAAAAGGGCTACACTCCTCTGATTACACGCTGGCTATTTGCAGCAAAGAAATAAAGAAAATCGGTACAGTATACCATATACCTTGTGAGCAGTGTTGTAAGCGGGTCCCGCCACGCTGAATGCATGTGCGGCTCTCTGTGAGCCGCGCCATTAAAAATCGGCGTGTGACGTCATTTCCGCCGGCGTCACTAGCGATGTGCGCAGGTGCGGGAATGAGAAGCTGTGTTGTGTTGTATAGGTGTTACCTAGGAAACCGGTCTAGCGTGATCTTGAAGACACTTAAGCACAGTGTGTCTTCAGCTGGATTGGGATTAGTATCTCACCTATAAAGAAAAAGGGGAACTTTGAAAGAACAATAGGGAAATATAAGTGTAACAATATAAACATGTAGGTAGTCAATGCTAAGTTAGAAACAGATAAGTATAGCTTGTCTTAAAGGGACAGTGTACCCATTATTAAAAAAGGTTTTTAATGTGAAAAAAACTTTTTTATATGAAAAAACTTTTAATATTTAGTCAATATGACTGTCATATTCTCTGTTTAAGCCCAAAGGAAACTGGGTCTGTAACTCATGAATCCATTTAGCTTCCAAAGTTAAGAGCTGTTTCACCCTATTACCCCCTCTTCTAGAAGGGGGGATGTGGTCTATGACCTGATATCTGAGTTGAGATACATTATGCCCCATCAATGCATAATGTGCTGGAATAGGCAATAATGTTTTGCCACACCGAATAGTGGACTTGTGTTTCCCGATGCGGTCCCGGATATGCTGGGTGGTTTCTCCAACATATCCGAGACCGCACGGGCATTTAATCAGATATACAACAAATGTGCTGTCACATGTAAAAAAGTTCGTAATCTGATATCTCTTGCCTGAGCGTGGATGTGTGAATGAACTACCTTTAGCTATATTTGTGCATTGAGCACAACCCAGGCAAGGAAAGGTGCCAAAACGAGGTGTTCTAAGAAACAGTTGTCTCATTCTAGGTTTATTAGAGCCAATATCTGCCCTCACTAGTGTGTCACGAATATTAAGTGGGCGTTTGTTACAGAGGATCGGTTTAGTTCTAAATTCTGGAATGTCAGGATACGATTCCTGCAGAATGTGCCAATGTGTTAAAATACTTTTATTAAGAAGGGGGGAAAAAGGATGATAGGTATGGACATATGCCACCCTAGGACCATCCACTTTCTCCCTCCTTACCCTGTCATTTAACAAAATGTGTGCTGGGTATCCCCGTTCTTTAAATCTCTGAACCATCTCTTCGTGACGCATTTTGCGGGTTGATTCTTCTGTGACTATAAGCTGAGTAGCGAACCATATCTATATAAATCTTTATTTTTATTACCTATCTTCCTTACTTAAAATTAACTGTATTTTTCCCACACAGCAATGGCTGCTACTTCTCAAGAAACAGCATTTTATCATAGACACTGTTGCAATCCTTTTGAAAAAATATGAATATGATTGGCGCTGGTGGCTGGCTACTGTACTCTCCAAAGATTGTGAAAATGAAGAAGTAGAATTGACTTTATTGCATCCTTCTGGTCCAGCGCCATCCTTTGTGTATCCAAGAAAGCCAGACATTTTAAAAGTGCACAAAAATCAGATTTTAACTCAGGCGGAGCCTAACACCGTGACAGGCCGGACATACTCTTTGACACACAAGGAAATGGCGATTGCTAGTAAGCGTTTATGGACAAGATTGCATTTCACCCACTAGAAGGGACAAATTGATAAAATGCCACTTTAAAAACATACTATTAATTGTTTGATTAGTTCATAATTTATAGAACGATGATTTAACTACTGTACTATTCTTATTAAACACTTCATAAATCACGTTTAGTGATAGAATAGAAAACAAATTTATATGTATAAATAGGGGTTAACATTTTTGGTTCTTTTAATCTTTTTTAATCACACTTGAGGATATGATCACCTTTCTTCTTTTGGTTTGTTCAATACATTCAAGTTGAAAATGCTGAGCGTTGTGTTCTGATGATTAAGATGTATTTATCCTGGCACTTATGGGATTTGTTTTTTGTGTTTCTTTTTTGTTGCATATAAATGTTTTATTCAATAAGTTGTGATAACTCATACAACCATAAAATAAAAAATATATAAATTTGACAGGTCCCAAGTTGAATCTCTGCACAAATATAACCAAGAACACAATTTGTCATTTTTTCACAATTGCCCGTCAATAGTTTGAATTTGATATAAAGAAACATAGTCTTGTAACATATCAAATGAAAGCTGTTACCGTTCTGAGTAAAATTATGCCTCTCCCACTTCATTATCTTTTTTCTAGCCTGAGATAAAAAAAATTTAAAGTCATACCAGGCCAAAATTCACCCTTTTTTTAAACTTTAAAAATCTGTAAAAAATTAACTGATGAAGAAAAAAATTCTAAACTTTTAATTTGTAATTAACTAAAGTTGTACTTCATAAAGAAAAACAATAAAAAAAATCTAAAGACGTCAGGTAAAAAAAAATATTCATATTTAGATCACTTGATATAGAATGACCCATTGACTCTATTAATATTAAAAATTTTTAAAATATGATCCCATCGCGATCCCAACTTGACATTTGGTACAGATGTGGCTAAGAGCAAAGCAGACACATGGGAAGTTTTTGAAATATTTAAAGCGCGCCGATTTTTCAGAAATGCGTTTTAAAGTTTTGCGCTTGCGATCACATGGGTAAAATATTAACAAAGATCCTCTTGTGACATATCTGGTGAAAGCCTGCACAGTTCTGAGTAGATTGGTGTTTATTTTGTTTCTCTATCTTATTTCTAGCCCGAGATATGATAGAAAATGTAAAGCCATACCAGGCCAAAATTCGCACTTTTTTAAAACTTTAAAAATCTGTAAAAAATTAACTTAAAATTCAAAACTTTTTTTTTGTAATTAACTAAAGTTGTTCTTCATATAGAAAAAAAAATTAAAAAATCTGAGGACGTCAGGGAAAAAAAATATTCATTTTTGGATCACTTGACATGGAATGACCCTTTATGCTAATAACTCTCGGCTCAAACTGCAGCAAGGGTGACCAAGTGCAATCTACTGTGATCTAATTGTCTCGTGTGCAAGAATTGTAGGTGTGGAGAAAATGGAGAGCTTTATTTCTCCATATTGTGCCTCTCTTAGCATATATCGTCCGAAAGCAATCGGATGTTTCACATGCACCAAAGCGCATGATCTGAGTTGCGCTGCCAATTACAGCATGCAGCAATTATTTTTCTCTCATGCCAAACACTGATCGGCACTACTCCATAGTATAACATTAGAGACAGTGCTATCCAATAAAACATCAAATGACACATTTCCGATTTATATACAAATGTGAGTGTACCCCAAGTATGACATTGAGACATTTGTAAATCCTGTACCGTTTACAGAACATGATGTCTGGACCGGCCATGAGGCTCAGGACTTGAACTCTATAGTCTCCTAGACATACTGTATACACTTGTGGCCAAAAGTATTGACACCCCTGCAATTCTGTCAGATAATACTCAGTTTCTTCCTGAAAATGATTGCAATCACAAATTCTTTGGTATTATTATCTTCATTTAATTTGTCTTCAATGAAAAAACACAAAAGAGAATAAAGCAAAAAGCAAAACATTGATCATTTCACACAAAACTCCAAAAATGGGCCAGACAAAGGTATTGGCACCCTCAGCCTAATACTTGGTTGCACAACCTTTAGCCAAAATAACTGCGATCAACCGCTTCCGGTAACCATCAATGAGTTTCTTACAATGCTCTGCTGGAATTTTAGACCATTCTTCTTTGGCAAACTGCTCCAGGTCCCTGATATTTGAAGGGTGCCTTCTCCAAACTGCCATTTTTAGATCTCTCCACAGGTGTTCTATGGGATTCTGGTCTGGACTCATTGCTGGCCACCTTAGAAGTCTCCAGTGCTTTCTCTCAAACCATTTTCTAGTGCTTTTTGAAGTGTGTTTTGGGTCATTGTCCTGCTGGAAGACCCATGACCTCTGAGGGAGACCCAGCTTTCTCACACTGGGCCCTACATTATGCTGCAAAATTTGTTGGTAGTCTTCAGACTTCATAATGCCATGCACACGGTCAAGCAGTCCAGTGCCAGAGGCAGCAAAGCAACCCCAAAACATCAGGGAACCTCCGCCATGTTTGTAGGGACCGTGTTCTTTTCTTTGAATGCCTCTTTTTTTCTCCTGTAAACTCTATGTTGATGCCTTTGCCCAAAAAGAGAGAACATTCTTCCAAAACGTTTTAGGCTTTCTCAGGTAAGTTTTGGCAAACTCCAGCCTGGCTTTTTATGTTTCGGGGTAAGAAGTGGGGTCTTCCTGGGTATCCTACCATACAGTCCCTTTTCATTCAGACGCCGACGGATAGTACGGGTTGACACTGTGGTACCCTCGGACTGCAGGGCAGCTTGAACTTGTTTGGATGTTAGTCGAGGTTCTTTATTCACCATCCGCACAATCTTCGTTGAAATCTCTCGTCAATTTTTCTTTTCCGTCCACATCTAGGGAGCTAAGCCACAGTGCCATGGGCTTTAAACTTCTTGATGACACTGCGCATGGTAGACACAGGAACATTCAGGTCTTTGGAGATGGACTTGTAGCCTTGAGATTGCTCATGCTTCCTCACAATTTGGTTTCTCAAGTCCTCAGACAGTTTTTTGGTCTTCTTTCTTTTCTCCATGCTCAATGTGGAACACACAAGGACACAGGACAGAGGTTTAGTCAACTTTAATCCATGTCAACTGGCTGCAAGTGTGATTTAGTTATTGCCAACACCTGTTAAGTGCCACAGGTAAGTTATAGGTGCTGTTAATTACACAAATTAGAGAAGCATCACATGATTTTTCTAACAGTGCCAATATTTATGTCCACCCCCTTTTTTATGTTTGGTGTGGAATTATATCCAATTTGGCTTAGGACAATTCTTTTTGTGTTTTTTTTATTTAAGACAAATTAAATGAAGATTATAATACCAAAGAATTTGTGATTGCAATCATTTTCAGGAAGAAACTGAGTATTATCTGACAGAATTGCAGGGGTGTCAATACTTTTGGCCAACACTGTATATCCATAGTTTGACAATATACCTTTACCAAGGTATATTCATTATCACTACATAATACCATTTGTGGCAGTGTGGTACCATCTACTAGCCTCCCACATTTTTATATGTTTTATGTTATACATTAATAAAATGTTTATTATTTCTCATAATAGTTTTTTCTTCTTGTAGAATTTACAAAATTCACCGTCTGTGAGTAGTTTGGTACTTGAAGGACCTAGCACCATGTGACTATCAGGCTGAGTCACAGGGGTAGGTCCTGTTAGTACCAAACTACTCACAGACAGGTCCTGCCAATACCCGGAAGGAAGACATCACAGAGGATCACCATGGAATCGCGGGGAGGGTAAATAATTGGATGTTAGTAGTGCAGAAATTGCACCAGAAAAGCGGAGCACTAATTGACACTCATTATTTTCTGGATGCGCTTTCTGCACCAATAACACAGCAGTTGTAAAAACGCTGATGTCTGCACAGCAAATTAAAAATATCTCATTCACTTTGCTGGTAGATGTTTTGACTGATTCCTTTTTGGTCCGGTTTTGAGAAAAAAAAATAAAAATACAGCACCAAAAACAGATAAGAAACGTCCAGTATGAATTTAGCCAAAGACTTCTTGATGGTTTATACAGTTAGGGCCAGAAATATTTGGACAGTGACAGAATTTTTGCGAGTTGGGCTCTGCATGCCACCACATTGGATTTGAAATGAAACCTCTACAACAGAATTCAAGTGCAGATTGTAACGTTTAATTTGAAGGGTTGAACAAAAATATCTGATAGAAAATGTAGGAATTGTACACATTTCTTTTCAAACACTCCACATTTTAGGAGGTCAAAAGTAATTGGACAAATAAACATAACCCAAACAAAATATTTTTATTTTCAATATTTTGTTGCGAATCCTTTGGAGGCAATCACTGCCTTAAGTCTGGAACCCATGGACATCACCAAACGCTGGGTTTCCTCCTTCTTAATGCTTTGCCAGGCCTTTAGCTCCGCAGCCTTCAGGTCTTGCTTGTTTGTGGGTCTTTCCGTCTTAAGTCTGGATTTCAGCAAGTGAAATGCATGCTCAATTGGGTTAAGCTCTGGTGATTGACTTGGCCATTGCAGAATGTTCCACTTTTTTGCACTCATGAACTCCTGGGTAGCTTTGGCTGTATGCTTGGGGTCATTGTCCATCTGTACTACGAAGCGCCGTCCAATCAACTTTGCAGCATTTGGCTGAATCTGGGCTAAAAGTATATCCCGGTACACTTCAGAATTCATCCGGCTACTCTTGTCTGCTGTTATGTCATCAATAAACACAAGTGACCCAGTGCCATTGAAAGCCATGCATGCCCATGCCATCACGTTGCATCCACCATGTTTTACAGAGGATGTGGTGTGCCTTGGATCATGTGCCATTCCCTTTCTTCTCCAAACTTTTTTCTTCCCATCATTCTGGTACAGGTTGATCTTTGTCTCATCTGTCCATAGAATACTTTTCCCAGAACTGAGCTGGCTTCTTGAGGTGTTTTTCAGCAAATTTAACTCTGGCCTGTCTATTTTTGGAATTGATGAATGGTTTGCATCTAGATGTGAACCCTTTGTATTTACTGTCATGGAGTCTTCTCTTTACTGTTGACTTAGAGACAGATACACCTACTTCACTGAGAGTGTTCTGGACTTCAGTTGATGTTGTGAACGGGTTCTTCTTCACCAAATAAAGTATGCGGCGATCATCCACCACTGTTGTCATCCGTGGACGCCCAGGCCTTTTAGAGTTCCCAAGCTCACCAGTCAATTCCTTTTTTCTCAGAATGTACCCAACTGTTGATTTTGCTACTCCAAGCATGTCTGCTATCTCTCTGATGGATTTTTTCTTTTTTTTCAGCCTCAGGATGTTCTGCTTCACCTCAATTGAGAGTTCCTTTGACCGCATGTTGTCTGGTCACAGCAACAGCTTCCAAATGCAAAACCACACACCTGGAATCCACCCCAGACCTTTTAACTACTTCATTGATTACAGGTTAACGAGGGAGACGCCTTCAGAGTTAATTGCAGCCCTTAGAGTCCATTGTCCAATTACTTTTGGTTCCTTGAAAAAGAGGAGGCTATGCATTACAGAGCTATGATTCCTAAACCCTTTCTCCGATTTGGATGTGGAAACTCTCATATTGCAGCTGGGAGTGTGCACTTTCAGTCCATATTATATACATAATTGTATTTCTGAACATGTTTTTGTAAACAGCTAAAATAACAAAACTTGTGTCACTGTCCAAATATTTCTGGCCCTAACTGTATTTAAAGAAACTTTTTTGCAGAGGGGCAAAGGCACCAAATGGGCAAAATACTGATGAAACAATCACGTACTTCTATTAATGGAGGGGGTAGATGCTTATAAATGCACATGAATAAGACTTGTATAGGGCCCCAGTCACACAGATAAGTGTACAGTAGTGCATAGTGTCTGATTTGCATCCTATTAGTGATTAGATTCAGTGCACCCCACAAGGACAGACACCCCAATTCCCCAAGCCAACACTAAAGGGCCCATCTACGGTAACTCCAAAACAGAAAATATGCAACAAAAAGATGAAAAGATGTATAAAAAACATGATGTATTGATCAATGTTTTTGCCTAAATACACAAAATCGCAATTTATGTCAAGAGTCCTCATTGTTCTTTGGCATAAAAAAGTTCTCTGTTTTTATTATCTCACAGGAAATTCAAAACTTTAATGACGATATGATGCCAATTTCTCAAGAAACACATAGAAGTCAGTCTTTCTCCTGCAACCCAAATGGTGGAAGCCTTACACCCACACTAAAGGTGAGAGCACACTGAAATTTATAGAGGTGTTACCATCTCCAAGGTCCTATCCCAATATGTAGTAGGTATAATAATATTAATAATAATATTATTATCAAATACCTCTAATTAGACATGTAGTATAGCACTCCTGATTAGCTATGTCACCTACCTCATGTGCATCTAAAGGGCCGGTTACACGCAACGATAGCGCTAACAATATCGTTGCAACGTCACCTGTTTTGTGACGTTGCAGCAACCTCATAGCGATGCCTCTGCGTGTGACATGTACCAATGACCAGCGATCAGCTCTCTGATCGTTGGTAAATGGCCAGGACCATTTTTTGATCGTTGGTCTCCCGCTGTGCGGCCAGCATCAGTGTGTGTGACAATGGGAGAACAACGATCAACGAACTCCCGGCCAATGCCCAGCGCCGCACAGTCCACGCTGGGACATTGTAACCAGGGTAAACATCAGGTAACTAAGTGCAGCGCTATGCTTAGTTACCTGATGTTTACCCTGGTTACTAGCGGTCTCGCTGGTGAGTCTGCCCGTGTGACTACTCAGCAGCGATTATATAGCGATGTCCCAGCAATCCTGATCGTTGGTTGGATCGCTTGGACATCACAGCGTGTAACCCGACCTTTTTATTTCAGTAATTCAATACAAAAAGTGAAAGGCATATATTATATAGAGTCATTACAAACAGAGTGATCTAGTTCAAGTGTTTATTTCGGTTAATGTTGATGATTATGCCTTACAGCCAATGAAAAACCAAAGTTCATTATCTCAGAAAATTAGAGTAGGGAGGATGAAGGGTCTGAAAAGTTAAATATTACCTAAATAGGTATCAGAGGCTTCACTTGTGTGGTTGTGAGAGTCACAATCACTATAAAAAGCATATCATGGCTGCTGCAGTCCCCAGCGTGGTGCATATAGAGTAGGGAGAATGGAGGGTTAAAAACTGTGCTGATGTATTCAACGAGACATCAAAGAGTGACAGCTGTAATCAAGCCCTAGATTGGTAATGATTGCGTCTCTATTTTTACATAATAAATTTACATAATTACTTTGCATTTTATTGTATAAAATAAGTATTTGATACAATAGAAAAACAGAACTTAATATTTAGTACAGATTACAGAGGTCAGATGTTTCCTGTAGTTCTCGACCAAGTTTGCAAACACTGCAGTGGTGATTTTGGCCCACTCCTCCATAAAGATCTTTCAGGATTCAGGGCTGACATTTTCTTTTGGGTTCAGGACTGGAGACTGGATAGGCCACTCCGGAACTTTGCAATGTTTCTTATGGAGCTATTCCTTAGTTGCCCTGGGTGTGTGTTTCAGGTCACTGTCATGCTGGAAGATCCAGCAACGACCTATCTTCAATGCTCTTACTGAATGGAGAAGGTTGTTGGCCACAATCTTGCGATATCCCCATCCATCCTCCCTTCAATACAGTGCAGTCGCCATGTTCCCTTTGCTGAAAAGCACCCACAAACTATAATGTTTCCACCCCACCCCACAGTTGGGACGTGTTCTTGGGGTTGTACTCTTGGAGTTGATACCAAAAAGTTATATTTTGGTCATCTGCCCACATGACCTTCTCCAATGCCTCCTATGGATCATCCAGTCATTCGTCTTGACCATGGTGAAGTGGTTGGACTGTGAATGAATGTGTAGACAGATGTCTTTTATATAGGTAACAAGTTGAAACAGGTGCAATTAATACAGTAATGGTGCAGAGTAGGAAGGCTTCTTACGGGAAAACTAATAGGTCTGTGAGAGCCACAATTCTTGCTGGTTGGTAGGTAAGCAAATATTTCTTTCATGCAATAAAATGCAATTTTTGTTTTGAAATTATGTCTCACACAGTTGCACGGGCAGACTGGGCCAGGTGCCAGGGTGGCATTTGCCCCCCAGGCCGGTAGTATAGTCCTAGTGTAGGGCCGCCCACAGAAGGGAGAGCGTCCGCTAGGCGGCGCATTACTGCGGCAGCGGGCGCACATACTTGAGAAGCTGCGGGTCCCGGGACTGGAGCGGAGGCAGCAGGGAGGTAAGAAACAACACCCCCCGCTCCTCACTTGGAGCCAGCAGCACCCCCCCTCCTCACTTGGCGCCAGGCTGCAAGGTGGACTGCTACCCGGGGTAAGAGCAGCCAGCCAGCCCCTGCACAGTTGAAGTGTACCTGCAATAACAATAACAGACCTTTCCATCCTATGCAGGTGGGAAAATTAGCAAAATCTTCAGTGTATCAAATACTTATTTTCTCTATTGTATACACATTTCTGATCCCCTATATAGTCTCCTATATACATTTATGAGTCTCCATGTAGCCATGTATACAGTATATAGTATGAGTAACCATATAGACTCCTAAATACTGTACATATGAACATTGCATACACATGACAAAAAAATAATCACCACATACTCCCCTCTTTACCACTCTGTTCCAGTGCGCTGACTCTCCGCACTGCACACGCAATGAGACGTCATCACATCTGCTGTCTCTGACGCTGATTGGTGGAAGACAGAGCCAACAGCACCATCCTCCACCAACATGTTCATAGAGGATGCAGATAGAGGAGATATTGTGACTTGTGCGGCAGCGAGGGAGGCATGGTACAGCCTGTAGTCCTCTGTTTTTAGCCGTTTGGCTGTCTCAGTCAGCATGCTGGACTGGAACAAGCAGAGGGCCAGATGTGTCCCATAGGCTGCACTTTGCCCAGCCCTGGCCGAACAGATATTGGGGTTATGTTATAAGACGGCATTTTCCTTCCCAGCAGAACATACTTGTTGCACACTCATGAGGTGCTGCCATTTGCTAATAGCCATGAAGTTAATTGGGCAGCTACAGTATGTACAAATCTACTGACAAGCGCTTCACCAATAAAAATCAGAAATAATAAAATAAGGGTTTAGGCCTTTAAGTAATGCAAATGTACTAAATTTGTCAAATTGTTCTGTCTAACAGAAAAAGAAAATTGGCGAGATCCCAACCCGCGTTATCAGTGTCCCCAATTTAGCAGCTTATGAAAAAAGCTTTAGTAATAATGATACCACCAAAAATACAACAAATCCATTGCGGAATTCTCCTAGTTTAGACCACACTGTCAAGCCTGGATATCCTTTCAGACCTCCAGCACAGCTGCTAGATATCATACGTCCTAACAGGTAAGGATATCAGCCTATAATCTAATTTTATGGTTTTCTTAAAGGGAGTATGGCAGCTCAAGCTTACAGCATAAACTGAGCACACTTCCTTGTAGGAGATACAGCTCCTATAAGAATCACACTTTTATTGACCTATTCACTGCTTCCTTTCTGAAGAAACTGAAGTTTAATCAATCATGCTAATTAGGTGCTCGGTGCACCCTTTGTGTGGCCAAAAGGTACAATTAGGCACATTTTATTATACATATGTTTATTTCCATAGTGTGTATTAAAAAAAAAACACAGACAAAAAGGCAAACTGGACATAACTTCACATAACATTCCAAAAATGGACAAAGTTGTCTGCACCTTCATCTTAATATATGGAGCAAACCCTCTGGAATAAATAACTACAATCAATCGCTTCCTATAACCGTCTACAAGCTTCTTACACAAACTGCTCCAGGTCTCTCATATTTGAAGGCGTCTTCTCCCAACAGCGATTTTAAGATCTCTCCACAGGTTATCAATGGCATTTAGATCCAGACTCATTCCTGCCACTTCAGAACCCTCCATTGTTTTGTTTCCATACATTTCTGGGGACTTCTTGAAATAAGTTTGTGGTAATTGTCGTGCTCAAAGACCAATAGCCTAGGACACAAACCCGTCTTACTGACATTGGGCACTATATTGCAACCCCAAATTTTTTATTCATCTTCAGATTTCATGATTCCTTGCGCACAGTCAAGACACCCAGTGCCAGAGGCAGCAAAACAACCCCAAAATATCCTTGAGCCTCCAACATGATTGACTGTAGGTACTGGGATCTTTTCTTTGTAGGCCTCATTTCGGTTTCAGCAAACTGTAGAATGATGCACTTTACCAAAAAGCTCTATCTTGGTGTCATCTGTCCACAAGATGCTTTGCAAGAAGGATTTTGGATTACTGTAGTTCATTTTGGCAAACTGCAGTCTAGCATTTTTATGTCTCTGTGTCAGCAGTGGGGTCGTCCTGGGTTTCTTGCATAGTGTTTCATTTCATGGAAATGTCGATGGATAGTTTGTGCTGACACTGATGCTCCCTCAGCTGCAGGCCAGCTTGAATTTCTTGTTGGACTTTTTTGTGTTATTCCATTACACACAAGGGAAATAAACATGTGTATCACAAAACATGTGTAATTGCAATAATTTAATAGGAGAAATTCTGCATTTTCTGGAACAATTTCAAGGATGCCAACATTTTGGCCATGAGTGTAATTTAATTTAATGTAATCAGTGGTATTGTTGTGCTACCCTATGCTCATTGATGCTGCAAGCAGAGACCACCTTGCCACTGCATCATCAGAGGAACAAAAAGGGCTCTTAATAAGTGCATTTGAACCATTTAACTCATTAATGCTGTATGACACACACATACATATATATATATATATATATATATACCATCATTGGCACATCACTTTGTACTCCGAGATGTTGCGTACTTCATGTGGATCACGTGGTACAGCAGTTTATTTGTGATCGTCATAAACTGCATACATCACATATTTACAGGTCATCATGCATGTTATATACATAAAACACTATTCACTATTCACAGCATGACACAACTCACATGGTAACACTACTCAACGCGACATCACAGTTCAGATTACATGTATTATATACACTGGAGCACTAACTACTGCTCCATAGAACATCAGGAGCACTAACTACAGCTCCTATGGTGGTTACGGTCACCTAGCCTTATCTACTCTTTACATATACATATAATACATATTCACATATCAACAGGAACATTATAGACATCACAGTCTGTCCCCAATGGCGGCTACGCCCGCCTGGCATTATTCACACTTTATACATCATACATGGCACTTTTACATAAACCATTATGAGTCACATGTTTATACATCATACATGGCACTTTTACATAAACCATTATGAGTCACATGTTTATACATCATACATGGCACTTTTACATAAACAATTATGATTCACACTTATCACCGGGACCTTTGTGACCTTCCAGTCAGTCCCAATGACGGCTATGGCCGTCTGGCATTTTTGCAGGGATCATTCCCCACCATAGTTACAGGATTCATTATAGACCGAACCCACATACGAGACATTTACAGTCTCAGCCCATGGTATGTGTCCCCACCTTATGGAACACCAGAGACATTGCCCATTTCTCTCCATGGCGCTCACACAGCCATACAAGGCACAGACCAGGTTTTAGGCTACCTGAGCTATTGGGTAATCAAGGCGTCCCCAAGGTCTCCTCACCACGTGCTCTTCAGGTTGCCAGCTACCTCCAAGTCTGCCATCACAGGCACAGTCATCCAGGACCAACGGCTGCACCAACACGTCTGAGCAAGCACCCTCCAGGTTCGACCAGAACCCTATAAGCTCAGGTGCTCTACCAACCTCTAGATCCGGCTACAGTCTCCATACTTGTCAGAGGGACAGGTACTTCCCGCATGGAGAGGGAAGGCTTCCCTCCACGCTTCAAATGGACGGGAATCCCTGACACACGTTCTCACATCTCAGGGGACCATGGGAAGCTGTGATCCAATCACTCACATTCAAACCCAGCAGCAGTTAACTCTGTGAGTGCTGCTACAGGACTAACATGCACTTAACACTGTGTATGCTGCAAGGTCTAGCAGAGCAATCACCCAGATTGCAGCATAGGACATGTAAGTCATAACGGCCATGTGCTATACTAGATGTGGGCCCAATGCTATTACATCACGGTGACATCACGATGGGGTCAGCCCTGTGGTGCTGGGGGTGGCGGCTGTCTTTCCCCCCCTCCCCCACCGTGCTCTCTCCCAATGTATGTAAGTAAACCAAGCAGCTGCTGGCTGCAAACCCCTGTTGTCTGGTGTTCAATGGCAATGAAAATACAGGGAAACCTTATTTTTTTTTAGTTATTTAAATAAATAACTAAAAAAAAAAATCATCAGTGTGGGCTCTGCCATATTTTCTATTGCCAGCCAAGGTAACCCAGACAGCTGGGGGCTGGAATTTTCAGCGTGGTGAGGCCCAAAA
Organism: Allobates femoralis; assembly: GCA_033576535.1. Lineage (NCBI taxonomy): Eukaryota > Metazoa > Chordata > Amphibia > Anura > Aromobatidae > Allobates > Allobates femoralis. The sequence continues at coordinate 114,494,353 of JARQOC010000003.1, read as the reverse complement.
ATTCTGGGCCCCCACACTGAAAGTTGCAGCCAGCAGTAACCCCAGAATTGGTGCCTCTATGAGAGACACCAAAACTGGTGGTTACCCCCATTCTCCCAGCTGCCGTGTAGCGGTGGCAGACTGGGTAATAAAGGGGTTGATGTCAGCTTTTTTTGGCAGCTGATATCAAGCCGTATTGCTAATTTCAGCCATCAGTATGACAGCCAGCTATTAGCAATACTTTCAGTAAAGGGGAAAAAAAAAAACACACAGAGAGAAATGTTTTATTACATACAAAATAGAGACACCTCGTTATCCACTTTATTAGCTGCCACTAAGTTCCCCACCGATGTAATCCTGTAATCTGGGAGTGGGGCAGTGTGATGTCACGCGGCCACCATCTTTGTATACCTGAGTGTCCAAAGATGGCGTCCGCGTGTGAATGCATGCGTGTGTATGCGTATGTGTGCATGTATGTCTGTATGCATGCTGCATATATGTGTATGCGCATGTGTGCGTATGTATGTATGCGCATGTGTATGTATGCATATGTGTGCGTTATGTTTCTGCATGTGTGTGTATGCACATGTATGCATGTGTGTATGTGCATGTGTATATGTGTGAGTGTATGTGTGAATGTATGCGCAAGTATGTGGGTGGGTGTGTATGTGCATGTGTGTATGTGCATGTGTACATGCATGTGCGGGCGTGATTCTGCATGTGTGTGTGTTTGTGTGTATATGCATGTTTGTGTATGTGCGTATGTGTGTGTATGTGCGTATCTGCGTGTGTGTGGGGACATTATACTGTTTGTATGCGTGTTTGTGTATGTGTATGCATGTGAGTATGCATATTTATGTGTATGTGTGTATCTGCATATTTGTGTGTATGTATATGCTTGCGTGTGTGCATGTGTGTATATGTGCATGCTTGCATGTGTATATGCATGTTTGTATGCGTGTTTGTGTATGCATGTGTATATATGTGTTGTAACGGAGCGGCTCGCTGGCGACGTCAGGAAGCACGAGGAGGCAGCTTTGCATAGGTGAGACCAGAAGGGTTTATTTGCTCATAAACCATTCCACAGGGAAAAACACACACAGCAAACACAGAATCCTAATCACTTTCCCCTGTGCCTAAGTCCAACCTCCCTTACATAGCCGGACACCACTCCCCTGGGAGGGTATGTGAGTCCTGGACCCGCCCGTCACTCTCAGGACTCATAAGCCGGCCCCTTGGTTACTAACAACTCCTCAGTGTTGCTCTCCACTAAGAGATGCTAATGCCGGCTTACATCACAGACCTCAGGTAGGCATGTGACACATACCTGCCATCCACTATGCGTCCCCTTGCCCTCTTACACACCTCCCCCCTCTGCCGAAAGCCGTCGGGCTCGGCACCGCGGACAACCAAACAGGGGATACGGGAGAGAGCATCAGCGTTGCCATGGAGCTTTCCCGCCCGGTGCTCCACTCGGAAACGAAAGTCCTGCAGGGCCAAAAACCAACGAGTGACCCTCGCGTTTTTCCCCTTCGAGTCCCTCAACCACCGGAGAGGGGCATGGTCAGACACCAACCGGAACTGTCGCCCCAACAAATAGTAACGTAGTGTGTCCACCGCCCACTTTATGGCCAGGCACTCCTTTTCAATCACGGAATAACGCATCTCACTAGGGGACAGTTTCCTGCTCAGGTAGAGGACCGGGTGTTCCCCCCTGAATCTCCTGGGACAGGACTGCCCCCAAACCGTTATCTGAGGCATCCGTTTGGAGAACAAATTCCCTCTTGAAGTCGGGAGCGAGCAAGACCGGTCGCCTACAGAGAGCCTCTTTCAATCCCGAAAAGGCAGCTTCCGCCTCCGTCGTCCACTGAGCCATAGACGACTTAGTCCCTTTCAAGAGGTTAGTCAAGGGTGCAGCCATTACAGCAAACTCAGGGATGAACCGCCTGTAGTATCCGACTATACCCAGGAAGCCTCGGACTTGTCTCTTAGACGAGGGTCGCGGCCACTGCTGGATCGCTGCGACCTTTGTGATTTGGGGCTTGATCATGCCTCTGCCGACAACATATCCCAGGTATTTGGCCTCGGACTTCCCCAGGGCACATTTCTTTGGGTTTACCGTAAACCCCGCCGTCCTCAGAGCATCCAGCACCGCTTGGAGCTTCACCAGATGGCTCTGCCAGTCGAGGCTGAAAACCACAATATCGTCCAGATAGGCAGCGGCGTAGTCTTTATGCGGCATGAGGATCCGATCCATGGCCCTTTGAAAAGTGGCTGGGGCCCCCTGCAATCCAAACGGCATTCGGACATAGTGAAAGCACCCATCCGGCGTAGAGAACGCGGTCTTCTCTTTGGCTCCCGATGCCATAGGGATCTGCCAATACCCTTTGGTGAGGTCTAGGGTAGTGATGTACCTGGCGGGTCCCAGGCGCTCGATCAGCTCGTCGACTCGCGGCATGGGATAGGCGTCAAAGTTGGAGACCTCGTTCAGTTTTCGATAATCGTTACAGAATCTCCATTCGCCGTCGGGTTTCGGTACCAATACTATGGGGCTTGACCAACCACTCTTGGATTCCTCTATCACACCCAATTTCAGCATCCGGGCCACCTCCTTGGAGATCACCTCCCGTCGGGCCTCGGGTATCCTATATGGCTTCAGGTTCACCCGCACCTGTGGTTCCGTCAGAATGTCATGTTCTACCACGGTGGTGCACCCTGGCAGCTCTGTGAACAAATTCCTGTTCTGCTGTAACAGCTCTCTACACTGCTGTTTCTGGCTTTCGGAGAGGGTGTCCGCTATGGTCACGGCTTCAATGTCGTTCACCGGCCTGCCCACCGAGCAGGGCACATCTTGGGCCTCCCGATCTCGCCATGCCTTGAGGAGGTTGATATGATAGATTTGGTACGACTTCCTTCGTCCCGGTTGGTGGACCTTGTAGTTCACTTCGCCGAGCTTCTCAACGACCTCATATGGCCCTTGCCATTTGGCGAGGAACTTGCTTTCCACTGTGGGTATCAGGACCAGGACCCGGTCCCCGGGATGAAACTGCCGGATTCTGGCGGAGCGGTTGTAGACTCGGGCCTGAGCCTCCTGGGCCCGCAGGAGATGTTCCCTTAGGATCGGCATCACTTTCTCCATTCTCTCCTGCATCATAGCGACGTGCTCAATGACACTCCGATGAGGTGTGACTTCGGCTTCCCAGGTTTCCTTGGCTACATCTAAGAGACCGCGTGGATGTCGTCCATACAGGAGCTCGAATGGTGAGAAACCCGTGGAAGCCTGTGGAACCTCCCGAATGGAAAACAGCAGATACGGTAGGAGACAGTCCCAGTCCTTCCCATCCTTCTCTACCACTTTCCTTAACATGCCTTTGAGGGTTTTGTTGAACCTCTCGACAAGGCCGTCTGTTTGAGGATGGTATACAGAAGTCCTCAGCTGGGTGATCTGAAGGACCCTGCACAACTCGCTCATCACCTTACTCATGAAGGGGGTACCCTGATCTGTCAGGATTTCTTTTGGTAACCCCGTGCGAGAAAACACCTGAACCAGCTCCTTAGCTATGCTCTTCGCCGAGGAGTTGCGTAAGGGAATCGCTTCGGGGTATCGGGTGGCATAGTCCAGGATAACTAAGATATACTGATGACCCCGAGCCGATTTCACCAGGGGCCCCACCAAGTCCATAGCTATTCTCTCAAAGGGGATTTCGATGATGGGTAATGGTACCAGGGGACTACGAAAGTGCCTGGTAGGGGTGGTTATTTGACAGGTAGGGCAAGATCGGCAGTATCTCGCTATCTCCCGGTGACACCCAGGCCAATAGAACCGTTGCAGTATCCGGTCCTGTGTTTTCTCTACCCCTAGATGACCCCTAAGACATGGGAATGGGCCATGTTGAGTACTTGCTGCCGATACGGCCCGGGTACTAACAACTGTTCCACCCGGTCGTCCTTCACCTTCGTCACCGGTATAACAATTCCTCACTTAGCATAAAATGGGGGAACCTAGTGTCGCTCCCTGGCTCCTGTGGGACCCCGTTAATGACCGTGACACTATTGAATGCTTCCCTTAGAGTCAGGTCTTTATGTTGGGCTGTCCCAAAGTTCTCCCTGGTCGCCCCCAAGTTCAGTACCGTGGTCTCGGGCGGTGCTTCCTCCTCATCCCTACGAGGACACCAAGCGGGAACTCAGCCATGTCAGAGTGGGGAGAGGTCGTTTCCACGGGCCCCACTCCCGGACCCTGCCCCCACAGCTGCCAAAATAAACAAAAGTCCCGGCCGATAATGATGGGGTGTAGCAAGTCCTGGACGACTCCGACTTCATGAGTCCTCACCCCATGTGCCGTCTCAATGTCCACTCGAGCTACTGGATAGTCCTTGGCGTCACCGTGGATACACCGCACTCCGACCCTTTTCCCAGGGACCAGGATAAGTGACGGGAAGTCCCTCACCAGAGTAACGAGGCTCCCGGAGTCCAACAGCCCGACCACGCTCCTCCCGTTCACTTTCACCGGACACGCTGGGGGCCCTTCGCTGGATATACTGGTCATACTGCAGACTGAGTATGCAAAATAAGAACAGCGGCGACCCATGCTGCAATCCATCTGTTCAGGGGTCAAGGGACACCGTGCCGCAATGTGGCCTGGACCATGGCATCTCCAACATATGATCTCGCCCGTAGGGACCTTGGGCACCGCCTCCCCCGCCCTTAGGGACCTTGGACGCCCCACCCCCTTTTGGGCCTCGGCCCGCGGCTGGGTCCCCCAGTAAGGAGCGGGCAATCTGGCCCCAGGCCCTTCCATCCCCTGGTATCTCTCCACCAGCCCGATAAGGTCATCCGCGTTCTGGGGATCACCCTGGGCAACCCAGGTCTGAACGGATCGTGGCAGGGAGTGTACAAACCGATCCATCACGACACGCTCCACCATCTGTGCTGGCGTAGAGCTCTCCGGCTGCAGCCATTTCTGGACCAAGTGCAACAGGTCGAACATTTGGGAGCGAGGCGGTCTGTCTCGATGATACGCCCATTGGTGAACCCGCTGCGCCCTCACAGTCATTGTCACCCCCAGGCGGGCTAGTATCTCCGTTTTTAACTTGCTATATTCCTTAGCGTCTTGCAGGGCCAAATCATAATAAGCCTTCTGAGGCTCCCCGGATAGATATGGCGCCAGCACCTCTGACCACTGTGCTGGTGGGAGCCCCTCTCTCTCTGCAACACGCTCAAAAACAGTCAGAAAAGCCTCTATGTCATCTCCTGGAGTCATTTTCTGCAGGGCTCCTCTCACAGCTTTTCTAATAGAAAAATCGCCCACTGACCTTGTCTCTGCTGACGTGCTCCGGACCGCCTCAGCCAGGATATCGATCTGCTGCTGCTGCTGCTGATGCTGGTCTTGCTGTTGCTGACGTTGGAGTTGGATCTGCTGTGTCAGCAGCTTGGTGGTCTCTTGCTGGGCCGCCTGTTGCTGTTGTAAGAGCTGGAGATGTTGAGCCTGCTGGGCCTGCTGAGCCTGTACCAAGTGTCTCATCAGCTCCTCCATGATCTCCGGAGGCTGTGACTGAGTCAGGACAGACTTCACCCAGGACATAAACACCAAAGCCCACCGGTCTCACGTCTTCTGCTGGGAGCTGTGCCCGCATTCAACTCCACCAATTGTAACGGAGCGGCTCGCTGGCGACGTCAGGAAGCACGAGGAGGCAGCTTTGCATAGGTGAGACCAGAAGGGTTTATTTGCTCATAAACCATTCCACAGGGAAAAACACACACAGCAAACACAGAATCCTAATCACTTTCCCCCTGTGCCTAAGTCCAACCTCCCTTACATAGCCGGACACCACTCCCCTGGGAGGGTATGTGAGTCCTGGACCCGCCCGTCACTCTCAGGACTCATAAGCCGGCCCCTTGGTTACTAACAACTCCCTCAGTGTTGCTCTCCACTAAGAGATGCTAATGCCGGCTTACATCACAGACCTCAGGTAGGCATGTGACACATACCTGCCATCCACTATGCGTCCCCTTGCCCTCTTACAGTGTGCATGTATCTTCGTGTTTGTGTGTATGTGCATATTTGTGTGTGTATGGGGACATTATACTTTGTGAGTGTATGTGTTTGTGCATGCGCGTGCGTATGAATGTATGTGCATGCTTTTGCGTGTGTATGTGCATCTGTATCACATGTGTGGGGAGATTATACTGTGTGTATGTGTCTGTATATGCACGTGCGTATGCGTGTTTGTATGTTCGTGCTTGCATGTGTGTATGTGCGTGCATCTGTATGTGCGGACATTATACTGTGTGTATATGTGTACATATGCATGTTTATAAGTGCGTGTGTATCTGCGTGCGTGTATTCACGAGCGTGTGTTTGTGTGTATGTGTGTGCGTGTGTGGGGGGATATTATACTGTGTGTATGCGTGTTTGTGTGCATCTGCGTGTGTGTGTATGCACAGGCTTGTATGTGCTTGCGTGTGTATGTGCATATGTTTGTGCTTGTGATTATGTGCGTAATTGTGTGTGTGTATATGTACATGCATGTGCATGTGTGTATGAGCGTGTGTGTGTGTGGGAACATTATATTGTGTGTATGTCTTTGTGTGTATGTACGTGCTTGCATGTGTATGTGCGTGTGGGTACATTATACTGTTTGTGCATGCATGTTTGTATGTGAGTGTATCTACATGTGTATATCTGCATATGTGTATGTATGGGCGTGTGTGTGGGGCCATTATACTGTGTTTGTATGCATGTGAATATGTGTGTGTATGTGCACGTGTATGTGTGTGTGGGACATTACACTGTGTGTGCATGCGTGTTTGTGTGTGGGTGCATATGTGTGTATCTGCATGTGTATATCTGCATGCGTGTTTGTGTGTATGTGGGAACATTATACTCTGTGTATGTATGTGTCTGTGTATGTGTGTGTTTGTGTGTAAGTGCGTGCATGTGGGGACATTATACTGTGTATAAGTATGCATGTCTATGTGAGTATATATGTGAGTACATGTATACATGTGTGTGTACATACATGTCTGTAGTGTGTTTGTGCGTGCCCCGCTGGTGCCTGCCCACCCACCTCCGTGCAGTCACAGCTGCCAGGAAATATCGTGGTTTGCGACCTGTGCTGGAGATGGGACGAGGCGCCACCAGAGGGCAACCGCACCCCATCTCCAGTATAGGCTGCAAGCCGCGGTCTTTCCTGGTGGCTGTGACTGCATGGAGGTGGGTGGGCAGGCATGAGCGAGTGTTGTCAGTCAGGTCCTAGCGAGGGATTGGCAGTAGGTCCTAGTGGGGGTTTGGCTGTGGGTCCTGCAGGGTTCTGGCAGCGGGTCCTGGAGGGGGTCCAGTGGAGGGTCCTGGCTGTGTCCCACTGGTGGTAGTGCACAAGGGGTGGTATCACCACCGGCTGCCATATTGGAACATCCATCTCACTTGGATGCTCCAGAATGGCGGTCGGCGTACTTCCGGTGCGGCGTGGTGGATTGTGGGATTCGGGACGTCCGGATGGAAGTGGATGACGGACAATTTTAGGTAAATATACTGTATATTTTATATATATATCAAATTTTGGAACCTTTTTTATTAAAACTTTGATTAGTGTTCCTCTGTTGTTCCTTTGAAAGTGTTTGACTGCATTGAAAACTCGGCAGAGACAATTGTGTGTTACCATTTGATTTGTCAATTCGGTCATGCCATCAGAACTGCCTTTGCTGCTGTAAATGATCTTTTCTTTTCGCATATATTATATATATATATATTGACTTTTTATTTATTGTTTTAAGGCGTAACCCCTGCAATGTGTCATCAAAGACAGAAACAAAGGATCAAGAGACCAAGAGGCCGGAATGGTTCACTAAGTATTTTTCATTTTGAAAAAGGAAAGACGCTGGGGAACAACCAGTGACTGCGATCAGTCACTGCATCATGATTGCACTTATTACATGGTCGTATCAGCTTTGCTGTAAAGTAAAATTTTATGAATAAAATATATTATTTAAACTTTTTCACTATATAAAATGAAATTATTTATTCCCAACAAATAGTGAAAATCTATTAAAGAAGATGAGATCCGGTATGATGTGCAAATGAATCAAGTTACTATTAGATTAGTGGTTTATGATGGGGTGCAAAACAAGAATTACGGTCAGCTCTGCTATTTCATCTTACTGCAAGGAGAGACATCAACTGAGAAAGACTGCTTCATCCTCGTATATTCTTGTGTTTGTTGATCCAAACATTCAGGTATAAAGAAGCTGACAATGCAGATTGTGGTGGAGAGGGGTCAGTCTAATGATCTAAGAAACATTAGAGTTATGAGTAACAAAGTAGTACTGATGGCGGGAGATGTCCAATGCCTCTAGACATTAGAGTCCTACCCATAGCCTTCTTTATTGACACACATATTTGCATGCAGGTGCCTACAGCACTGTAGCTTAAATTTTGGAGATAAGAGATGAGCAAGTCCATTGGAGGCAAATTAAATTCTTAGATTTTTATTTTTTAATTCCGATTTCCCATATGCCAATTGTTTTTTAAATTAGCTTTGGGCAAATGCACTTTTTTGCTATAATATAGAGGGCCAGGAAGGGATTAAAAAAATCCCCTCCCAGGGCCTTCAATAAACCTTTTTCCCCAACCACTGGTATTCCAATTAGCACATGTCTGCCATCTTCTATCTTCTAGCTGGGTCTTCGGTTCACTAGGCATGACTACGTGCGACACAGTGCACGTCACTGACATGTTTCAAACTAAATGTGAGATTTAGTAAACTTAAAATGTATTTTGTTCTTGGAAAACCCCTTTAACTCCTTCCCTATCATGGATGTACCAATATGTCTTTTTTTTCGGATATCTCCTGTCCTTGGATATACTGGTACAGGGGCACACAAGTGGTGCCCGCCACGATCACAGCCAAGGACTGTGTCCATGATGTCTTTGGCTGTTTAATCTCCTAAATGTACTTAAAGAATTGAGAGAAGGATTGCGCTCCCTCTCCCCTCCAATTTGCACTCCCGCAATGTAATCGTGAGGGCCTGATTGTCGCTATGGTGATCTGAGGTCGTTGTGATGACTTCCGGGTCACCAGACTACAGCAAGCCTCAGGGATCAAGCCTGCAGCATGATCCCCTAGGCTGTGTGCTCACGATCAGGATACGCATTGTTTTGGAAGCAGCATGTGCCACTGCGTCCAAAACACTGAGTTGTACAGTAGCAGCATAGTGGATGGGATTTCTAGAAATCCCATGCCCACAGTGCTTCTTCTTTTCGTAGCATTTGATCAGCAGAGGTGCTGATTGCCGCGCTCCCGCAGCTCTGCAGCATGTTTATTTCATGCTGTGGGGTCGGGTGTGATCTCCTGCAGGTGAATGCAGGGAGAAGCTGCCCTGCACCCACCACAGATTGTGGGCACAGGGTGGCTGCCGTCTCCCTGCACTCACCTGCAGGTTCCCACGGCTTCCTTCAGGTCTGGAGGTACTGTATCCAAGACGCAGCGCCTCTGGATAGTGAGCACATACCCTGAGACTTCTGACAGTGCAGCTCTGATAGCTGCACTATATTGCATTAATCAAATATCCAAAGGGTTAACAGAAAGTGCTGGGTTTCATAGATTCACCGTGCTGACCTCCAGTGAAGACAAACAGAGTGATAGATAAAACTCTGTTTAATTGGTAATTTGGTAGGCAAATTACCCATTAAACAGAGTTTTATCTATCACTCTGTTTGTCTTCACTGGAGGTCTGAGCGGTGAATCTATGAAACCCAGCACTTTCTGTTAACCCTTTGGATCCTTACTCTTGCTGGACACCTGCTGCGACCATAAGAGAGAGCGGAGTTAGTTGGTTGTGACTTGCACACCCAAATCAGGTGAGTCCTTCCACTAAAGGGGGGCACTGAGGTTATTGGTACAAAAGGAAATTACTCTATGTGGGCTCCATTTCCCTTTTTATTATCAAATATGGCAATACAGTGCAGCTTCAATCAGAGCAGATCAAAGTAATGTCCCATAAAGGGACTAAGTAAAAAAAAAAGTAAAAACATTTTTAACTAAAAGCAGAAAAAAAATAGTTATATTTATGTAAAAAAACAAACTACAGATATTTGGTATTGCCACATCTATAAGAACCCGATCTATAACACTATTACACTAGTAAACCCCTTCAGTGAACACTGTAAAAAAAAATAGCAAACACTACCTATTTTCATCATACAGCTGACAAAAAAGTCGAAGAAAACATGAACAATAACTTAAATATACATAAAGATGTTACTACTAGAAAATGACAACTTGTTCCGCAAAAAACAAGGCGCCATACATCTCCATCAGCAAAAAATAAATAAAAAACCTTTAGCTCTCAGAATACAGCAATGCAAAAACTATTTTTTTTTTCAATAAAATAGTTTTTATGGTGTAAAAGTGGCAAAACATATAAAAAACCTACATAAATGTGAAATGAAGAATAAAACTGTCTATTCACTTTTATGACACGATGAACGACATCAAAAATAAAACTAAAAAGAAACAAATCCTGAATTGTTGTTTCTTCTTGATTCTGCCTCACAGAAGGCGGAATAGAAAGCGATAAAAAAAATGTGGTCCAAAATGGCACCAATAAAAGAAAGCAACTCATCTTGCATAAATCAAGCCCTCACATAACTCTGTTCATGAGGAGAAAAAAACTAACGCCTACAAAATTCAGTGATGCAAAAAACTTTTATTTTGTGAAAAAAAAACATGTTTAGTGCGATAAGAGCTAAAAAACCTAAATGTAGAGAAACATCTGCGCCACAGTTACTTTACTTATGGATATACTGAAAACAGAGAGACAGGATATATGGATACATACATACTGGAAAGGATCAATAAGAAAACTATGGTAAATATTACACCCAAGAAACTTCTTATAAAAAATATCCCGGCCGGCAGTGTCGAAAATGATCGATTAAAATGAGTAAAGTCCCGCAGATTTCACTAGATTATGAATCCGACAGTGTTTAAATTAATTGTCTAGTGATAAACACTTAAAGGGTTAGTCCAAGACCAGCAACCTTTCTCCTAACTTCCTATCTACTTTATCCCTATAATCTAAACTATTTCTAATTTGTTTCCTTTAATAATTCCCTACAGTGCCCTCTGTACACTATCAAATAACTACTGTGTTTTTTATCTATTTCCTGCCTGATGACATATTGTGTGAGTGCCCCAGTGCATGCTTGGATACCCACACAGAATATCATCAGGGGGCAGAGGCTGTAGGAGTCACCACAGCCTCTGCCCCACCCTGAAATATAACGTCACGTCACTGTGACGCTAGTTTCAGGGGCCCAACTGTCAATTTTGCATTCTCAATGGTCTGCAGCCCCCTCTCACCCCCTCCTCACTGTGCGGTGTCTCATCCACCACTTCATACCTCCTATGCAATGTGCTGTCACATTTTCCCCCATGCCTTGTCTCTCCCCCTCTGCGTTTGCACTGAAGTGTCAGACCGGCGATACAGGAGATCAGCAATGTAGTTTGACATAAGCGCCGCTCACAAGTGACATCAGTGCTGTATGCACACTGAGAAGTCAAGAGCTTCCATTGATGTCACTTATGGGCGGCACTTATGTCTGCACCACACACTGTAAACTGACACTTCTGTGCACTGTCTCATCTTCCCTCATGTCTTGTCTCTCTCCCCCTGTGCGTATGGGAATAAAACAATATTTTTGTGAGATAAATTTGATATTTTGCTTTTAACCACTCAATGTTCTAAAATACTATGAAGCACCTGGGGGTCCAAGGTGCTCACCACACATCTAGATTAGTTTCTTGAGGGGTCTAATTTCTAAAATGGGGTCACTTGTATTGATTTCTACTGTTTAGAAACAACAGGGGCTCTCCAAACACAACATGGCGTTAGATAAAGGTTCCTGACCATCTTTTTTACCTTTCAAAAGTGAAATGGCGCGCCCTCCCTTCAGAGCCCTGCGCTGCACCCAAACAGTAGCTTTCCACCACATATGGACTCTATGTATCTATGTACTCACGAGAAATTGAACAAAGTATTTTGGGGTCCATTGTCTCCTATTCCTGTTGTGAAAATGCAACATTTGAGGCTAAAATAACAGTTTTGTGGGGGAAAAGTAGCATTTTTATTTTTTCCTTCGACATGTCTTTAGTTCCTATGAGCACCTAAAGGGTTAATAAACTTTTTGAATGTGGTTTTGTGCAGTTTTTAGAATGGTGTCACTTTTTGGTATTTTCTGTCACATAGGCCCCTCAAAGCCACTTCAAAAGTGATGTGGTCCCTAAAAAAGTGGTTTTTAAATTTTGTTGGAAAACTGATGCAAATTGTCTCTTCAGGCAGGAAGTAGACTTAAGTAGAAGTAAACTCTAGTGCCACCTATTGAAAGTAGCAATCTTAAAAGTCAAAGTAACCCTTTAAACTTTTGTCCCTCTGATGCAAGAACACTAACCCTGGAATCTCAGGAAAAGAAAAATCATGGAATAATTTGGACTGGGAAATGTATGTCTACTTCAATAATTCTTCTGGAAACGTGTAAAAACATTTGGAGTGGAACGCATGGAGTATGAAGTTAAAGAGCTCAAGAGAACGAGGACTTTGATGTCTGAGAAACTTCTGCTGGAAAAGGTTGACCCTCAAAAAATAAGGGATAAGGCAATGAAGCCATATCAAAAAGACAGCTGCACTCTGAAATACTAAGGGCCCTTTCACATCAGCGTTTTTTTCAAATCGCGGCAGATGCGGTGAAAAAACAGCATCTGCCGCGATTACTGCATACCGGCTGCACTTGCGGCACGGTTGCGGTAAACGCCATACAAGGTTTAGGCAGACTTGCGGCAGGTGCAGCAAGTGCGGTTTTGCACTTGCGGCTGGTGCGGCCGCGAAAAAAAAATGCTGTCAAAACAAAACCGCACTTGCCGCACCTGCCGCAAGTCCGCCTATACCTTGTATGGCGTTTACCGCAACCGCGCCGCAACGTGCCGCAAGTGTAGCCGGTATGCGGTAATCGCGGCAGATGCGGTTTTTTCACCGCATCTGCCGCGATTTGAAAAAACGCTGATGTGAAAGGGCCCTTAGACATGCAATTTTGACTTTAGAGGAACATAGAACAGCATTGTATCTAAGGAGATATGAAAAAATGAGACACTTAGTATATAAATATGGCCATATCCATAACCGCCCAGTAGCCACGTCGAGGCTTGTCTCTGGAACCTGTACTTTCAGTCAGTTTTTTCTTATTTACATTATGGAGTCACACCTTCTGCATGCACACCTTCCACCACTAGCCTTATGTGTTCTCTGTTAGCAGGTTTCTACTTTCCTATTCTTTGATAGGGCGTTGATCCAGGGAATTAGTCTGATTGCCGTATGTGGAGTCAGGAAGGAATTTTTCCTCAATGTGAGCCTAGTGTGCCACATGGGTTTTTTTGCTTCCTCTGATCAACATGTAGGCTATGGGTTGAACTAGATGGACTAAAGTCTTCCTTCAACCTTAAAAACTATGATACTATGTTACTATGTTACTATGTTTTTAAATCAAAGAGAGGCTGTGACTGACAATGTGGGTCTCAACGTGGCTACTGGGCGTTATGGATATGGCCATATTTCTATGCCAAGTGTCTTATTTTTTTTTTATATATCCTTAGCTGTAATGCTGTCCTATAGTCCTTTATATTCAAAATTGCATGTCTTGGTATTTCAGAGTGCACCTGTCTTTCTGTTACAATGTGTCATGCGTTGCACCTTTACACATCACATGATGGAGTGCTGCAGTTTTTTCTTGTTTAGAAAATAAAGTCATATCAATGTGAAATTGCCAGGATCCTTGGTTATAAACTGAAGGTCGGACTATCTAAGGGCGATGAGCTGCTGTGTCATAGACTTGTCACTCCAGTACTACATACAGTACAATACAATTCTACAATATAAGCAGACGAATAAATTCATACCAGGGACAACAACTATACAAATTTTAGGAAACCAGATGAATGTTACTAGGTCAATATTGAAAACTTGATCCATGTAACCTAGTTATTTAAACTGTGACGTTGCCCTGCAGCCTATAACTGCAGAGCTGAGCCACGGCCACTGCTGAGAACTAGTGATGAGCGAGTGGTGTAATACTCGCGCTCGCTATACTCGTAACAAGTAGTTTTTAATATTCGCATATTCGTCCGAATAGAGGTCCAATGTTAGTCAATTAGTGATAGGCTCGCCCACGCACATCCAGCCATAAAATGAGTCTTTCCTGGACAGGGCGGAGGGTGAGCGTTTTTACTGCATAAAGCACCTTGCTGTGCCCCCAGAGAGACCCTAACATTCAATCTGCTCTGGTTCCTATGGCAAGTGGGAATCTGCTGAACATCCCTATGCCTGCCATTATGGCACTGCGATAACGGTAGAATTAAGACTAGGCATAGCCCTCAGCACTTTAGAAGGTATGCCCCCACCAAGCCCCCGATGTATCATATGATACATCATGTGTCACATGATCCTTTCTGATAGGATCACGTGATTAACACACAGTTGTCTGATGCACATCTGCACATGCAAAATGAGAAAGACGACGGTACAAATTATTTTCACTTATGTATAGCGCTATACATGACATAATTACATAATGAGCTGGGGTGATAAATTAATTTTTCCGAGAAGCCACATGAGAAACTAGACTGTTGAGGAGGCTGAACCAACAAACTGCTATTAATTCTGCTCAATATTAATACTAATTATAATTATTGTGTGACGGTATATTAATATTATCTGTAATTGTATCACTTAATATTGAGCAGGATTAAATATGCGAACATCCCTCTATATACAGTATGAGAACCACAGACAGCATTCAATATATACAGCATCAGTCCCCACATAGCCCTGTTACACACTATGAGCCCCCACATACTCTCCCTATATACAGGATGAATACACACACAGTACATACAGTATGAGCTAAAACACAGCACCCCATATAAAGCTTAAGCCCTCACATAGCTCCTGCATACAGCATAAGTGCCCGCATATTCCCCTTTGTATAGTATTAGCCCTCACATGGCCTCAATGAATACCGTATGAGCTTCACATAACCTCCAATAGACAGCATGTAGCCATAACCATGTAGCCCTATATACAGAATGAGCCCCCATATAGCCCCATTATACAATATGAGCCCCCACATAGCCCCTATATACAGTATGAGCCCTCACATAGCCCTCCTACATTCAGTATGAGCCCCCACATAGTCTCTATATACAACATGAGCCCCACATAGCCCCCTATATACAAAATGAGCCCTCACATAAGCTCATAGTGTACTTCATGAGCTCCCATATAGCCTCCTATATACAGCTTCACCCCCCACATAGCCCCTATATTAAATATGAGCCCTCACATAGCCCCCTATATTAAGTATGAGCATTACATAGGCCTTATTAGCCTCACATATCCCCTATATACAACATGAGCCCCACATAGCCACTATATACAGCATGAACTCACACACCACACAGACCCTATATACAGCATGAGCCTATATACAGCATAAATTCCCACAAAGCCCATATACAGCCAGAGTCCCAATGTAGCCTCCTATATGCAGTATGAGTGCCAGCAGAGCCCCCTATATACAGTAGTATGAGTCCTCACATAGCCCCACTGAATACGTATTAGGCCCTACATAACTTCCAATATATAGTATGAGCCCCCATATAGAACATATATACAGTATACGCTCCCACATAGCCTCTATATACAGTTTAAGCCCTCACATAGCCCTCCTGCATACATTATGAGCCCCCACATTGCCCCTATATACAGTTGTGGCCAAAAATATTGACACCCCTGCAATTCTGTCAGATAATACTCACTTTCTTCCTGAAAATGATTGCAATCACAAATTCTTTTGGCCACAACTGTATGGTATTATCCCCCATATACCCCCTATACACAGCATGAGCCCCTAACTAGCATTATATATACAGCATTATCCCCCACATAGCCCTTATATAAGTATGAGCTCCAACATAGCCCCCTATATTCAAACAACTAGTTCCACAAAAAAACAAGCCCTCATATGTCTTTATTGATGGAAAAATAAAAAAGATTATGGCTTTTGTAAGAAGGGGAGGAAAAAATGAAAAAAAAAAAAAAAAAAATCGGGGTAAAGTTGTTAAAAAATTATTTTTTTTCTGCCATAAAACTAGTAATAATGACCCCTTTATGTGTAAACATTAAAATGCTTGAATAATATCACTTACACATGCATATGAAAAGCACTGATGCCGAGACTTTTTCTCACCTGTGAAGTCAACAAACCCATCAGTGCAGTGTGATGTTTCACATGCACCCACAGACTTGTAAGGGTGGAGTGAGATGAGACTTGCTGACAATCGCAGCCTGCTGGCATTTTTCCTTCAGTGTGATTAGGGCTGAGGAAAACATTGTAGTTCCGAGCTGCATCACTGTCTAACACTAAGCCAAGTGCACTGCTAGATTTTCTTGTATTGCACTCCTATGAGTCAACATCAGTGTGACTATGGCCTTATAGACAGTACAGTCTGCACAGAAATCATGAACCTCCATGCAGCAACTACTAGCCATCTCTGTAGTGAGACAGAATGTAGTTGTTGTTCAGAGGACGTCCTTATACACAGTACAGCGTGCCCAGAAATCATGAAACTCAGTGCAGCAACTCCAATCTAGTTACCTCTGTAATGAGACAGCTATAATGGAGTTACTGTACAGAGAACATCCTTATAGACAATACAGGGCCCCGAAATCATGAACCTCAGTGCAGCCACTCCGATCTTGTCACCTCTGTAGTGAGAAATCTAGAATGTAGTTACTGCACAGAGGATGTCCTTATACACAGTACAGAACGCATAAAATCATGGACCTCAGTGCAACGACTCCGATCTTGTTATCTCTGTAGTGAGACATCTAGAATAGAGTTACTGTACAGAGAACGTCCTTATACACGGTACAGAGCACACAAAATCATGGACCTCAGTGCAACGACTCCGATCTTGTTATCTCTGTAGTGAGACATCTAGAATGAGTTACTGTACAGAGAACGTCCTTATACACGGTACAGAGCACACAAAATCATGGACCTCAGTGCAACGACTCCGATCTTGTTATCTCTGTAGTGAGACATCTAGAATGGAGTTACTGTACAGAGAACGTCCTTATACACGGTACAGAGCACACAAAATCATGGACCTCAGTGCAACGACTCCGATCTTGTTATTTCTGTAGTGAGACATCTAGAATGGAGTTACTGTACAGAGAACGTCCTTATACACAGTACAGAGAACAGAAAACATGAACTTCAGTGCAGCAACTCCGATCTTGTCACCTCTGTAGTGAGACATCTAGAATAGGAGTTACTGCACAGAGGACATCCTTAT
Source organism: Allobates femoralis (assembly GCA_033576535.1). Lineage (NCBI taxonomy): Eukaryota > Metazoa > Chordata > Amphibia > Anura > Aromobatidae > Allobates > Allobates femoralis. Next base: position 114,476,969 of record JARQOC010000003.1, on the reverse strand, counting down.
ACATAGTACAGAGCACAGAAATCATGAACCTCAGTGCATCAACTCTGATCTGATGGCACTTATACAAGATTACAGCCTCTATCATGAAGGACAGAATATTGCGTGCCAGTATTAATAAAAGGTGAGGGAAAGGAAGCTGGTCCACTTTGTGTATTATTTTTTTACATTAAAAAATATTTTTTTTCATTATTGCTTTTTGTAGTTTAAAATTTTACACCTATCCCTAATTGTTCAGTTTTGCTAGAATTCAACTTTTGCTGCATGCCCACTAGTCTTCTCCAGCACCACCATTTTGAGGAGCGGGTGGACATTTGCAGGGAGGGTCGTGAGCATGACGGAGCGCAGCTGACAAAACTTGGCAATAATTGGCAATAATTACAATAAAAATTGGCAATAATTACAACATAAACGTCTCCAGTACCCTGGACATTCCTGTCATGGTTTATGCCACTTTTGTGTTATAATTTATTATGATGACTGTGAGCTCTGTTATGCTTCTCCCTGCAAAGTTTCGCCCACTCTTCAAAAACGTCGGTCCTGTGGCTGGGACTGGTCATCTGCAGTGAAAGGCGAATTCGAGAAAAACTAAACAATCAGTGCTGTGTGTAATGATTTATAATACTGTGGCGCCCCACCGGGTAAGCCACCACCAGAGGTACTGGATTCCTGTGGTTAGGGAGTATAGTGCCCCTGTTCTCCAGGTTCTGGGATGGTGTGGCTGAGCCCAAAAGACACACAAGCAGCGCACAAACGCATAGGCCCTGGGACAATTGAAGGGCCCTGAGGAAGGGCCTAGGTCACAAAAGGGGGACAGGAAAGTGTTAGACAAGAGAGTTGGAGGAGTACATAGCGGAAGAAGCAGCAGCAGGAAGGTGAAGAGTCGGTGTGGTGCCGGCTCCCGGCGCTTAAAACATGACCACGCTTGCCCGGGAATGGGAGACCAGAAGGGTGGAAGGAGAGAAGAGCCCTAGGGGTGCGGAAGAGACACCGATTCCCCGTATGCCCAGGGTCACAGGACAGGGTCTGGCCCCCATCTGTCCCCGTGAAAAGAACTGAAGAGAGGTGAAGTAGAACAACGAGTAACTGCCCAGTTCCCTAGTCTTCCTCGTACCTGGAGTGGACGTTTCAACCTGACGTCACGAACAGGATGCGAGCGGCCCAGAAAGAACAGGTCTTGTGTGCCTTAAAGAACTGTGAAAGAACTGTGTAAGAACTAGCTCGAAAAAATGATGGTGGGAGAAGAGCAAGCGTCAAGTGCAGGTCAGGGGTGTGTCTGGGCCCTCGTCATGGGAAGGACCTTGAAGAAGGCGCGAAATAGCAGGCCCGCCCCGAATACTAAAGAAAAGCCAAGGGGGCCTGCTATTGAGAGTCGCTCACCTTGCCTAGAGGAGGAGACGAGGCCTGAAGGGTGAGGTCTTAGAGAGCAGAAAGAAGGAGAAACGTGAGGAGTGAAGAGGCATCATGGCAGACGGTGGTTTTGGCACCCCGGCAGTCAAAGAAGAGAGTGAGAGAGCCCCCAATGCGGATGGGGAGACAAGAGACTGGGTACATGTACCCATTGCTGACATGTCCCCAGTGCTGACACCTGTCCCCCTGACCTGCACATGTCGTCCCGTGCTGGTACATGTCGTCCAGTGCTGGTACATGTCCCCAGTGCTTGGCAAATGTCCCCCAGTGCTGACACATGTCCCCCAGTGCTGACACATGTCCCCTGACCTGGCAAATTCCCCCAGTGCTGGCACATGTCTCTCAGACCTGGCACATGTCCCCAGCACTTGGCACATGTCCTCCAGTGCATGGCACATGTTCCCCAGTGCTGGCACATGTCCTCTGATCTGGCACCTGTCCCCCTGACCTGGCACATGTCCCCTGTGCTTGGAACATGTTCCCAGTGCTGGCACATGTCCCCTGACCTGGCACATGTTGGCCAGTGCTGCACCTTGTACCCTGACCTGGCACATGTCCCCAGTGCTTGACAAATGTCCCCCAGTGCTTGGCAAATGTCCCCCAGTGCTGGCACATGTCCCCCTTACCTGACATGTCCCCAGTGCTGGCACCTGTCCCTCTGACCTGACACATGACCCCCAGTGCTGGACATGTCCCCCAGTGCTTGGAAATGTACTCCAGTGCTGGCACATATCCCCCTGACCTGGCAAATTTTCCCCAGTGCAGTCACATGTAACAGCTATGGACATAATTCTGAGAAAAAGAGGACTTTACACTGACCAGACAGTAGATGGCGATATTGTGTAAAGTTCATTACTTGCTGTGTTGTGGGGAAGGGAATCTCTATTGTACTGTTATTTGTACTTTCATTTTGTGTTTACAGCAGCAAGGAGTGACTTCTCTGTAATCCTGTATTCTCATGTTACCAAGATAAGAAGTAAACCTGTGTTTTTTCCATATCATCTGGTCAGCAAAGTTTCTGCTGCATCTGTTGAGATTCAGAAACTGCACTATGCAACAGGTTATGGGCCCAGGTACCAGAGGGACCAAGATACTACTAATCCCATCACTTGAGTGATCCAGGTACTAATCCCAGACCCAGCAGTGATCAAGCCACTGATCCAAGCAACGGAGGGACAAAGGTATTTTATGATCCCAGGCACTGGAGATAAGCACAGAGAATCCCAGACACCCAGGACTCTGGAAGTCTCAGCAGGACACTGATAAAGAAGCAGAAGAATTATTCACTACAACTCTCTACAAACAAGTATAACTATTTAAAGGGAACCTGACCCTAAAAATGAGCCCCCAGCCTTTTAAGAGCAGTCCCTGCACCATCCTAATCTCTTTCTAGACATCCCTTTGTCTTAAAAATGGCTATTTGTAAAGTTTATAAAGGTTATTTTTTTACCTGCAGCACTGCGGGTTCTCTGAGCTTGAGAAGTCACACAGGGCGTTCCTTTGACTTCTCCTCGCTGCCTGCAATGTAATTATGCATGCCCCTATGGGAGTGCTAAACAATACAGAGCCTCCTTGTCATTGTAGATAGGCGGTATAGCCGCTATGATGCTAATCGTATCATATCCGGCTATACTGACATCAGTACCCAATTTCTTTACTGAACTCGATTTAGATAAGAAAGAAGCCATTGATCTTGCGGATGGAAGCAAAATAACCGCAGAAGGTGTTGGACAAGGAATGCTGAACTGTTCTAACAAATTTGGACAAGATTCAAAAATACTTGTACAGGATGTGTTGTATATTCCAAAAATGGAAGGCGGATTATTAGCTGTGAAACAGTGAAAATTAATACATGTGGCCACACACATCACTTCCGCCGGCCAACTACCTATTTGAATCAGCCAACTTTAACAAAAATGTCAATACACCATGTACAAATAAAACAGTGAAAATAAAAACAGGCTTAAATCAAGCAATCCAATGGCACTTAGAGCAAAGTCCGCGTGTGGACTTAATCAAGTATTCTCAAGGCCACTGCTACTGCGGCAGCGGTAGAAAGTTATTATGCGTTTGATGACCTCGGCGCTCCACTATCCCAGGCTGGACGGAGACATAGCAACGGAGAGACGCTAGTCTCCAAACCAATCGCCGCTATTCTCAACATCTCAGACCGGAGCAGTAGAGCGCAGAGTCGGCAGATCATTGCTCTCAGCAATCCCAGATGAGAGGGTGAATACCATGTAAAACCGCTCTAAATAGTGACGGGCACAATATCCATGCCGAGAAACAAAAGCCAACTGCTGTAGGAAGTTATAATAACAATAAAAAAATAATGATTAAATTATGACAAACTTGTCATCTTCCTACCATCAGTGCATAACCCCTTCAGATCAAAAGGGGAACAAACACCATATTACCGCAGCAGCCTAGCCGGAGAGTACCTGTAAGAATTTAATCACAGATGTGCACATAAAGGGCTGAGTAAAAATTGATAAAACGGAACTACACAGAGTGTTATGGACCGAGAACGTATATAGGGGGCAAATAGACAAACAAATCATGCCCGCACGCACACATCCAGGCCATATGCCTACATGCGCATATTGCAACAAGCGAGGCAGAGAGCAGTTGCTCCAAGATCACAGGGCGAGTGCGAAGCGAATGTGACAACAGCTAGTCCTGGCAAGAAGTTTTACTTCAGCTTGCGACATGGGCCAATGTTTAAAATAATTGCGGCCGCCATTAAACGCCACTGACACGTTATAGCCACTGATAGAGAGCTTGCTAAAACCGGCGCCCCCAGGTCTGTGGTGACGTACAGGCGCTGCAAGAATATGCGGGTGCAAAAACGCTTAAGGTCGTCCCCTAATATAAATACATGGCTATCCTCCACCCCTATTAGGGGGAATTTTAGATGCCTCCATTGTAACTGGTGTAAGTACTATCTATCTGGTTCACGTATGAGGATTGGAGGAATCGATCATGCGGCGCCTTCCTTTTTCAATTGCAGGAGCAGTTGGGTTGTGTATGTGGTCTTCTGTCCCTGTAATAGGTTCTATTTAGGGAAATCATACGCCCACTGTTCCACCGTTTTCGTGAGCATTATAATTCCATTTTATCTGGTAAAGGGTCACCGAGACTGATTGAACACATGCGGGAATCGCATGGAGGAAAACCTGAGTTGCTGCGCTTCGCCTGTGTTCAAAAGTTCATCGCAGGCGAGAGAGGGGGTAACGTTCATAGGCAATTGATGAGGGCAAAAGCGAGATGGATCCTGAATACGGATGCCCAAGGAGCTTTGGGCCTTAACGATAAGTTAGATCTTGCTGTGTTCCTGTAACTTATTAATTATTTACTATTTATTGTTATTTAGTAGGTATAATGTATATACTCACTCGTTACCCTGTGGCGCTTGCCCCCTACTGTCCCCTCCTCGCTGTGCCTGCACAGGCGCGCGCGTGCGCATGTAGGCATATGACCTGGATGTGTGCGTGCGGGCATGATTTTTTTGTCTATTTGCCCCCTATATACGTTCTCGGTCCATAACACTCTGTGTAGTTCCGTTTTATCAATTTTTACTCAGCCCTTTATGTGCACATCTGTGATTAAATTCTTACAGGTACTCTCCGGCTAGGCTGCTGCGGTGAAATGGTTTTTGTTCCCCTTTTGATCTGAAGGGGTTATGCGCCGATGGTAGGAAGATGACAAGTTTGTCATAATTAAATCATTATTTTTTATTGTTATTATTACTTCCTACAGCAGTTGGCTTTTGTTTCTCGGCATGGATATTGTGCCCGTCGCTACTTAGAGCGGTTTTGCACGGTATTCACCCTCCCATCTGGGATTGCTGAGAGCAATGATCTGCCGACTCTGCGCTCTACTGCTGCGGTCTGAGATGTTGAGAATAGCGGCGATCGGTTTGGAGACTAGCGTCTCTCCATTGCTATGTCTCTGTCCAGCCTGGGATAGTGGAGCGCCGAGGTCATCAAACGCATAATAACTTTCTACCGCTGCCGCAGTAGCAGTGGCCGAGAATACTTGATTAAGTCCACACGCGGACTTTGCTCTAAGTCCCATTGGATTGCTTGATTTAAGCCTGTTTTTATTTTCACTGTCTTATTTGTACATGGTGTATTGACATTTTTGTTAAAGTTAGCTGATTCAAATAGGCGTCGTTGTCCATCGGCCCACCGTGGTCACCTCCCTGCACCCTGTCTGTCCTCGAAATTCTGGATTAAAGACCACCCTGCACACAAACCGGTGAGTGCTGCTTTTTCTTCAATCATTCTGTATATCGTTCTGGTGCTTTGGATGTGCACCGCCGGAGGGGAACCCGTCTCCAAGGGATAACATCCCGGTACCTGACAGTTGCTACAGCTTAGTGCCCTGGTAACTTCTTCTGCTGAATTGACAGAAATTAAATCCATGCATGACTCAAAGATATGGACACTAACAGAATTACCGGAAGGAAGAAAAGCTATAGGACATAAATGGGTTTTTAAAGTAAAATACCAAACAGATGGCACACCTGAAAGATACCGAGCAAGACTAGTAGCTAAAGGATATTCTCAAAAATATGGAGAAGTCTATGATGAAACATGTGCAACAGTTGTCAAACATACTACCATAAGAACTTTGTTCACAGTTGCAGCAATGTAACAAATGGAACTGATACATCTGGATGTAAAGACAGCATTCTTGGAACAACCACAAGGATTCAAAGATGAAAGTAACCCAAACATGGTTTGCAAAATACAGAAGAGTATATATGGTGTGAGGTGTAGCGGTGTCGGGGAGGCAGGGAACCAGGCACGGACAGTTCTCAACTCACGGTTTATTGATCTCCGTCCAGTTACAGTCACCAAAACACAGATCCGGAGTGCAGCCGGCACACTTCACACCGCTTGGTGTATCTCCCGACCGCTGACAGGCTCTATCAGCCCCACCGGAGATAATCCCTCCCCGGGACCACTTCAACTTTCCTTCAGAGCTCCTCAATCAGGCTCTGCACTGGAGAGAATCTCACTCCAGACTCAAGGAACCACACCCAGGATTCCTGCTTCCTCTTAACACATTCAGCTCAGGGAAGAGGAATCACATGTAACACCCGGGATGGAGTACGTCCTGCAGACCGGGAGGACGCACCCAGGGAGGCACATACCAGTCGCAGCATACCGACCCGGTCGGTGCCTCACACCCCCCCCCCTATGTTCAAGCGTATGGGGCTGAACACAAGGCCATAACCCCGGTCCCTGCGCGCAGACCGCGTCACGGCGCGGAGAACCGGCGGAGCCAAGCAGGGGCACCTGGGGATACCAGCGGTGCCAGACCCCACGAGCAACCAACCCGTTCGGACCCCCGGCTCCTACAAACCCCGGACGGGCATCAACGATAGCGGCCTGGGGCCCCACGAGCAACACGGGGTCTGCCCGCGGCACTGCTGCACCGCTCCGGACGGCGAGTTGGAGCACTGGTCTCTGCACCCAGGAATCAGTCACATCAAGTCCTCTGGGTATCCCGGCGGCGGAATTCTCGGGCTCTGGGCCCTGTCTGTCCTTCATCCGGGGGGCCATATACTCGTTCCACAATACCCGGAACAAGGGCATATCCCTCCCCAGCACAACATCATAAGGGAGATCCTTTACCACCCCCACGACATGTTGAACCCTCCTGGCTGGGGTAGCAAACGTGACACGCTTCGTCGGATACCTGCGATGATCCCCATGGACACTCATCACCCTGACCTTTCGGTCGGTGGGTTTTGTCCTGGAGACCAAGGAGGCACACACGAGGGTCACGTTGCTCCCTGAGTCCAGTAGGGCCGTCACCTCATGACCGTTAAGCTGTACGCGGCACAGTACATTCTCAGTATCCCGGGGGGCCGAGCCCCGTTTTCCAACGAGGTGGGCGAACATGGACCGCCTCCGGGAATAGTCACAGTCCATTGGTTCCCCGTTGAGGGGACACTGCGCCATCATATGTCCCACCTCCCGGCATCTTCTACATCGGGGTGGTTCCCCGCTATACCAGGGGCCGAACCGCGGCTGTCCGGATCGCCGCATTGCTGCAGGGGGAGGCCCGTTTTCGGCCTGAGCCGGGCATTCACCCACCCGGGGGCCGGGTTGGGGGTCCCTACTGTCTGGTCTGGTGGGCGCGGCCTTGCGGGTAGCCCGCATTGTCCCAGTGTCCCGGATCAGTTCCTGTGTGGCCACATGGCGCTCCACCACGTTCACCAGCTGGTCTAGGGAACCCGGGTCACTGTGTCCCACCCACTTTTGTATGGGGACGGACAGCGTACGCACGAAGCGATCCACCACCACCCGCTCTACCATCTGAGCCGGACTCAGGGCTTCAGGCTGCAGCCATTTTTTAACCAGGTGCAACAAACCATAGGCCTGTGAGCGCTCGGGTTTGCCTTCCTCGTAGGCCCATTGGCTCACCCGTTGGGCCCTCACATATGTATTGACCCCGGTACGTGCCAATATCTCCCCCTTCAGGGCGCCATAGTCCAGGGCATCCTCAGTGCACAGGTCTATGTATGCCTTTTGGGGATCACCAGTCAAATAGGGCGCCAGCACCTCGGCCCACTGGGCGACCGGCAGTCTCTCCCGTTCAGCCACCCGCTCAAACACGACCAGGAATGCCTCCACATCATCCCCCGGGGTCATCTTTTGCAGCGCTTGTCTTACTGCTTTCCGGACGCTGTAGTTGTCACCTGGTCCTCTAGGCAGATCCCCGGTATGGCCCGCACAGCCTCGGTCAACAGGGCCATCTGCTCCTGGTGCCTCCTCTCCTGCTGCTGCTGAGCTTCCTGTTGCTGCTGCTGGGCCAGCACCAGGTGCTTGAGCACCTCCTCCATGCTGGCTGCCGGGTTGTGTTGTAATGTAGCCGGCCGAATCCAGGACATGCGATGCCGGGCACCACGCAAGAGACTGGCCGCAATGATGACTGCTGCTCCTCTTACTTAGCAGCCGCTCATTAGCCTCATGAAAAGTCACTTCCCCACCGGAACAGAGGGCAACGGAAGTGTCGGCTACACCTCACCGGGCCGGCAATGCCCGCATTCTCCACCATATGTGAGGTGTAGCGGTGTCGGGGAGGCAGGGAACCAGGCACGGACAGTTCTCAACTCACGGTTTATTGATCTCCGTCCAGTTACAGTCACCAAAACACAGATCCGGAGTGCAGCCGGCACACTTCACACCGCTTGGTGTATCTCCCGACCACTGACAGGCTCTATCAGCCCCACCGGAGATAATCCCTTCCCGGGACCACTTCAACTTTCCTTCAGAGCTCCTCAATCAGGCTCTGCACTGGAGAGAATCTCACTCCAGACTCAAGGAACCACACCCAGGATTCCTGCTTCCTCTTAACACATTCAGCTCAGGGAAGAGGAATCACATGTAACACCCGGGATGGAGTACGTCCTGCAGACCGGGAGGACGCACCCAGGAGGCACATACCAGTCGCAGCATACCGACCCGGTCGGTGCCTCACAATGGTTTAAAACAAGCAGATAAAGCGTGGAATGATAAAATCACGGAAGTGCTCACAAATGAAAAATTTCAAAGAAGCAAAGCTGATCCATGCCTATATGCAAAAAGACTAATGAACAGATGGATCTATGTACTCATATATGTTGATGACATTTTGATTTGTTTTGAAAAAGAAAGGGATAAAGAAAACATTCTAAAAATCCTGAATGATCATTTCGAGATCGAGGAACAAGAAATCTTGAAACTGGAATATTGTCCTACTGAAGAAAAGACAGCAGACATTTTTACGAAGGTGTTGAATGTTGAAAAACATCAGAGACTAATAAATTGGGCTTGATTGATTAAGTCCTTACTGTTGAGAAAGGGTGTTGATATATGTCATGATATATGCCTTTTCCCTGTCCTGTATTTCTGTATACTATGCCATTTGATGTGTTGTAACCTTTCTCTGTTTTCTATTAGCTGTATACTATGCAATTTATTGTGTTATAATTTAACATGTCTCCTTCCCCCCAAGAATTGCATTCCTGGATTGTAATGTAATTAGCATCGGTCAACAACTAGTGAAGGATTGGCCATTCTTTCTCCCAGCAGGTGGCAAGTCCAATCCACATACTGCCAGACACAAGGGAGCCATGATTTTCCAGAGTCTTCTGATGGAGCAAACCATTCAGCAGTGAGTGTGACCCCTACTCCCCTTCGCATGGGCTGAACCCAGGAACCCATACTATACATTCAAGTTTTAGGATCAGATGTGAGTTGAGTGTGGAAGTGACCGGAGCGAGACCTGAGCTGAGGCCAGATCTCATCGTCTGTGGGATTGTGTTGGATTCATTGGACTCTTGGAAGGACTATTGCTTTTGTTTATCTGGCACAAGGATTATCGGGAGGTGCCCGGATCTGTTTCCTTTGTTTGGGCTCCTTGCGGACTCTGCAGATTTACCTTCTTGTGTGTTGTTCCATCTTTCTTGTTTAATAAATTTCCTTGGATTGATCATCGGCTGGGTGTCCCTTCCTGCTCTGTCGCACATCCCGTCACAATACATGCAACAGCTATGGACTTAATTCTGAGAAAAGGAGGACTTTATACTGACCAGACAGTAGATGGCGATGTTGTGTAAAGTTCTATACTTGCTGTGTTGTGGGGAAGGGAATCTCTATTGTACTTGTTAATTGTACTGTCGGTTTGTGTTTACAGCAGCACAGAGTGTCTGCTCTGTTATCCTGTATCTCGTTGCCAAGATAAGGAGTAAACCTGTGTTTTTCCCATATCATCTGGGCAGCGAAGTTTCTACTGCATCTGTGGGAATTCAGAAACTGCACTCTGCAACACTTGGCACATGTCCCCTAGTGCTTGGCACATGTCCCCTAGTGCTGGCACATGTTCCCCAGTGCTTGGCACATGTCCCCTAGTGCTGGCACATTTCCTCCAGTGCTGGTACGTCCCCCGTCACACTAAATGTCCCCCGTGCTGACACACACTGCCCAACCGTTCCAGATATGCCCCCCCCCCCGTCACGCTATATGTGCACCCTGTAATATAACAAACACTGTTACTCACCTTCCGATGATCGCTCTGTCTGTGTGACTCACCGTTGCCGGGTTCTCAGGCGTTGCTTCCCTCGTCACGGTTCCGCGCCTGAGGCTGTGGGGCCCGGTGGTCAGATCAAAAGGGGATGAACGGATGGGAATAATTCCTGCTTGTCGAGACGCCACCTGTGGGAGTCCGGTGAACGCACCGGCGCTGCTTGGGCTCTCCGGGGGATGTGCGGCGTAGATGCTCCCCACAGATGAGGGGAGTCCCGGGCAGGAGCTGCACTCGATGGAATACGGCAGCTCAGTAGTTACTGTGTATTCAGAGTTAATAACAGTTCTGAAGAAAAGCACGGACACCAGCTTCCTATGTAACGGGTCTTTACTGTAACCGTTAGTGTGGTACAAGGTATACAGTCTTAGGTAACGGACCGGTTGGACTCAGCAATGACTGGTATTAGTCCAGAGCTCCAAGGTGTTCCTCTCTTGTCTAACCTTTCTGTATTGGTTGCCGATGTCGCCTTAGTGTACCTGTTCAGGATACTAGGGAACTTCTAGTGGAATCCTTAACTGAATTACGCTGTAAGGTTCTGTTTCCCAGTGGTGGGTCTCTTCTGGCAAGACAACTTGGTTGCGGCTGCAGTGAGGTGCTTCTCAGAAGCGGCTCCTTCACTCCGGTTTGCGGAACAGTGGTGGACGTCTGTTCGCCTCGGAACCGGTGATCCGGTGGTTTGGGCACGGGTATGTTTGAGCCTGTTTAGTAGCTGCCCGTGTTCCCGTCTGGGTCACCGCTTAATGGTGCCAGCCGGTAAGTGGGTTTTCAGGGCTGCACGGCACTGTGCAGGGCCCTGCTACTCCTTCTCCTACGTTACTCCAACTCCTCTAAGTTACCAACTTCCCCCACAAACACTACTCCTTTCACTCCTCCCACCAGGACCTGATTGGCCCTTTAACTCTAGTGTGTTGTGTGGTGTATGGAGCTCTGGGTTTGACCATGCCAGCACTGAGACGCAAGATATTACATCTTCTGTCAGGGATGCAATACCTTCCTGTGACGCACTCGTTGCGGGTTGCCACATGTGCTTCAGCTGAGCGATGACTTCCTGTGTCCATGCCGGGCGGCATCGGGTCACGTGATTGGCGCAGCAGTGATGTCATCACTGTGCGCCCAGGTCACATGATGGCTGGGACAGACGCTGGACGCCCCAGCGGGGGGGCCATATAGCGTGACAGCAGGGCAAGTCACAGTGCGGTGGTGCCTTATAGGATTCGCATACAGCGCCCAAATGGCAATTATGTAAGTAGATGTGTGTATACATATATAATGTGTGTATACATCAAAAATTCCTATCCACAACCCTGGAGTGTATGAGGATCCTGGAACCAGCTCCATTCTGCCTCATTCACTAGAGAGCCATGTAGATAGGAGCTGATCCTGTGAGGAGCTCACTGTACTGATCTGTCTACATGGAGGAGGAGGAGCTGCAGGAGATCAGCAAAATCAACCCCAATGTACACGGCGCAATCGTGACACACTGTGGCGGCCGCAAAGCAGTTTGCAGCGCTACCATAGAAACGTCGCGCAACAGGTAGAGAACAGGCTGCGCATGCGTGATTTCCCAGCTACTGTCGTGAACGCGCCCCGCACAGCGATCACGTGACTGACTTTTCGCACGCAGTGCGCAGGCGCAGCTTTTAAAACCTGGCGGGTTCCGATATAACGGAGGGACGAATTGCTGTGATACCGGAGCAGAGGGCGGCGGCTGTGATAGACCGAGAGTAAACATGGTGGGGGAGAAGAAAGGGCTCCAGATAAAGGCCGCACTGGACATGGCGCAGAAGCCGCATCAGAACATCCCCAAGCTGGTGTCCGGCCTGAGAGCCACGTATGACCAGGCGAGTGCTGACACCGGCGGACATGTCATAGGGGAATCCAGGGGCTCTCCACCTCCAGACACCATCACTGGCCCCATTATCACTATGTAATCACTGAGAACTACAGACTGCTGGCACATGTGTGGGGTGGGATCTGAACCCCAGAGATAATCACTGATTCCCCCCTCCCGCGGGAAGTGCTGACCACTTGCCCCCCCTCCCCTGGGTACTGCTGACCACTGTTCCTAATCAGCACCCCCCCCTGTAGTGCTGTCAGCTGACTGCCCCCCCTTCACCCGGTAGTACTGACCACTGATCTCTCCTCCCTCAGGTAGTGCCAAATACTCCTCCCCCTCCTCCTCATAGTGCTGACCACTGCCACCTCCTTCCCCTGGTAGTGCTGACCACTGCCACCTCCTTCCCCTGGTAGTGCTGACCACTGGCCCTGCCCATTACCCCCCTGGTGATATTTGTAGCTATTTTTATTTTTAAAAGTGATATTTAATTGTTCTGACTTTTATTTTACAGATGGAAGATAAGTCAGTTTTCCTGGAAGAATTCATCCATTACTTGAAGTATCCCCTAATAGTGTACAGGAGGGAACCTGCCGTAGAAAGAGTGATGGATTTTGTGGCTAAGTTTGTAACATCGTTCCATGACAGTGACGGCGAGGAAGAGGATGAAATAGATGAGGAGAACTCGCCTGTGAATTACCTCTTCAACTTCCTTCTCCAGGTTGGTGTGCGCACTACAGAGCTTTAAGTTTTGTGGTGAGCGATGGCTGAACGCGGTACACGGGCCGATGCAGAGCAACGTACAGGGCCTCCGAAAATACATAGTGATACTGTCGGGCCCACTGGGACGGGGGTACTCGATACCGGACCAGTTCTGCTACTTGGGAAGTCATGGGTGGTCCTGGTCCGGACCGTGTCCCGGGCTCGGCAATAAAAGGGGAATATTTACAGGGGATTGTCAGTCGTGACGCCACCCACTATATGTGGCCAGTGATGGGGCCGCCGCTGCTGCAGAACCTCCGGGGATGATGGAATAGCAGCTTAGATGGTATAGTTCCAGTGGGTAGAACTGTGTTCCCCGGGGCAGTAAGGGTTAAGTCTATTGTGGGATGTTCTGTACACTTAATGTGCAGACTCTGCAGGGATCTCTCCTTCTTGCTGGTGCTGACAGGCTGTGCTGTGGCTCTGCAGGTGGAGGACTTTCTGTATTCCTGTATGGAGAGAATTGCTTTCATGTAGAGACACAAGGGAGGCAATCTCAGGGTTTTCCGTGTTTACTCTCAGTTCTTCAGACAGTTCACAAGTCAGTTACAGTTCTTACATGTCTCCGTTCTTAACACACGGGCACACGCTCCCTCTCTCCGGGTTCCCTTTACTCTGCAGCCAGGTCTCTCTCTCTGTGACCCCTCACACAGTCTTTGTGTCCACTCCGGGCTGTTTATGTTCTGTGGTTTACTTCGTTATGTGCGACACCGGACAGTATGGCGTTGACTCGGGCCCCTGTGGGTCCTCCAGTTTGTCACTGAGCTGCCTGTCCTTTGGGGTAGGGACCTTAACGTGTAGCTGTGGTCCCCCGTCGGTGTCTGGGGATTCCGGGTAAACTATGGTCCCCTCTAGAGCCGACACTCTGCTCAGCCCAGCCTCCAGCAGTCCTCAGGTGTGAGGCTCTACCAGGCTCTTTCTCTCTGCGTCTCTCGGTATCATAGGAGGGCTACTCCGCCTGCAGTCGGTAGCTTCAGCTGTGTTCCTAGGGCTCGGGTATCACCGTCCCTCTCTCTCCTCACACTCCTGGTGGTATTGGCTTTGGACGTGCTTTCTCTCTCCTCCGGCTCGCACTGGCTCGGTACAGATTCTGCGCTCCTACACCGTACACTCTCAGGACATGTGAGTCTTTCTGTCTGCTCAGCTTCACTCAGCCTTCTGCTGTTCTTTGGCCTGTGCTCCTCAGCTTCTGGTCTTTGCAGCTCGGCACCCTGAGCCTACTGAACTCCTTCCTCCTCCCCCTTCCTATTTCTATTGTCAAGTCACCTGACTACGTGTGTGCCCAACCCACTCCTCCAAATCCACCACCTCTCAATTGCCTAGAGTATTCCAATCTTAGGGCTGGATGCTACCAACTACTGCACGTGGGTTGTGTGGGCTGTGAGGGTGTTGTTGTGCAACAAATGTCCTACCTGCCTGGCTGCAGTTCCCTTTGTGGCCTCCTGGACGCAGGGGCGCCACAATACGGCCAGAGCTAGGGGATAGGGTACTCGGACACCGGAGCTACTGTGTGGGGAGTCACGGATGGTTGGGACCCCGGTGCCGTGCCCTGGTAATCAATTAGAAAAGATGTTGATGTTAATGGTGGGGGTTAAAGTGGTTATTTACAGGGGGTTGTGACGCCACCTGTAGTGTCCGGTAAGATGGTACCGGTGCTGCCAGCCGGCCGCTGAGGTGATGGTTGAGGCAGCTAAGTGTGGTACAGCTCCCAACAGGTGGAGCTTTACCTTAGGGCAGCTATTGTAGTGAGACGGTGAGGGAGGACAGTGGTGGTACTGAAGTTCTTACCCCTCTGCTGAGCTGGTGATGATGTTGAGCCTTCTGAGCTGCGGTGGGATGAATAACAGAAACCAGTTAAAGTTTAACTCTGCTTTACTCGGTACCGGATGATGGCATAACAAGACATGGTACAGTTTGGTTTACAGGGTGGATGTTGCCAGCTCAGAGTTTCCCTTATGGAGTCTCTAGATGTCCTCTCTTTGTCTTTCAGGGCTAACTTCTCTCTTTGTTCCTCAGTCTTTCCCACACTTGCAGAGCTCACCTGCCTGTCCTGCAGTCTGTGTCTAGTAAGTATATCTAGACTGGTACCGGTCCAAATGGGAACAGCAGGAACGCACAAGTTTCCCACCTGACACCAGGATTTAGTTGTAGAACTGTCTTTTGGGCTTGAGGGGTGAGGTACCTTTTGTGGGGCTGTCAGCAACCCGGTCCTGTTGGGCCTACAGTTTGTCGGCTTTACAGTCAGGGTTGAACTCCTGGCTGCCTCGGCTGACGCCGGTGCTCCCTCAACGTGACCAGCCGGCTCCAACCAGTCCTGGCCCGTTGCCTTCTGTCCTGGGTCCCCTCTTAAAGATGGGGTACCCTCCACTCAGCTGGGCTGCCAGGCTTGACCACTCTGTCTGCCTTCCCAGCACCGCCTGAGGTAAACTGTCAACTGTCACTCTTACTCTAGCCTAAGCTCCGCCCCCACTCTGTGGAACCTACTATATTACCAGTTCCCCTATTCTAAGTGGTGCGGTCTTAAGTGGGTGTAAATTCAGACTCCATAAGATTTAAATCCCAAACTAGCAACTTACAATAATATTACATCTATATAATAAGTGCAATACCACTCTTTGGCGCCTAGTCATAGGGGCGCCACACATAGCATCGTGTATGAAGCCTGCACTGATCTTACATTGTGGCACTGTGCAGCAGTCTGATGAGGAGCAATGTACAGGGCCTCCGAGAATACATAGCATTGTGTATGGAGCCTGTGCTGATCTCCTACATTCTAGCACTGTGCAGCAGTCTGATGAGGAGCAATATACGGGGCCTCCGAGAATACATAGCATCCATAATCCCACCCCAATATAGTTGCTCAGCTGTTGGCCATTTCCACTCAACTGATGGTGAATGTGATTCAGTTGTGACCGCAAGTTTTCATCTGACAGCAGAGATCTAACCATGCTAGATTTCTGGAAGAACAAACTTACTATCAGTAGTTGCAACTTGTAGTACACCTTGTAATGCTGCACAGACCGAACTTACACCTAGTCTATACTCTACACTATGCTGACCCTGCATCACAGGCTAGAGCTGCAGTCCCATTTCTGCTGCTTCAAGGGATTGTTAATCAGGACCACTCTATAGAATGTCCCCAATGTATAAGATTAGAGAAAAGGGGGAGAAAAGCATACCTCTCAGAAAGGTGCCGTGCTGCATGAGGTGTCCCCCTGTGACATTACCAGTCATCCAGCACTGATCCATCAGAGAGCACGTCCCCCTGACAACTATGAAGGGTACGGACGGGCAGCCTGCTGATTGTGTAATGTGAGAGCTGCATGACTATCAGCTGTATGATTATCTAAATTGTCATCGTAGCTTTAATTTATTTCGTAAACCAGTAGTACATGTGACAGTAAGCAACTTTGTTACATAAATTATCAGAGGAATCTGCTTCTTTCTCTGTCAGAATTGATCAGTCATTATCACAATTCGGAGGTTAAAATCTGTTTTCAATGAAGACTTTCCCATTAGGGTTTGTGCTAGTGATAATGATATGCAGCGGTTTGTCGCCGGGTATTGGCGCTGCACCCATACACTGCGTAGTGCAATAGCAGCATAGTGGATGGGATTTGTAGAAATCCCATCCTCACTCTGCTGCTCCTGACCGCAGCGTTTTGACAGCTGTGGTGCGGGTGTCCGCTCCTCTGCAGCACGTTCATTTCACGCTGTGGAGTCGGAAGGGGCTGCAATCGGGTCACTGCAGGGAGAAGCCGCCCTGCACCCACCGCAGATTTTGAATACAGTGCGGCTGCGTTCTCCATGTGGGCACCCTTGGGTTCCTGCAGGTCAGGAGGAGCTGCATCCATCACACAGCTTCTCCGGACCAAGAACACAAAGCCTTGAGGGCCCGTTACACGATACAATGTCCCAGCGATCCGACCAACGATCGGGTCGCTGGGACATCGCTAGCTGATCGTTATCTGATTGCTGGTGAGCTGTCACACAGGCAGACTCGCCATGACCAGTGGACCAGTGACATCGTGGAAAAGAATAACATATTCTTTCCACAATGTCTAGCTCCCGCTGCCAGGCTGCGGTAAGCGGGAGCAGGCTGGTAACCATGGTAAACAGCGGGTATCTAGGCAGCACCTACTTACCCGATGTACACCCTGGTTACCAGTCTTCTCCGCTTACAGGCTGGTATCCAAGGTACACAGCGGGTAACTAGGGACAGCGCTGTCCCTAGTTACCCACTGTGTACCTTGGATACCAGCCTGCTTCACTTATCACTTATCGATTTTGGCCTCAGACACCCAATTAGGCAATTATATAGTAGAGATGGCAGGTTATTTTTGTATATTGTTTGTCATTCGGTTTAGTCTGTTTGGTGGTCTGTGTGCACATGCTCTTGCTGGGCAGGTACACTTATGTTTGCTTTGGTTAAATTTTTTGTGTATTTAGTTCGCCCCCTTGTATTGGTACAAGATAGGGAGAGCCTATTCTTCCTGTTACTGAGCAGAGCTTTTATATTGCTTCCCATTGCTGTGTCCATTTTGGGACCCAGATCACACTCCTCACCCTGTTTTCATTGAGGTTAGTCAACTCATGAACAGGTTTTAAGTTAAACTACCGTCCCGAAGTGGGTACACCTTGACTGGTGGGATGGTTTTTTACCTTTTGGCAAAAACGAACATAGTAAGTACCCTGTTTTTATACCAGCATCCGGTTTTTACTTATTTATCCTTGGCAGGGTGTTTTCGCACACTTTCTATACTGTTTTTATATTGGGTTTAATTTGTTTGGTAGACAGTGTGAACATGCTCTTACTAGGCATGTACACTACATCTGCTTTGGCTCCGTTTTTTTTTTTTTTTTTTTCTTTTGTGTATTTAAAGTAATAGATGGGTAGGACCATCGACTTACTGTAATTTTTTTGTCCCAGCACATTTAAAATTAAAGTGCAATTATCACCAAACCTCAAAGTATATAAACTGTTATACCTTATAAATGTTTATATCTGATGAGGCCGGTGTACTTACTTTGAAAATCCATATCAGAGTGGCTTTTAATGAGCCCAAATAGAACTCGACTCATTTGTTCTTTGTAACATTAGACAGTATTCTGATAGATTTTCACAGTAAGTACACCAGCCTTATCAGGCCTAAGATATTTATGTAGTAATGTGTGTGTTTTGTTTTGTGAAATCTGGTGATTGAGCCTCATAATAATATATGAAAGGTTTATTTATTTTTTGGCCTCGGGTGACCCTGGAATAAGTCTCTGATCACAGGAAATGGGGCTACAGGACCAAATGGGCCCCGGCCTGAGCTACACTTTGTGTTTCTCATGGAGGGAATAGGCCTTTAATGCTCGAATAGTCTTGGAAATAAATCTGTTTTATCACCCAAGTCTTAGGGCCGCTTTACACACACCAACTTCTGTGACCAACTTCTGAACAGATCTCTGGTTGCAGTGAAATCATGGACACATTACTCCATTTTGTGGCTGTGTACAAATGGAACAATGTGTCCATGATTTCACTGCAACCAGAGATCTGTTCAGAAGTTGGTGTGTGTAAAGCGGCCCTTACTGATATATATTTGACATGTTCGAAAGAAATATGGACAAATGGATAGTAATGATTGCAGGATCAGATTTCAGGTCTATGAATGGGTATGGTGTACAATACCCGCTGCTTGTACTCGGCAGGTATCGCCACCAATGTGGATGTGAGCAGGATTAACCTTATAATGTCTTCATGAGAAAATCTTTCCTGATACTTAAACTGACCTTCTGAAAATTCTCTCCTGGTTTTATACTATATGAACACTAGATGGCGATGGTGATCTAAGAAAGGCAGAACAATGGTCGCTCATGTGTTATGTCAATGTGCTTACAATATTTTCAGATGTAATAACTTCTGTGTATTATGTTAGTAATTATGATTTTACTCTTCTTTTTTTGTTTTTTTTTGTTTTCCCTGTTCTTTCAGTCTCACACCGCTAACAGCATGGCAGTGAGGTTTAGAGTTTGCCAGCTGATCAATAAGCTTTTGGTAAACCTGCCAGAAAATGCTCTGATTGACGATGACTTGTTTGATAAGATTCACGATGCCATGCTTATTCGTGTAACGGACAGAGTGCCCAATGTCCGGATCCAGGCAGTGCTGGCTCTGGCCCGGCTCCAGGACCCCAGTGATGTGAACTGCCCAGTTATCAATGGTAAGAATTAACTGATTCTGTTTATATATGAGCATTCATACATGGAATTTGTCAGCAGGTTTATGCTGTGTAATGTGAGAGCATAATGATGTAGGGGCAGAGACCCTGATTCCAGTGATGTTACTTACTGAGCTGCTTGGTGCAGTTGTGATAGAATCCCTGCTGTAGATATAACAGTGGTCAGAATGCTGAGCTGTGTATAGCCCCACCCACACTACTGATTGGCAGCTATCTGTGTGAATTGTCAGCAAGCTGCCAATCAGTGGAGGGGGCAGGGTTACACAGATTAATCGAACTGTATGACACCGAAAACCTAGTATTGCAGTGATAATCTTCTGTAGATAAAACCCTGATTGTATTGAAACTACTATGAAGTGCCACATGCCTGGAATCAGACTCTCTGCCCCATATGCTGTTCTCATATTAACTCTGAACGACTCATGATGTTCTATGTCATGGATCGTCTCCCTGCTTTTAATGCAGGCTCAAACACTGAGCCCAGATCTTTCCATGCATGTCGGCTGATTTAATCAGCTGTTAACCTGTTAAATGCCACTGTAAATCTGTTCAACCAGCGCTGGCAGAGGGGCACGCAGTTCTATCCCCTCTTCAACATGTCTGCAGCGCCGATGATTTGTCATGACAGCCAGGGATCAGCTTTATCACCAACCCTGTGTCTGTCATCTCAGTACTCCTTTGAAAGCCAGCCCGTGGGTGACATTCATAAGAGACTGGAATTTCTTCTATGTACAGCAATGCTGTGGAATTGTATGTTCTATATACAGCAATCAGACTATTGCAGGTTCCCACAATGGGACTTTTAAAGGGAATCTGTCAGCTTGTTTTAGGCCACAAGCCTACCACTACCTGTCCCTGCACTTTGCTAGCTCATCCATAACCATCCCTCTCTGACGTTAAACTACACTATATGCTTCTGAAAAATTATTGAATAACTTGCATACAGTCTACATCCTTAGACTGGAATGGGCAGTCTCCATTCTCCCTCCTCGCTGGCTCTTCTCATGCCCCGCTGGGCGTCATCATTCCGTCTCCTCTGTTTAAATTCCTGCCTCGTCCATGCAGTATGACATGCACCTGGACATCATTAACGGGCCGGTGCATTGTGGGTGTACGGCCCGGCTTCAATATGTGCACTGCGCATGCCGGAGCCAGCAAGGAGTGAGAATGGAGCCCTGGAGACCACCCATCCCAATCTACGGATCTAGACTGCATGTAAGTTATTAAATAATTTTTCTGAAGCTTTACACTGTGTTCCAAATTATTATGCAAATTGGTTTTAAGTGTCATAGGGTTTTATTTTTATTTTTTTTTCAATGAAACCCATTGATGGTATTGTGTCTCAGGGTTCTTTGGATCATTGAAATCAATCTCCGATATCTGTAATAATTAGTTTGGCAGGTGAGTCCAATAAAAGGAAAACTGGGTGTTCCACAATATTACGCAGGTCACAGTTTTCAAGTATCCTGGGAAAGAAAAAGGATGTCTTTGCTGCCGAAAAGCAACAAATAGTGCACTGCCTTGGACAAGGGATGAAAACATTAGATATTGCACGAAAACTTAAGCGTGATCATCGTATTGTGAAGAGATTTGTGGCTGATTCTGAGCACAGATGTGTTCGTGCAGATAAAGGCAGAATGAGGAAGGTTTCTGCCAGGCAAGTTCATCAGATTAAGAGAGCAGCTGCTAAAAAGGCCTTACAAACCAACATACAGATATTTGAAGCTGCTGGTGCCTCTGGAGTCCCTCGAACCTCAAGGTGTAGGATCCTTCAAAGGCTTGCTGTGGTGCATAAACCTACTATTCGGCCACCCCTAAACAGTGCTCACAAACAGAAACAGTTGCAGTGGGCCCAGATATACATGAAGACTTATTTTCAAACAGTCTTGTTTACTGATGAGTGCCGAGCAACCAGGGATGGTCCAGATAAATAGAGTAGTGGATGGTTGGTGGATGCCACCATGTCCCAACAAGGCTGCAACGTCAGCAAGGAGGTGGAGGAGTCATGTTTTGGGCTGGAATCATTGGGACACAGCTGGTAGGCCCCTTTAAAGAGGACCTGTCACCAAACCAGGCATGGTGATCTAATTACAGCACTGGATGCAGCATGTCTGCAGCATGCAGACAAGGGGTCCCCCAGCACTTGAGCAGCCCTGTACCCCGAGATAATACACTTAGAAAACTTACATGCTCCAGCCACTAAGGAGGTGGCTAGGGGCTGCAGCCAAGGGCAGATTCACACCCCCTGCCTGTGTAATCTGCCCACCGCTGCCAATCATTCTCTCCCTGTCTGCAGCATTTAAACATAAGTTTTTTTTTTTTTTTTTCTCTCCCGTTTAGCCCCACCCCTCAGGGGGCGGGGCTAACGGACTTTCTGGGAGAGAGAGAAAAAAAAAACTCTGTTTAAATGCTGCAGACAGGGAGAGAATGATTGGCAGCGGTGGGCAGATTACACAGGCAGGGGGGTGTGAATCTGCCCTTGGCTGCAGCCCCTAACCACCTCCTTAGTGGCTGTAGCATGTAAGTTTTCTAAGTGTATTATCTCGGGGTACAGGGCTGCTCAAGTGCTGGGGGACCCCTTGTCTGCATGCTGCAGACATGCTGCATCCAGTGCTGTAATTAGATCACCATGCCTGGTTTGGTGACAGGTCCTCTTTAAGGTTCCTGAAGGTGTGAAAATGACCTCTGCAACGTATATAGTTTCCAACTGAGAACTTTCCTCCATGGTACAAAAAACAAAAACGTGCCTTTTAGGAGCAAAATCATCCTCATGCATGTCAATGCACCATCTCATGCAACAAAGAATACCTCTGTGTCATTGGCTGCTATGGGCATAAAAGGAGATAGAACTCGTGGTGTGGCCACCATCTTCCCCTGACCTCAACCCTATAGAGAACCTTAGGAGTATAATCAAGCAAAAGATCTATGAGGGTGGGAGGCAATTTACATCAAAACTGCAGCTCTGGGAGGCTATTCTGACATCGAAATAAATACAAGCAGAAACTCACAATATCAATGAATGCAAGTGAAGGTGATATCAAAGTAGGGTTCCTGTGTGAACTATGGCCTGTTAGGATGTTTCGGAGTTAAATAGCTTTTTATTTCAGTGAATGTGACCTGTTAATGCTGCAAATTCAACAAATGCGCATTTTCAGTTCTTTCAAACATATCAAATGTTTACAAACTCTACTGTACTGTGCGTAATAATTTGGAACAGTGCATTTAGAGTTTAATTTTGAAGATTATACTGCTGTCATTGGGAGGTTTCTTCAATAAAATTCAATGTATAATCTAACAGGTGATGACTTTTATTACACTGTCATTTGCACCGACCATTTAGGAAAATCAGAAAAAAACATTTGCATAATTTTTCTGAAGCTTTATGGTGCTGTTGTAGTTCAGTGAGGAATGGATAGGGGCGACCAGCTAGGTGCAGGGACTGGTAGTGATCGGTTAGACTAGAGGACTAAAACGAGCTGAAACCCCTTCCCGACCCAGGACGCAGCATATGCGTCCTCAAAACAAGTTCGTTCCCGACCTTGGACGCATATGCTGCGTCCTCGCCAGTTTCCCGTCCTGCGGCTCTATTAACCGCGGTCACTAAGGGGTTAATAGAGCCGCAGGTACGGAAGGACCTGCACTATACCCTAGGGGGGGTGGCTTAGCCCCCCCGGGGCTAGGACCGCTCCGATTGGCAGTGAAGTGAAGTGAAACTGCCAATCGGAGTAATTGTAATATCTCACCAATGAAACTTGGTGAGATGTTACAATACAGTCAATGCCTGATGCTGGACAGCATCAGGCATTGGCTGGACAAGGGGCCCTTTGTCACCCCCCCTCAGATCTGATTGGAGAGTGTGTGTCTCTCCAATCAAATATGGGGGCGGTGTGGCCGATGAGTTCCCTCCCGCCGTCGTTCCCTGGCCCTCCGCTCTGCCCCGGGCCGCCGATGTGCCCCCTGCCCTCCGATCTCCCCCCTGTGGGTGATCTCCCCCCCTCTGGTCTCCCCTGCCCTGCGATCCCTCCCCATGCCTCCTGTGACCACCGCTGCCTGCGGTGATCACCTCCGCCCGTTCTCTTCCCGCTCCCTCTTCTTCCCACTCCCTCTTCTTCCTCACCTGTCTTCTTCTCCTCTGTCCTCCGCTGTTCTCCCTCTTTCCTTCGGTCTTCTGCCTCTGTCCTCCGGTCTGCTCCGGGTCTTCTCTGCGCTGTCCTCTTCCTGCGGTGTCCTCCTTCTTCTGTCGGCTCCTCTGCACAGTCATCTCCCAGCATAGAGATGAGTGTGCAGAGGAGCGGTGTCACAGCCAGGGCACAGCATCTGTGTGATTGCTGTGCCCTGGCTGTGTTAACCCTCTAAGTGCTGTGATCTCAGGGATCACAGCACTTAGAGGATCCAATCGTCATGGAAACGATCTCCAGAGACTACAACAAGGGAACACTTGATCTCTTGTTGTAGTCTCTGGGATCAGCGTCATGGTGCACGGTATGGCAATGATCTGTCATACCGTGCACCATGATGCTGATCCCAGAGACTACAACAAGGGACCAAGTGTCCTCTTGTAGTCTCTGGGATCAGCGTCATTGTGCACGGTATGACAGATCATTGCCATATCGTGCACCATGATGCTGATCCCAGAGACTACAACAAGAGGACACTTGATCCCTTGTTGTAGTCTCTGGGATCAGCGTCATGGTGCACGGTATGGCAATGATCTGTCATACCGTGCACCGGACGCTGATCCCAGAGACTACAACAAGGGATCAAGTGTTCTCTTGTAGTCTCTGGGATCAGCGTCATTGTGCACGGTATGACAGACCATTGCCATACCGTGCACCATGACGCTGATCCCAGAGACTACAACAAGGGATCAAGTGTCCTCTTGTTGTGGTCTCTGGGATCATTGTCTTGGTGAATTGTATGACAGATCATTGCCATACAGTGCACCATAACGCTGACCCCAGAGGCTGTAGGAAGAGGACACTTGATCCCTTGCTGCAGTCTCTGGATTGAGCAGTGGCGATCGAGCGTCGTGGGATCTTCGTTGTGGACTACGTCGGAGGCGATCGAGCGTCGTGGGACCTTCGTTGTGGACTACGTCGGATCTTTTTATAATAAAGATGGAGTCCGAATTGTGTCTGTGTTTTTTTTTTCAAATAAAAAGATTTTTCTCTGTGTTTATTTATTGACTATTTACCGTACTAGAGATTCCTAATGGCGGGTCTAACATTGGCCCTATATTATGAATCTCGGGCTTAGTGCCAGCTGCCAATAAAAAGCTGGCATTA
Organism: Allobates femoralis; assembly: GCA_033576535.1. Lineage (NCBI taxonomy): Eukaryota > Metazoa > Chordata > Amphibia > Anura > Aromobatidae > Allobates > Allobates femoralis. The sequence continues at coordinate 114,452,370 of JARQOC010000003.1, read as the reverse complement.
ACCCCTTTATTACCCAGTTAGCCACCGGCACCAGGGCAACTGGAAGAGCGTGGGTACAGCGCCAGAAAATGGCGCTTCAATGAATGCGCCATTTTCTGGGGCGGCTGCGGGCTGCAATTCTCAGCATGGGGGGCCCAGAACGCTTGGGCCTCTCTATGCTGAGGATTCCAGCCCCCAGCTGCCTAGTTGTACCTGGCTGGACCAAAAATATGGCGGAGCCCTATGTCATTTTTTTTCTAGAAATAATTCTAGAAATAAAAAAAAAAATAGGCTTCGCTTTATTTTTGGTTCCAGCCAGGTATGACGAGGCAGCTGGGGGCTGGTGGCAGTCCGTAGCTGCCAAGTTGTACCTGGCTGGACCAAAAATATGGCGGAGCCCCATGCCATTTTTTTTCCTTCTACCAATAAAATGACAAGGAGCTTTGCCTTATTTTTGGATGCCAGCCAGGTACAACTTGGCAGTTGGGGGGCTGCAATCCTCATCGTGGAGAGACCCAAATGTTGTGGCCCCCCCCCACGCTGCAAGTTGCAAACCACAGCCACCCCAGAAAATAGCACATTAGAGGTGCCATTTTCTGGTGCTGTACCCCAACTCTTCCAGTTGCCCTTGTGCTGATGGCAATGCTAGTGGCACACAGGGGTTCTCCATATGCGACATGGAGTCCGCTAACAATTCCAATTGTTAGCGGACACCATGTCGCGTATGGAGAGCCCCTGTGTGCCTAAACATTGGAGCTCCCCCACAAGTGACCCCATTTTGGAAACTACACCCCCCAAGGAACGTATCTAGATGCATAGTGAGCACTTTGAACCCCCAGGTGCTTCACAAATTGATCCGTAAAAATGAAAAAATACTTTTTTTTGTGGAAACAAAGTACTTTTTCATTTTTACGGATCAATTTGTGAAGCACTTGGGGGTTCAAAGTGCTCACTATGCATCTAAATAATTTCCTAGGGGGGTCTAGTTTCCAAAATGAGGTCACTTGTGGGGGAGCTCCAATGTTTAGGCACACAGGGGCTCTCTAAACGTGACATGGTGTCCGCTAACAATTTGAATGGAAAATCAGCTCAAATTGTTAGCGGACACCATGTCGCGTTTGGAGAGCCCCTGTGCGTCTCCACATTGGAGCTCCCCCACAAGTGACCCCATTTTGGAAACTAGACCCCCCAGGGAACATATCTAGATGGGTAGTGAGCATATTGAACCCCCAGGTGCTTCACAAATTAATGAAAAATAAAGATTTTTGCGGAAAAAAAGTACTTTTTCATTTTTACAGATTAATATGTGAAGCACCTGGAGATTGAAAGTGCTCACTATGCATCTAGATATGTTCCTTTGGGGGTCTAGTTTCCAAAATGGGGTCACTTGTGGAGGAGCTCCTATGTGGAGACGCACAGGGGCTCTCCAAACGCAACATGGTGTCCGCTAACAATTTGAGCTGATTTTCCATTCAAATTGTTAGCGGATACCATGTCGCGTTTGGAGAGCCCCTGTGCGTCTCCACATTGGAGCTCCCCCACAAGTGACCCCATTTTGGAAACTAGACCCCCAAAGGAACATATCTAGATGGGTAGTGAGCATATTGAACCCCCAGGTGCTTCACAAATTGATCCATAATAATGAAAAAAGAAAATTTTTGTGGAAAAAAAAGTGCTTTTTCATTTTTATGGATGAATTTGTGAAGCACCTTGGGGTTCAAAGTGCTTACTATGCATCTAGATACGTTCCTTGGGGGGTCTAGTTTCCAAAATGGGGTCACTTGTGGGGGAGCCCCAATGTTTAGGCACACAGGGGCTCACTAAACTCAACATGGTTACAGCTAACAATTTGAGCTGATTTTTATTCAAATTGTTAGCGGACACCATGTCGCGTTTGGAGAGCCCCTGTGTGCCTAAACATTGGAGCTCCCCCACAAGTGACCCCATTTTGGAAACTAGACCCCCCCCAGGGAACATATTTAGATGGGTAGTGAGCATATTGAACCCCCAGGTGCTTTACAAATTGATCTGTGAAAATGAAATAGTACTTTTTTTTTCACAAAAATGTTCTTTTAGCCTAAATTTTTTTCGTTTTCACATGGCAACAGCATAAAATTCATCCTAAAATTTGTTGGGCAATTTCTCCTGAGTACACCGATACCTCATATGTGGTCATAAACCACTGTTTGGGCGCACGGCAGGGGTCAGAAGGGAAGGAGCGCAATTTCACTTTTTGAATGTAAAATTAGCTCCAAAATTCAAATTGTGCTCCTTCCATTCTGAGCCCTGCCGTGTGCCCAAACAGTGGTTTATGACCACATATGAGGTATCGATGTACTCGGGAGAATTTGCACAACACATTTTAAGATCCATTTTATCCTGTTGCCCATGTGAAAATGAAAGAATTGAGGCTAAAAGAACATTTTTGATAAAAAAATTAAAATATCCATTTTTTGTTTCCACTTTGCTTTAGTTCCTGTGAAGCACCTGAAGGGTTAATAATCTTCTTGAATGTAGTTTTGAGTAGCTTGAGGGGTGCAGTTTTTGGAATGGTGTCACTTTTGGGTGTTTTCTGTCATGTACACCCCTCAAAAGGACTTCAAATGTGATGTGGTCACTAAAAAAAATGGTTTTGTAAATTTTGGTTGAAAAATGAAAAATTGCTCATGAACTTTGAACCCTTAACGTCCTAACAAAAATTTTTTTTTTCCAAAATTGTGCTGATGTGAAGTAGACATGTGGGAAATGTTATTTAATAACTTTTTTCTGTCACATATCTCTCTTGTTTATCAGAAAAAAAAAAAAAAATGTGAAAATTGTGAAATTTTCAAACTTTTTGCCATATTTTTAATTTTTTCACAAATAAACGCAAAAATTATCGACTTAAATTTAATACTAGCATGAAGCCCAATATGTCATGAAAAAAACAATCTCAGAATCGCTAGGATCGGTTGAAGCGTTCCCGAGTTATAACCTCATAAAGGGACACTGGTCAGAATTACAAAAAAGGCCAAGGTCTTTAGGGTCAAAACAGGCTGGGTCCTGAAGGGGTTAAATATAGAACAAAGTAGAGAAAAAAACCTATAACTGTCGAATCACCCAACCCCCCCCCCCCCCTTTTACCACATTCAAAATGAAGAAATAAAAAATACACGTATTTGGTATCACTGCGTTCATAAAAGTCTAAAATGTAATCTGATAAACTACCACAATTGGAATTCTTCTGCCGCAACAACAGAGAAAAATGTAATAACAGGTGATCAAAACCTTTGTATATTTGGACCTAAATAACATCAATAAACATTGGCTTGGGGTGAAAAAAACAATTCCTCACACAGCCCCAGATCTTAAAAATGTAAAACAGCTGTTTGATAGTCTCCACACAACAAATATATATGTTTATTTATTTTAAATTTCCTAATTTTTTGTTTTCACCACTTAGATACCACACATGTAGTTTCCTTTATTTCTCTAATTGTACTAACCTGGAGAATTATACCGCTAGGCTAGTTCTATGCTAAAATGAACTTGGGAAGAAAAAAATTGGAAATCTTCACACTTTTTTTTTTTTTTTTGCTATTGTGGCACACAATTTTTTTCCTACTTACCATTCCATCATATGATCAAATGAATTGTCATTCAAAAGTACAAATCATCTTGCAAAAAAACAAGCCCCCATACAAGTATATCGACAAAAACAAAGAAATGTCCTGTACACACTTGGCTCTCCTCTGCTGCTGCTGGCGGGTCTCCTACTGGGCTCCTTATTTTCTCTTCCACTGATATATTTAGACCCACATGACATTCATGGTATATCTTCAAGAAATAACACACACCTCCTCTTAATCATGGACTGGGCTTCCGCTTTGGCTTTGGATCTGTTGTCTTGTAAGGGGAAGAAAGTGCTGTTACCCCCACCATGGGGAATGCAGTGTTCTTGTCCATGTGTTATGGACTTCTGTATATGTGTTTGTTAGATTGAGATATATAATATTTGTGCTAGTGAGCTAGTACACCCCTTTTAAGGGTTGAGTTACAGGTTTTCCATAGAAGTGAAAGTGGTATTAGGCTAGCTAGTGTGTCCACCCACTAAGGGTGGCGTTTAGGCAACATAACAGACCTGCAGTGTAGTTTTGAGGCAGGAGAGCTCCAAAGTGTCAAGTGCTGTGCCTGTGGTAGGCATAGTGGTGCGTAGCCCAGAATATAATTCAACCGGACATTCTTCGTCACCCCTAGGATCCTGAGTATGAGAGTTGGGACCTCAGTCCAGGATGCGTGGAAGTGGGACTGTCCCCTCCATCGTTACTTGGCAACCCGGGGAAAGAAGCTGTTCCCTATGGTACTTCTGTGCTGGACTTCTACATGGACTCGGGCATACGGGTCGTTAGTCGACTTGCATCGAAGGAACCATTTTTCAACGGTTATCTTAACAGTTCCTCGGAACGGATTCCCTGTGGGTTTAATAAGGCTGGGGTCGTGGAGAGACTGTATGAATGTAAGGCACTGCATAATGCTGTGGGAAGGATGTCACAAGAGTGTTGAGGCATCAGAACAGCGGGAGCAGTCTGAACACAGCTATGATAAACCTTACTTTTTTGAGGGACAATTACTTTAAGAATAGTGCCCGTAATGACTGTTAGGCAGGAGTCACGTGTTGTTGCGAGTACAGTGCCATGTAAAAGTATTTGGCCCCCTTGAACTTTTCAACCTTTTGCCACATTTCAGGCTTCAAACATAAATAAATAAATTCTAATTTTTTTTTTTTTTTTTTTTTGTGAATAATCAACAACAAGTGGGACACAATCGTGAGGTGGAACGAAATTTATTGGATATTTTAAACTTTTTTAACAAATAACTGAAAAGTAGGACGTGCAATATTATTTGGCCCCTTGATTTAATACTTTGTAGAGCTACCTTTTCTGGTCATCATAATGGGAGACCCAGACAATGGGGTTTAGGGCACTGCCCTCCGGAGGTCACACTAGGTACTACAAGTTTGTAGACACCGCCTCCTCCGCTTATAAACCCCTACCGCAGGGAACATCCTCAGTTTTAAACTTAGTGTGCTCGGAGGATCACGCTTTGCTTGCACTTCACTGCATTCTCACTACTTACGTGATGGCGTCTGAAGACAAGGTAATATGGTCCTGATCGGGACCTGCGACAGCCTCCCCGCTCACCCTTGTGGCACACGCAGGTGGAGGTACCGGAGGGCCTAGAGCCTGGACACTTTGTGTTCTCCCGGTACGCTGTCGCGCTCCTTTCCATCCCTCTCTGGGGGGCTCTGGAGAGTGGGAGATAGGAGCCTTGCACAGCTCCGCTCCGTCCGAGGCCTCCCTAAATGGTGCTTACAGACCGGACTGGAGCCAGCCCAGTCCGAGGCCTCCCTAAATGGTGCTTACACTCCGGACTGGGCTGAACCCCCGTCCGAGGCCTCCCTAAATGGTGCTTACAGACCGGACCGGCACTGAGGCACCCTGTGTCTCCTGTGTGCCTGGGGGTAGTGTCTGCCACTTTATGTGTCCTGACACTCAGACCGCGCGTTACCCTCGGGTCCGCGGTTCTGGAGGTGTACCCTGTGCTGGGGTCACCCTGGCTAACCGCCCTGTGTGTCACAGGGGCTGAGGCCGTAGACTGCTGATCTTAGGATGTAATTGCAGTCTGAGTGTGTGTACTGTGTTTTACACTGTTTCCCGCGCTGCGGGCTCCAGCACCTCCATGATGAGGCTGCCTGGAGGAGAGGAGGCAGCCCTTGCGGTGACGTCACCGGGGGGCGTGTGTATGTGCTTCCCGCGTGTTCCCGGCGCCGCCCACGACTTTACTGGCGGCGGCCATCTTCTCCCTCACTTCCCGGCTGGGATCTACGGCAGCACGTGTCTGCACTTCAGAGGGAGACCGGAACTCGCGGAGGTCACACACACACACCGCTTCCTCCCACCGCTTTACAGCGGTCGGTAAGCCACCGGGACTCCCGGTCTGTTTGTCTGTACGACTTGGCTTATACATCCCCTACTGTGACTATGTCCTCAGTTAGGAAGCATGCTGCTAAGGCGGCGGATGCCACCATTACCTGTGCTACATGCAATGGTACACTGGTGGAGGGGTCCTGCAATAACTGCGGACGCCCAGAAGCCCGGACTGGCACTGCTGAGACAGCAGCTCCGGTGCTGTACCCTGAGGTTCGGGTGATCCCAGGGCCCTGGGAGACTCAGAATAAGATCAATGAATCTCTGTTGTCCCAGTTGTCCTCCATGTCGCAATCCCTGGAGGCACTTAATAGGAGGCTGGAAGGCCCAGCTACTCCTTCCAGTTACCCCCGGGTGTCTCCCTCTTCTGCTGTGAGACCCCTTAAGCGGGCTCGTCGTGAGGAGTCACCCGAGCTCCAGGCTCTCTCTGAGGAGGAGCGTTCCTCTGATGGTGAGGACGATGAAGGGGGTTCAACTTTCGGGTCTGTGTCTGTGTCTGAACCTCCAGACGGGGTGGAGGATCTGGTGTCCTCTATCAACGAGACCTTACGTCTCGTGACACCCCCTGAGGAAGTGACGGTGCACCCGAAGGAGGTCTATCAATGGCTGCGGCCGGAGGCTAGACCAAGTGGCTCCTTTATGGACCATACTAATTTTGGAAGGGTGGTTAGAGCTCCCAGGTTACATCCTGGGCGGCGTTATGTCCGCAAAAAGGACAATCGCTTCCCCTTCCCCCAGGAGGTGCTTCAGGAGTGGTCGCAGTCCCCGAAGGTGGATGCTTCCATGACCAGGATTGCTGCACGCTCCCTTTTCTCTGCCTCTGATAGCTCCTCACTGAAGGATGCTACTGATAGACAGGTCGAGCAACTCGCCAAGTCTTCCTATGAGGCTGTGGGGTCGTCATTTGCCCCTAACTTTGCCACGGTCTGGACCTTACAAGCGATCACTACCTGCTTGGACGGTATCACTGACCTGGCAAGGTCCAGTCCAGAGGTCCTGGCACTTACCGAGAGGGCGAGGGCCTATGCGGACTACGCCAGAACGGCGACTCTGGAAACTGCCACTCGCTCAGCTGTGGCTTCGGCCAATGCTATAGCGATCCGCAGGTTGTTGTGGCTGCGTCTTTGGGACTCAGATGCCACATCTAAGAAGATTCTGCAGAATCTTCCGTTCTCTGGTGACAGGCTTTTTGGCACAGAGCTGGACAAGCTGATTAAGGATTCTGCTGAGTCTAAGATACCGCAGAATAAACCTAAGCCATGGTACACCGTGAAAAGGAACCCTAAGCAGTGGTCCTTTCGCTCCAGCTCACAGTCATCAGCGACGTCCGCTCGCACGGACCGAGGGGGCAAGCCCGCTTCTCAGTGGCGCTCTAAGAGTCGTCCAAAGAAGCCGGCGGGGGCAGCAGCTGCCACCCCCAAACCCGCCTCTACATGACTCGCTCTCTCTTCCTGCCTCCCCACAGGTGGGGGGCCGCTTGTCTCGCTTTCAGGACGAGTGGCTACTTCACGTTCCAGATCAGTGGGTTCGAGACGTGGTCTCGCGAGGTTACAGGATAGAGCTGACGTCAAAACCGATATCCCGATTCCATCGGTCGGTCCCCTCCCCAGAAAAAGCTCAGGCCTTTTCTTTGGTGTTGGAGGGACTCCGCAGAGACGGAGTGGTGGTCCCGGTGCCTTCCGGGGAGAGGTTCAGGGGTTTTTACTCCAACCTCTTTATCGTCCCAAAGAAGGACGGATCCTTCCGCCCGGTTCTGGACCTGAAGTTGTTCAACCGTCACGTGTTGGTTCGGAAGTTCCGTATGGAATCACTGCGCTCCGTGATCGCAGCTGTGTCACAGGGGGACTTCCTAGCGTCCATAGATATCAGAGACGCTTACCTTCACGTGCCCATTGCACCGGCTCATCAGCGCTGGTTGAGATTCGCAGTGGGGGAAGAACACTTCCAATTTGTAGCGCTGCCGTTCGGGTTGGCCTCGGCACCGAGGGTGTTCACGAAAGTGATGGCTCTCCTGCACGGACAGGGACATGCCGTCATTCCCTATTTAGACGACCTGCTGGTCAGGGCGCCATCGGAGCACCTTTGTCAAGTGAGCCTGGATGTGACCATGCGGTCTCTGGAACAGTTCGGTTGGCTTCTCAACATTCAGAAGTCAACGCTGGTTCCGACCCAGTCTTTGACATATTTGGGCATGGACTTCAACACAGCCTCAGCCCTGGTGTCTCTGCCACGAGTCAAACAGATGGCGATCCAATCAGGAGTGCAAGCAGTCCTCCTGTCCCCACAATCATCCCTACGGGGGTTGATGAAGCTGGTGGGGCGCATGGTGGCGGCAATCGAGGCGGTGCCTTTCGCACAATTTCGCCTCCGTCCTCTCCAGCTGGAGATTCTCCGCAGGTGGGACAAAAGGACGATCTCCCTGAATCGGCTGGTGACCCTTTCCCAACCGACCAGAGATTCCCTGCAGTGGTGGCTACAGCCACACCACTTGTCTCGGGGCCGGTCCTTCATCAAACCGTCATGGTTAGTGGTGACCACCGACGCCAGTCTGAAGGGCTGGGGGGCGGTGTTCTTACACCACAGGGCCCAAGGCCTCTGGACTCAGTCGGAGTCGGCGTTGCAGATCAACGTGCTGGAGATCAAGGCAGTCTATCTGGCGCTCCTGGCGTTTCAGAGATTCCTCTCAGGACAACCCATTCGGGTTCAGTCCGACAATGCGACGGCCGTCGCTTATATAAATCATCAAGGAGGAACCAGGAGCGCAGAGGCTCTGGCCGAAGTTCACCGCATCCTATCCTGGGCGGAGAACAACAACTGCCTGATCTCCGCAGTTCACATCCCAGGGGTCGAAAACTGGGAGGCCGACTATCTGAGCCGGCAGGGGATGGACGGCGGAGAGTGGTCTCTTCATCCGGACGTCTTCAGAGAAATCTACAGCAGATGGGGCACGCCGGACGTGGATCTGATGGCCTCACGGCTGAATCATCAGGTGCCGCAATACATGGCGAGGTCATGGGACCCCCAGTCTCTGGGAGCGGATGCTCTGATCTTGACTTGGTCCAGATTCCATCTGCCGTATGTGTTCCCTCCTCTAGCTCTGATTCCCAGGGTGCTGTGGAAGATCAGGTCGGAGTGCAGGGTAGCCATTCTAGTGGCTCCAGATTGGCCCAGGAGGTCCTGGTACCCGGACCTGTGGCAAATGTCAGGCGGACACAGGTGGGCTCTTCCAGAACGCGCAGATCTACTCGCGCAAGGCCCATTCTTCCACCTCAATTCCAGGGCCCTCAGATTGACTGCATGGCTCTTGAGGCCTGGCTGCTGACATCCAGGGGTTTCTCCCCTACAGTGGTTGCCACTATGAATCGAGCTAGGAAGCCCGTTTCCAGGAAGATGTACCACAGGACGTGGAAAATCTTTTTTACCTGGTGTGCCTCTGGTGGACGGTCTCCGTGGCCCTTGTCCATCCCGACGTTGTTGGCTTTTCTACAGTCGGGTTTGGAGTTGGGATTATCCCTTGGCTCTTTGAAAGGTCAAGTATCAGCATTGTCAGTGCTGTTTGACAGGCGATTGGCGCTCCTCCCGAAGGTCCGTCAATTTCTGCAGGGGGTGTCGCGGATGGTTCCGCCCTACAAGAGACCTCTGGACCCTTGGGACCTTAACATGGTCCTGGCGGCATTACAGAAACCGCCGTTTGAGCCACTGAGAGATGTTTCTCTATCTCGTCTGTCCCAGAAAGTGGCCTTTCTGGTGGCGATTACGTCTCTGAGGAGGGTCTCAGAATTGGCTGCACTATCGTGCAAGTCACCCTTTCTGGTGGTTCACCAAGACAAGGTGGTGTTGCACCCACGGCCAGAATTCTTGCCGAAGGTGGTATCAACTTTTCACCTGAACCAGGAGATTGTTCTCCCATCATTTTGCCCCGCTCCCGTTCATCAGGTGGAGCGCGACCTCCATACTCTGGATCTCGTGAGAGCTGTACGCATTTATGTGTCCAGGACCGCCTCCTTCAGGAGTTCGGATTCCTTATTTGTTCTTACGACGGGTCGCTGTAAGGGGTCCGCGGCATCAAAGTCAACCTTGGCCAGATGGATTAAGGCTTCCATTCAAGAGGCTTACCGGTCTTCTGGTTTGCCTCTCCCGGTGGGATTGAAGGCTCACTCTACCAGAGCTGTAGGTGCCTCCTGGGCCTTGCGACATCGAGCATCTGCTCTACAGGTGTGTCAGGCGGCCACTTGGTCCAGCCTGCACACTTTCTCTAAGCACTATATGGTGCATGCCCATGCCTCTGCGGATGCAAGCTTGGGCAGGCGGGTTCTCCAGGCGGCGGTTGCCCACCTTTAAAGGGAGCCATGTGTTACCCGTCTTGTTGAGGAACTCTTCCCGCCCTGGGGTATTGCTTTAGGACATCCCCATTGTCTGGGTCTCCCATTATGATGACCAGAAAAAAGAGAATTTTGTTTACGTACCGTAAATTCTTTTTTCTTTAATCATCAATGGGAGACCCAGCACCCACCCAGTTGTTCCGTTGCATGTTTTGCAGTTGATCTGTTCCCTGTTGGGACAGTGTTTGCCGGGTTGTTGAACCGTCTGTGCACGGCATTCTTCCCGATGTTTCGGGTGTGGTTTATTTCCTCCTCGCAGCTTATGGACCAAACTGAGGATGTTCCCTGCGGTAGGGGTTTATAAGCGGAGGAGGCGGTGTCTACAAACTTGTAGTACCTAGTGTGACCTCCGGAGGGCAGTGCCCTAAACCCCATTGTCTGGGTCTCCCATTGATGATTAAAGAAAAAAGAATTTACGGTACGTAAACAAAATTCTCTCTTTTGCTGCGATTATAGCTGCAAGTTCCTTGGGCTATGTCTCCATCAGTTTTGCTCATTGAGAGACTGAAATTCTTGCCCATTCTTCCTTGCAAAACAGCTGGAGCTCAGTGAGGTTGGATGGAGAGCATTTGTGAACAGCAGTTTTCAGCTCTTTCCACAGATTCTCGATTGGATTCAGGTCTGGACTGTGACTTGGCCATTCTAACACCTGGATACGTTTATTTTTGAACCATTCCATTGTAGATTTTGCTTTATGTTTGGGATCATTGTCTTGTTGGAATATAAATCTCTGTACCAGTCTCAGGTCTTTTGCAGACTCCAACAGGTTTTCTTCCAGAATGGTCCTGTATTTGGCTCCGTCCATCTTCCCATCAATTTTAATCATCTTCCCTGTCCCTGCTGAATAAAAGTAGGCCCAAACCATGATGCTGCCACCACCGTGTTTGACAGTGGGGATGGTGTTTTGAGGGTGATGAGTTGTGTTGCTTTTACGCCAAACATATCGTTTTGCATTGTGGCCAAAAAGTTCGATTTTGGTTTCATCTGACCAGAGCACCTTATTCCACATGTTTGGTGTGTTTTCCTGGTGGCTGGTGGCAAACTTCAAACGAGACTTTTTATGGATCTCTTTTGAGAAATGGCTTTCTTCTTGCCACTCTTCCATAAAGGCCAGATTTGTGCAGTGTACGACTGATTGTTGTCCTAAGGACAGAATCTCCCACCTCAGCTGTAGATCCGTGCAGATTATCCTGAGTGATCATGGGCTTTTTGGCTGCATCTCTGATCAGTCTTCTCCTCGTTCAAGATGAAAGTTTTTAGAGGGACGGCCGGGTCTTGGTAGATTTTGCAGTGGTCTGATACTCCTTCCATTTCAATATGATCGCTTGCACAGTGCTCCTTCAGATGTTTAAAACTTGGGAAATCGTTTTGTATCCTAATCCGGCTTTAAACTTTTCCACAACAGTATCTGGGACCTGCCTGGTGTGTTCCTTGGTCTTCATGATGCTCTCTGCACTTGAAACAGAACCCTGAGACTATAGGCCCCGTTACACGCTGCGATCTGACCAACGATGTGGATCGCTGCCACATTGTGAACTGATCACTGGTGAGCTGTCGCACAGGCACTCACCAGCAACATCGTGGAAAAGAATAAATTATTCTTTCCACGATGTCTAGCTCCCACTGCCAGGCTGCGGTAAGCGGAAGCAGGCTGGAAACTATGGTAAACAGCGGGTATCTAGGCAGCGCCTAGTTACCCAATGTATACCTGGTTACCAGCCTTCTCCACTTACAGGCTGGTATCCAAGGTACACAGCAGGTAACTAGGGACCGCGCTGTCCCTAGTTACCCACTGTGTACCTTGGATACCAGCCTGTAAGTGGAGAAGGCTGGTAACCAGGGTATACATCGGTAACAAGGCGCTGCCTAGATACCCGCTGTTTACCATGGTTACCAGCTCCCAGCGCTTGCTGTTCAGCGCTGGGAGCTCGTCCATCGTTGGTCTCCCCCTGTCACACATGCCGATGCTGGGGAGACAAACGATGGATTTATAGAAAGGATCCTAAATCTACGATCGACTGATTGTTGATACGTGTCGCACACAACGATGTTTTGACATCGCTGCAATGTCACCAAACCAGTGACGTTGCAACGATATCGTTGTTTGTAACGGGCCCTTATCACAGAGCAGGTGCATTTATACGGAGACTTGATTACACACAGGTGGATTCTATTTATCATTACCAGTCATTTAGGACAACATTGGATTCTTCAGAGATCCTCACTGAACTTCTGGAGTGAATTTGCTGCACTGAAAGTAAAGGGGCCGAATAATATTGCACGCCCCACTTTTCAGTTTTTCATTTGTGAAAAAAGTTTAAAATCTCCAATAAATTTGGTTCCCCTTCACGACTGTGTCCCACTTGTTGATTCTTCATAAAAAAAAAAAAGAATTTATCTTTGCTTGAAGCCTGAAATGTGGCAAAAGGTTGGCCCCCTTGAACTTTTCAATTACTTTCACAACACACTGTAAAAGACTTTTAATAAAGAGAACGGATTCCATGTCTGCTTTGGTCGTCACCAATGGTGCATTTGTACTGAACTGTTGCACAGGGGAGCTTGCTGGGGCGTGCGCTGCAAAACCAGAGCTGCTCCACGTCCGGGGCCCTGCCTTGCCAGCAATGACTACAAAAGCCACATACTGCTGCCCCTCAGCACTCTAGAAGTATGAACGGATTAGTTGAGGTTACAGATTGTCCATATTGTCCCTCTTTAGTAGAATATCAGTCGTTACATCTCCTTTTGCTTTTAGTTTACATGCATCTATTGGAAAATGACCTGAACCCAGAAGTGCGACGAGCCGTGTTGTCTTGCATTGCTCCATCTGCCAGGACTTTGCCAAAGATTGTCGGCCGGACCAAGGATGTGAAGGAGCTTGTGAGGAAGCTGGCGTACCAGGTAATGAGTGTTACTGATTATTCAGCGCAAGGCTAATCTATTTGCCAGGTAAAGCATATCTTTCTGATCTCCATTTCATAGGTTTTATCAGAAAAGGTCCACATAAGAGCACTAAGCATTGCCCAGAGAGTGAACCTCGTGCAGCTGGGGCTGAATGACCGCTCTGGTAAGTGATAACGAGTGTTGTGAGCATCGTCAGGTTGGTATACGACATTTACAGGAACGGATCTTGTTTTACAGCCGCAGTTAAAGATATTGTTCAGAAGAAACTACTACAAGCATGGCTGAAGTACACCGATGGGAACGTCCTGGAGCTGCTCCATCGTCTGGACGTGGAAAACTCTCCAGAAGTTGCCGTTTCTGCCCTCAATGCAATGTTCACTCTTTCCTCTGTCAGTGAGCTTGTGGAGAAGTGTGACAACATTGATAAAAGGTAAACGGCTGATTTGTTTTTATTCTTTGATCATTTTTAGCAGCTCTGTTATCGTTAACTCGCATGTCCGCCATGACGTACCACCACAGCGTTCAGACTTGCTCTGTAATTTCTCGTGGATATTTATTAATAAGTTGACAACAGAGCGCTGTTATTCATAGTTTCTGGTGTGTCCATATGTTCTAATACTCTGCACGGAAGGACACCTATCCCCCCAACAAATAATGCCCAGTTGTCAATCTCTTAATTTAATTTTTAATAGGAAGAGAAGTGGAATAAATGGCACCAGATAGTTCTTTGGGTGGTTTCAGACTTGCGGTTTCCTGCCCTCCGGCAGAAACCGGACACTACTGGATGTATGCCAGATCCGGAGTGTCTGCATTGACTTTCAATGGGGACTCCGGTACATGCAGGTGCATCCGGTTTCTGTTGACCTCCAAAAACATAACATGTAGTGTTTTTTTGGGGTTGACAAAAACCCACCATCAAGTGGATCCGGAATAGTTTTCCTTTATGCGTGTTTGGGGTTTCTGATTGCATTTTCTTTTTTCTTAGGAAACTGATCCCTTTGGACACTTTGAGTCCAGAAAATGTCTTGTACTGGAAAGCGCTCTGTGAATACTTCAAGTCCAAAGCTGATGAGGGGGAGGCTGCTCTAGAACAGATCTTACCTGAGCCCGCAGTGTATGTGGAGTATTTACTGAGGTAAAGTTCACTTTGACAATCCTTTTTAACCTCTTACTGTATGGAGCAGGTTTGGGGTGAGCCCGCCCAAAACCTGGCTGATAATGGTGCTGACACATTAACCAGGTCCTACCTCTGATAGCTGCAGGAGCTCCTGTTAAATGTCACTGTGGAAATCTGACATGATCGCAGGCTGCCGATAGGTTGGTATAGCTGGGCTTTAAAAGAGACAGTGTTTTTTTACTATAAGCCAAAGTATGAGTTGGTATACTTGCATTGTTTAGGAGTATGGTCACACTGATGCCACTTACCTGGCAAAACACAGGATAAAAACAAAATGAGCAAATACCCTGCTGTAATGAAAGGTGTTGTCTGGTCTAAAATGATAATTCTGCAGTCACTCTGTGTGGTTACAGACTTGTCAATCCTCCCAGCGCACACAAGGATTCGCTGTTTTGTAAGGCAGGAATGGACCGCAATTATGTGGTATACATGTTCCTGGCAAGACAAGACTAGTGGGCTTAGCCTCGCTCAATACAAGTGTAGCAAGCAGATGTGTCCGACTAGTGGAAGTAACTGTCTAGCAGGTGCAGCGGTGGCCAGGGACATGTATACTGTATAACTGTGGTCCGTTCCTGGTTTAGAAACGGCGAATCCTCGCAGTGTACTTTATGTACTGCGGGGAGGATTGATAACTGCAGTCACATATGAATTGCAAAGATTTAAAAAAATAAAAATGTACACATTTTATTTAACAGACTCTTAGGGGCCGTCACATGGTGCCACCTCACCGGAGATGTTGGCGGCGACTGGCAAGAGCGCGTATGCTTTTGGCGCCCCGCCAGCGTCTCCCCCCCCCCCCCCCCCGTTTACACGGGGAGACACCTTCGGCAATGCAAAGGCGAGCTGACAGGTGGCATCGCCGCCGGGGTGTCTCAAAACCCCAGTGGCGATGCAGTACAATGGGAACCTATGGCTTCCATTGCCTGTCAGGTCGCCGGCGGCCGTTTACATGGGGCGATGTGCACACATCGCCCCAGATCGGCCGCCTGGTTTCAGAGCAATGCTCTGAAACCAGGCGACCAGTAAAAGGCGTCACCATCACCTAATTACATTGGTCGATGCAGGGGCGATATCGGTGCCGATAGGCCACGCCCCTGCATCGCCTAACAATTTGGCGGTACCGTCGCCATGTGTGACGGTACCCGTAGACATTAAAATGTGAAAAGTTAAAGCGAAAAGACAGCAATTTTTGCTATAATTGTAGGTGTATATCTCTCCCGCTCTCTGTACACCATGATTGGTATGTGTGTAATTTACATTTGCTTCTAAAGAGGCCTACATGACACTTTTCTGGTCATCATAATGGGAGACCCAGACAGTGGGGTTTAGGGCACTGCCCTCCGGAGGTCACACTAGGTACTACAAGTTTGTAGACACCGCCCCCTCCGCTTATAAACCCCTACCGCAGGGAACATCCTCAGTTTTTAACTTAGTGTGCTCGGAGGATCACGCTTTGCTTGCACTTCACTGCATTCTCACAACTTACGTGATGGCGTCTGAAGACAAGGTAAAATGGTCCTGGTCGGGACCTGCGACAGCCTCCCCGCTCACCCTTGTGGAACACGCTGGTGGAGGTACCGGAGGGCCGAAGGCCTGGACACTTGCTGTTCTCCCGGTACGCTGTCGTGCTCCTTTCCATCCCTCCCTGGGGGGCTCTGGAGAGTGGGAGATGGGAGCCTTGCACAGCTCCGCTCCGTCCGAGGCCTCCCTAAATGGTGCTTACAGACCGGACTGGAGCCAGCCCAGTCCGAGGCCTCCCTAAATGGTGCTTACACTCCGGACTGGTGCTGAACCCCCGTCCGAGGCCTCCCTAAATGGTGCTTACAGACCGGACCGGCACTGAGATGCTCTGTGTGTCTCCTGTGTGCCTGGGGGTAGTGTCTGTCACTTTTTTGTGTCCTGACACTCGGACCGCGCGTTACCCTCGGGTCTGCGGCTCTGGCGGTGTACCCCGTGCTGGGTCACCCTGGCTGACCGCCCTGTGTCCCACAGGGGCTGAGGCCGTAGGCTGCGGATGTTTTGTTTGTACATGCAGTCTGTGTGTTGTATTCCACAATACTTCCCGCGCTGCGGGCCCCGGCGCCTTCATTACTGAGGCTGCCTGGAGGATGGGAGGCAGCCCTTGCGATGACGTCATCGATGGGTGTGTGTGTGTGTGTGTTTTCGGCGCCGCCCTCGGCTTGGCTGTCGGCGGCCATCTTCCCCTCACTGCCCGACTGGGATCTGTCTGCAGCGTTCGTCTGCACTCCAGGGGAGACCGGAAGCCCTCGCGGAGGTCACACACACACACACCGCTTCCTCCTACCGCTTTACTGCGGTCGGTAAGACCGGGATCCCGGTTTTGTCTGTATATTTTGGCTTATATATCCCCTACTGTGGCGATGTCCTCAGCTAGGAAGCGTGCTGCTAAGGCGGCAGATGCCACCATTGCCTGTGCTACATGCAACGGGACACTGGTGGAGGGGTCCTGCAATAACTGCGGACGCCCAGAGGCCCGGACTGACACTGCTGAGTCAGCAGCTCCGGTGCTATACCCTGAGGTTCAGGTGATCCCAGGGCCATGGGAAACTCAGAATAAGATCAATGAATCTCTGTTGTCCCAGCTGTCCTCCATGTCGCAATCCCTGGAGGCTCTTAATAGGAGACTGGACAGCCCAGCTACTCCTTCCAGTTAACCCCGGGTGTCTCTCTCTTCTACTGTGAGACCCCTTAAGCGGGCTCGTCGTGAGGATTCACCCGAGCTCCAGGTCCTCTCTGAGGAGGAGCACTTCTCTGATGAGGAAGATGATGGGGGTTCGACTCTTGGGTCTGTGTCTGTGTCTGAACCACCAGACGGGGTGGAGGATCTGGTGTCCTCCATCAACGAGACCTTACGTCTCGTGACACCCCCTGAGGAGGTGAACGTTCACCCGAAGGAGGTCTATCAATGGCTGCGGCCGGAGGCTAGACCAAGTGGCTCCTTCATGGACCACACTAACTTTGGAAGGGTGGTTAGAGCACCCAGGTTACATCCTGGGCGGCGCTATGTCCGCAAACCCAAGGACAATCGCTTTCCTTTTCCCCAGGAGGTGCTACAGGAGTGGTCGCAGTCCCCGAAGGTGGATGCTTCCATGACCAGGATTGCTGCACGCTCCCTGTTCTCTGCCTCTGATAGCTCCTCGCTGAAGGATGCGACGGATAGACAGGTCGAGCAACTCGCCAAGTCTTCCTATGAGGCTGTGGGGTCTTCATTTGCCCCTAATTTTGCCACGGTCTGGACCTTACAAGCGATTACCGCCTGTTTGGATGGTATCACTGAACTGGCAAGGTCCAGTCCAGAGGTCCTGGCGCTTACCGATAGGGCTAAGGCCTATGCGGACTACGCCAGGACGGCGACTTTGGAAACTGCAACTCGCTCTGCTGTGGCTTCGGCCAATGCTATTGCGATTCGCAGGTTGTTGTGGCTGCGCCTTTGGGACTCAGATGCCACATCCAAGAAGATTTTACAGAATCTTCCGTTCTCTGGTGACAGGCTTTTTGGCACCGAACTGGACAAGCTAATAAAGGATTCTGCTGAGTCTAAGATCCCGCAGAATAAACCTAAGCCACGGTACACCGTTAAAAGGAACCCAAAACAGTGGTCCTTTCGCTCCAGCTCACAGTCATCAGCGACGTCCGCTCGCACGGACCGGGGGTAAGCCTGCTACTCAGTGGCGCTCTAAGAGTCGTCAGAAGAAGCCGGCGGGGGCAGCGGCTGCCACCCCCAAACCCGCCTCTACATGACTCGCACTCTCTTCCTACCTCCCCACAGGTGGGGGGCCGCCTGTCGCGATTTCAGGACAGGTGGCTACTTCACGTTCAAGATCAGTGGGTCCGAGACGTGGTCTCGCGAGGTTACAGGATAGAGCTGACGTCACAACCGATACCCCGATTCCATCGGTCGGTCCCGTCTCCAGAAAAGGCTCAGGCTTTTCACCTGGTGTTGGAAGGGCTCCGCAGAGACGGGGTGGTGGTCCCAGTGCCTTCCGGGGAGAGGTTTCGGGGTTTTTACTCCAACCTCTTCATTGTCCCAAAAAAGGACGGCTCCTTCCGCCCGGTTCTGGACCTAAAACTGTTCAACCGTCACGTGTTGGTTCGGAAGTTCCGTATGGAATCCCTACGCTCCGTGATCGCGGCTGTGTCACAGGGAGACTTCCTAGCGTCAATCGATATCCGAGACGCTTACCTTCACGTGCCCATTGCACCGGCTCATCAGCGCTGGTTGAGATTTGCAGTGGGGGAAGAACTCTTCCAATTTGTGGCGCTGCCTTTCGGGCTGGCCTCGGCACCGCGGGTGTTCACAAAAGTGATGGCATCTATGATGGCTCTCCTGCACGTACAGGGGCATGCTGTAATACCCTATCTGGACGATCTACTGGTGAGGGCGCCATCGGAACACCTTTGTCGGCAAAGCCTGGAGGTGACCATGAAGTCTCTGGAACAATTTGGGTGGCTTCTCAATATACAGAAGTCGACACTGGTTCCGACCCAGTCATTGACATATCTGGGCATGGACTTCCACACGGACTCAGCCCTGGTGTCTCTGCCACGAGCCAAGCAGCTGGCTATCCAATCAGGAGTGCAGGATGTCCTCCTGTCACCACAATCATCCCTACGGGTATTGATGAAGCTGGTGGGACGCATGGTAGCTGCGATAGAGGTGGTGCCTTTCGCACAGTTTCGCCTCCGTCCTCTCCAGCTGGAGATTCTCCGCAGATGGGACAAGAGGACGATCTCTCTGAATCGGCTGGTGGCGCTTTCTCAACCGACCAGGGATTCCTTGCAGTGGTGGCTCCAGCCCCGTCACTTGTCGCGGGGCCGGTCCTTCCTCAAGCCGTCATGGTTAGTGGTGACCACCGACGCCAGTCTGAAGGGCTGGGGTGCGGTGTTCTTACACCACAGGGCTCAAGGCCTCTGGACTCCGTCAGGAGTCGGCGTTGCAGATCAACGTGCTGGAGATCAAGGCGGTCTATCTGGCGCTCCTAGCGTTTCAGAAGTTCCTGTCAGGACAGCCCATTCGGGTTCAATCCGAAAATCATCAGGGAGGGACCAGAAGTGCTCAGGCCCTCACCGAAGTCCACCGCATTCTATCTTGGGTGGAGGACAACGACTGCCTGATCTCCGCAGTTCACATCCCAGGGGTCGAGAACTGGGAGGCCGACTACTTGAGCCAGCAGGGGATGGACGCCGGAGAGTGGTCTCTTCATCCGGACGTCTTCCGGGACATCTGCAGCAGATGGGGCACTCCGGACGTGGATCTGATGGCCTCGCGGCTGAATCATCAGGTGCCGCAATACATGGCGAGATCATGGGACCCTCTGTCTCTGGGGCGGACGCCCTGATCCTGAGTTGGTCCAGCTTCCATCTACCGTATGTGTTCCCGCCTCTGGCTCTGATTCCCAGGGTTCTGTGGAAGATCAGGTCGGAATGCAGGGTAGCCATTCTAGTGGCTCCAGATTGGCCCAGGAGGTCCTGGTATCCGGACCTGTGGCGACTATCAGGCGGACACCGGTGGGCTCTTCCAGAACGCGCAGATCTGCTCGCGCAAGGCCCATTCTTCCACCTCAATTCCAGGGCCCTCAGATTGACTGCATGGCTCTTGAGGCCTGGCTGCTGACATCCAGAGGCTTCTCTCCTACGGTAGTCGCCACTATGACTCGGGCTAGGAAGCCTGTTTCCAGGAAGATGTACCACAGAACGTGGAAGATTTTCTTCACCTGGTGTGCCTCGGGTGGCCGGTCCCCGTGGCCCTTGTCCATCCCGACATTGTTGGCTTTTCTACAGTCGGGGTTGGAATTGGGTTTATCCCTCGGCTCCCTGAAGGGTCAAGTGTCAGCTCTTTCAGTGCTGTTTGACAGGCGCTTGGCGCTCCTTCCCAGGGTCCGTCAATTTCTGCAGGGGTGTCTCGGGTGGTTCCGCCCTACAGGCGACCTCTGGACCCTTGGGACCTTAACATGGTCCTGGCGGCGCTGCAGAAACCGCCGTTTGAGCTGCTGAGAGACATTTCTCTATCTCGTCTGTCCCAGAAAGTGGTCTTTCTGGTGGCGATTACGTCTCTGAGAAGGGTCTCAGAATTGGCTGCACTATCGTGCAAGTCGCCCTTCCTGGTGGTTCACCAAGACAAGGTGGTGTTACGCCCGCGGCCAGAATTCTTGCCAAAGGTGGTTTCCACTTTTCATCTGAACCAGGAGATTGTTCTCCCATCATTTTGCCCCGCTCCCGTTCATCAGGTGGAGCGCGATCTCCATACTCTGGATCTCGTGAGGGCTGTACGCATTTGTGTCCAGGACTGCCTCCTTCCGGAGTTCGGATTCATTATTTGTCCTTACGACAGGTCGCTGTAAGGGGTCCGCGGCATCTAAGTCAACCTTGGCCAGATGGATCAAGGCTCCCATTCAAGAGGCTTACAGGTCTTCTGGTTTGCCTCTCCCGGTGGGATTGAAGGCTCACTCTACCAGAGCTGTCGGTGCCTCCTGGGCTTTGCGACATCGAGCTTCGGCTCTACAGGTGTGTCAGGCGGCCACTTGGTCCAGCCTGCACACTTTCTCTAAGCACTATATGGTGCATGCCCATGCCTCTGCGGATGCAAGTTTGGGTAGGCGGGTCCTCCAGGCGGCGGTTGCCCACCTTTGAGGGGGACCATGGTTGTCCGTTTTTTGAGGAACTCTTCCCGCCCTGGGGTATTGCTTTAGGACATCCCCATTGTCTGGGTCTCCCATTATGATGACCAGAAAAAAGAGAATTTTGTTTACGTACCGTAAATTCTTTTTTCTTTAATCATCAATGGGAGACCTAGCACCCACCCTGTTGTTCCGTTGCATGTTTTGCATTTGTTCTGTTCCCTGTTGGGACAGTGTTATCCGGGTTGTTGAACCGTTTGTGCACGGTTTCTTCCCGACGTTTCGGGTGTGGTTTATTTGTCTCCTCGCAGCTTATGGACCAAACTGAGGATGTTCCCTGCGGTAGGGGTTTATAAGCGGAGGGGGCGGTGTCTACAAACTTGTAGTACCTAGTGTGACCTCCGGAGGGCAGTGCCCTAAACCCCATTGTCTGGGTCTCCCATTGATGATTAAAGAAAAAAGAATTTACGGTACGTAAACAAAATTCTCTTTTCTTCATACATCCACTTTAGAAGAAGTAGATGCTACGGCTGCTCAAATGTGAAAATGAGGGAGGGGTGGAGGGGAATGTGACTGGTCATTGAAGGGTTAAAATGCTTTCTGATCCCCTGTACGTGGCTCTTTAACTGGAGGGTGCAGGTTTTTTTTTTTTGTATGTTTTGTTACTAAATTTGACTAATCAGACTGGCTGCGCCTTTCCGCAGGATGATGAGCTTGGTCTACACAGTGTTTCCGTCTACAAATAATACCAGTTATCCTGGTGACATGCCTGGTGTCTGCTTCTCCCTCCGCAGTTATCTCCGCACACTGCCTGTTCTCATCGAGGAGGAGATGGCCGATATGACTAGAATAGAAGACCTGATGACTAAAGCCTTCATAGGTCATCAGCTGATCCACATCATGGGCTGCCTGGATACCAGCGAGGAGGGAGGCCGGTAGGTCACAATTCTCCCTGCTGTTCTCACTTTACCTTTGCTGTAGAAACCTTCCCACAAGTTCATGAAGTCCTCCTGTTACTTCTGACTATGACACTAATCCTATAAATGTGCTAATTCTGCAGAAATCACTCATTAGCCTTGCTGCCAATTGTGTGAAGTCTGAATGAAAATGGCCGGCAAAGAGTGACGCTTTCTATCCAATATGCAACATTTTATATGCTTAATTTTACTGACTATAAGATGCTTGTAGATTTAGACAGCAGAAAATAGGAAAAATATTTTTTTTAAACTTTTCTATTGGTCTAAAGTGGAGGGGTCATTAGCACTAATTTTAATGTAATGAGGTAGAATAGGAGAGTAATCTATTGTTACTGTTTCTCTGCAGTGTATGTTTTATACATGCCCAGCTCTGCTACATGCACTTTTACACTTGCATGCACAGCTGTTACATGCACCATTATGCTTGCATACACAGCTCTGCTACATGTTTTTACACTTATACAGGGCTCTCCTACATGCAGTTACACTTGCATACACCGCTTTGCTACATGCACCGTTACCCTTGCATACACCGCTTTGCTACATGCACCGTTACACTTGCATACACAGCTTTGCTACATGCAGACTGAGACTTGCATACGCATACACTATACATTACCACATGTCGTAGCCTCTGATAGAGATCTGAACAGAGCAGTTGAAGGACCTTCTCGGTTAACTGATCTTTCAAATTGTGGTTAGTCACATGACTTGAAAGTTCCTGGAATTACTTGTGTGATAGGCCGTTTAGCTGCTGAGCATGTGCGACCTCCGTTTAGCTCCAG
This sequence comes from Allobates femoralis, assembly GCA_033576535.1. Lineage (NCBI taxonomy): Eukaryota > Metazoa > Chordata > Amphibia > Anura > Aromobatidae > Allobates > Allobates femoralis. The sequence goes on along the minus strand of JARQOC010000003.1, from coordinate 114,429,565 downwards.
GTATCTTCCTCTCCTCCTGTTTTGCATCGATCAAATAAATCAATGTGCGGCAGGATGGTAGAGGGCGGCTCTCTGCTCGGGGAGGATGCAGTGTCAGCCATCACAGGAAGCTGTCAGCAGGCTAAAATACTCACACTTTTTAGCAGGTTTTTCTAGTAAAAAAGTGCATCTCCTAGTCTAAAAAATATAGTAAATACAGCGCTGATAGCCATCCATCTAAGGGGGTGCACAGGGAATCTACAGGAGATACTTAAAGTTTGCAATTTGGTTTCCAATTGTATTTTGCAGAGGACTGAGCTGAAATCTGTCTGCTTAATTGAAGAAGCTCCAACTTTTCCCCCTCTTATTAGTTAAGGAACCTGTCACCATGAGCATACAGTATAATCTGCAGACCATTGTTATAGAACAGATTGCCTTCTACTTGTATGAGAAGCTTCAATATAAGGCTGACTTCACATGTCCAGTAATCATCCGTTAGAATGGATCCTGCAGAGATCTGCTGGGAAAAGTTCTGCAAACGCAATTTTTTTTTTTTTTTTTTTTTTTTTTGCCTGTTGGTAAATCACTGATTTCTGCTAGATCTTTAACTTGGGGGACTGTGTAGCACAGATGCGTCATCGATTGCTATTTAGTCATCTGTTCTTGCATTTGTAATGTATAAGTTTTTTTTTTTCTTACGAGATCCGTTTCAAATGAAAGAGAAATAGCATTAGTTAACAAAGCCGTTCTCCATAGACTCCCATGTTAAAATAAAACAGATCCGGCAGACCTAATTTTTCCAACAGATCTCTGCAGGATCCATTCTAACGGACATGTGACCTCCGCTTAATCTGAGTGTTAATCATTTAAATCTATGCTTTCTGTGATTTTTGGTCCAGTGGGCGGTCATATCAGACAGCTACGTCTTACATGAACACTTATCACTGATGGTTCCCAATGTAATAATCGATGGAAGAAATGGGCAAAAATAGTGGATAACTTGCATATAATTTTAAGTCTTTTGCATAATTTCTTTTTACCGGACAACCCCTTATCACCTCTACAAAGGATAACTAGGTAATAACTTAATTCGTCTGGGTCAGACCCCCCAACCAATATCAGAATATAACTTTTATCTCTGTGCAATGGATCAGTAGTGTATATGGCTGACCCATGCTCCGTTCATTCTCTATTGCAGTGTTTCCCAACTCCATTCCTCAAGGCACACCAACAGGTCACGTTTTCAGGATTTCCTTAGGATTGCACAGGTGTTAGTTTAATCACTTGCACAGGGAATAATTCCATCATCTGTCTAATGATAAGGAAATCCTGAAAACATGACCTGATGGTGTGCCTTGAGGACTGGAGTTGGGAAACACTGCTCTATTGGGCTGCGCTCAGCTTTTACCAGCAGTTGCATATAGAATGAATGGGTTGATGGTTGGGCATGTGCACCAGGGATAATGTGTGCAGCCCTATTGATCAGTGGGGTTCCCAGTGGTCAGACCTTCACCAGTCTACAAGCCCTTTAGATAAATGATGGCTCCTCTAGACAACAGCTAGTGACTCAGTTCGTTGTAAAGGAAAAAACTAACTTCACTTGCCATCCCTTGGTCCGGTGGTGTCTTCAACTCTTTGTGTATAGACTGCAGTGGTGACAGCATGTTGACAGCAATGCAGCCAATCACTGAACTCAGCAGGTCTCCTGATGTAGATGGCACAGGCTCAGTAATTGACCGGAGCATTGTCCACATTACCTCACTGGGGCTAACAATAAGAGACCAGGGCATCTTCCCCGTGACACGGCACTGTTTTTGTCAATCAGCCTAAGGGAAACCGTTTTGAGAAAGGGGACACGCTCCTTTTAGAAGCAATCCCTGTACCTTTTAATGCCAATTCAGTTTACAGTAGTCAATTACCAACCAGGAGATGTCAGACAAAAGAAGACATTACATAATAAGCAGTAATAAGGTCTCCATCTCACTGAGCAGCATCCATCAATGTTGTTTATTTTAGTATCTTTGTCTTTTTGAGCCTTCACCGCCTTTCTTGCCAACATAACTTCTTTCTTCTCTATAGGAAACGTCTTCTCACCGTCTTACAGGAGATACTAATTATGCCCAATGTACCCACGTCCTTTGTATCTTCTCTTGTGGGAATCTTACTGGATATTCTCAAAGATGATGACCGCAGAATCCTAGCAGTACGTAACACGTGGTTTACTGTGGTCTGGGTTATTGTCTTTTTTTGTACCATTTTTTTTTTTTTTTTTTGTACTTTGTATTTGTTCACTTTTGTTCATGGTCAAGAATATTTTCCATTTTCTGATCATCATAATGGGAGACCCAGACAATGGGGTTTAGGGCACTGCCCTCCGGAGGCCACACTAGGTACTACAAGTTTGTAGACACCGCCCCCTCCGCTTATAAACCCCTACCGCAGGATATATCCTCAGTTTTAAACTTAGTGTGCTCGGAGGATCACGCTTTGCTTGCACTTCACAGCATTCTCACAGCTTACGTGATGGCGTATGAAGACAAGGTAAAATGGTCCCGGTCGGGGACCTCCGGCAGTCTCCCTGTTCACCTTCGGGGAACTCACAGGTTGAGGTACCGGAGGCCTGGAGCCTGGACACTTTGTGTCCCCCCGGTACGCTGCCGCACTCCTTCCCATCCTTCCTTGGGGGGCTCTGGGAAGTGGGAGATAGGAGCCTTGCACAGCTCCGCTCCGTCCGAGGCCTCCCTAAATGGTGCTTACAGACCGGACTGGAGCCAGCCCAGTCCGAGGCCTCCCTAAATGGTGCTTACAGACCGGACTGGCGCTGAACCCCCGTCCGAGGCCTCCCTTAATGGTGCTTACAGACCGGACCGGCACTGAGGTACCTTTGGTGTCTCCGGTGTGCCTGGGGGTAGTGTCTGGCCCTTATGGGTTCTGGCACTCAGACCGCGCGTACTCTCGGGTCCGCGGTTCTGATGGGGTGCCCTGTGCTGGGGTCACCCTGGCTGACCGCCCTGTGTGTCACAGGGGCTGCGGCTGTGGGCTTCAGAATTTTGTATGCAGCCCTGGGTATAATATTGATACCTCCCGCACTGCGGGCTCCGGCACCACATTTAATGATGGCTGCCTGGAGAAATGTGGAGCAGCCCAGGGGCGGACGTCATCGCTGGGCGTGTGTGTGTGCTTCCCGCGTGTTTTTGGGCCCGCCCACAGCTTGTACGGCGGCGGCCATCTTCCCCTCACTTCCCGGCTGGGATCTGATTTAGTGCACGGCTGCACCCCCGGGGAGACCGGTCATAACCCTAGCGGAGGCCACACACACATCGCTCCCTTCCACTGCATTGACGCGGTCGGTAAGCCACCGGTATTCCGGTTCTTTCTCTGTTTGGCTTATTTTCCCCTGCTGTGGGTATGTCCTCAGCGAGGAAAAGTGCTGCTAAGGCGGCCAGTACCACCATTGTCTGTGCTACTTGCAACGGGACACTGGTTGGGGGATCCTGCAATAACTGCGGACGCCCAGAAGCCCGGTCTGATTCTGCTGAGACAGCGGCTCCGGTGCTGTACCCTGAGGTTCAGGTGATCCCAGGGCCATGGGAGACACAGAATAAGATTAATGAATCTGTGTTGTCCAAACTGTCCTCCATGTCGCAATCCCTGGAGGCACTGACGAGGAGACTGGAAAACCCAGTTGTTCCTTCATACCCCCGGGTGTCACCCGGTTTAACCGCGAGACCCCTTAAGCGGGCTCGCCGTGACGAATCACCCGAGATCCAGAACCTCTCTGAGGAGGAGCGTCACTCTGATGGTGACGATGATGATGGGGGTTCAATACTCGAGTCTATGTCCGAACCACCGGATGGGGTGGAGGATCTGGTGTCCTCCATCAACGAGACTCTACATCTCGTGGCACCCCCTGAAGAGGTGGAACTCCACCCGAAGGAGGTATATCAGTGGTTGCAGCCTGAGGCTCGTTCGTGTGGCTCCTTTATGGACCACACTAATTTTGGAAGGGTGGTTAGAGTACCCAGGGTTCACCCTGGGCGGCGATATGTCCGCAAATCTAAGGACACTCGCTTCCCCTTTCCCCAGGAGGTGCTTCAGGAGTGGTCGCAGTCCCCAAAGGTGGACGCTTCCATGACCAGGATTGCTGCACGCTCTCTTTTCTCTGCCTCTGATAGCTCCTCATTGAAGGACGCGACGGACAGACAGGTCGAACAACTCGCCAAGTCTTCTTATGAGGCTGTGGGGTCTTCATTTGCCCCTAATTTCGCCACGGTATGGACCCTACAGGCGATTACCACCTGTTTGGACGGTATCACTGACCTGGCGGGGTCCAATTCAGAGATCCTGGCGATTACCGACAGGGCAAAGGCCTACGCGGATTACGCCAGGACGGCGACCCTAGAGACTGCCACCCGCTCGGCTGTGGCTTCGGCCAATGCTATAGCGATTCGCAGGTTGTTGTGGCTGCGTCTATGGGACTCAGATGCCACGTCAAAGAAGATTCTGCAGAATCTTCCATTCTCTGGTGACAGGCTGTTTGGAACCGAGCTGGACAAGCTGATAAAGGATTCTGCGGAGTCTAAGATCCCGCAGAATAAACCAAAACCGCGGTATACTGTCAAAAGGAACCCAAAACAGTGGTCCTTTCGTTCCAACTCACAGCCGTCAGCCTCGTCCGCTCGCACGGAGAGAGGGGGCAAACCCTCTAATCAGTGGCGCCCCAAGGGTCGCCAGAAGAAGCCAACGGGGGCGGCGGCTGCCACCCCTAAACCTGCTTCCTCATGACTCACTCTCTCGTCCTGCCGTCCCACAAGTGGGGGGCCGCCTGTCCAGTTTTCAGGACAGATGGTTGCTCCACGTGCAAGATCAGTGGGTCCGAGACGTTGTCTCGTGCGGCTACAGGATAGAGCTGACGTCGATGCCGGCACACCGATTTCATCGGTCGGTTCCATCCCCAGAAAAGGCTCAGGCTTTTTATCTGGTGTTGGAGGGACTACGCAGAGACGGGGTGGTGGTCCCAGTGCCTGCGGGGAGAGGTTCCGGGGTTTTCTGATCATCATAATGGGAGACCCAGACAATGGGGGTTTAGGGCACCGCCCTCCGGAGGCCACACTAGGTACTACAAGTTTGTAGACACCGCCCCCTCCGCTTATAAACCCCTACCGCAGGGAATATCCTCAGTTTTAAACTTAGTGTGCTCGGAGGTATCACACGCTTTGCTTGCACATCACAGCATTCTCACAGCTTACGTGATGGCGTCTGAAGACAAGGTAGGTCCCGGTCGGGGACCTCCGGCAGTCTCCCTGTTCACCCCTGGGGAACACACAGGTTGAGGTACCGGAGGGCTCTGAGCCTGGACACGTTGTGTTCTCCCGGTACGCTGCCGCACTCCTTCCCATCCCCCCTGGGGGCTCTGGGAAGTGGGAGACAGGAGCTTTGCACAGCTCCGCTCCGTCCGAGGCCTCCCTAAACGGTGCTTACAGACCGGACTGGTGCTGAACCCCCGTCCGAGGCCTCCCATTATATGGTGCTTACAGACCGGACCGGCACTGAGGTACCCTGTGTGTCTCCGGTGTGCCTGGGGGTAGTGTCTGACACTATTGTGTTGTGACACTCAGACCGCGCGCAACCCTCGGGTCCGCGGTTCTGGCGGTGTATCCTGTGCTGGGGTCACCATAGCTGACCGCCCTGTGTGTCACAGGGGCTGCGGCTGCGGGCTACAGAGTTTGTCTGAAGCCCTGGGTATAGTGTTGATACTATATCTCCCGCGCTGCGGGCTCCAGCACCAGATTACTGAGCTGGCTGCTTGGAGAGATGGGGAGCAGCCCATGAGATGTGGGTGTGTGTGTGTGTGTGCTTCCCGCGTGTTTGTGGCGCCGCCCACGACTGGTCTGGCGGCGGCCATTTTCTCCTCACTTCCCTACTGGGTCTGAATGAGTGCACTACTGCGCTCCCAGGAGAGGCCGGTCATTACCCTCGCGGAGGCCACACACACATCGCTCCCCTCCACCGCATTGAAGCGGTCGGTAAGCCGCCGGTGTTCCGGTTTCCTACTTGGCTTATTTTTCTCCTCTGCTGTCGGCATGTCCCCAGCAAAGAGGAGTACTGCTAAGGCAGACAACTCCACCACTACCTGTGCTACATGCAACGGGACGCTGGTTGGGGGGTCCTGCAATAACTGCGGACGCCCAGAGGCCCGGACTGATACGGCAGAGGCTGCAGCTCCGGTGCTGTACCCTGAGGTTCAAGTGATCCCAGGGCAATGGGAAACACAGAATAAGATTAATGAATCTGTGTTGTCTAAGCTGTCCTCCATGTCGCAATCCCTGGAGGCACTGACTAGGAGACTGGAAAATCCAGCTGCTCCCTCAAGTTACCCCCGGGTGTCACCCTTCGCTACCGCGAGACCCCTTAAGCGGGCTCGCCGGGATGAATCACCCGAGATCCAGAACCTCTCTGAGGAGGAGCGTCACTCTGACGGTGACGAGGATGATGGGGGTTCAATACTTGAGTCTATGTCAGAACCACCTGATGGGGTGGAGGATTTGGTATCCTCCATAAACGAGACTCTTCGTCTCGTGGCACCCCCTGAGGAGGTGGAACTCCATCCGAAGGAGGTTTATCAATGGCTGCAGCCGGAGGCTCGCCCATGTGGCTCCTTTATGGACCACACTAACTTTGGAAGGGTGGTTAGAGCACCCAGGGTTCACCCTGGGCGGCGTTATGTCCGCAAATCTAGGGACACACTCGCTTCCCCTTCCCCCAGGAGGTGCTTCAGGAGTGGTCGCAGTCCCCGAAGGTGGACGCTTCCATGACCAGGATTGCTGCACGCTCCCTTTTCTCTGCCTCTGATAGCTCCTCATTGAAGGACGCGACGGATAGACAGGTCGAACAACTCGCCAAGTCTTCCTATGAGGCTGTGGGGTCTTCATTTGCCCCTAATTTTGCCACGGTCTGGACTCTGCAGGCAATCACCACCTGCTTGGATGGTATCACGGACCTGGCGGGGTCCAATTCTGAGGTCCTAGCGCTTACTGATAGGGCGAGGGCCTATGCTGATTACGCCAGGACTGCGAACCTAGAAACTGCCACCCGCTCTGCTGTGGCTTCGGCCAATGCTATAGCGATCCGCAGGTTGTTGTGGCTGCGTCTCTGGGACTCAGATGCCACGTCAAAGAAGATTCTGCAGAATCTTCCATTTTCGGTGACAGGCTTTTTGGTACCGAGCTGGATAAGCTGATAAAGGATTCTGCGGAGTCTAAGATCCCACAGAATAAGCCTAAGCCACGGTATTCCGTCAAAAGGAACCCCAAACAGTGGTCCTTTCGCTCCAGCTCGCAGTCGTCAGCTTCTTCCGCTCGCGCGGACAGAGGAGGCAAGCCCTCTACTCAGTGGCGCCCCAAGGGTCGCCAGAAGAAGTCAACGGGGGCAACGGCTGCCACCCCCAAAACCACTTCCGCATGACTCGCTCTCCAGTCCTGCCGCCCCACAGGTGTGGGGCCGCCTGTCCCGATTTCAGGACAGATGGTTACTCCACGTCCAAGACCGGTGGGTCCGAGACGTAGTCTCGAGCGGCTACAGGATAGAGCTGACGTCGCGGCCGGCACAACCGATTCCATCGGTCTGTTCCATCTCCAGACAAGGCTCAGGCTTTTTATCTGGTGTTGGAGGGACTCCGCAGAGACGGAGTAGTGGTCCCAGTGCCTACGGGGGAGAGGTTCAGGGGTTTTTACTCCAACCTCTTTATCGTCCCGAAGAAGGACGGCTCTTTTCGCCCGGTTCTGGACCTCAAGTTGTTCAAACCGTCACGTGTTGGTTCGGAAGTTCCGCATGGAATCCCTGCGCTCCGTGATCGCGGCTGTGTCGCAGGGAGACTTCCTAGCGTCCATAGATATCCGAGACGCTTACCTCCACGTGCCCATTGCACCGACTCATCAACGCTGGTTGAGATTTGCAGTGGGGGACGAACACTACCAGTTCGTGGCGCTGCCTTTCTGGTTGGCCTCGGCTCCGCGGGTGTTCACGAAAGTGATGGCATCTATGATGGCTCTCCTACATGTACAGGGACACGCCGTCATACCCTATCTAGACGACCTGCTGGTCAGGGCGCCATCAGAACATCTTTGCCGGAAGAGCCTGGAGGTGACCATGAAGTCTCTGGAACAGTTTGGGTGGCTTCTCAATATTCAGAAGTCGACCCTGGTTCCGACCCAGTCACTGACATATCTGGGCATGGTCTTCCGCACGGACTCAGCTCTGGTGTCCCTGCCGCGAGCCAAACAGCTGGCCATCCAATCGGGAGTCCAAGATGTCCTCCTGTCACCACACTCTTCCATACGGGTGTTGATGAAACTGGTGGGCCGCATGGTGGCAGCGATAGAGGCGGTGCCTTTCGCGCAGTTTCGCCTCCGTCCTCTCCAGCTGGAAATTCTCCGAAGATGGGACAAGAGGACGATCTCGCTGAATCGGCTGATGGCCCTTTCACGACCGACCAGGGATTCCCTGCAGTGGTGGCTCCAACCACGTCACTTGTCACGGGGCCGGTCTTTCCTCAAACCGTCATGGTTAGTGGTGACCACCGACGCCAGTCTGAAGGGCTGGGGAGCGGTGTTCTTACACCACAGGGCTCAAGGCCTCTGGACTCAGTCGGAGACGGCGTTGCAGATCAATGTGCTGGAGATCAGGGCGGTCTATCTGGCGCTCTTGGCGTTTCAGAAGTCACTGTCAGGACAGCCCATCCGGGTTCAATCCGACAATGCGACGGCCGTCGCCTATATAAATCATCAGGGAGGGACCAGAAGTGCTCAGGCCCTCGCCGAAGTCCACCGCATTCTATCCTGGGTGGAGGACAACGACTGCCTGATCTCCGCAGTTCACATCCCAGGGGTCGAGAACTGGGAGGCCGACTACTTGAGCCGACAGGGGATGGACGCCGGAGAGTGGTCTATTCATCCGGACGTCTTCCGGGACATCTGCGGCAGATGGGGCACTCCGGACGTGGATCTGATGGCCTCACGGCTGAACCATCAGGTGCCACAATACATGGCGAGATCATGGGATCCTCAGTCTCTGGGGGCGGACGCCCTGATCCTGAGTTGGTCCGGCTTCCATCTACCATATGTGTTCCCACCGCTAGCATTGATTCCCAAGGTTCTGTGGAAGATCAGGACGGAGTGCAGCGTAGCCATTCTAGTGGCACCGGATTGGCCCAGGAGGTCCTGGTATCCGGATCTGTGGCAACTGTCAGGCGGGAACCGGTGGGCTCTTCCAGAACGCGCAGATCTTCTCGCTCAAGGCCCCTTCTTCCACCTCAATTCCAGGGCCCTCAGATTGACTGCATGGCTCTTGAGGCCTGGCTGCTAACATCCAGAGGATTCTCCCCTACTGTAGTTGCCACTATGAATCGGGCTAGGAAGCCTGTATCACGGAGGATTTACCACAGAACGCGGAAAATCTTTTTCTCCTGGTGTGCCTCTGGTGGACGGTCACCGTGGCCCTTGTCCATTCCGACCTTGTTGGCTTTCCTACAATCGGGTTTGGAATTGGGTTTATCCCTCAGCTCCCTGAAGGGTCAAGTATCAGCTCTTTCAGTGCTGTTTGACAGGCGCTTGGCGCTCCTTCCTAAGGTTCGTCAATTTCTCCAGGGAGTGTCTCGGGTGGTCCCGCCGTATAGGCGACCACTGGACCCTTGGGATCTCAACATGGTCCTGGCGGCTCTACAGAAACCGCCTTTTGAGCCATTGAGAGAAGTTTCCCTCTCTTGTCTGTCACAGAAGGTGGTCTTTCTGGTGGCAATTACGTCTCTAAGACGGGTCTCTGAATTGGCTGCACTATCGTGCAAGTCGCCCTTTCTGGTGGTCCACCAAGACAAGGTGGTGTTGCGCCCGCGGGCAGAGTTCTTGCCAAAGGTGGTTTCCACTTTTCACTTGAACCAAGAGATTGTTCTTCCATCATTCTGTCCTGCCCCTGTTCATCAGGTTGAGCGCGACCTCCACACTCTGGACCTCGTACGGGCTGTACGCATTTATGTGTCCAGGACTGCCTCCTTCCGGAGTTCGGACTCATTGTTCGTACTGACGGCAGGTCGCTGTAAGGGGTCCGCGGCGTCAAAATCGACCTTGGCCAGATGGATCAAGGCACCCATTCAAGAGGCTTACCGTTCTTCTGGTTTGCCTCTCCCGGTGGGCTTGAAGGCACACTCGACCAGAGCTGTCGGTGCTTCCTGGGCTTTGCGACATCGCGCTTCTGCGCTACAGGTGTGTCAGGCGGCCACTTGGTCCAGCCTGCACACTTTCTCTAAGCACTATATGGTGCATGCCCATGCCTCTGCGGATGCAAGTTTGGGCAGTCGGGTCCTCCAGGCGGCGGTTGCCCACCTTTGAGGGGGACCGTGTATGTCAACGTCTTTTGAGGAACTTTTCCCGCCCTGGGGTTCGCTTTAGGACATCCCCATTGTCTGGGTCTCCCATTATGATGATCAGAAAAAAGAGAATTTTGTTTACGTACCGTAAATTCTTTTTTCTTGAATCATCAATGGGAGACCCAGCACCCACCCAGTTGTTCCGTTGGATGTTTTGCATTTGACCTGTTCCCAGTTGGGACAGTTTATTCCGGGTTGTTGGACCGTCTGTGCACGGTTTCTTTCCCGAGGTTTCGGGTGTGGTTTATGTTGTCTCCTCGCAGCTTATGGACCAAACTGAGGATATTCCCTGCGGTAGGGGTTTATAAGCGGAGGGGGCGGTGTCTACAAACTTGTAGTACCTAGTGTGGCCTCCGGAGGGCAGTGCCCTAAACCCCCATTGTCTGGGTCTCCCATTGATGATTCAAGAAAAATGAATTTACGGTACGTAAACAAAATTCTCTTTTTTTACTCCAACCTCTTTATCGTCCCGAAGAAGGACGGCTCTTTTCGCCCGGTTCTGGACCTCAAGTTGTTCAAACCGTCACGTGTTGGTTCGGAAGTTCCGTATGGAATCCCTACGCTCCGTGATCGCAGCTGTGTCACAGGGAGACTTCCTAGCGTCCATAGATATCCGAGACGCTTACCTTCACGTGCCCATTACACCGGCTCATCAACGCTGGTTGCGATTCGCAGTGGGGGACGAACACTTCCAGTTCGTGGCGCTGCCTTTCGGGTTTGCCTCGGCACCGAGGGTGTTCACGAAGGTGATGGCCTCAATGATGGCTCTTCTGCATGCGCAGGGCCACGCCGTCATACCCTATCTAGACGACCTGCTGGTCAGGGCGCCATCGGAACACCTTTGTCAGAAAAGCCTGGAGGTGACCATACAGTCTCTGGAACAGTTTGGGTGGCTTCTCAATATCCAGAAATCCACCCTGGTGCCGACCCAGTCTCTGACGTACCTGGGTATGGACTTCCACACGGACTCGGCTCTGGTGTCTCTCCCACGAGTCAAACAGCTGGCCATCCATTCAGGAGTACACGATATTCTCCTGTCACCGCACTCATCCCTACGGGTGTTGATGAAGCTGGTGGGACGCATGGTGGCGGCAATAGAGGCGGTGCCTTTCGCACAATTTCGCCTCCGTCCTCTACAACTGGAAATTCTTCGCAGGTGGGACAAGAGGACGTCCTCTCTGAATCGGCTGGTGGTCCTTTCCCAACCGACCAGGGATTCCCTGCAGTGGTGGCTCCAGCCATATCACCTGTCACGGGCCGGTCCTTCCTCAAACCGTCATGGTTAGTGGTGACCACCGACGCCAGTCTCAAGGGCTGGGGCGCGGTGTTCTTACACCACAGGGCTCAAGGCCTATGGACACAGTCGGAGTCGGCGTTGCAAATCAATGTGCTGGAGATAAAGGCGGTCTACCTAGCACTCCTGGCCTTTCAGACCTTCCTGTCAGGACAGCCCATTCGGGTTCAGTCCGACAATGCGACGGCCGTCGCCTATATAAACCATCAGGGAGGAACCAGGAGTGCGCAGGCCCTAGCCGAAGTCCACCGCATTCTATCATGGGTGGAAGACAACGATTGTCTGATCTCCGCAGTTCACATCCCAGGGGTCGAAAACTGGGAGGCCGATTACCTGAGCCGGCAGGGGATGGACGCCGGAGAATGGTCTCTTCATCCGGACGTCTTCCGGGACATCTGCAGCAGATGGGGTATCCCGGATGTGGATCTGATGGCCTCGCGGCTGAATCATCAGGTGCCGCAATACATGGCGAGATCGTGGGACCCTCAGTCTCTGGGGGCGGATGCCCTGGTCCTGCGTTGGTCCAGTTTTCAACTACCATATGTGTTCCCGCCTCAAGCTCTGATTCCCAAGGTCCTGTGGAAAATCAGGACGGAATGCCGCAAAGCCATTCTAGTGGCTCCGGATTGGCCCAGGAGGTCCTGGTATCCGGATCTGTGGCAACTGTCAGGCGGGAAACGGTGGGCTCTTCCAGACCGCGCAGATCTGCTCGCTCAAGGCCCGTTCTTCCACCTCAATTCCAGGGCCCTCAGATTGACTGCATGGCTCTTGAGGCCTGGCTTCTAACATCCAGGGGTTCTCTCCTACAGTGGTTGACACTATGAATCGGGCTAGAAAACCCGTATCACGAAAGATATACCACAGAACGTGGAAAATCTTTTTCACATGGTGTGCTTCTTGTGGACGGTCACCGTGGCTTTGTCGGTTCCAACTCTGTTGGCCTTTTTACAGTCGGCTTGGAGTTGGGTTTATCCCTCAGCTCCCTGAAGGGCCAGGTATCAGCGCTTTCAGTGCTGTTTGACAGACGCTTGGCTCTCCTCCCGAAGGTCCGTCAATTTCTGCAGGGGGTGGCTCGGGTGCTCCCGCCATACAGGCGACCACTGGACCCTTGGGACCTTAACATGGTCCTGGCGACTCTGCAAAAGCCGCCATTCGAGCCACTGAGGGAAGTTTCCCTCTCCCGTTTGGCCCAGAAAGTGTTTTTTTCTGGTCGCAATTACGTCTCTGAGACGTGTCTCAGAATTGGCTGCACTATCGTGCAAGTCACCTTTCTTGGTAGTCCACCAAGACAAGGTGGTGTTGCGCCCGCGGGCTGAATTCTTGCCAAAGGTGGTTTCCACTTTTCACTTGAACCAAGAGATTGTTCTCCCATCATTTTGCCCCGCTCCCGTTCATCAGGTTGAGCGCGATCTTCACACTCTGGATCTTGTGAGGGCTGTACGCATTTATGTGTCCAGAACTGCCTCTTTCCGGAGTTCGTACTCTTTGTTCGTCCTTACGGCGGGCCGCTGTAAGGGGTCCGCGGCGTCCAAATCGACCTTGGCCAGATGGATCAAGGCACCCATTCAAGAGGCTTACCGGGCTTCTGGTTTGCCTCTACCGGTGGGTCTGAAGGCGCACTCGACTAGAGCCGTCGGTGCATCCTGGGCTTTGCGACATCGCGCTTCTGCTCTACAGGTGTGTCAGGCGGCCACTTGGTCCAGCCTGCACACTTTCTCTAAGCACTATATGGTGCATGCCCATGCCTCTGCGGATGCAAGTTTGGGCAGGCGGGTCCTCCAGGCGGCGGTTTGCCCATCTTTGAGAGGGACCGTGTATTTCAACGTCTTTTGAGGAACTCTTCCCGCCCTGGGGTTTGCTTTAGGACATCCCCATTGTCTGGGTCTCCCATTATGATGATCAGAAAAAAGAGAATTTTGTTTACGTACCGTAAATTCTTTTTTCTTGAATCATCAATGGGAGACCCAGCACCCACCCAGTGTTCCGTTGGATGTTATTCTTCCTTGGGACTGTCCCCTGTTGGGACAGAGTTGTTTTTCGGTTGTGGCACCGTCTATGTACGGTCTTCCCGATAGTTCGGGTGTGGTTTGCCTCCTCGCAGCTTATGGACCAAACTGAGGATATATCCTGCGGTAGGGGTTTATAAGCGGAGGGGGCGGTGTCTACAAACTTGTAGTACCTAGTGTGGCCTCCGGAGGGCAGTGCCCTAAACCCCATTGTCTGGGTCTCCCATTGATGATTCAAGAAAAAAGAATTTACGGTACGTAAACAAAATTCTCTTTTCTTTCATCATAGTGTGACCTTTCTGAAATAATTCACATACAGTTGAAACCAGCAGTTTACAAACACTATATATAAAAACACATTCTCCCTATGTGACATGAAATCAGAATAAACCTTTCCCATTTTAGGCCAATTTAGATTACCATAATTATTATTTGCCAAATGCCAGAATGAGACCGTGTTTTAAGGCATTTTTATTTCTTTCTGCAAAGTCACAAGTTTACTAAGATTTCTATGGCTTTAAACAATTTGGGGTGACCCATATGATGTGTGTTTGGAAGCTTCTGAAACACACTGCCTCCCACCCATATATGGCCCCATCCCCCACCCTTATATGGTTTTATTCTGTGTGCGGAGCTGAAGATGGATTTTCCTGACAACCAGCATATGTCAGGTTTAGAAACAGCCTAGTGGAGACATCTTCTGGAAGGTTTTAAAAGGTTTTCTTCCAAATTTCACTTATGAAGTATATTTGAAAGTTTTATTATCGCTTGCTCTACATTATTATTAAATAAAATATTTAAACAGCGGTTACACTTTAATGTGTGCTCTAATAATGTTTATATAACCTTTTAACGTGTAAACCTAATGATTGTTTAAGGGGTTGTCCACTACTCAAACAACCCCTTTTCCTATATTTCTGCTGCATACTGCAAAATAACCACCTCTACTCACCACTGGTGTGGGTACCTTTCCAGCAATGACTGCACTGGCACTTCTGGGGCTTGCATGACTTTCTTATGCCATGGAAGCCCTGCAGACAATATGTGGCGGCTTCCCTTTCGCTTCTTTGGGATGAAACTTAAACCTGGAAAAAGCAAGATCTGCTGCTGCTTTCTGACTTCTTCAGTCAGTTGTGTCTGGAGGATGTGAGTTGAATGGCTGCTGATTGGCTACAGGGTTCACATGAAATAGGAACATCATGCGAGCCCCAGGAGAGCCAGGGCAACCTGGAATGGTGCCAGGCCCAGCACCAGAGGTGAGTATAAGCTGTTATTTTATACAGGATAATATTGTAATTGAGAAGAGGTTATCTGAGAAATGATAACCATTTTTAAGTCATACTGGCATGGATTTTTTTCAAAAGGTTTTGTTTGTTTTTTATTTCCTAAATTTAATTTTGAGCCCATGCATACAGATGTTTTTGATTCATGATATCCTCAATTAGAAATGTGATTTTCCCCCCCCCCCCCCCCCCCCCCCCCCCTAGAAGGGCAGAATGTGGTGCCTCATGAATGTTCCGTATGGATTCACATGGTTCAAGAGGATCTGTGACCAGGTTTTTTTTTTTTTTGCCTCATCAGAGAGCAACATAATGTAGGGAAAGAGACCCCGAATCCAGCTATGTATCATTTTGTTTTTTGGGTGCAGCAGTTGTGATTCAGAGGTCTTGGATGTAGCAGAGCTCAGAAAGCTAACCCCACCCGCACTACAGCTCTCGGTGTACAGTGTATATTGACAGAGAGGCATTTGCTTCCGTCTTTTCTGCCTGTTTATCTATGATGTTTGCGATGTCTATGTTGTGTAAGGATGTGTGATTTTTAGTCCACATTTTCCTCTATCTCTCAACATTTTTATAATGTCATACACTGAAACGACAGGGGTTTTTATGGTAAAGTGAGCTGAGAGGTTTTTTTTTTTGTTTTGTGTTTTTTTTTTTGTGGTTGTTGCTTAAAGGAATTAATGAGGGGGCCGTGATTTAGTTTTTGGGGTAATGTTGAGCCACTACAAAACCTTGTTTATGATTAACAGGTAGCAGAAATAATTTCTGAGCTGCGAGAACCAATTGTCACCGTGGATAACCCTACTGATGTCGCCGAATCTAGAAAACTGCAAGTAAAGGTAAGTAGGCCCAGGAGAGTTTTAGACCAAATTCACTTATAGGGTTAGGGGATATCCTGGGGTGCAGGAGCCCTTTTTTGGGAGTAAAGAGCAGGAAATGTAAGTCCCCTTTGTTGTGATTGGTTGAGAGTATAGCAGTGGAAACGTGGATCTGCCAATTATTCAGTGTGATATTATATTGTGACAAATAATTATTTTTAGTTTTGGGGTCCTATTAAGACCAACACCATAGGCTAGAATGCAGTAAAGTCAATGAAGGGGGATCCCTGCTCGCCTGTCCCTTTGTGCATGGCAGAAAATCCAAGGTATAGTCCACAAGTTAAGGAGAGGTTCCGGATTAAGAGGTGTAAATTACCTCTTTATCATAATCCTAACCAGAGGTTATGATTAAGAGGTAATTTACACCTCGAAACGCGTTAAACAGTGCCCGGTCACCTCACCATATGCCTGAATTGTTTTGCTTCGTTTCCCTGTGATTTTAAAATTGTGGAATAAAGATTTTGGAATCAACCAGCTGGTGCCGGACCCTCTCCTTAACTTGTAGAATGCAGTAAAGTGCTGTACAGGACGCTTCCGCCTATACACCTCTTAGCTTGCCTCTCGGTGGCAGAAAGGTGTCCTGGGCCCAAGGGACTAAGCTTCTGCAGCTTTTTTTCAAACAATTGTTGGGGTCTCTAATTCCAGGGCCCACACCATCAAAACTAATAACACATTATAATATTGCATTTATTATCAAGCCTCCAATAAGCCAGGCTGGAAAACAAAGGTCCAAAATAACCTACATTAGTCTACCACCGCTCTCTGCAGTGTTGGGAGGACATGTTTTCCTTTGGCTTAAAATATAACTGCGGTTTAATTATTAGATCATAAATGAATAGTACACATGAAAATAGGCAACTTAGTATGTAATTAATCTTATCAGAGGAATCTGCTTTGTGAGAATTGATCAGTCATTATCAAAATTCTCAATTCAGAGGTAAAATGAATTCAGAGAAGCAAATTTGTCTAAGACTTATTAAAGTTTCATATTTCCATGTGAGCTATTGATTTAGTAAATAAAAATATCAATTACACTTTAAGAAAAATATTGACAAACGTGGACTATGAAGATCGTGAATGTTGTGTTTCTGGGATGCTAGTGTATTCCTAGGACATCAGTGTGTGATGCCTCCATGAATCTACACAAGTATTGTGCTGCCCCTTCCCATCAGTACCCAGCACTGCCCTGCTGTTGCCCACACACCTGTGACAGGTATCTGAGCTTGGCGCTGAATGCTCCTGACATTGCTGTGCTGGCTTCTGGAGGGAGGGGCCACAATTGGTGATGAATGAGTAGTGAAATATTTGCACTCGCTATACTTGTAACATGTAGTGTTTAATACTCGCATATCCGTCCGACTATTGAGTCCAATGTTGGTCAATGAGTGATAGGCTTCACCCACACACATCCATAAGACAAGTGTTTCTGAGACAGAGGGGGTGGGCTTTTTTATTTTATTTATTTTTTTACGACTTCAATGCATGAAACACCTTGCAGTGCGTAACTTCCCCAGAGAGAGCCTAACATTCACTCTGCTCTCACTGTGGTGCCAACTGCCTTTGTGTACTGAAGGGAGCTGTTGATACGTGTCACATTGTTCACGATCGACACATCACTCGCGAGCACCAGTGAAACCCTCCGAGTAACGAGTATCTCGAATACCGTACTATCCGTACGAGTAGCAAATAGTAACGATTATACTCACACATCACCACCACAATGCTCAATCCTTGAGTGCAGCCCTTGCACCCACAGATCATGGATGTTATAGAGGACAGACCCCACATGTCGAAAATCACCCATATTTATACTGAGAAAACCTCGTTCCAATATACTGTTGGGTTAATGCTGGGAATTACCATGCTTTTCCCTTTCGCCACGACAGCATCACCTGAGAGATAGGACCGCCCATCCAAGACAGGAAACCTCTGAGATAAAAAGGCGGGACCTCTCCTGAACCTCAGTTTAGGTTTCCTGTCTTGGAGGTGGGAGACCTCTGAAGCTCATGCGGTCCTGGCCTGACCCGGTAGCTGGAAGAAGCTGTCCTTACCTAGGCAGTGGCTCCGGACTTGGGTGCAGAAGCTCCTCCACGGGGTATCCCCTGCGGTGGTGGAGGGCACGGGGTCTGGCGAGGGCCACCAGCGGCCGGTTCTCGACCCTTGTTGCCGCCCGGACGTCACAGCTGCAGGATTGGTGGCTGTCCGGCAGGATTGTGCCCCGGGTGAACAGGTTCCTCTAGAGGGGTAAGTCCCTGCCTGGCGCAGCGTTCCTGGGTCTGTGAGGGGCCTGGGAGCGGGTTCCCGGCGGCAGCTTTGAATTTTCGCGCCGGGAAACGCTACTTCCGGTTTCGGTGCGCGGACCGGAAGTGACGCTACGCGCCTGCGCAGTACAGCCCAAGATGGCGGCGCCCAGCGTTCGGCGGCTGGGAGACGCCGCAGCTGCAGCCGGCGATGGAGGGCAGCGCCAGCCACAACGGAGGGATGGAGCAACAGTCCGTGACGCCTCCCGACCCAAGGGAGCAACAACATGCTGGCAGCCACAGGTCCTCTCTGAAGGGGTCCAGACAGGATGTGGACCCGAAAGCCCCCCGGAAGTCGGTATGCCTCTGGTTGGGTGATTGCCTTCGGGCTGTGCTATAGGTATTTACTACACCCTCTTGCTTGTTTCTAGGACGGCAAGAAGAAGGCGACTAAGCAACGACATAAAGACTGCTCTCTGCAAAGTCCCTCTTCCAGAGGATTATGTTAAGTATTTGTGTGCTCCTTGTATTGCGGAAACTGTACAGAGCGAGGTTCCCAGTCTGGCCTCTAGCCTTAGAGCTTTAGTGTGGGAGGCCTTTCCGTCCCTGCAGCAAGCCGGGATGGATGGGGGACATATGCGGCAGAAGGCTTTGGGCTCTTCCTCTGGTACTGACCGTGCCGCTCGTTGTTTTCGCTGGGAGGAAGCCGCAGGTCTTGCTCATCCTCTGCCTCGTCCTCCTCATCGTCCTCCTCCTCCGGGTCCTCCTCTGTGGACAGCGGAGAGGGGACGCAGGGTTCCACGTAATGACACTGTTTTTTGCTTACAGTGGTCCGTTCGCCTGTGGGGTTGGTGGATGCCTGTGGCCCCTCTTCGGTGGCGGATTTAAGGTTCAGTGGTCTGTCTTCCACGCACAGACGGACTTTTCCCTTAAATCTGAGGGCCCAGGCAAAAATTTTAGCTCCTGGACTAAGCCTGTTCGGAAGGGCTCTCTTTCCTTTTAGGCTACTGGCGTAATTCCTGGGAATCCACTGCTAGCATTTTTTGGTCCCTCGTGTTTTGGTTGCAGCAGTTGGTGGCTCTAGTGAGGGACGGGTCTCCTACGGCGGAGACCTTGTCTTCCTTCCTTTGACTCTTGCTGCAGCAGCTTTACTGGTGGATTCCTCGTGGAATTGGCGGCAAAGGCTACGTCTTTCTTTAATGCTGCTCATCATGCCTTATGGTGGGGGCCTGGCCCGGTGTTGCCCACTCTGGGTTTCTTTACCTGGTGCGGGTGCTTTTCCGGTTGGTACGTCGCTGGCTGATATCTTGGCCCGAGCTTGTGCCAATGTGGATGCTTTTCCCTCCGGGGTTCCGGCTCCCGCCTTCCGGGGCCGTTCTCCTTCGTGAACCTCGGTTTGCTAAACGGAGGTCCCTTAGTCGGACCCGAAGTTCTTGGGCCAACGGGGGAAGCATGTAGTCGGGTTTTTTTGGTTCGGGGGTTCCTCCTTTGGCGAGGAGTTCCAGTATCAGTGACGGCTCGCTCCAGGACGGAGGAAGGCTTGACCCTTTCTCCCAGCCGGCTCCAGGGTTGGGGCTTGCGAGGGAGCTCTCGCTCTTCTCAGTGACGGGTTGACACTGGGGTTTGCTTCGGCTCCTGGGGGCCCCTGGTGATTGCGTCTGTCCGCTATTCAGGAAAAGGCGCTTTTCTGATAAGAGGGGTACGGGCCCTTGTGCGACTAAGGGGGGCTTCCCCGGTTCCTCCAGCCGCCTGCGGCAGGAGGTTCTGTTCCCCGCTGTTTCTCATGCCACAGCCAGTCGGTTCGTTCCAGACTTTTATACCCCTGAATCCCCGGAATAGCTTTCTGGGTGGAGTTCGTTCCTGAGGGGGACTTGGTAGTCGACAATCGGGGTTGGTTTCCAAATTGTTTCAGGGTGGGGCTGGATCTGCATAACACAATGTTCCGGTTCACAGTCACCACCGGCAGATCTGATGTTCGCCCGGTTTGGGGGGCTTCCTCTGCCTTGCTATGCCAGGCTCTCCCCTTCGGCCTGGCGATGGTTCCTCGGCTTTTCACGGCGCTGCTGGCAGTAGTGAGGCCATTTCCGACGTCCGCGGGGTTTAATTATTCCATATCTGGACGTTTGCTGCTTGTGGGGGACTCCTGGGGTTTGTGCCCGTCTGCAACTGGTTTAGTCTTCCCTGGGTCAGCTGGGTTGGATTGTTGATCTGGGAAGGTCCAGGCTGTTCCCCGCCACGCGTCAGCTGGTTCTGGGGTTATTTCTGGGTTCCCAGTCTCTGCTTTGCCTCCTTCTGGACGTCAGGGGTCGTGGCGTGAATGAAAGCAGTCCAGAGAGCCCGCACGGGCATAATGTCGGGAAGCTCCCCGCTGACCTCGAGGCCATTGCGTCGTCTGTCATCCCTTTCTGCAGTACAGGGGCTCTCCTCGGTTGGTTTTCTGGAGGGCGGTGTCCCTCTTGGGCGCCCTCTCGTCCTGTATCCCCGCTGTTCCTTGGGCACATTTGCGCTCTCGGGCCCTTCTGTGGATGGTTCCCCATCAGCTCGGGTTAGTGGCGACCTTGGACGCATAGATTGTTCTGTCCCCTCCGCCTTTAGATTCTCTGGAGGGGGGGCTGCTCCCTGGGCGCCTCTCCAGGGGCATCCCGTGGGGTGGTCCGGTCTCCGATGCTTACCACGGAGGCCAGTTCCTGGAGATGGGGGCCCTCCTTCGGGACCTGTCCGCTCGGGGGGGCCTGAGACTCATCGCCTCTCCAGGCTGTCCTCCCTTATGCGGGAGTTCCTGGCTGTTTGGAAGGCAGTTCTGCGTTCCTTACTTCCCTTCGGGGGCACCATCTTAGTGTCCTCTCCGGCTACAGTGTGTTGGTGGCTTCCTGGCACCGTCAGGGGGACACCCGGTCTCAGGCACTCATGGGAGTTACGCAGGGCGTTGTCAGCTGTTTGAACGCCCGTCTGATTTCCCTCTCTGCCCTTCGCATGCGGGGGGGGGGGGGGGGTGGCAACTTCCTGGACGGATTTTCTCAGCAGGGTGCAGCTCCAACGGGAGCAGTGGGCCCTGGATTTGAGTGTTTTTTATTTTTCGCTCTGATTGTGGCCAGGTTGGGCCTTCTGGAGATGGATTTCTTTGCCACTCGAAAGCACGGTCTGGTGTGTTGATTCTGTTCTCTGATTCCCAGAGTCCGGCCCGTTGCTGGGGACGCTCTACTGATCCCCTGGTCCTTGGGCCTTCTGTGTCCCTTCCCTCCCTTGGTTAGGTTTCCTGCAGTGCTTCGGAAGGTCAGGAAGGACAGGGCGAGGGTCGTCGTGATGGCGCCCTTCTGGCCCCGGGGAGCTTGGTTCTTTTGGCTCAGTCGCCTGTCCATCCAGGCTCCCTGGACTCTCCCCCTCTTCCAGTCTCTCCTGCGAGGGCCGGTCCCCCTTCCGCTGGTCTCCGGCTGATGGCGTGGGACTTGACCAGGCGGCTCCGGTCACGTGGGGGATTCTCTGGTGGCCTTGTTCGTGTGCTGAGGTCCGGTCGGACGCCTGTTGCCACCGTTTTTTTCTGGTACCGGGGGTTTACCTTTTCTGTCTTCAGGGACGAGTCCAGACGGTGGGCTCCTGTGCCGGCAATTTTCGACTTCCTCCAGTGGGTGGTGGATTGGTCTCTGTCGATTCCCTGGAGCTCTGATTTTCGGCTTTGGGGCCTGTACCTTTGTTCCCTCGATGGGTCTTCTTGGGTGTCGTGGTTTTTCCGGTCCTGCCGGGGGGGGGCCACTCCTGTTCCCTGTCCAAAGGTGGCTCCTTGGGGTCTCATTTTAGTTCTGGATGCCTTAACCACGCCTCCCTTTGGGCCTTTCTCTTGTGCTTCGCCTAGGGTCCTGCCTCTGCAGTTGGTCCTGTTGGGCGGTGGCTTGCCGTCCGCCAGCCTTTTTTTTTGTGTCCTCCTGGCCTTGTCGGTGGTGAGGCCTTGTTCTCCCGGTTTTGGCTGGACAGGGTCATCCTCTACCTGGTTCCTTCCTTCCTTCCCAAGGTGGCTCTCGTGCTCCGCGGACTGCGGGAGCTTGTTCTCCCTTCCTTCTGTGGTCTTCCTACAATTCTGAAGGACGTGGTTCTCCACATGTTCGTGGTCTGGTGGGAGTTGCTTGCCTGCTTCGTCGGGCCACAGCCTGGCGTCTGGCTCTGTCCCTCTTGTTTTTCTTTCAGGGGGCCTCTTGGGGTGAGGCAGTGTCCGTGGGTGCCTTTGCTTGGTGGTTGCAGGAAGCCTTCGCTCTTGCTTCTTCCGGTCAAGTGCGGGTCCCAGGGGGCCTTTGTGCACTTCCACCAGGACAGTAGCTGCTTCCTGGGCGGGGGTGGCTGTTGCCCCCTTAGACTTGATCTGTGGGGCTGCTCCTTGGTCTTCTCCTTCTCTTTTCTTCGAGCATGTCAGGCTTGATCTTGCTGCCGCTATGGTGGTGACCTTTGGTAGACGGTTCTGCTAGCGGTGGTCCCTCCCTAATTTTCTTTTCTCTGAAATCTCTCAGGTGGTGCTGTCGTGGCGATAGGGAAAAATCTAAATTACTTACCGGTAATGTGTTTTTCATGAGCCACGACAGCACCACCTCATCTCTCCCTATTGCCTGTTGGTGTTGGTCCCGTTTGGTGGGGGGTGTGTGATTTGTTGAGTTCTTTTGGTTGTGTACTAATGCTTGTTGGGTTCTCCTCTCCGGTCTCTGTAACCGAAACTGAGGTTCAGGAGAGGTCCCGCCTTTTTATCTCAGAGGTTTCCTGTCTTGGATGGGCGGTCCTATCTCTCAGGTGGTGCTGTCGTGGCTCATGAAAAACACATTACCGGTAAGTAATTTAGATTTTTCCTATGTGTGTTCCGAAATGCAGATTGCGGAGGTAAAAGTGCAACTGAATGAAACTAAGCAAGCATTAGAAGATGCCATCAATACCCAAGACTTCAGCCAGGCCTCCGAACTTAAAGACAAAGTGGCAGAGCTGGAGAAATTAAAGGCCCAGCTGATTAAAGAGGCTGAAGAGCCAGAACTCAAAGAAGTCCGAGTGGAAAAGGTGTTTTTTTTTTTTTTTTTTTTTTTTTTAATTTTGTAGATTAGTTTTTTTCTTGTTAATACAGTGTTTCTAAAACTATAACTCCTCTTTGCAGAATGACCCTGAGACGCTTCTGAAGTGCCTGATCATGTGCAATGAGCTGCTAAAGCAGATCTCCCTTTCTAAAGGACTCGGAGGGACATTGAATGAGATTATTCAGTCACTGGTGAGTGTTTGCGCTGGCGGAGCCATTGTCTTGGATAAATAAGTCTACGATGTGGTTGCGGTGATGGCAAATAATTGTTTCTGGCTGTTTACATGAGGCATACATCCTAAAAGTAATGGAGAATGATGCATGATTGACAGCACAATGAAGAATGGCTTAATTGATTATCATGGCTTTGAAATGTTAAGTGTTTTGTGTTTTTGTTCCTGAAGTGGTGAATAACATTTCTATACTAAACCCAGACTTTTTAATTTTTAAGCGCTCCCATTAACCTTTTTGGAGGGCTGAAGCTGTGTAAATGCTTATGTAATGTAGGAGCATTCATTTACTCACTGTTTGCTGTCTTTCCTGACTCCCACCACTCCCATCCTCTTTTTGTCCACTTGATTACAATGTTGACTCGCTGGCTCACACTTTGGGTTTGTATAAGTGACTTTTATAATGTAGAAGTCTATGGAACCTCATTCTTGCCTTGTAAAAGTGACCTCCAGCTTGCACATAAACCTCCACCCCCTCCTATTCAGTCCTCAGTTAAAATAGCCTGCAGCGCTGGAAACTGGGGAAGATGGCGATCGGAGAGTATATTAATGTACCTGTGTAAGGAGTATTGCAGTATTCCCCCAGCAGCCATTTTGTCTCAGATGCTGCCATGTCTCAATCCTAGGAGAGGGAGCCCCCATCTTTGCCCCGAGGGCTAGTCAAGTCTCCTAGAAGAGGAACATATTAATTAGGAACACGAAAGAGCTTATTCCTCTCCTGTGATATGCTAATTAACCTGAGGAAATTGCCTTCCTAGCCACAATGGAATCTCCCTGTCATTATACAGAGGACCCCTGTGAGGCTGGAGAGGTGAGAGAACCAGTTTCCTTCTATCTGCAAAGTCAATAGAGAAGCCAATTACAGCCTAGACTGAGAGGTGCCGAGAATTTAACTTTTAGTATCCCATGAGCCGTGCTGTCTATAAACATGTCAAGCATATATATGCGATCTAGACATTCAGACGGTCATCGCACATAGTTTTACATGTGTGTGATGATCGTAAGCTACCTAAACTTAATATGGGCTAGTGAGGGACCAGCAGAGTAGTCATGTGTCATATCATTGCAAAGCCAAAATCAACTGAAAATATGAGAGCATTGTCTTCTGCCTATGACACTCCCGGGCAAAGTTATGGCCAATAATAACTTTTGGATATTTCATATCTCATCTCGGGGGTTTGAACTAGGAGACAGCCCAGGGGCAGGTGATGGGTGTGGATAGGGGAAAGCCTCATACTGTATAAAAATAGGCTGCCCCTTCTCCATCTTTGTATTTCTTCTGAAGAGGCATTATTATTGTTCCATCAAAGCCAGAGAATACCCCAGGATCAGATTGGCATCATGCTCCCCTTGTGGTGTCATAAGAAGTAAGGTAACTGACTAAATTTGTCTGTAATTCTGTGTGTAGTCCATTATTTTTGATTTGCTTACCTGACTGTAATATCTTAATAATAATAATAACTGTAAATATTCTAGTGTACCAATAGGGTGATTAAATTTATATATTTAATCTTCAGTTGTTCTTTTATCTTGACCACGAATCACCATGTCCTGTGCTCATTTAATGCTGCCTGGGTTGGTTTCGGACCCTATATAATCCTGTTCACGGACAGGACCTATATTAAACGAGGAACTGGTGGCAGCAAGTAGTGCTTGGGACTGTTCAAGACCTCTGTCAGTGACTGGGTGGTGGTTATTATATATGCTTTGACCTGGCACTGGGAAGCATATTCCGCACTCACTGAGGGGTGCCTTGATAACCCACCACTGACAAAGCAGCTGAGGCCCTTCTTTTATCCTCAGGCAGTACGCTGACTGGCCTTGACTTTAAAAGGAGGTGCTCTAGAGCTTTCAGGTTCGGTGGCTGATCCTCCACAACCTACATTGGGTAAATACATTTATACAGGTTTAACCCCTAAAATATACAATGTGAGGACCTCTTTAACCCCTTTCACCCTGGGTGATTTTTCAGTAAACTTTCAATTTTCCATCCCCTTTTTCCAAGAGCCATAACTTAAACATTTTTCCGTCAATGTAGAGATATGAGGGCTTGTTTATTTACGGGACAAGTTGCAGTTTTGAATGACATCATTCATTTTGCACTATAGTGTACAGAAAAATGGGAGCAAATTCCAAGTGCGCTGAAAGTGCAATTACGCATTTTTTTTGTTTGCTTGTTTTTTTCTTTACTCACCATGTTCACTATATGGTAAAACTATCATGTTGGTATAATGACTCAGGTCCCAAGTGGTGAAAAAAATCTTGACGTTTTTAAAGAAAAACTTATTTTGTGCCATTTTCCATGACCCACAGCGGTCTCCGTTTTTGCTTCTTGAGCTGACATTTGTATACTGCCGTATATTCTCGAGTATAAGATAACCCGAGTATAAGCTGAGGCCCCTAATTTTAACTCCCGAATCTGGGGAAACTTATTGACTCGAGTATAAGCCTAGGGTGGGAAATGCAGCAGCCTTCCATCGTGGTATATTGCGCACTCCCATCACTGGTTTATAGCGCGCTCCCATCACTGGTATTTGGGCCCCATGCTGGCGCTCACAATAAAATAATTTTAACTCACCCCTCCGATGCTTCTCCGCAGGCTCCGTGGCATCCTCCCTCTGGTTTTCCTGCTTCTAATCATGTGACCGGTGCAGCAGCCCACTGGTCACAAGACGACAGACACCCAGGCAATGGTTGACAGCCTCATTGAGGCCGTTAACAAAACACTAAAAGTCAATGACGACCCTACCACTGCCCTGGAGCACACAGTGTCCTTTTAAAAAGGCAAACCGCTCTTGTCGAGTCTTCTCATATCACCCCAAATTTAGGGACATAATTCAACGACATTGGGAGCGCCCAGACAAACTCTACGCAGGTCACAGACCTGTTGAAGTTAAACATCCCTTCGCGTCAGTCCTACATAAAGAATGGACTGAATCGCCAGCCGTCAACCCCCCCCCCAAGTATCACGCCTAGCTAGCAGCAGAACCCTCCTAACTCTCTGACAGATCATCTATCAAAGACCACAACGACCGCCAAATAGAAGCCTCAGGAGCAGCCTTATCCCCTTCTTTCGCGACAGTGTGGGTCGCAAAAGCCATAGCATCTTACACAGATACCCTACGCACAATCTTGCATAACCTCGACCTCCCTCAAGAGGCAACGGATCTATTCGACCACCTC